>RCWM02000208.1:1200000-1826001 GCA_003667255.2 Euschistus heros | reverse complement strand
TAATATTCAACTATTTTTCAAGGTGATATGAATTATCTGCTTTTTCACGACAACCACCGATGTAATAATGGTATCTTGTTACGATAAAATATTTTATTTTTAATTTTTGATAAAAATTACTACATCGTTGATTATCGTAAGAAAATATAATTAGTAAGGGAATATATATAGATTAGTGTTCGGAGTCATTACTATAACTGTAATTAAAATTTAAAACAAAATTAAACACCCTTTGAACTTAATAACCTATTATTAATTTTTTAATATTTTAAGCCTTACTTAAAACATTTTTCAAGTCCTTTTCACTTTCCTGCCTTGGAATCCCTCCATTTTAAATACTTTTCGCCGAAAGCCTTCTCTATTATTTATTTCCTTTATTTTTAGATTGTTTTTTTTTTTTACTAAATCCCTTTTTACTTCATTGACCCAGCTTGTTGTTGATTTCTTACCCCACAGATATCTGAAAATCTTACTTGTCAATCTACTATCAGGATTCTATATAAGTGACCAAAAAACATCAATCTTCTTTTTCTCATTACATCTGGTATATTTTTTCTGCATTTTGATATATTTCAGCGGTACTTCTTAACTTCCAACCTTCAACTGTGTTTTGTGGGCTTAATAATTTTTCATGATTCGCCTTTCCAGTATTTCCAATTTATTTAAATTATAGTTTAATGCCAGACATTCACTTGCATATAGGCATTCCGGCTTCACTACTGTGTTGTAATGCCTTATTTTTACATTTTTAAGGATCTTGTAAGGATCTTTAGTAATACCATATGCTCTCTCCATTTTATGCAACCTTTCCTTTATTGCAGATTTTTCCAAACTATTTTCTTGGATGGTTTTCAGATATTGTGGGTGCATCTTGGATGTTTGTTAAAAATTTGTTTTTTTTTTCTGCAGAAAGTCCAGTTCTGCTGGCTATTTCTTCAAAGACATTTACTTGGGTTGCAGCAGATGTAACATTTTCAGGAAGTATAGCAATGTCATCTGCAAATGCCAGACAATTTATTTCGATCTTATTGTTTCCTCTCCCTAACCTTATTGGCAAAATGAATTTAAAATATTTATTTATTATTTCAAAATTTCTAGGAAATTTTATGTTTGAGGTACGTAAAATAAAGGTGGTTAGTTTTAATAATTCTACTTCGACATTATTTTATTTTATGAGCTAAATATTATCCTTGAATTATAAGAAACATAAAAATTCCTAACTCTAAGGAACTGCTTAGAAATAACTCAATTAATTGTCGATAAACTAATTAATTTAGACAAATAAGTATAACTAGACAAAAAATTGTTGTGCCTTAGTATTTTAAAATATACATCTTAGTTAACCCTATCAAATCATTAAAGATTGTATGAGAAAAGATATATTTATTGCAAAATATTTAACAGAAATAAAATAACTGGTTAGCTGAGGAATGATTTTTTTTTTTTAATTGTTTTTTTTTAGATAAGGAGTAAAGATGCTATTATATGCAAATTTCTTTCAGAATCCTTCTCCTTTTTTTTTTTTTTTTTTTTTTTTTTTTAACGTGTCATGAAGTTAGTAAATATCCATAAGGTCTTATAGAAAAAAAAAAACTGTAAACAGATATATGTAAAATAATTTACGACATGATTATATTCCTAATTTTACAAATAACGGATGTTGGCCCAATTCATATTCGGACCATCTATACATATCTCTACCCGGAGAGCTTTTAGTATAAGTTTTTTTTGCTTGTAAAAGCTCAAGGAAGGTAAAGCATCTAAAAATATTTTAATAGTTGTGTATCCTTATTCTCACCATTACCACTGAAGTGTTACAACTAAAAGTAGATGAAAAAATATCAGTCTCCTACCAGGGCGACTTATCTATCTTAACCCTCTAGTAGTCGCAACACTAGGACTAACACTAATAGTCACCACGATCTGACAGATCACCTCTTGAAATTCAATCGTTTTGCAGATATCATCACTTTTATTTTTCTCATTTACTTAATCTAATTTTTAAAGGAGTTCACATAATAATACACATTATATACACATACACATAATACATAAAATAAGTAATACAAATATTATTTATCTATTATAACAACTTTTAACTATTTTTCTGTTATCACAACTTTTCAACTATTATTTACTTCACTAATTTTATTTATACAGCTTTGACATGCAATTTATAATGTTCTAAACATAAATACATTTTAAATTGTTTAGTCAGCCTTCGTTTTTCACATAATTCACAACATCGTCTTATAGAGCCGCGCCCTTCATGACTTGCTTCAGGTGGAGCATCCACTTTTCTATAAGATATGAAACATAAACAAACTCTTACCTATAAATGAATTATAGGTAATGCATTCCTCATCGCTAGATACATCATCTTCGAATGCTCAATTCTTTCTTCAACGTCTGTTTCACTTTCAGAATCTGTCTTACTTTCATCAAAATTTTCTAAATCACTATTATTCTCCTTATCACATTGAATGATTTTATGAATCATTTTAATATTGTCTGGGTTTTCTAAATCGAAGGTGCGCTTACGATTGATAATGTAATAATGATAGAAACAAAATCTGTCGCGTAAGTAGTCGCAATGAGCCTAATAGATCTTGTCCCAGTCACAGGGAATAGAAACTAAATAACTAAAAATCTAGAGAGAATATTGAGGATTTGACGTCTATAATACATTTCGATACATGATAACTGAAAAGTACTGATTCGCTCATCTCATTATAAAAATCCTACTAGGAATAATGCGCATGGGGTGGGGTGATCTGTGAAAACAATGGGTAATCTGTCAGATCGGTTGCGACTACTGGAGGGTCAATATTCAAAAATAGAAAATTTATTTCTAACTTCCTTATTGGTGAATTTTTATTTATATTTGAAGTAAAGGATCGCAAATAGTCTTTTTGTTATTCATCTGACCTATATATTTCAACGTTGTCAATTAATGAAAGCAGTGCTTTGTTGCATTTTGATCCTAATCATGATTGTTTCTCAGGAAAATTATTACATTTACTCTCTGAGCCAATTGGCTAATTAAAAAGTAAATAAAAAATGGTCTGTGCTAAATTTAATATTCATTTTTTTTTTTTTCATTCTTTTGTTTTATTCACACCTGTCACTCCAATCGTGACAATAAGCAGGTGTGATATGTGAAATTGTGTAAAATTGGCATGTCATGAATGAGGGAAATATTTAATATGACAAATATCAAGTTATAATAAATAATAATTTCAACATTTTGTTCTATAAATTAAAAAAAAAGTTTTAGCTCTTATTTTTGTTCTATTTTATTTTGGTTAATTGTAAAAATAAAAAATATTCAAAAATTTTCAAGTGATTTTGGCTATTTGTTTAAAAGTTATGGGCAATGTCCACCTAGATTGGCCGTCTTTACCAATGTGCGTCGCTTTAATTACAGAAACGCACCTCACTTCACGTCATAAAATAAGCATACCGGACTATACCATCAACAGGACCGATCACCGTGACAATACTTCGCACAAAAACATGTCTCAAACACCACTCTAAACATATACCAATTATACCAGACTGAAGCTTGGTACATGTTTTCATAGCTGAAGGTGACTATAATGCAAACAATCGATTATGGGGGTCACGGGTAACTACTCAAAGAGGTAGAAACCTTCATTCTGCTCTCCATAAGCTTTCTTTAAACACCATAACTCCAAATTCTCCGACATCCTGGCCTACATCAAGATGTAAGACACCAGACTTACGAGACTTCTTTGTCACACTACACTAATGAAGGACTACAGTCCGTACCTTACACAGTTAGAACTAGTTCTGACCTTTGTTCTGATGATACCCTTATTCAACTGATCTTGTATGAAAAAAGAACATCCCAGGAAACATTGATTGGGACTGCTACGAAACAATTTTAAATGAAAACCTATCAGCTCCAATTTCATTAAAAACAAAAAAAAAATAGAGGATGCTGTTGACGTTATCACAAAATGCATTAAGGAATCTGCGTGGTCCTCATCAGTTCCCAAAACCAAGAAAAGTTTCCAGCCAAACTATCCACAGTATATAGGGGATTTGATCAAAATCAAGAGAAGAACTCGTAAGGTATGGAAGACTAACAGAATACCATCGGACAAACATACATACAACCGAATAAATAACGAATTAAAACGACAAATTCAAAAATTTAAACAGACCAACTATGATACATTCTAAACAAATCTGATACTGACGATGGAAGCTTATGGAAGCAAACAAAAAAGCTTTTAAAGCATCGTGAGGTGTCAGTGCTCGGAGTGGCACTGAAAAAGACGATGGTACTTGGGCCGAGTCGGAAAGCGAAATGTCTAAACTCTTCGCTGATCACCTATCAACTGTTTTCATACCTCATACAGACCTCAATGAAAATGAACCCGAAATTAACGTACTAGATTCCCTTGACAACCCCTTACCACTAACGTAGCCTCCACCAGCCTTTGGGCCATCTGATGTAATCGTAGAAATTCAAACATTATCCAAAAAAAAGTCCCAGGACATGACTTGATTACTGCTGAGCTACTCCAGCATATGCCCAGAAAAGCTTCGGTCTTTCTCAAGACAACTAAATTCCCATTGCAATGGAAATATTCATACGAATTAATGATACAAAATTCAAACAAAGATGCCAACTCTCCTCTTCGTACAGACCCATCAGTTTACTTCCAATTTGCTGAAACATTTGAAAAAATTACTTTATAGACGAATTCTAGACATACTAACGAACAAAGATATACACACCAATTTGGATTTCGTTCACTACACTCAACCATACACCAGCTTCACAGTTATAGACTACATATCAGTTGCATTGGAAAAAAAAAAAAAATATACGCTACTGGGGTATTCCTGGATGTAGCTCACGCATTCGACAGAGTTTGGCTCAATGGACTTCTATTTTAACTTAAATCATTCCTTCCTTCCACTTACTATCTTAACCTTCTCTCTTTCCTTTCCGACAGATTTTTCTCTGTTCGACAAGGCTCGAATACCCTCCTTTAGGACCAATAAGGGCTGGAGTACCGCAGGGATTGATTCTTTCTCCTTTGTTATACATTATTTGTTTCTGAACCAACGGTTGTGAAAGGAGGTGATTTGGCTAGAATTCACGTTCAATCGCCAGGTTTTTCCCCAATTAAGAGGCTGGGTGTGCCCACAGGAGGGTCTCCCGACTTTTTTTTTTTTTTTTTTTTTTTTTTTTAACCTAACAACACGATAATAGCAACATGCGAAGATGATACTGTAATTCTGACTAAACATTCAGACATCAATCATGCTTCACTGACTCTTCAACACTATTTATAGTCCAGGAGGAAAAACATATGGTGATAACCGTACTAGAAAGTTAAACTTTTTTGTGTCTCAAAAAGTATTGATTTTTAGTATATATTGTGTTAGTTAAGTGAAATTTTAGGATGTGAATCTGCTGATGATCACTCCAATAACTACTCAGATAAGAACTTGAACATTTTCCTTTCTTTTTTGAATAATTTATAATCACTAGAATTTGAGTTTAGGTTTTGTGGTGTGTGGACCTAGCTCTTTAACTCTATAATTAATAGCAACGAAATGGCAGAATCCCCACCTTTAAAAAGAAAGAAAGGGAAATTTAAGTGTACTGCTGTAGGGAATACCTAACAAAAAAAAGACTTTCCCATGTTTTTAATAATTAACAGAATTGATACGGATAATGAAGATAATTTATCTGATTTTAAAAGGGTATCACCTTTTTTAATCCATAAAAGTTTAAAAAACATTAATAGGAGATGCTAAATTGATAAAAAAAATTGAAAGATGGAACTCTTTTGGTAGAGTTATTTTCCAATTCTCAATCGGAAAAAATGTTAGTGTAACAATTTATGCAATAATTTTCCAGTAAAAATAGAGCCCCATGCTAGGTTAAATCTGAGTAAAGGCATAGTGTGGTGCCCCGATCTAAATTTTGTCGATATAGAAGAAATAAAAGAGGAGCTAAAACCCCAAAATGTTTTCGACGTTAAAAGGTTGACGTATTTTAGAAATAATGAAAAGCATAACAGCCATAATTACTTTGACAATCCCTCTCTTCCCTCCGAAATTAAATTAGGTTTTCATAATGTTGCAGTAAAGCAATTTATTTCAAACCCAATTCGTTGCTACGTTTGTCTTAAATTTGGACATACTAAAAAAAAAAAGCACCAAAGAAGCTTTATGTAAATTTTGTGGGAAAAGAAAGCATGAGGGCTCTGAGTGCAATAATCCGAAAATGTGTAATAACTGCTTAGGTGACCACGATGCATTCTCTAAAAATTGCCCAGTTTTCATTAAAGAAAAAGAAATAAAGCGAATTCAAGAGGCGGATAAATAACCTATATGGCTGCTAGGAAAAAATATGATCTTTTGCACCCCATATCTACCAAAATTTCTTTTGCTAATATTGTAAAAGACGAAAAAATCAGTTAGTGTACAAACGGAACAAATGATCGAAAATCAAGTTATTTTTAAAAACCCAGTAACAGCTGTGTCTTTTAAAACAAACACACCAGTTAGTTGCTTGAGCGCTAATGGAATTAGCGATTCTCCCACCCTCCTGCCCCCTCTACTTCATCTGTCTTATCTAAAAACCCTTCAATCAAAAATTCACAATCCTACGGTGGGATATCCGAAACAAATTCGGAAGACCACCCCACCCCCTGTGAAGTCGCCTCTGAACCGAGGATTTTAACTTCGGCACAGACGACTTCTAATGAAGAAAATAACCCTCACGACTGTACCGATAGTCAACAGACTGAGTGGACAAAAGTTGAGGGTAGAAGAACAAGAAGTAAAACAAGGAAAAATTCTCCTGAGCGTATACAAAGTAAAGAAAGAATGGAAACTAATTAATGAGTCATATTTCACTTAATTTTTGTATACTATATTCACATTTTTATTAATTATAACATCTGTTTGAATTCTGATCTTTTAACATGACATCTCTAACCAATATAATTCAATGGAATTGTAACGGTATAACAGGAAAATTTGAGGAATTAAAACTTATAATTAATAAATATCAACCATTAGTTATATGTTTACAAGAGACTAAGTTACACCCCAATAAAACATTTAACCTAAAAGATTATAAATTTACAGGAACGATTTTGAATATCGCAGTAGATCATGTGGGGGGGTTTTAATTGCCGTCCATAAAAAGGTCGTTTCTGAGTTGATTCAGATACATGCCTCGCTGCAAGTAGTGATAGTCAAGGTCTTCCTTCACATCCCTATTTTTATCAATAATATTCATCTTCCTCGAGATAATTTTGATGAAGTAGATTTTGTTAATCTCCTAAATGATACCCCTTCTCCCTATATTGTTGTGAGTGAAGTTAACGCTCATCATATTTCGTAAGGTTCTTCACATTGCTCAACCCGCGGAAATACTATTAAACGAATAATAGACAGCACAGACTCCATAGTTTTAAATTCAGGATAACCAACATATTTGAGTCCAGCATATAATTCCTTTGCTTGTATCGACCTAACTTGGTGCTCACCTAGTTTATTTTACTCATTTAGACTGGCAGGTTTCCCAGGACCAATATTCTAGCGATCATTTCCCATTATTAATTAGTTTCCCAAACATTAGTACCCGGATAACAAAACATGCTAGATGGATTACAGAAAAGTCCGACTGGATAAAATTTTAAAATAATTTAGTTATTACGGTCTCCGATATAGCTACTACTAATAAATGCGATGACATTAATCAGAAAATTACTTCATCTATTCTAGCAGCGGCGGAACTTTCAATTCCAAAAAGCTCTATAAATGTTTAATCGAAAAATGTTCCGTGGTATGACAATGAATGCAAACTATCAATTAAAAATAGAAGAAAGGCCCTTAAAGTTTTCCAAAAGGAACCTACTCAACAAAGTCTGATAAATTATAAGAAAATCCGTTCGTTATCTCGTAGGCTAATCAAAGCGAAAAAAAGGAATCATGGCAACATTTTTTGAGCAGCATTTCTTTAAATACTCCACCCAGGATATTTTGGAAAAAGATAAAGAAGATTATGGGAAGATATGTAGACTACCAGCCAACCCTGCTAGTAAACGGACTAGTAGAACAAAACCCTGATATATTAGCAGAGCATTTTGCTGAATATTACTCAAATATTTACTCAACTCAAGCACAGCTGACAATAGAAACGAAGCAGACAGCATTACCGATCAAAATGAAATACCTTACAATCCACCATTCGCTAAAGAAGAATTACTTTCCTGTTTAAAAGAACTGAAACCGTCCTCACCAGGAGTTTTCCTCTATATGGACGAGATACATAATGAAATGTTGAAAAATCTACGGAGGCAGGCAATGGATGCACTTCTTGCATTCTATATCACCAGGTGTGGAACACAGTGGATTTTCCTGAGATATAGAGGAGATCAATTATAATACCAACAAAATTACAGAAATTATTCCGAAGCAAATTAAAACTTTTTTATTTGTAGATGATTTAGCTTTGTTATTACCATTCAAAAATGAAAATAGAATGCAGATATTATTACAAAATTGCCTAACGAATTTGGAAGTATGGTGTAGATAATCTGGTTTAAACTTCTCCATAGAAAAAACTAAATGCCTACTTTTTTTCAAAACGCAGGACACCTACTCCTTTAATCTAGGACACCTCCAGAGTTGATCTATAGAGACACGAAATTACGTTTCGATACAAAAGTTAAATTTCTAGGACTAGTTCTGGACTGTAAACTTAACTGGAAAGAACATATTACATGTCTAAAAGAAGAAGCAATCAACAGACTGAATATTCTTAAAGTCCTGGCTGGACGTTCGTGAGGAGCAGATAGATCAAGTATGCTTAAGGTATATACCAGTCTGATAAGGGCAAAAACTAGACTATGGCAGCTTTGTTTACTCTTCAGCTAATCAAAATCTTCTTTCAGCTCTAGATTCAGTTCACCATGCAGGTATTCGTCTTGTTACTGGAGCCTTCAGAACTAGTTCAGTAAATAGTTTAGTGTTTGAAGCTGACATAGCTCCCCTCGCTTTGAGAAGACGTCAACATGCCTGCGGATACATTGGACTGAAATTCAACCCAAATAACCCCGCGTGGAAACCGATTTTTCTACCAAAGAGAAGACGATCTATGGAAAACCAAAGACTACCTGCTCCGTTAGGTATTAGAGCTAGCAGATATATAGAAGAAATCAGCTCCCTGCAACTTACAACCGATGGATTTAATAACCCACCATGGACCTTAAAATTACCTGCAATAAATTTAAAACTCCAAAAGTTCACTAAAAATAACACTACAGGACTTACCTATCTAACAGAATTCCAAAAAATTAAAGATAAATATAGTAATAGAAAATATATATACACAGATGGTTCCAAATTACAGAATAATGTTGGATGGTCCTTTGTATCAGACTCCAGCATTACCAAATACAAACTTCCCTCTGTAACCAGTACCTTCACTGCAGAATGTTATGCGATTTGTGAGGCGCTGTATTATATTATGCAAAGCGAAGAAGAAAACTTTGTAATATACCCAGATTCTCTATCTGCTCTAATGGCATTAAAAAACATGTACAGAGGTCACCTGTGGTGTAGTGGTTAGCATAGCACCCTACTAAACCCAAGATCGCGGGTTCGCAGCCCGGCAGATGACCTTAGGATTTTTTAAAGGGAGTAAAAATCCTCAGCTATGCCGTCCTTCGGAAGGGACGTAAATTGGGGGTCCCGAGCCTGTGCGATGTCAGGTACTCGTTTAAAGATCCCTATCCTAATTATACCTGGATAGGCAAAATTTAGGACTCCCACCTAGCATCGTCCGATTAGCCATAGCAGCATAAAGTGACGTAAAACGAAATAAACAAACAAAACATGTGCACTAAAGACCGTTTAGTAATGAAAGCCCAAGTCTATGCATCAATAATAAACAATATGAAAAAAAAATGTACTACTGGTTTGGACTCCGTCTCACGTGGGAATCAAAGGAAACGAAGAAGCGGATCGAGCAGCGAAGGAAGTAGCATTATCATCAATAGACATCACAAACATTTGCACAACATCTGACATTTGCAATAGGTTAAAATACCAAGTCAGAATGGACTGGGGGCCAGCTGTGGGAATACACAAAAGAACTAAACAAACTGAAATTAATTAAAAAAGAAACAAAAATGTGGAAAAGCTCTTACCGTAACAAAAGAAAAGAAGAAGCTGTTATAACTAGACTTAGGATTGGCCATACACGCCTCACTCAAGGGTATCTTATAACGAAGGGTAATCCACCAAAGTGCACATCATGCAATGTGCAATTAACAGTTCAACACATTTATTGAATTTATATTTAAATAAATTTATATATAATCAATTTTATAGTAAATTTAATTAGATTTTATGTTTATTTGAAACATATCTTTCAAGAGCAAACCGTTTTTCGAAATATTATTGATAAACCAAAATAATGGAAATTCTCCCCTCCACCCCACCGTTAGCACCCACCCCCCCCCCCCCCGGGGTGGGGACTTTTTTTTCTTATTTCTAAAAAATTGTATGTTTTACCTTCCAACTATTCCTAACGAATCTATAAAGTAAAAAAAATTGTTATCGCACCTATTCCATGCACTCTACACCCGTCATTTCAGCACTCTTTATTTGGGGTCGCACTTCTATGAGAAAACACGTTTGTTGGTACTCATTCCGAAACTAATTGTTCGATCCAAAATTTTTATTTTTTTATCTGACTGTTCCTTAAATTTACTATAAGAACTTATATATGAAATTGTGAGTATGTCACGTTTTACACTCAATCCAGCCCACTGAATTTGTGAATATCGTCATACTTTGCCAAAACATACATATTTAGCGTTCAGGTTTGGGTCTATTACGTGACATAATGAAAATTTCATATATAGGGCCTGATAGTAAATTTCACCAGATTTTAGTTGAAAAAAATAAATTTTAGATCTGACGAATAGTTTTGGTGAAAACTATGACAAAAAAATTTGGATTTAAAAATAGTAAGAAGTTTTTAACGTTCTGGTATGGGTATTTAATCAGACTTTATCAAAATTTCATATATAGGTTCCTATTGTAAATTTAAGGAGCATTAAGATAAAAAATAGAAATTTTGGATCGAACAATTAGTTTCGCGAATGAGTACCAACAAACGTGTTTTCTCAGAGAAGTGCGACCACAGATAAAGAGTGCTGAAATGAGGGGTGTAGAGTGCATGACATATGTGATAATTTTTGACTTCACAGCTTCATTAGGACTAGATAGAAGGTAAACATACTAAAAGTCCCCACCCCTGGGAGGTGAGCTAAGAGTGGGGGAAGGGGAGAAGGTCCCAATTTTATTATTCGATTATATCTCGAAAACGGTGGACTCTAGGAAAATATATTGTAGATAAAAATTAAAGCTCAATTAATTTCCTATGAAATTAATTATATACCTATTCGTAGAAATTCCAACGGTTTTAAAGATATATGTTATTAATAATCGACAATTTTAGAAATAAGAAAAATGTTTATCTCACTTTTTGTTAAACATTTGCAGCAAATACCAGAAACGTATAAATAAAATTAAAGTAAATTTAATGCTCTATAATGTTGATTCTGACAGTTTTTTTCTGAGAACTGGTTGTGGAACGTAATAAAAGCAAGAGTTTGACAAAAAGTGAGGTGAAATTTTTTTTTTTTTCCCCGAAGATCACCGATTTCCAATAACATATATCTCGTAAACGGTTAGAATTACGACGAATTTATATATAATCAATTTTATAGTAAATTTAATTAGCTTTTATGTTTATCTGAAACATATCTTTCAAGAGCAAACCGTTTTCGAAATATTATCGATAAACCAAAATAATGAAAATTCTCCCCTCCACCCCACTGTTAGCTCACCCCCCCCACCCCCAGGGGTGGGGACTTTTAGTATGTTTACCTTCCAACTATTCCTAACGAATTTATAAAGTAAAAAATTATCGCATATTCCATGCACTCTTTCACCCCTCATTTCATCACTCATTGACTGGACTATTACAACGATCACAAGACTGGTTCAACAAATGGAATATTAAACTCAGTAACGACAAATCACAGTACATCACTTTTGAACTCTGAAATAATACCTGCCCCATCGTTTACATTAACAATTTTCCTATTAAGCAGTCTGACACTATTCAATACTTAGGCCTAATGTTCGATAGAAGGATGACAAGGGACCCACTTGTGAAACAGAAACACCTAAGCCTTAAAAAATGACTGAGCCTTTTATATCCAATTCTACACAAATGATCTAAATTGAAAATGACGCAAAGAATAAATATATATATATATATACTTATTAAAACCTCTATGGACGTACGCCTTACAAATTTACGGAACAGCTTAAAAAACACTCATCCAAATAATAAAAACTTGCCAGTCAAAAACGTAAATACTCATTACACAATGACCCCGGAATGTCAATAACAAAGCCTTACACACAGACTTACACCTAGCCATGGTACAAGATCACATCCAGGCTTTATACAAAAGATTTCACGACAAACTTTACGGACATATCAATAATTTAATACAAAGTATGGCCTCCATAAGCTTGCCAGATAATACCCAAAGGAGAGTAAAAAGGAGTTGGTTGAGGGATCTATTCCGTTATAACTGATTAAATATCATGTTCATGTTAGGAGTAAGTACCGCTGGGTGCTGTCCTCCCTCATACTCTGACATGCCAATTAGCTTGTATACTACAATTATCTGCTTGTTGTCATATGATAAGTGACAGGTGTGAATTAAAATCTACAGAATTATATGAAAAATAAATAAATGGGGATGGGACAAAGTTTTCCCGAAACATGTAACTTAATAGAGGAATAGTAAAGAGGAGTGATGTCATAATAAGTGTGATATTTCAATAAATATTATTTTTATAATATAAAAATTTATTATAATCTTTTTATAAATGTTATTTTAAAAGTAACAAACTAGTTATCTAAAATTAATTTTTGTAATGACGATTCACATTAATTTGATTTACTATAATTTTCAGGAGGTCGTGGAGCAAGAGCATTA
Source organism: Euschistus heros (assembly GCA_003667255.2). Lineage (NCBI taxonomy): Eukaryota > Metazoa > Arthropoda > Insecta > Hemiptera > Pentatomidae > Euschistus > Euschistus heros. The sequence goes on along the minus strand of RCWM02000208.1, from coordinate 1,812,907 downwards.
CTTCTCACCAATCAGCATAAACCATACCAATAAATCAAATGATAAAAATGAAAATACACAAAAGGATAGTGAAGCTCTGCCTGTTGATATAAAAACTGAAAATCCAAAGAAATTGGGAGGGCTCATAGATCATGGCTTTGCAATGGACAGTAGTAGTTATAACGGATCCGCACCACTACATAATGCAGTCAGTTCTGGTTCAGTGAATTATGTGAAGTATTTACTACATCTCGGTGCTGCGGTAAACAGTAGGGGAGTAAATGGGTCTACACCACTACATATTGCTGCTAGGAGTGGCTACCAGAATATTGTGAACTTACTTCTGTCAAGAAATGCGAGTGTAAATCTTAAAGATAACAATAACGACGAAGCAATACATTTGGCAGCTGATCGAGGAGAACTGAGAATTGTTGAAATCCTTCTTGATTACGGTGCTAATGTAAATAATCAAGGATATCTCGGCATGACACCCGCTAATGAAGGCAGCAGAGAAGGGCTACGAAAAAATTGTTAACTTACTTCTGTCCAGAAATGCAAGCGTGGATATTAAAGATGACGATAAGAACGAAGCAATACATTGGGCAACTTACAATGGGACACTCCAAATAGTTGAATCCCTTCTTGATAACGGGGCCAATGTTAACAGCAAAGGATATCGTGGCACAACGCCGCTCATGACTGCTTTGAATGGCAACGAAAGTGTTGTAAATTTCCTTTTGTTACGTAATGCAAGTGTGTATATGAAAGATGACGATGAAAATGAAGCAATACATATAGCAGCTTCTTCTGGGAATCCTAAAATTGTGGAAACTCTTCTTGACCATGGAGCCAATGTAAATAGTAAAGGATATCTTGGCAGAACGCCACTTTTCATTGCTGCATTAAGTGGCTACGAAAATATTGTGAACGTTCTTCTGTCCAGAAATGCGAGTTTGAACCACCAGGATAACAAAACAACGAAGCAATTCACGTGGCAGCATACTACAGAAAACTGAAAACTATTGAAACCCTCCTTGATCACGGAGCCAATGTCAATAGTAAAGGATATCTTGGCAGAACACCACTTATAGTTGCTGTATTGAAAGGATACGAAAATATTGTGAATTTCCTTCTGTCTAGAAATGCAAGTGTGAACATTAAAGATTACAAGAACACCGAAGCAATACATTTTGCAGCATATCATGGAAAACTGAAAATTGTTGAAGCCCTTCTTGACCATGGTGCCGATGTAAATAGTAAAGGGAATCTAGGCAGAACGCCACTAATTTTAGCTGCCATGAAGGGTGACAAAAAAATTGTGAATTTTCTTCTGTCTAGAAATGCAAGCGTGAATATTAAAGATGACCAAAACAACCAAGCAATACATATGGCAGCTAATAATGGGAAACTTCAAATTATTGAATCCTTTCTTGATCATGAATCAAATATCAATAGTAAGGGTTATAACGGCAGAACACCGCTAATGAAGGCAGCACAAAAGGGCTACAAAAATATTGTAAATTTTCTTCTGTCCAGAAATGCAAGTCTTAATACCAAAGATGACCTAAACGACGAAGCAATACATGTGGCTACTGCAAATCAGAAACTCCAAATTATTGAAATCCTTCTAATCATGGAGCCAATATCAACAGTAAAGGATATCGTGGCAGAACCCCGCTAACCTTAACTGCTACGTTTGCTAAACAAGATATTTTGAATTTTCTTCTGTCCAGAAATGCAAGCGTGAATATAAAAGATGACCAAAACACTGAAGCAATACACTTAGCTGCTCAGGATAATCTCAAAAATGTTGAAATACTTTTGGATCACGGTGCCAATGTAAATAGTAAAGGTAAATATAACGAAACCCCACTTAGTATTGCTTCGTTCATGGGAAAAGAACATATTGTTAACTTCCTCCTGTCGAGGAATGCAAGTCTGAATATAACAAACAGTTTTGGCCAACAAGCGATACACCATGCAGTCTCAAGTGGAAACATCAAAGTGATTGTTGCTCTTCTAGATCATGGGGCAAACGTTAACAGTAGAGGAGCAATGAGAGACACACCTCTTAATATAGCTGTGAGAATAAAGCTCTTGGGAAAACTAAAATATCTTTCGAATACAGTTGAGTTTATATTCAAATCCACCAATAAATCAAGTAATCCTGCTGCAGAATATGAAATAATAAACTTGATGAAAGTACTGGTAGAACGCGGAGCTGATGTCGTTTCGCAAAATCTTTACGGTCAAACGGCGCTTCATGAAGCAGCTGGACTCGGTTATTCTGATGTTGTCGCGTATCTCGTATCTCACAACTCTAGTTTAAATATTAATAGTTACATTTGCTTCACTCCTCTCCAGTGGGCTGCCAACAATGGATATATCAATGTGGTGAAGACCTTATTACAGCTTGGAGATGATATAAATAGGAGAGGTTGTAATAATCTTACAGCTTTACACTTAGCAATAGAAAAAAACGACACTATGTTTACAAAATTCCTTTTGTCCCCAGAGAGCTGACCCCAATGTGATGAGCGAAGAGGGACAAACACCCCTCGATGTAGCTTTTTCGAAATCATCAGAGGAAGTTATAAGACTACTTCTTGATAATGGAGCAAAAGTGGAAGATGGGAGTTTTTTAGGTTCCAAAGTTGTTTTCGATGCAATTACAAATAAATCGATGAGTGTTACCAAGATTTTGCTAAATGCTGCCAGTCGTTTTGAAACTTATCCAACTGTTATAATTAATAATGTGATTGGAATGAACTTCCAAGAAGGAGTAGAACTGTTAATTTCGCACGGTGCTAATGTCGGACCAAAAGATATCCATGGCAATTCACCACTTTCTGTAGCTGTTATAACCAAAAATGTAATTATAGTTGAATTAATTCTTCAAGAAGGGAAAAAGAAAATATCCGAGAAAAATTTCAATACATTTTTGGATGCTGAATCAAATATAATGTTGTTTTCCAACAGAACTAACGCGACAAAAAAATCATAAATTTACTGCACTTCACATTTCTTCTCATCAAGGGCTCAAGGACATTGCTGGACTATTGATATCTTACGGAGCGTCACTAGAGGTCAGAGACGAACGCGGATATACACCACTCCATTGCGCCTGTGAAGAAAGTCACGATGAGGTAGTGAAACTACTTCTAGATTCTGGAGCCAATAAAAATGCTGTCGATAACAATGGCAGCACACCTTTGCACATCGCAAGCAGACATGGTCAGCTCACAACAGTCCGTTTATTGCTCATAGATCCACCAGAAACACTTGATAAAGCTGATAAGAATGGATACACTCCACTTCACTTAGCAGCTTCGAGTGTTCACAAGAAATAGTGAACATGTTGATAATTCTTGGAGCTGAAAAAGAAGCTAAAACTCATGACTTTAAAACCCCACTACATTTCGCATCTCTCACGGGTCACAAGGATATCGCTTATAGTCCAAGCAGCCGAGGCCAAATTTCGTGACTTATTTGAAGAAAAATTTTAGACATACAGCCATAAAATGTCCACCCTCAGCAATCAATTTGCACTTGTCTGCCAACTCAAAGCGGGGGCGTTTCAAAATGCGACCAACGAAAGGGGTAGCAATATCAAAATATAATATTATTTGAAGATAATTTATTTAAAGCAAAACAAGAAAGAAATCTGCAAACCCCCCTAGGTGCCAAAAAACGCTGTCTGCCAAAATTTGGAGGGGGCGTCGACACCGGCAGACAGAATTCAAAATCCTTGTTTTTGAGTCCAAAAGTGGACCATTTGAAGACGATTTATTTCAAGCACACAAGAACTGCCTGGTCACTAGATGACAAAAAACGTTGTCTGCCAAAATGTTTGCAGGGGGGCCTCGCACCGGCAGACAAAATTCAAAATCCGCGTTTTTTCAGTCCAAAAGTTGACAATTTGAAGACGATTTTATTGAAGCACACAAAGAAACTGCATAGTTCCTAGATGACAAAAAACGTTGTCTGCCAAATTAGGAGGGGGCTAAGCACCGGCAGACAAAATTCAAAATCCGCGTTGTTTTTTTCAGTCCAAAGTGGACAATTTGAAGACGATTTATTTGAAGCACACAAGAAACTCTGCATACTCCATAGATGACAAAAAACGTTGTCTGCCAAAATTTGGAGGGGCTAAGCACCGGCAGACAAAATTCAAATCCGCGTTTTTTCAGTCCAAAAGTGGATCAATTTGAAGACGATTTATTTGAAGCACACAAGAAACTGCATACTCCATAGATGACAAAAAACGTTGTCTGCCAAAATTTGGAGGGGGCTAAGCACCGGCAGACAAAATTCAAAACCCTTGTGAAGGCGTCACACCGGCTGACATTGTCAAAACTCACATTCTTTTCGTCCAACAGTGAACTTTTTGAACATGATTTCCTTTTTTATTTGATTTATAATTAGTTTTTCTCTAGAATAATTTAAGGAAATTATATTAAGTTGCTTCCTACGTATGGTACAATATAATTATTTAATATAAAATAACCTTTGTTTAAAATTTTAATGTTAAAAATACCAATTAACTCATATGAACAGTAATAATATAATACCGGCGATATAATTAAAAAATGAATAATATTTCAACTAATAAAGTTATGAAATATGTACTATCCTGGAACAAAATACGTGGAAAACATGTAGTTCTTCGTTAACGTATGTTCTTGGAAAAAATCGAATGTTCTTAGTCGTTTGGATCGAATAACTCGGAAACCGTTCCTATTAGTATATTTTGAGCTATGTACATTATAAAGCAAATCAAATTTGCAAGAAATTTGGTGCTATTCATTTATTTTTCTCTCATCTATTTTCAAACGTTTGGGTCACCAATGATTGGCTAACTTGTGGTAAGTAACTGGCTAAATTTCCTATCATACTACACATATGAAATTTATATAAAGTCACGTAAAATACCCACGCCGGCATTTTTTGGTACATTTTTTCGTAAAAAACCTTAAAACTATTCGTTCGATCCAAAATTTATTTTCTCTCAACTGATAGACGACTAAATTTTCAATCAGGGGCCCATATATTAAATTGATATAAAGTCTCGTAAAATACCAATGCCATCACACTAAAACCTCGAACTGTTGTGAAATCCAAGTTTTTTTTGCACATTTTTCGTTATTACCCCTAAACTGTTAGTCCGATCCAAAATTTATTTTTTTCAACTGATAGCTGACTAAATTTCCAATCAGACCCCATATATTAAAATTTGATATAAAGTCGCGTAAAATACCACTGCATGCCAGCACACTAAAACCTCGTACTGTTGTGAAATCCAAGTTTTTTGGCACATTTTTCGTTATTACACCAAAACTATTCTTTTATCCAATATTTATTTTTCTCAACTGATAGCTAACTAAATTTGCAATCAGACCACTAATTTAAATTGATATAAACTCATGTAAAATACCAATGCCAGCACACCAAATCCTCTTACTGTTGTGAAATCCAAGTTTTTTGGCACATTTTTTGTTATTACCCCAAAACTATTCTTCCGATCCAAAATTTTATTTTCTTAAGTGATTGCTGACTAAATTTCCAATCAGACCCATATATTAAATTGATATAAAGTCCGCGTAAAAATAACAATGCCAGCACACTAAAACCTCGTACTGTTGTGAAATCCAAGTTTTTTGGCACATTTTTCGTTATTACCCTAAAACTATTGTTCCGATCCAAAATTTATTTTTCTCAACTGATAGCTGACTAAATTTCCAATCAGACCATAATATTAAATTATATAAAAGTCACGTAAATCATACCAATGGCCAGCACACCAAATCCTCGTACTAGTTGTGAAATCCAAGTTTTTTGGCACCTTTTTCGTTATTTACACCCCAAAAACCCCTTATTCTTCCGATCCAAAATTTATTTTTCTCAACTGATAGCTGACTAAATTTCCAATCAGACCCCATATATTAAATTGATATAAAGTCGCGTTAAAATACCAATGCCAGCACACTAAAACCTCGTACTGTTGTGAAATCCAAGTTTTTTTGGCACATTTTTCGTTATTACCCTAAAACTATTGTTCCGATCCAAAAATTTATTTTTCATGCTCAAAATGATAGCTGACTAAATTTTCAATCAGACCCATATATTAAATTGATATAAAGTCACGTAAAATACCAATGCAAGCACATCAAATCCTCGTACTGTTGTGAAATCCAAGTTTTTTGGCACATTTTTCGTTATTACCCCAAAACTATTCTTCCGATCCAAACTTTATTTTTCTCAACTGATAGCTGACTAAATTTTCAATCAGAACCATATATTAAATTGATATAAAGTCACGTAAAATACCAATGCCAGCACAACAAATGCTCGTACTGTTGTGAAATCCTAGTTTTTTGGCACATTTTTTTCGTTATTACCCCAAAACTATTCTTCCGATCCAACATTTTTTTTTCTCAACTGATAGCTGACTAAATTTCCAATCAGACCCATATATTAAATTGATATAAAGTCACGTAAAATACCATTAGCAGCTTCGAGTGGTTCACAAGAATAGTGAACATGTTGATAATTCTTGGAGCTGAAAAAGAAGCTAAAACTCATGACTTTAAAACCCCACTACATTTCGCATCTCTCACGGTCACAAGGATATCGCTTACATCTTATTGAACAAAGGAGCCGACGTAGATATAGGCGATATAGATGAGATGACGCCATTGCATTTTGCAGCGAGAGAGAGGCATCTAGATGTAGTAGACATATTGCTGGAATTTAGAGCTTCATTTTGCATTAGAGAGAGGCATTATTAAAAGAGCAATGTCGGCAGAACATCACTTCATACTGCTTGTGAAAAGCATATCAATTCTAAGCTGGTTGAAGTGAATATTGTGAGAACACTTATAAACGCTGATGCGAATTTAAATATTGCCGATAATAACTACATGACACCTTTACATATCGGGTCCAGAGACGGTTCCTTGGGCTGTGTACAAAAACTTATTTCTAGTGGAGCTTACCAATATCTTCTAGATACGGTTAGGAATCTTCCAATACATTATGCTGCATTGAACGGGCATTATGAAGTCATGTTTACGTTACTCAGAGATGATTCGAATCCTATTAATGCAGTCAATATAAATGAAGAATCTCCATTGTTCATAGCTTCAAGGGAAGGTCACACTAATATTGTTCGATTGCTTTTCCAGTTTGGTGTTGAAGGTTTTCGACCTGACCACAACGGAAGGACTCCATTACACCGCAGTGCTAGCAGAGGTCACATAGAAATTGTGAAACTTCTTCGACAACACCGGTTGTATACGGATATGGAGGATAAGTGGGGTTTTACAGCGTTGAATTACGCGGCGTCTTGGAAAGGGCATCAAGATGCTATAGGGTATCTGTCGACTTCTATGTTGAACCACACCTTGAGATCTTATTTGAACAAATCTAATCCTTTGCAAAAAAAATGTTTAACAAGTTTTCATGTCCAGTAATATAATTATGTTCCGGAGAAATATTTCTGAAAAGGGTTTAAGATTCATTTACTAGTGAAACCTTCACTTTTATCCCTTTCCAGTAGCCGTTAAAAATATTTTCCTAAAATAGTGTCCTAAAATACTTCTTAAGACCCCTTTCAGAAGTAAGAATTATTGAGGAATGATTGTGAAATTGCTTCGTTAATTTTTAGTTTTTGAGTTATGTAGATTTTCATTAGAATTCAAGCTTCTCTCCATTATGCTGAACTATCTGATTTTAATGAACAATGATTTTGACTGGCCATAACCGGTTTATAAAAATACGAGGTATGAGTTATGGTCACCCCTATCCGTTTCAATTATCTTTGGTGTCACAAACGTTCTTTCTGCTAATAAAGAACAAATAGAATTTTCAACAATGAAACAAATGAAATGATTCTTTGACAAATGACAAATGAGTTAATCATTCTTTTTATTTGCAATACACACTCATCCTAGGAATCTCCCAACCAATCCTGCCCCTCCACTCATGGATGGAAAGGCCCGGCACAGAGAGGTCCCAACTCTTCTCTCTCAGCTGCGTCACAGTTGTAAAAGAAAACCCGGTGGGAAAAAACTAATAACTACAAAGTTTGTCAATGAATGAGTGCATCTAGTGACTGTGTTTTTAGATATATGTCTTACTTTTTTTTTTTAGACCGCTTTATAATAGTATTTATATTATTTTTATAGTTATAGTTATTCATAAATTTACTTATACTTTTTTTTTTTTTTTTTTTTTTTAAATTATTATTTATTGAAATTTACAACTGTATATACAAAAATAAAATACATCAAGTAAATGTGATGAAATAGATAACAATGACACCTCACTTGTTTTTAAAGCAACTACCCATTGGTAGCACTTATTAAGGTTCTACATGATAAAGCACTATATTAGAAGATCCCGAGGCCATCTTCTTTTCAGGTGCCTCGGAGGGTTATCTGGAATGGAATGAGATGCAAGTTGTGATACTAATGGATTTGAATGGTTGTGGAGTTTGCTGTGAAAGGATTGATATCTGGTGAATTTATACTAATTTTAAATTATTTAAAACATTTGTTTAAAGATTATTTACCAAATGACCATAACTAATCTTGGCTATGACCATAAATGGTACAACATGGCCTTAACTGGTATTTCTAGCTTTTTATAAAAAAAAAAAAATAAATAAAAAAAAATTATTTGAAATGAAGCTTTAGTGTATTTGTCAATTTTACATTCAACATTATACACTTTTAAGAATCTAAGTATATAACTAAAGATGTCATATAACAAACCGTAATCTACGAAATTCCTATTTCAATCGACAAGTTTCCTTAATTATGACCATAACTAGTGATTTACCCTACTCATGCTTCTAAGGTCTAAGATATCACTGACGCACGTAAAAAAATTTATGTTCGATTTTCCGAACACCCTGTATATATATATATATATATATATATATATATATATATATATATATATATATATATATATATATATATTAGATATTTCTTACGTTTAAATACCTAATTGACAAATCTATTACCATATATCTGATATTCAATTTACATAGATAATAAAAATCTAAAATACAATATAAATGTTATTATAAAATGAGTGTAAATGTAATAATAGAGACGTAGCAATAACATAAATATATAAAAGCATAAAAATCCCGATATTGTAAGTGTTTATAATAAAGATGGAAAGAGCCTATTGGTTGTACTTAATCTATAACTTAATATATAGTTACTATTATATATATACTATTATATAAAAGATCTATCGGAGACCTCAACTCTCACATAGCACCTCTAATGATATAATAATGGTTATGCTATCTCGCAGAAGTACCAGAGAATGACAACACATACAACAACATACGATGGTGTCTTAGCAAAGGATATGGTGTAACGATGTCAATCAATGAACCTCACACATCTTAGCTTCTTCTAACAATATAAGCTCTCGTTAAAGAAAGTAATCATCAAGTTTTTAATGAAGACATAAAACGCATGATCTTGTGTTTCATATATAGATTTTAGTATAGTGTTGTAAGCAATGCAGCATAGAGGCATGTCAGTTTAAAAGTAAAACAGTGTTTTTTAGGGTTGCTTGATTTGTTGACAAGCCTTTTTTTCGTTTGTGATCACAAACCACGAAAACTACTGAACGAATCTGTAACAAGTTTTAAAAATTTATCTCTATAGTTCTAGAACGTTTTAGCAATAATAAAATCAACTAATTTTTAGTCAATGTATTATTGAAAAGCAATAAAATGTGGATAACCGTGAAGTTTGAAAATTGTCCGATAGGTGGCGAGCGCTATTCTCTATGAGAGGTTACAAAACTATGGTGTTACATAGAAATTAAATCGGTAGTAAAATTTACTTACATTCAATTAAATTGTTATTAACCCGCGCGCCCGGCACACAAAGTGGGCCACTTCTAATATTTAGCTACCTGTAGAGAGGGCTAACCTATCGGATTTTCCTTCAAGGTACCCTCTCAGTATGCTATTGGGACTCTTTTGAGTTGTTTTGGTATAATATTAGAAGTTTCTTTACATAAACTATAGCTATTTTTCTACGCCCGTTGGATTTGGAGCACTTTGTACCTCATCGCGCGGTATTATGACTCAGTAAGTAAATCTAAAATTTTTATTTTTATGTTGAAGTTGATGAGCGAGAATGGGAATAAAATGTTCTTTATTGTTCAAAATGCATTTTTCCTACTAATTTTAATTAGGAAGATTTTTATACATCTAATTTATAGCTTTATTGTGTAAAGCTTCCTGAGGGTTCATTTACTGTCAATAACGGGCCTTCTGATGTAGTATTCTGAGGCTGCTAGACTTTCTGCTTGGTTGCAATCGTAACTTGACGAGTGACAATTAGTATACCAGTTACCTCGTAAAGGAACTTTTAAAGAAAAATTACACCTTCCAAGGTACGATAAAAAAAAAAAGAGAGAACTTCCAAAAACGGGAGTACGAGAAAAGTAGTCAGGTAGAGGACACGTGACAAAAAGATAAACCAGAGATGTAACCATAATAGAATAATTGCTGACCTAGCTACATAATTTATTTCGGACAAATAAGAAAAAATCTTCACCGTTTTATTTGTTACAGCACAGTTTGAAATAAATATTCAAGTTTTATTAATATTTAGTTAGTTAATATTAAATAATTACCAGAGGATTAAAAAACATTAAATATATTAAGTTCCATCATTTACCACATTAATTTTATACTGAAACCCATTTTTGCATTAAAAATGTGGAGAAAACCTACATTGGGATAAAGTGCGCCAACGCGCGGCCTTATGTTAATCCACTAGGCGCGCGGACTTAAGGGTTAAAAAGACTATACATATTTGGTGTGACATGTGGATTTCAGTGAAGTTCGAAAATAGAAGGATATGGGGTCAGCCCTATTATACAATAGAAGTAATAATGGTAGAACCACTGAACCCATCTGTACCAAATTTTAACTACATAATTTTCATAGTTCTAGGGAGGTTTAGCAATAATAAAATTTACAGTAATAAAAATCTAAATGTACAGGGTTGAGTTTCAGAAACGAGGTTTGCCATATTGCCTCATACTTTTATGGTTATAAATTAAAATCCTACCAGATGCTATGAATACAATCATTTTTGCCAAATAAAAAATATTATCGAATCAAAATATCTATTTTTTATGTTATTTTTTTAAAAATATGATTCATGGGCTTTTACTTATAAGCACTGATATTGCATACCATTATCCGCGAGAGTTTCTTAATGGTCTCTCTAAATCTAATTTACCAACTCAAAAATAAAATCTGGAAATCAAAAATAGGATGTCTAATTATGGTTTTACGTAATCTTCAATCACCTAATCAGTGTAATTTTAACCAGGTTAAAAATTACTGCTAGGCGTCAAAATATCATTTTATAAATAATTCTCAATTGGACACTTCAATACAATATTTAATTAATCAACAAATGAAAGTTCAATCATTATTTAAAATTATCTGTCACATAAATTGAGACATTTACAATAATATCGATAGCGAAATTCATAAACTGAACATATTAACATATTTTTAGAAGATAAAAGTAAGAAATAAAACATTACATATTGAATAAGAAAATTGGAAACAAAAGAAAATACGGTCAATGACTGATTTTAGCACTAATTTTTTAAATATTTAAAGGACTTTTATGAAGATTCCACCTTCTCAGTCCTCGGTCAGTTGGTAAAGTCCATGCTATAGATAAATTTTGTAAATTCAGCTCTGTATTTGTTGTACATGTCATATTCTGTCACTGGCCAATTTTCACCTTTGAAAAATTATTATATCAACTTCAATATAAAAATAAAAATTTTAGATTTACTTACTGAGTCATAATACCGCGCGATGAGGTACAAAGTGCTCCAAATCCAAATAAAGACAGGTATAACTGTCGTTAAACCTGTGATTTTATACGGGACAGAAACCGCTTGCATTCCTAGTCTGGAAGAATTACTAAGGATTGAACGGAGAATTCTGAGAAGGATCTATGGCCCCAAAAAGACTCAAGAAGGATATAGGCTTAGACCCAAATGGGAAATCTATAAAGATACAAAGGACATAGAAACGGAAAATCCGGGTTAGAAGACTGAAATTCTATTGACATATGATAAGAATGGTCCCGGAAAGACTAAATAAGCAAATATTTTAGAAAATCCGTGGATATAAAAGCTCAGGAGGATATATGAAACAGATGAAAGAAGAAACGGAAAGATTAGGTATAACGGACCAGGACTGTCAGGACAGAGAAAGATATAGAAATGGATTTAAGGAATTGAAGGTTGTTGTGGGCAGAAGAAGTCCAAAAAGGGAGTGGCGTGGACAGAAGAAAGAAAAAGAGGCACGGAGAAATAATGAAAGAAAAATGGTAGGAAAGAAAAAACAAGAGAGGAGCCAAAAATTGATATTCGCGTGGTCTCCAAGGCCGTTTCGTGAAAAAAAAAAAAAAAAAGACAGGTATGAAGCAGTACAGTATTATATTTAATCCTATGTAAGTAAATAAACAGTACAAATGTATTTAAATGAACAGCAGCATGTATACAGCGTGAGTACCTCTTAGTGTAACAACAAAAAATTGGGTGAAATTAGATCAAAAGTGGAGAAAAATGCAGCAGACCTTACCTTTCTATTCCAATCCGTTGCAGAAATACAATATTTAAAAAAACGTTTTAGAGGAAACCACGTTTTTTAATACTGTAATATCTCCATTTTGATTGAATATTTTTCAAATTTTGACTAATTTTTCCAATTTAGCATTTTTCCTATAAAAGCAGAGTACATGTAGCCTTAAATTGTACATACTTGGGACCTAAAGAACAGCTTGATCTTCACCTTATTTGCTGAAGTTTATAATATTTCAACGCTCACCGTTTTAAAAAAAAAAAAAAACAATTCACATAACTGCAAATCATTATTAAATTTATTAATTCAAAATTATTATTAAGTATTTATTTAATTAGATTTTCAATGTAAGTTTTAAAACCCAATGATAATGATCATAGATCTGAATTTTGCCGTTAGCTTCGGAAGGCTGATAAGGTTGAAGAATGCCAGTTTTTGAGGTGAATTTTATTTTACTTTTTTTTTAATAGAACTTTTATTGAGTAATTATTACAATCTGCCACAAATGTGGGCAATAAGTAATATAGATGGCGTATCATTACATTCACACATTATGTACAAAGATAAAAAAATATATTTATAAAATAAAATAAATAAAGAGATAACATAAAGAACTTCCTGTGCATAAACAATATACATATAAATAAAGTGAAATACTAAAATAAAAAAATTAAACTTTGAGTATGTAAAAATAAATAAATAATAAAAATAAAGATAAAGATAAATTAAATTAAAAGTTAAAACTACATTCATACTTTATTTACAATACACACTCATCCTAGGGATTTTTAAACCAACCCTGTCCCTACACTCATGGAAGGACAGGCCCGGCACAGAGAGGTCCCAGCTCTTCTCTTTCTCTCTGTTAAAGAAAACCTAGTGGAGGCTGAGTGAGAAGCTGGCCAGTGCCAGAACTCCAACAAAAATACATTTTTACAATAGATCTCGGGGCCACTGACGTTTTAATCTGCGAGGGGGGTCATCAGGGTGTGTTGAACTGGGTAGTGATTGAGCCAGAGGGTTAGGATGGAAAGAAAGGTTGCGATGAAATTTTAAAAATTTAAGAGGTATAAGGTCGAGGGCGTATGGTATGTTGAGATCGTTATGTAGGGTTTTGTTGGAAACATGATAAGGAGCATTCACAATAGTTCGGAGGACTTTGGATTGGAAGGATTGAATGCGTTTAATATTCGACTTTTTAGCTGTGCCCCACAGTTCAAGTCCATAAGTCCAAATAGGTTTAATAATGGTTTTGTATATGAGGAGTTTGTTTCCAACGGAAAGATGATGAGTCCTGTTTAATAGTCTATACAGTTGGCTGAAGAGTCTGTTGAGTTTTTTCCTTTTGAGTCGAGTATGAGGGTTCCACGTAAGTCTTTTGTCTAGGTAAAAAACCAAGATACCAAACTGTGTCAGTTTTAGGTAGTGGAATACCATTGAAATTGATAGGAGGACAGGATTTTCGGCGGAGGGTAAAGGTTACGTTGGTGCATTTAGTTTCATTTACTTTGATCCGCCAATTATCGCACCAGTCTTCAATCAAGGATCAGTGGTTTTGGAGATTATAGGATCTTTATAGGATTATAGGATCCTTTATGACTAATTAAAGGATCTGAATGGCATGAAAGGAAAGCAGTATCATCAGCAAATGTTGTAAGGAAATGTTATAAGTAAAGTGGTAGGGATATCTGCAGCATAGAGGATATATAGAACTAGACCAAGAACGCTATCTTGTGGAGAATCTATGAAGGGACTGTGTTTGCATTCAAAAATAAAACATTTTAGTTCAAGAATCATGTCAATATCATTGTTTTAACTCGAGATAAAAAATAAATAATTTAATGCTATTTAATTTGTTTTTTTTTGGCATCTAGGGCACATTAGTCGGAGTGACAAAATACGTGTCCAATACTTTTTGACCCGTAACCTCCTTAAAAATTGCCAACAAGATCCCAGAGAGACTGTGTGTGCCCCCCCCCCCCCCCTCGCTAATTGTTAGTCACTCCACTTCTTTGTATATACAAACATTCTGAAGGTGCATTTGATCCCAATTAAGTATTCATTGTGAATTGATTAAAGTGATCGTTTTGCATTTATTCATACTCTAAATTGTTGCTTACAAGCACTTTGGACACAGTTACAAATCAATTAAACCAGACAATCATATGATTGTGTTTTATTAACTAATGTTTAAGAGATCACAACCAATGTAGGCTAAAAACAAAATGGTAGCTTCCTTTACTACTTTAGTAATATTAAAGAAGTGGAACGGGAAAATCTAAACTCGTACCATTCCAAACGAAAAACCGTTCCGAAAACCATTCCACCTCGAACGGTTCATCCCTAGTCAGTCTGCTGTGAGAATTTAAATAGTCAAGTTGTTTTTCAGTCAGGTCTCTTTCGACGCAGTTTCACTCATAAGGCAGAGGCCATAAATTGTTAATGATAATAATTGTAAACATTTATAATAACATTTGATTCATTGAAAATTCAACGAAATAACTTTCACAGCATTGGAAGAAGCTCAGGGGAATATTTGAAATTTAGATACAGCACAGCATTAAAAAAAAAAATTAAACATAAATACAAATTAAAAAAAAAAAATAGTACAAAAAATAGAGCTAAATATTTTGTTTTACAAATATTTATTTAGTAATTTGTTAATTGTTTCTTATTATGGTTTTTGTATTTTAATTGTTTTGTATTTTGTTTGTTTTATCAAGAAAGATTGTTTTTTTTTTGTATTATTTTATTTACAAATAATTTAAAAAAATCCTTTTTCAAGTAATTTTGGTTCAATGGTTGAATTCATATGTCTAAGTAATAGAATAAAATCATAAATATAACTATATATATATATATATATATATATATATATATATATATATATATATATATATATATATATATATATATATATATATATATATATGTGTGTGTGTGTGTGTGTTAGATTAGATTATAGATATTATTTTCTTACTTAGATGACGAAAATACCTGAGTGCCGTCCAACGAACAAGATGGAGAAACTAGATAAAAAATGTAGTTAAACAACGCAAACCGCATGTTTCTATCTCATTCCGTTCCAGACATATGCCGCTCCAAAGGTTATTTCGAGAAAACCGTGTTCTTGGCGGGAAAACCTCAATTTTCTCTGCTGCTTTCGTACAATTTGTTTCAACGTTCCATCACAGTTTGGAAATCAGCATTAAATTTTCTATAAGTTTTATGCACTTTCAATGTTCAAAAGTATCTTTTTAAACCGCAATAATATATCAAAAAATAAAAATTTGTTTGCGACAAACTTTAGAGGATCACTACTCTTCCAAAACAATAAGCGTAAGGTGCCGAATCTCACAAAAGTTGTGCAATTTAATTACCTTTCTAACGGTGTACTCAGAACTGCAATTATCTCTTAATTTCATATTACAATTGGAATGGGAAGGGAACAATAACTGATGTCATGGTTATTTCGTGTGGCATTATCTTCAATAAATTTAATTTATTTTTTTATGTAAATTACAAAGAAACCTACTAGGGCAGAGTTGAAACCTAAAAGAATGTGAGGAACGTCTGGCATGAGGTAAGTTCTTGTTTACTTCGTATGGATTATATCCGCATTACGGTTTGTTTACCATACCTCACTATTTCTTAGTCTGCCTATTTCGCGTAGTAAATAGCAATAACTGTCAGTATCGGGCAAATATTCAGACTATTAAATTCGTTTTCAGTTCAAGAAGTACAATGCAAAATTTTTTACACAACTGAAGAGTACTTTGATATGATTTTCGCGTATGGGAACCTGTTATGTTCGCGGGCCGAGCTCGCAGGAAGGTTGAATACATTTTGAATATTTTTGTTAATGATCCATCAACAAGTACCCGTTGCGCTTCAAATCAACTAAGAATATCTCACTCTACATTTTTCAGAGCTATCAAGGAAGAAATAGATATCCTTATCACTTGACTACTGTCCTGGAGTTGCTACCCCGTGATATGGAGATACAGATGGTGTTTGGGCGATAGTATGTTCATCAGTGCCACGAGAGGCCTAACATCCCTGATCGCATAATTTGGGCAGATGAGGCATCATTCACACATGCGGGAATATTCAAGTCTCACAACTCTCGCGTCATCATAATCCACGTGGCACTAAGGAGCACCACTTCCAACATCAGTTCAGTGTGAACCTGTGGTTAGGAGTCTGTAAGCAGCATATGACACAGCCCGTTTTTTTACCAAGTCGGTTGAACTCAAATGCTTTTGATAATCTACTTCAGGATGATATAAGTACGGCACTCCTTGAAGCAATACCACTATGGTGGCAAATTGACGAGCTATGAAGAATTGGCTAAATCAACATTACCCAGGATGATAGATTGAGGAAGTAAGATATGGACCTGTGCATTGGCCGGCTCGATTTTTATATTAGGGGTAGGCTTAAATCAGAATTGAACAGAATACCCATTCAGGACATTAACCACCTCATCGCAAGAATTCGCGAATCATGTGTAGCAAGGAGAGCTGATGTAGATATTCGAAGAGCTACAGTGTTGACCAGATGTCGTCAGTGTATACTGCGAGGAGGAGGCCAGTTCCAGCAACTTTTACAATTTTCAGAGATTTTTTTCACTATTTAACTTTAATGTAAAGATTGATTTAATTATTCTTTGTAATTTACAAAAAAATAAAAATAAATTCAATTTATTGAAGATAAGACCACACGAAATAACCATGACATCAGTTATTTTTCCCTTCCCATTCCAATTGCAATACGAAATTGAGAGATAATTGCAGTTCTGAGTACACCGTTAGAAAGGTAATTAAATTTCACAACTTTTGTGAGATTCGGCAGCTTGCACTCTTTTTTTTTTTTTTTGAATAGTAGTGATCCTCAAAAGTTTGTCACTAACAAAACGTTTTTAAAATTTTTATTTTTTGATATATTATTGCAGTTTAAAAAGATACTTTTGAACACTGAAAGTGCATAAGACTTTTTAAAAAATTCATGCTAATTTCAAAACTGTGATGGAACGTTGAAAAAAAAAAAGTATGAAAGCAGAGAAAATTGAGGTTTTCTCGAAATAACTTTTGGAACGGCTTATGTCTAGAACGGAATGAGATAGAAATATGCGGTTTGCGTTGTTTAACTACATTTTTTATCTAGTTTCTTCATCTTGCTTATTGTCATCTGCGTGCGATACACTCTGTATAGTTAACTAATGAATTCTGAACCAGCTTATTCTAAAGCAATCGACATAAATATATGAAAATCAAAAAATAGAACCAACATTTTATTGAAATAAGTTTAATTAGAATAAAATTATGTTAAATTAAAATTTACAAAATAATTTAAAATATCTGCACTTACGTCGCCGCTCCTATAAAAGAATAAAATGATATCATTTTTCAAATTAGTTACAATTCTAATGTGTTTTTTCATTCTGAGTCGAATGAGACTATTTTCATCTCGATAGGATGAACCATTCTCGAGAAAAGGAATTTTCCGCTTTTTAGCCGTTTTGCCCCAATGTGAAAGGTTAAGGACTGTTCGAAGGATTTTAGATTGCAAGGATTAGATACAAGGTGAATTGTAGACTTTAGTGTCTTCTAAACCCAATAACAAACTTAAACAGGAGCTCTTGATTTTTTTTTTTTTTTTTTTTTTTTTTTTTTTTTTTTTTTTTTTTTTTTTTTTTTTTTTTTTTTTTTTTTTTTTTTTTTTCCTCCTCCTCCATTTATTAAAAAAACAAAACAAATAATAATGAATCAAATGATCTTCTGTTGCTTCCTTGGCATTTTAAGATTTGGGGCTATGGTAGATTCTGGCGTCTCGGCTGACTATTGTCTTCCAGTTGTCTTGATCGAGTGAGGAGGAATCACTCTGCTGGCGATGGTGTGAAAATAGGTCAGTCTAAAAAGCCTGAACCCCTTCCCTAAGCGAATACGTCCGCTAAGGGGGTCAACAAACCTTGCCACCTACCAGGCCTGGGAGGTGGAGCTATGTCCCTGAAGAGAGGGTTGGCACAGTACTTTAGGCCGTCGAAGAATTTTATGTGCCGTCAACCAATGAATGAAGGGACCGATGGTAGCTGCAAATTTTCATTTATGACGGTGTTTCTGGCCCTCTCAAGGCTTGTTCCGCGGACTATTCGTCGGAGAACTGAGTTCTGAAAGCTCTGGAGCGCTTTCAGTGTTGTCGTATACATGTACTGAAGAAGTGGGGCACCGTGAAGTAGGGTGGGGCGGATGATGGCTTTGTATAGCTGAATTTTGAGTCGAAGAGACAGTTGAGGAGATGTCAAGAGGTAGTTAAGGCGGTATGTCTTCTGGCGGGCCAGCTTAATCCTACTTCTCACATGAGTAGAGAAAGTAAGGTGTCGATCAAGGTGAACACCTAGGTAGAGGATGGAGTTTGATAGCGTCTGTTTCACATTGTCCACAATGAAGTGGGTAGGCAATCGCTTTCTCTTCCCTTTTTGAAAAGACATTATGATGGCGTCGGTCTTCTAGGGTTCACCTTGATTCCACACGACTAGAGTGCTTCAACTATGGTCTCTGTTGCCCTCTTAGCCATACTAAGTGCACTTTTCGCATTCATGCCCTCGTAGGAACCCAGTTTGTTCGGGAGGGATGACGCCTTCATTGAACTAGTGGTTCACGAGGTGATAGTGAACAAGTCGCTCAAAGACCTTGCTAATATGTGAAAGAAGGCTGATGGGACGATAGTGGTCCGCAGAGTCACCCCTTTTACCTGGTTTCAGTAACGGAACAACAACAGATCTTTTCCAGGCATTAGGAAAGTAAGATATCCGAAAGCATGAATTATAGATATTTAGGAGGTACGCCTTCCCTTTTCTGGGTAACATCTTCAGAAGCACTGATGGGATGCCGTCCATTCCAGCTGATTTCTTGCCCTTTGTGCGGCGCAGTACGGATTCAAGTTGCTTGAACGTTGAAAAGATAGGAGTCTCGTTGGAGTTTGGTTGTGAGCCAGGCGTAGGAAGTGGTGCGTTAGCCGTCCTCTCAGCGTCCTTAGTGGTATAGGCCAATAATTCGGCTTGTTCTTTAGGTGTCAGCAGCTCGTCTCCGCAGGTTAGATGCACCGCTTTCCTCTTGCTTATGAATGTCCGGATTGACCTCCAGAACTGACGATGGTCATTGTGCGTCCGCCGTAACCGTTCATGCCATAAGGCTGTCTTCCAGTCGCTCATGAGGCTTGCAATTTAGCGTGTTATGGCGTTGATGGTGGGCTTAAGGGTGTAGTCCTTCGTGCGTTTAAATATATTTCGTATATTGTTTCTTTGAGCTATCAATGCCAAAATATGCGACGGTGGGGGCCTCTGAGAATTTGGCAGTGGGGAAAATTTTGGTATATTTTGGTGGTTTCCGCAGCTTCCAGTATGGAAGTAGTGATGGTATCTACCGCTGCATCAACCTCGCCTGGTGTCAGACAAGATGTCACTTGAGGGAGCGTTTCATCTAGGCTTGTTTTGTAGCCCTTCCAATTTGCTTTATGCAGAAGATGCAACGAGGTGCCGGCGGCGTGACTGGTGACCCTTCAAATTTGTAGATCACAGGGCGGTGATCCGACGGTCCAAATGGCAGTGCCTGACAGTCTGTAATGGTATGGAGGTCTCTGGTAAGGAGTAGGTCCAGCGTTAAGGTCTATGATGAGTTGGACATATGCCTGAATGTGTGCACACCCGGGTGGAAGACGGCCAGACGCATCTTCGTAATGATAGTACCAAGTGGATTATTGGTGGGGCAGAACCAAGCTGTATGACGGGCGTTGAGGTCTCCAAGGACGACATACCTGCTCTTCGTTTGAGCATTGACCAATAGGTTGCGTACCGTCGTGTGATTTGCACGTGGTCTCCTGTAGACACAACTGAACCTGTAACGGTGTTTCAAGTGGACATCAACTGTGATTATGTGGGTTCCCTCGCAGGAATCCACTGGATTGGGAATAAGGCTTGATGGTATGTCTCTTCTTACGAGAATTGCTACTCCTGCAGGTGTACCGTGTTGCGTGGTTTCTCTGTACACAACGTATCCTGGAAAGAATAATCGGTTGGCGGGAGAGATCATGATATCTATCAAAGCCACAACCGCTGGCCGGTGCTGCAGTAGTAGGATCTCTAGTTCAGCCTGCTTTGAATTGAGGCCTCGGATATTGTAATTTAGAACTAGGTGTTCAAGCATCGAATTTCACAAGCAGTCTGGTCACCAGGGACAACAAATTCTGCACTGTGCTCATCATAGAGTCAAAGCGTGAGGTTAGATTGTTAATGCCCTCGCAGATTGAGTCCCAAGGCGGAAAACACTGGGCTGGCTGTGATGACTGTATCAGCTGAGACTGCTGAATAGGTAGCCTGGGTTGAGAATGTGCTCCACTAGATGCCTGGGAGTAAAAATTCTGTTGGGTTATGCGGGCCGCTATTTCCTTGCGTTCAGGTACTACATCCTGAGAGAAGATTGTGTTAGCTCGGGTTGGGCGAGCTGCTGGGAAGTTAATATCATTCAACTCTGGAACCGGAGCTGGTGCTGGAATTGTGGCCGTCTTCTGCCTTCGCTGCGCAAGGAGACTCTGGCGGTACGGACAATCTCTAGAGGAGGCTGAGTGAGAGCCCTCGCAATTAGGATATTGACTACGCAAAGGCGTAGTATTGACTCTCTTAGGGCATTCCTCGAAGAGGTGGGGATCGCCACACCAGTGGCATCTACATGTCCGACCACAATATTTCATAGTGTGACAGTGCATTGTCGGCACTGCACTGGTCCATCGTCTTCCTTGAAAGTTGAAGCTCTGAAGCGAATCTGATTCACTACTCTAAGCTTCTGGATGTCTTCCAATTTAGTAGTATGTTCAGTAACAATCTGTATTCCCTCAACGAGATACGGTTCGTTGTTGCCCTCTCTTTTAGTAAGCCTCCTCGCCAGTTTGAATCCGGGCAGGCGGCTTTTTGATTCCTCAGCTATTTCATCGACAGGGTGATCAATGTCGTAGCCGTGAAGCACGTACTTATTGGACCGCTTGATTTCCCTTGGAGCGAAGGAGTGAAATTGTACAGCTACATCGGTCCGAAGGAGGAGGGTGGCTTTGCCATGATCCATTACTGTGTTGCAGTAGAGCCTGGTTTCTTTCTTTGAATTGTTAGCCGAAAAATCAGTGATACCGATTGCTCTTAATCTTATCCTGAGGTTTGTCAGTGATATAGGGGGGGGGAGATTATAATTGGTGCCGGTGGCTTCGGTCGGGGCGCCTCTACCACCTCTACCGGCAGCTGGGTGAATCTGTTGTTTACTTCAACAGCTGGTCTACTTACTTCAGGCCTGGGCCTGAAAGTTAGTTTCTTCGGGGCAGGTTGGAATCCCCCCGCTAGGGCGCGCTTGTCTGTGTTCTGGTCCGGTCCTGGGTCGCTGTCTTCGTCTCCCAACACCATGTTGGAAGACGCCATCTCACCACGTTTACTCTTCACTGGTCTTTTTGAAGTAAGGGGGGACCTGAAAAGTGGGTTGATGGAAGTGGTTGTCCAGGGCCACAACAAAACATTTATGTAGAGAACTAGGCTAGATTGCGTAATCACATTCACTATTCTAAAAACTAATAATTTAACTTCATTGGGAATTAATATTTTATTAATTTAAATAAAATAACTTGCTATAGCATTAATGGCCCATTTCTAAAGAAGGAGGTTACTAATGAGTTTAAATAATTCCTTGACTGTAAGGTTCTATAGTAGCATCGATTATTATTATCGATATCAATATCGTGATATATAATGTTTTCAATATTGTCTTTAGTTTTTTGTTTTATCTTGTGGTGTTTTTTATTTAGGCGATAAGGCAGAAGAATAAGATCATTTTACGCTGTTTTACGATTTAACAAAGATTTTTTCATTTCTATTTTCGATTGTGTTAAGAACAGGAGGTGAGTTTTCTTATGTAAATGTACGATATTCTATTTTTTTCTTATTTTTTTTTCTCTTTTTTTTTATAAATATTGTTTAGGAATAGATTATAGAATTTTGTCCATTGTTTGTTTGTTTACTTGTGCTTAACGTCCTTATGTACTTCACTAATGCAGGAAGGACCGATTATCTTACAGGTTACAAACATATTCTAACAAGGGTGAGAAGGACAAAATTCATTTCGTGGGTCCGCCAAGAACTAAATTTTAACCCACCCAGGTGTGATTCGAACCCATGACCTTCAGTACCCAACGCGCAAAGACACACGCCCCAACTCACTCGAATATCGACTCCCCAAAGTTTCCATTGCATATATTTATTTTAAAATTAATTTTCCATCCTCATATCGACCAATATCACTCTTGCCCATCATGGGCAAAATTCTGTATAAACTCATCCTGAAACGCCTGAATCCTATCCTAGAATTCTATCATGTCATTCCTGATCACCAGTTTGGTTTCCGAACGTCACACTCCACTATCCAGCAATGCTATCGTGTGGTGGACGTTGTCTCGTCTGCATTGGAGCGCGGAATGTACTGCACTGGAGCCGTTCTCGACATAGAACAAGCTTTTGACCGAGTCTGTCACCAGGGACTGCTTTACAAACTCCATAAATTCGTTCCTCCTACATACTTCCTTATTATGCATTCCTACCTAAATGATAGGTAGGATTCAGAGTAAGTCACAATGCCGCCCATTCATCCCTCTTCACTCAATCTGCCTTGCCTCAAGGAAGTATCCTAGCTCCCATCCTCTACACAGTGTATACAGCTGACATCCCGACCCACCCTAGCACTGTCCTCACCAGTGCTGATGACACATGTTTGTTATCAGTAAAGAATGGTCCCTTCATTGCATCCCAGGCACTCCAATCCCACATCATAAACCTTCAAGAATGGTGTCAAAAATGGAGAATTAAAATAAATTCAAATAACCTTTACCTTTACCCTTCGTAGTAAACCTACGACATCCAGTCCTACAGTGTCCTTTAATGATATTCCTCTAATCCTTGTTGAACAGATCCGCTACCTGGGACTCCATTTGGACAAACGTCTCACATGGAATCCAGATACAAGATTAAAACTACAAGAAACGGCCCGTCGTTATAGATTACTTCAACATTTACTAGACAAACGCTCAAAGCTTCCGATAAATTACAAGACTTTCATTTACATGACAGTTATTAGACCTGTATGGACATACGGAGTTGAGTTTTGGGGCTCCACTAAATCATCCAATTCTTCTCGTATCCAATTATTACAATCAAAAATCCTTAATGCTCCTTTCTTTGTAACAAATAAACTTATCCATAAAGATCTCAATGTTCCATATGTTGCTGATTTAGCCCAAACCAGTCCTTTCATAGTAAACTGCACTCCCACACGAATCCATTAGTCTCCAAACTTGCTTCACATTCGATACCTGATAACCCACCGAGGCGTCTGAAAAGAAGATGGCCAAGAGACCTTCTAGTTTAACAATTATTGAAGTGCTACTAGTGAGTATTTCTTTACAAGTGATTTACACATCATTATAATTATTTCCTCAAATTTACTTGATGTATATTGATGTACAGTTGTAAATATCAATAAATAGTTAAATAAAACAAAAAAAATTAATTTTAGATTATTCAAAAAGTAGTTTTAATTGTTTTCTTATTTTATCTATTTAGTAATTTGTATTTGTGATTTTAAGTTTTAAAATCATATTTTTCGTTAATTTTCAAAAAAATTATTAAGTTAAATTTAATCGTTGTCATTTGTTAAATACAAAGTATTGTGTTTGATGCAAAACATATGTATTCGTGACGTCACACTGCTTACTAACCCAGACAGTCTGGATTCTGATCGTAATAAGATAGCACCTAGAACTAACCGCTTATATCAAGAGTGGATTATAATAGAGGAATAAAACTCGCAAAAATCAGTTTTAAATATCGATGTCGAGTTGAAAAGATCGGACTTCGGGACTTTGATGCAAGTCGTATGGTTTTCTTTGAAAATTAAATTCTGACCCAAAAATTTGTCATATTGGACTGAAGAAATGTCACTTCACTTTTTCGTAGCTGTAAGGTAATATTGGCTATATGTATTGATTAGTTTCAACTAAAATAAAAATTAGATAGTTTTATAGATTCTACCGAATCGATGAATAAACGGTAAAATGTATTTTGTTTATTTGTTAGTTATTTTATTGTATAATGATTCAAAAGTGGAATTTTTATTTCACTGTTGGGTGTTAATTTTCTTATTTAATTTAATATTTTAATTCCTTTACATTTTTGTTCTGTTTATTTCAAGAAATGTTGTTTTCTTTACGCATATATTTTTTCTTCGTCTATTCTCTTTGAAACGAGATATAAGCTGGAGGACATTTGAGGTAAGCCCCTTGTCAGAGAGCTGCATTTTTGATACATTGTAAGGGCATGTCTAAGTAGTGTAAATACAAGTTCGCAAACCGAAAAAACGGATGGGAAAACTTTTGGTGGCCAAAAATCATCGACATTTTCGGAGTCATTTCAGTTTTTGGCCTGTTTGTCCTAATGGGTGCGTTTTTAGTATTCGGTATTTTTAAATAAGATTAAATTTGTTCCAATTTGAGCCTAAACGCAGTTGTGTTAGCCTAATAGATTCTGACCCTTTAAAAATTGGTGAATTTTCCCAAAAAGTCTAAATTTTAAGTTTTGGCCGACTTTCGTGAAAAACACCAGCCGAAGGAGTGATCTTACTATAAAATCTATGAGAAATAAAGTTGTAGTAAATTTAATTAGCTTTAATTCAAGCACAGTTTGAGGCCTGTAGGTGTAATACTTCTCTTGGTAATTAAAAAAAAGCAAAACCGGGGAAAAGTGTTAACCGTATGTTTTTAGCAGTTTGATACAATGACTCGAAAACCGCTACTTTCAGCACATTTTGTGTTTTATAAATTATTAAAGCTAAACAAAATTGCAATACATGTGATTCTATTCATTTTTTTGTTCAGATCGATAGTTAAAGAACTGTGGGGGACGAAAAATTGGCTAACTTGCGGTAACTCGCACTTTTCCAGTAAAACACGTTTGTCGGTACTCTTTTTGCTATAACTCCGAAACTGTCTGTTGAATAATGAACAATAAAAAAAAAAACTATCCGTTTTTTTTTCTTTTTCATCTTAAAGCTGGTTAGATTTACTGTCAGACCCTAGTTTTGATCAAGTCCGGTAAATCATTATGCTGAGAACCCCGTACAATAGCGAAATCCTTATTTTTTTCAGCACATTTCTAGTTATAACTCCAAAAATATTTGTCCATCTCAGAGCTGGTGAAATTTACTTTCAGATCCCATAAATCTAATTTCAATCAATTTCCATGTAATACCCATTCCAGGAGGCTAAAAACTCCCAACTGTTATAAAATCCGCTAAATGTTTATGTTTTAGCAAAATGTGACAGTTCTGAAATGTTGGGCTGGCGTGGGTGTTTCATGGAATTTAATAAAAATATTATAATTGCGATCATCAAGTAAATGTAACCAGCTTTAATGTTTGAAAAAGGTGTTTTTTATGTATGATTTTTACCAAAAGCTCACCGATTATGAGATACAGGCCGAAAACTGAAATAACTCCGAAAATTTCGATGTTTTTTAAAAAAAATTACTAAAAGTTTCCACTTCGTTTTTTCGGTTGCAAACTTGGATTTAGACATGCTCTTATAAACTATAAAAAATGCACCTCTCTTTAATTTTTTGCGGCCTAAAGCCCTTTTTTGGTACCAGGCTGTTGGCCCATTACCCCACCATATTTATTACCAGTTAATTTTTTGCGGAACAATGTATGGTCATTTATAATTAAGCTCATTTAACAGGAGCTGGTATTTGTTTGTGTTTTGTAGTAATATCGGAGGGATGTTAGGTGTAACCTGTTCATTATCAGTGTTAATGCTTTCTTAAGAAGATATTTTTCTTTTTTTAGGAAGATGGTTTATTAGCTGTGAGGTCAGATATGCTTAATACTCGTACTAGGAATATATTTTTTGGTAGTAGTATTTTCTTGATAATATCATCTCATTTTTATTTTTTTTTTTTTTTATTTTTTTTAACTGGAGAATAGTTATTTGTATTTTTTAACAGTTTTTTTAGTTTTCGTTAACAACAGAATATATAACTAAATTACGTAGGGCTTAAATTACTTCGTACACAAAGTAATTTCAATCATGAAAAATTATACAAATATTGCGGTTGAAAAAATGAAATTGCTCCAGATAAACAGGAACTTTTGGCCTCTTTAGGTGTGGCTAAACCGGTCCCAACGACCTTGCTGCCGAGGTCTAAATACTTATATAAGCTGCTGGATGTGGAGGCACTCAATCCTTCCTCGACATGTCGATCTCTCTGACGTATCTACTTCTCTTCTCTCTACAGCTGATCTCTCCATCGGTAAGTCTAAAACTCTCAAATGTATATTTCTAACACGGAACATATTTAGTTTATATGGAAAGTTTTAATTTAATTACAATTAAAACTAATTGAAATTAAAATTAAGGAACTTCGTCAGTTTCTTCAATCGGTATCGAAATATTTTTTTAATATTTAATATTGTTTAAATATTTAAACACAAAAAACGTTATTCTTAGACTATATCCCTGGCTGTAGAGAAGTGCGTTTTTTTTCATTAGGGCGTTTTTGATTGTTTTCTAAAGTCTTGTAATAACTATTAAAATACAATTCGCGCCAAAATAGATAGTTGAAGGCCTTGTAAAGAAACGCAACTAAACCAGTTTTTCGTAAAGAAAATATTAAAAACTCCCGCTTTGAAGGTTAATGGTCAACTCGTTATCAAGATAATATGACTAATCTGCTTCTTCAGTCGATATGTTATCAATATAATATTACCTACATCTAGTCATTCTCCTAATAATAATAATAATAAAATAACCTTATAAAAGATACGTCATTTATTTCTAATAACGGTAATTTTTAATTTACTAGATCAACACTGTTTGTTATATTTAAAACAATTTAAAAATTTACGTATTCCTATTACAAGCCAAACTTAAGGTTTTTGAACATATGTATCCACTTATGGAAACAGTATTAAAAGGATTTGCAATTTCAAAATGCCAAAGATCAAAGAATAAATACATAAATAAAGACCTTAGCGCCCTTGTAATTATCGTTATCCCAAAATATAGATAATTTTTCATGTCATTGTGTCCATACTTCATACTTCCATTAGTCCACATCAGTTCATATATATATATATATATATATATATATATATATATATATATATATATATATATATACATAATATATAAATTCAAATATTTTTTTAAGGAAACCACGTTTTCTACCATAAAAGCAAGTGAACACAAATTTGGTGTATCGTTTGTTTATTCATTTTAGTACTGCTGTCGAATAATGTTCAAAAACCATAGTTTACCGAACAGATTGAATGATGAGAAAAATTAAAATTTGTTACAAAATATCCTACCACAACTTCATCACGATATTCCAACTGAAGTTCGGCAAAATATGATTTTCCAACACCACGGTGCATTTACACATTATTCAAAAGCAATACAAATATAAACTAACGATATACATGGATAGGTAGAAAAGCCTTCCCCAGTAAATACAGACTCGTCTATCCATAAAATTTACCTCAAAAAGTGGTATTCTTCAACACAATCTGCATTCAGAAGATAACGGAAAAATTGAGGAGTATGTTTATTATCATTGGGTTTTAAACCTTACATCGATAATCTAATAAAATAAATCCTAAATAATAATAATAAATCAATACATGTAATAACATAAGATCCTTTGATCTGGTGTCCCTTTATTGTCAGTTTTCCTTTGTTTTCTATTAAGCAATCATTTTTTTTCTTTGAAGAGTTTATTACGTTTAAAATGCACATTTACATTAAGGGATTGCCATAATGATTTATTCACACAAGTAACTGATTTGTATGCCAAATTGGAACATCATGATTTTGGGTTTTAAAAGTATATTTATCCGTGAAATTGAAACAGAACCATTACTTTAAATATATCATTCGAAAGCTGATTAAATTTGCAGTTTTGTGGACGTTTTACAAAAACGGTAAGCTTTGAAGCAATATAAGACATTTTAACTTCCCTAAATAAGATGAAGATCAAGCTGTTCTTTAGGTCACAGGTGAGTAAAATTCAAGGTTCCTTGTATTCTGCTCTTATAGAAAATGTAATGCTAAATCCAAAAATGAGGTCAAAGTTTGAAAAATATTATATATACAGTTTTTATGATAAAATCGTGGTTTCCTCAAAAAAGTTTTTGATTTGTCGTATATCTGTAACGGATTGGAATAGAAAGGTGAAGTATGCGGCATTTTTCTACATTTATGACTTAATTTCAACTTTTTTTTTTTACACTAAGAGGTACTAACCCTGTATTACACAAAATTGGTTTACATATAATTTTTAATAAACACATATGTAAAATGCCATTTTTCATTTTGTGTTACTACCTTCAAAGAATTACTCAATAAAGAATTCATATTTTTTAAATATGACACAAAACAAAAACTTTGAATTTGAAAACAGGTTTTGTAAGTTCTTTATTCAATAATGTAGAAGATATTGAATTATTATTAGTAAATATCATAATCTTTCTTAATATTCGTTAATTCGTTAGTTAACGATCTTTAAGTAACTGATTAAAAATATATATATATATATATATATATATATATATATATATATATATATATATATATATATATATATACTTTCATGCTTCTTCTTCTCCGCTACAAGAACCTTTATATTTTTAACCATTTTTCCGAATCTATCCTTATCTTTGTAGTCTCCCTCCGTGATACCCAATTTTTTAACTTCCTCTTTCATTTGCTCTGGGTAACCTTTTATATTTTTCAATTTCATCACTTTATCGAATATTTGTTTGTTTAATCTATTGCTATTCATTCTTTTCATGTGTCCGAAAAAATTTAATCTCCTTTTCTTCATCGATGATTCTAAGTTTTCCAACTGTTCGTAAAGGTCATCGTTCTTTTTTAATCGATATTCTTCCCCCACTTTTCACGGTCCGTATATCATTCTCAATATCTGTCTTTCCGTCCTTAACAAGGTTTCCATATTGGTAAATCCCATAGTCTCTACCCCGTAGAGGATCACAGGTTTTATGACTGTTTCATAGTGTCTAATTGAAATGGACGGAGGAGAGAAAGAGGGAAATGGGCGAAAAAATGAAAAGAATTTGGGCAGAAAGGAAGAAAACCTGAAAATGATATATGCGTGGTCCACCGTTGGCCTGTATCGCGATAAATAAATAAATAATATATATATACATATATATAGTTAATTAAGGCCATGTTTTCGTTATTATAAAGCGTAGAAATTTAAATGAATAAAACATTGTGTCTAGTAATCAACAACTACGGAAGCAGCCAATTAGCCGGGTTTTCCAACTAGTCTTTAATTATTACTCTTTTTATTATATTTATCACACTCTCATTAGTGATGGAAATTAGCATTTCTTTACTTACCGGATGTCAAAATCTAGGAAAATGTAGTATAGATATCTACTATTCTAAAGTATACAGTAGAAACTCGATAATTTGAGCGGGGGAGAGGGGGTGACGAAATAACGGAAATGACGAATTTTTGCTGGTAATGTAACAAAAAAGCATTTTCAACAACATAATTGCATTTTTTTTTTTTTTTTTTTTAATTTATTGAATGTAAATACGAAAAGATTGTGATTTAAAGTGTTTAAATAAATTAGAATTGAAAACCGTGAACGACTGACTTGATAATTCTGGACTCGTCTGCCTACTGTTAGGAAAACAAGAGAGAACAAATGCCAGACTGATTATTCATTTTGAGTTGAAGAAGAAAACTTGAAGGGAAGAGAGGAAAATAATTCTACTGATTATAATTAGATTAAAACATTATACACATTAGATTTGCCGGACAATGACAATGACAAAAATCACAAAAAAAGATAAACATTTGCCGCATCCCATCAGGTGTGAAATATTTTATTTACATTGCTGCTCGAAACTAATCAATGCACTTAGTTAACATTTCCTCTACTTCTTTGAGTAGAATAATGGAAGAATTAGAAACGTCATCGTCATCATCTTTTTCATCACTAGCTTAATTTTGAGCACTTAGCACTTGTTCTATAATTCCATTGTCAATTAAAATTTCATATTCTACATCCGTACCATTCATGTTTAACCAGCTGCTTACCTCTTGCTTATCTTTTCTCATTTTATAACTTGGAGCAGAAGTTGTTGAGCCAGATGCTAATGTTTTTTGCAGGAAAAGCTTTCCAGTATTAACTGATTCCTGTAATTCGTCAACTGCACCATAAACAATCAATGGGGGAATCGACTCCGGGCTTATGTTTGTATTTTCAATGAAATGATTTACAAAATGTATAAATATAGGCGTATTTTTTAGTGACAAACCAAATGAGGCAGTGAATTACATACGTATTTAATTTTTTTATTTATAGTTGCCAATATTAAATTCAAAAAAAAAAAAAAAAAAAAAAAAAAAAAAAAAAAAAAAAAAAAAAAAAAAAAAAAAAAAAAAAAAAAAAAAAAAAAAAAAAAAATTTGTGTGTGTGCTCTAGACCACATGGTGGAAGTGAAAACTTCATTGAACGTTTGATAACGTTAACCGAACAAAACCTTAGTTCTTATATACAATCTAAATGTTTTGGTTAACTTACTTGACCAATTTCATTTTGTTTTAATTCCAGGAACAAGTCGTGAGTAATTATTTAACACAATAGAATACGTTTTCCGGGGTTTCAAATGAAAAACCGATCACGAAAAGTAAACAAACGAAACAGGTTACAACAGCACGCTGGGATGCCGGGAGTCCTCAGTGTTGCCAGCTTATTACACACGCATGATTTTTCCGATTTGTTGTATGCGCTGATTTGATGTATAGCTGATGATTTGATGTATAGCTGATTGTATTCTAAAGTAGAGTTGCGTATGATGCGTCATAATAATATTAATAAGGTTTGGAATTATTTTGAATATTTTGAAAAGACTAGATAGCGCACTGTACTCCGGATTCAGTGCCGAGTTCGCTCCGGATTCAGTGCCGAGCTCACGCTTAGTCGAGTCGAGCCGATTCTACCCGAAACAGCGTTACATATTCGGGCGTGACGGCTCAATCTCATTCACACCTCACAAAAAGTTTTGCTGAGCCCTCACAAAAAAGTTTTGCTGAGCGCGCCTAAAGAAGTTTTCACTTCAAAAAAAAAAAAAAAAAAATCTGACGAATCATCGAGTGACAAAATAACGAGTTTCCATTGTATTCATAAGTTGGACAGATATAAACATTTTAAAGAGAAAAACCAAATTACATACCAGAGCATCCTTAGCCGATTGCATAAGGATGGAGGCGTTTAGTCAATTGAACTGGAGCTGTGTCAAAATATTTGGTGTTGCCAGGAAGTCACGGCTGTCACTCTTTGCATACAGAAATAACTGAACTACCCTGCAAAATTTATTACAAAACGATGGTGCAAACAGAATCCTTAAAATAAGACATTTATTATCAAACTGTCAACTATTAGTGCACTTAGCTTATTGATTGGTTCGGTAGTTTTCTTAGTGATCTTCTTAGTGAAAAATTTCTTTTTTTTTTTTTTTTAATATTATAGTATAGATTAATCATTTTAAAATTGATTTGATCATATATTTAGATTTAATTCTTACCGCTGTGCCTTATATATTATACCTAATTATTTTTAATAATTTCATTTTTTATTTATTTTTATTTTAATTTACCTCTACCCTTCTGAGTCATTGGCAGTTCGTCTTCATTTTTTATATAAACTTGATGGCTTTCAGGGGCTCTAACAATGAACGCACTGATTTTTCATCATCCTATAGAACTTCTATCAGTATTTTGAGTTTTTCCCTTAGAGTTGAAAACTATAGACAATCAACTAATATGCGTTTTACTGTTCTGGGTTCCTGACAGTTAACACAAGTAGAGGGGGCTCCAAGCCGCGGAGAAGTTAGCCATGGGAGAATTCACAATGGTCGATTCTCAGGCGGCACATAATTGTTTCATCCTTTCCGGATATCCTGTAAACATGTTTGCAATTTGTTGAGCAGTTTTACTTTTAATAATTTTACTTGAATCAAGCATTTTTATTTTTTTTTTTTAATTTATTGGTTTTTTATTAATATTGTGAGTGATTTATTCGATAGTATATTTATTTTTTTCTTAGATATATTTGTAAATATTATCTCAATACAGATTAGCTGTTATTCGTTTTGATGGCATTAAAATCGCCACCCAAAAAGCACCGCAAAATCTCTTGTGTTATCCCTTAATGCTTTATATCCTTCTCAGTTGGGATAGTAATTGATTTATAAAAAAATATATAATAATATACAAAAAATAAAATCTGAAACGCTAATGTATCTCTATCATTTTAATGTTGTTATGACCCTTAAGAGTTGATACCAGAACTTTGTAGCGCTAAAATGCTAGTGCGATTGGTTTACTAATTGAAAAAACACAAACGTTTAACACTATTTTAATGTTATTGTTAATAATCTGTGAACACCTCCTTTCTTTTCAGTAACCTGAAAAAGTATTCGTCTTATACTCATAACTATATTTTTTTATAACCTCCTTCGGTATTTCGTTCCACGATTTGTAGATAGCATTTGTTAGTTCCATCACGTTTTCATAATGCTTGTTTTCGGCCTAAATCTTTCTCACAATGATACCCCATAAGGTTTCCGTAGAGTTCAGATCAGAAGAACAACCTGGCCTAGAAAGTAAAGGAATATTGTGAGACGAGAGCCATGCTTCGGTGGCACGGCTTGTGTGAGTTATCTAGGCGAAAAGTCCATTGCCTGTGACCGTTGTCTTCGAAGAATGGTAACAATCCATTTTCAAGTACATTTATGTACACTTTACTGTTCATTTTAAACGAGGGGAATGTAACTATAAGTTTTTGATTGAACAAAATGCCCCTCAAATCACACTCCCACCGCCGAAATTTCTCTTAGAAAAAATTAAAGGGTCTTTTCTCAGATCTCTCCAATAATATCTGTTACTATCTGGACGATCTAAATTAAATTAGAGAGTCCCAATCAGTCGAAATATTTTCGCGTCTAAACTCCAACCTTGCTGCGATGTCGCGAGGCAAAAGTTTAGATGCTTTTTGCATTTCTTTGGCATTTAATAACTTCGCTGCGTTTTAGGACCCGATACCTCTTGAAACATTCAGTTGAAGTTTTGGAGATGCTTTTAACAGAATTACTAGCATTGTTAATGATTCTTCGTTCACAAAGTACTGAAAGCGTCTTCTTAGGACCACCTTTTCTATTTTTACTGTAATTTTGCTTGTTCGCTAAAAAGTTCCTCAACAAATTATGGCACCTCCGCAGTCTTCTAGCGATTTCTCGAAGACTAGGTACCAACCTAAAACGTCAAAGATAATTTAGCTTTAATTTGAGAACTGAACCGTCAAAAACAATATTTACAAAATTATATTTTGTAAGAAATCGAAATGTTTTCGATAGCTGTCTCTCCAAATGATTAACGAATCTCATTGATCTACGGAGCAGTGGATGTACTTATATTGTAGCAAAAGTGCTCTTTTATAGTATAAATTAAGAAATGCCAGTACGCAGGCAAGATCCTATTTTGACATTTCGAGTAGTATTTTGCTGTGTCACTCTCCAAACAAGAATACTGGCAACAAGGAACTGGCATGTGTATCCACGCGTGCTTCTTAGCGCGCCAAGAGCTGGCACAGCTACTTCACATACAAGCTGCTCGCATGCAATTTCCCAGCTAATATATATTCAGTTAGCCAGCGTCCAGCCATTTTAGGTTTTATCTGCGAAAAAATTTTTAGGAAGCTGAATTTTTTTAAATTAAAAAAAAAAAAAAAAGTAAAAGCAGTTTAATAAATATATTTAAAAACTGACATTGATATCGTGCCGGATAACTTTTGCCTATTGCTCGGAGGTCAATTGAAGTTATGACTAAAAATTGCTCTTCGGGCAATTATCTATGAAATTATTCCAGTTGCATTTTTCTGTAAGGTTAGCCGTTTTTTGAGCAATGCACTGAGAATGTGACTAATTGTGTCACATTTTTTCGCGAAAACACGTTTCTTTGTACTCATCTGTCTACAACTCCAAAACGATCATTCTGATCTAAAATATATTTTTTTATATCTAAGAGCTGATTAAATTTATTTTCAGAACCTATATATGAAGTTTTGATCAAGTCCCGTTCCGATAAACATCCATGCCAGCACACTGAGAAACACGTACTATTGTGAAATCCTTATTTTTTTCCTTATTTTACAACTCCAACTATATTTCTCCGATCCCGAATTCATTTTTTTCATCTCTAAGCAGTTTAAATTTACTATCAGATCCCATATATCAAAATTTAATTATTTCCATGTAATAGCACGCTAAGTACTACAAACTATTATTGAATCCAACCTTTTTTTAGCACTTTTTTGTAACTGTAACACTTTAACAATTTTTACCATCTCAAGTTCTTTTTTTAAACCTTATTCCGTGAACACCCTCATCAGACCACTGAGCACATCATAACTGCCATGTTTGGAAAAAACTTACAAATTTGGCATTAAGTGTAATGGTTAATATACGGAATTCATTAAAATTTGATATATATAAGATTCAATATCAAATTTAACCTGCTTTAATGTTCAAAAAATAAATTTTTAAAGAGAAAATGTGTCAAAAAAAAATTGGAGTTTTTTTTAACTTTTAAAGAGTTTGCAGGTTTTAGCGAGCTGGCATGGGTATTACATGAAATTAAAAAAAAAAATTATAAATAGGGTCTGAAAGTAAATTTAACCAGATTTGAGATGAAGAAAAGGAATTCGAGGTCGAACAAATATTTTTTTGAGATATAACGAGAAAAAATAAGAGAATGTGCCGAAAAAAAAAGGATTTCACAATAGAATTCCAGGGTTCTCAGCGTGCTGGCATGGATGTTTTACGGGACTTGATCATAACTTGATCTGACAGTAAAATTTAACGAGCTCTCAGATGAAAAAACATATTTTAGATCAGATAAGTAGTTTTGGATTTATAGAAAGAAGAGTACAAAAAAACGTGTTTTCGCGGAAAAGTGCGACTTACCGCAAGATAGTCGCTTCCACAGCGCTCAGCTCAAAAAAACGGTTGATCTTATAGAAAAATGCAACAAGAATTGTTTTGTAGATAATTGCACGATGAACAATTTTTGTTATGACCTCAATTGAGATCCAAGCAATAAGTCACAAGATGTTCAGGGAAAACTATTTTTCGCGACTTTTGACCTTAATTAGCCGGGACGATAACAATATCAATTTCTCACATATCCATTAAAATACCGTAATAAAGATGTATACAAAAATTCAGCACACAAGGAATCATTTTTGCAGATTTGGGCTAAAATCTTCTAAAATGAATGGACTACAGGATATCTTCGAACCAAATCTAAAACTAACTAATTAATAACATGCGTCTAATTTTAATTTTTGTTATGATGATTCAAATTAATTCAATTTACTATAATTTTCAGGAGGTCGCAGAGAAAGAGCATAACTTCTCAACGATCTACGAGAACCCTACCAATAAATCAAATGATAAAAACGAAAATCCACAACAGGTTGATGAAGCTCTACTAGATGGAATAAAAATTGAACATTTCAAGAAATTGGGAGAACTCTTAGATCATAGCATTGCGATACGTAACGGATATAATGGATCCACACCGCTACATAGTGCAGTCAGTTCTGGTTCTGTTAATGTTGTGAAGATGTTACTAGATCACGGTGCTGCGGTAAACAGTAGGGGAGTAAATGGGTCTACACCACTACATATTGCTGCAATGAAGGGCTACGT
This sequence comes from Euschistus heros, assembly GCA_003667255.2. Classification (NCBI taxonomy): domain Eukaryota; kingdom Metazoa; phylum Arthropoda; class Insecta; order Hemiptera; family Pentatomidae; genus Euschistus; species Euschistus heros. Next base: position 1,776,390 of record RCWM02000208.1, on the reverse strand, counting down.
AAATATTGTTAACTTACTTCTGTCTAGAAATTCAAGCGTGAATATTAGAGATGACGAAAACAATCAAGCAATCCATTGTGCAGCTGATAAGGGGAAACTTCAAATCGTGGAACCTCTACTTAATAACGGTGCAAATGTCAATAGTAAAGGATATCTTGGCAGAACACCACTGATGATGGCTGCATTGCGTGGCTTCAAAAATATTGTTAATTTTCTTCTGTCCAGAAAGGCAAGTGTAAACATTAAAGATAACAAAAACAACGAAGCAATACATTACGGAGCTTTTAATGGGACTCTCAAAATTTTAGATACCCTTCTTGATAATGGAGCCGATATCAATATTAAAGGATATCTTGGCAAAACGCCGCTTATCATCGCTGCTGGAAATAGCAATACGGTCAATTTTCTTTTGTCCAGAAATGCAAGCGTGAATATTAAACAGGACGACAACAACGAAGCAATACACATAGCAACTGCTGGTGGGAAACTCGTAAATGTTAGAACCCTTCTTGATCACGGTGCTAATGTAAATAGTAAAGGATATAATGGCAGAACACCGCTTTTCTTTGCTGCATGGAAGGGCTACGAAAACATTGTGAATTTGCTTTTGTCTAGAAATGCAAGCGTGAATATCAAAGATAACAGTAACGACGAAGCAATTAATTTAGCAGCTGATGAAGGACGACTGAAAATTGTTGAAATCCTCCTTGATCACGGTGCTAATGTGAATAGTAAAGGATTTCTTGGCATGACACCGCTGATCCAGGCTGCACTTAAGGGCTACGAATATATTGTTAACTTACTTCTGCCCAGAAATGCAAGCGTGAATATTAGAGATGACGAAAACAATCAAGCAATCCATTGTGCAGCTGATATGGGGAAACTTCAAATCGTTGAAATCCTTCTTGATAACGGTGCCAATGAAAATAGTAAAGGATATCTCGGCAGAACACCGCTGATGATGGCTGCATTGCTTGGCTTCGAAAATATTGTTAATTTCCTTCTTTCCAGAAATGCCAGTGTGAACCTTACAGATAACAGAAACGACGAAGCAATACATGTCGCAACTGAAAAAGGAGAACTGAAAATTGTTGAAATCCTTCTTGATCACGGTGCAGGAATCAATAGTAAAGGATATCTTGGCATGACACCGCTAATCAGGGCAACCTTTACGGGCAACGAAAATATTGTTAACTTTCTTCTGGCCAGGAATGCAGACGTGAATATTAAAAATGATGATAAAGATGAAGCAATACATATGGCTGGTTATGTTGGTGCATTTAAAATCATTGAAACCCTTGTTGAGCACGGTGCCAATGTGAACAGTATAGGATATTATGGCAAAACGCCTCTCATGGCTGCTTTGAATGGCAGCGAACATATTTTGAATTTTCTTCTGGCCAAAAATGCAAGTGTAAACATCAAAGATAACGGCAACAACGAAGCAATACATTTGGCAGCTTTTAATGGAAAACTGAAAGCTGTTGAAATCCTTATTGATCATGGGGCCAATGTAAACAGTATAGGATCTTATAGCATGACTCCACTAGCCAATGCAGCATCCAGAGGCTACGAAAATATTGTGAACTTGCTTCTGACGAAAAATGCAAGTGTGAATATTAAAGATGACCACAACAACGAGGCAATACATGAAGCAGCTTTTAATGGGACTCTCAACATTGTTGAAACACTTTTGGATCACGGCGCTAATGTCAATAGTAAAGGTCTAAATAACGATACCCCACTTGGTATTGCTTCGTTTCGGGGAAAAGAAGATATTGTTAACTTACTCCTGTCGAGGAATGCAAGTTTGAATATAACGAACAGTTTTTGGCCACCAAGCGATACACCACGCAGTATCAAGTGGAAACACCAAAGTAATTGTTGCTCTTCTAGATCATGGGGCATACGTTAACAGTAGAGGAGCAATGAAGGGACACTCCACTTATTATAGCTGTGAGAATGAAGAGTTTGGAAGAATTTAAAGATCTTTCGAATACAGTTGAGATTATAATTAAATCCAACAATACATCAAGTAATCCTGCTGCAGAATATGAAATAATAAAGGTGATGAAAGTTCTAGTAGGGCGTGGAGCAGATGTCAATTTACAAAACCTTTATGGCCATACGGCGCTTCATGTAGCTGTTGGTTTCGGTTATTCTGATGTTGTTGCATATCTTGTATCTCAAAACAGCATTTTAAATATCAGTAGTTACATTTGTCTCACTCCTCTCCAGTGGGCTGCTAACAATGGTTATATCAATGTGGTGAAGACCTTATTACAGCTTGGAGATGATATAAATAGAAAAGGTTGTAATAATCTTACAGCTTTACACTTAGCGATTGAAAAAAACGACACTATGTTTACAAAATTCCTTTTGTCTCAGAAAGCTGACTCCAATGTGATGAGTGAAGAAGGAAAAACACCTCTTGATGTAGCTTTTTCGAAATCGTCAGAAGAAGTTATAAAACTACTTCTTGATCATGGTGCAAAAGTGGAAGATGGGAGTTTTTTAGGATCCAAAGTTGTTTTCGATGCAATTACAAATAAATCGATAAGAGTTACTAAGATTTTGTTAAATGCTGCCAGTCGTTTTGAATCTTATCCAACTGTTATACTTAATAATGTGATTGGAATGAACTTCCTAGAAGGCGTAGAACTGTTAATTTCGTATGGTGCTAACGTCGGACTGAAAGATATCCATGGCAATCTTCCACTTTCTTTAGCTGTCATAACCAAAAATGTAGAAATAGTTAAATTAATTCTTCAAGAAGGAGAAAAGAAAATATCTGCGAAAAATCTCAATACTTTTCTAGATGCTGAATCAAATATAATGTTGTTTTTCAACAGACCTAATGCAATAAAACTTCATAAATTTACTGCAATTCACATTTCTTCTCATCAAGGGCTCCAGGACATTGCTGGACTATTGATATCTTATGGAGCGTCATTAGAGGTCACAGACGAACGCGGGTATACACCACTTCATTGCGCCTGTGAGGAGGGGCACGATGAGGTAGTGAGACTACTTCTAGATTCTGGAGCCAATAAAAATTCTTTCGATATCAACGGCAGCACACCTTTGCACATCGCAAGCAGACATGTTCTGTTCGCAACAGTCCGTTTATTGCTCAAAGATCCTCCAGAAACACTTGATGAAGGTGATAAAAATGGATACACTCCACTTCACTTGGCAGCTTTGAGTGGATCACAGGGAATAGTGAACATGTTGGTAAATCTTGGAGCCAATATAGAAGCTAAAACTCATACGCTTAATACCCCACTACATTTCGCGTCTCTCAAAGGTCATACGGAAGTCGCTTACTTCCTATTCAAGAAAGGAGCCAACACAGAAGTAAGTGACATTGACGGTATGACGGCATTGCATTTTGCTGCGAGGGAAAGACATCTAGATGTAGTAGACATATTGCTGAAATATAGAGCTAATGTTCTAATTAAGAATAAAATAGGCAGAAACTCACTTCATACTGCATGTGAAAAGCATATCGATTCTAAGCTGGTTGAAGCGAATATTGTTAAAGAACTTATAAAAGCTGGTGTAAGAACCCGTATTATCGATGATGTTGATAATAACTTCATGACACCTTTACATATTGGGTCCAGAGACGGGTCCTTGGGCTGTGTACAAAAACTTATTTCTAGTGGAGCTTACCAATATCTTCAAGATACGTTTAGGAATCTTCCAATACATTACGCTGCATTGAATGGGCATTATGAAGTCATGCTTACGTTACTCAGGAATGATTCGAAACCAATTAATGCAGTCAATATAAATCAAGAAACCCCATTGTTCATAGCTTCAAGAGAAGGTCACACTGAAATTGTTCGATTGCTTTTCCAGTTTGGAGTCGAAGGTTTTCGACCTGACCACAACGGAAGGACTCCATTACACCGCAGTGCTAACAGAGGTCACATAGAAATAGTGAAACTTCTTCGACAACACCGGTTGTATACGGATATAGAGGATAAGTGGGGATTTACAGCGTTAAATTATGCAGCTTCTTGGAAAGGGTATCAAGATGCTGTAGGGTATCTGTCAACTTCCATGATGGATCACACCTTGACATCTTATTTAAACAAATCGAATCCTTTGCAAAAAAAATAAAATAATAAAGTCTGTAGGGCTTGTGATGTAATTATGTCCTGAATGTGACTTTTGTGACTGTAGTTATTCCTATACCTGAGACTGTACTCAAATAGCCTTACGCCTCAAAAATTCAAGAATTTACACCTACCTATATTACACTACCTACTCATGCTTTTAATGTCTAGGCTATCACTGATGCACCTAAAAAAATGTGTGTTGGGTGACCACGAGTGCACTTCAGTTTTATATATATTACATATATCTTACGTATAAATGCCTAATTGATAAATGCATTTCTATATTTCTGATATTCAATTTACATAGATGACATCGATACAAATCTTAAAAAACAATATAAATGTTAATATAAAATTAGTATAAATGTATATATAATAGAGACGTAATAATTGTATAAATATATACAAGGATAACAATCTCCATATTTAAAGTGTCCAAAATTAAATATAATAAAAAATTGAAAGAGTATATTGGTATTAATTAATCTATAACTTAATATAAAATTACTATTATATATATAATAAAGAAAGGTACGAAGCAGAACAGCATATATTTAATCCTGCGTAAGTAAATAAACAATATAAATGTATTTAAATAAACATCAGCATGTATAGTTTAGATTTTAATCATATATTCCAATTTTATTAGGGTCCCTAAGGGGTGCCAGTAAAATAATGAACTGTTGCTAAAATATGATTGTAAATAAATAAAATCATAGAAATAAGTTGAACAATCCAACAATTATTCGCTCTAAATGTGTTTCTCAAAATAGCGTCGGTTTTTGACGAAGTAGAAGGGAGAGGGAGTTTGAAAATCGTATATTCTTAGCTGTTTGATCAAATAACTCGAAAACCGAGTCGATTTTTTTCTCAGGTCAATAGTTTTAGAGCCGGAGAGGAAGGAATGGGCTAACTTTCGGTTCACACTTCTCCATTAATCCACGTTTGTTTGTACTCTTTAAGCTATAATTCCAAATTTCATATACAAGGTCTGATAGTAAATTCAATCAACTTTGAGAAGAAAAATATTAACCAGGGATCGGACAAATATTTTTAGAGTTATAGTGACAAGTGTGCCAAACAAAATCAGATTTCTAAATAGTACGCGGCATGCTGGGCATGGTTATGTTACGGAATTTAATCAAAATCTCATATATGGTATCTACTATCATAAATTTAATCAGTTTCGAGATGACAAAAATAAATTCGGAATTGGAGAACAATTTTACCAATTAAAGCGATAAATGTTCCGAATAAAACAAGGAATTCGTAACAGTACGGGGTTCTCAGCGTAGGTGTTTTACGAGACTTGATCAAAATATCATGTATAAGATCTGATAGTAAATTTAACCAGCTTTTATATGACAAAGAATCATTTGGGATCGAACAAATAGTTTCGGAATAATAGCAAAGCGTTTTTGCGGAGAATAGAATGAGACATCATTGGAAGGGGGCATCTTCCAAATGTTTAAATAGTCACGACAACCTTGTAGTCCAATCAATTAAGACTTTATAGAGTACATGAAATATGCGCTAATTTTTGACTTCATAGTTTCGTTAGGAGTACCGTAAAATGGGACAACTTTGCCATGTGGGGAAACTTTGCCAGTTTTTGAAAAAAATGTTGTTTGGCACTTCGTGAAATTTCTGACCCATTATATAGAAGCGCTAGTGTTTTCATCACATAGAGGAGTTATTTTTTGAAAGGAACATCTTATGTTTAATCAGATTTATCCAATGTTTATTACAGGTTTTATCAGTGTTTTTCTTTGCTTGTTTTGCAATAGTTGGTTTTAATACCCTTACAAAGTGCCTCGTCCTGCTCATACATTCAAAAGTACATAATAACTATTTATTTTGTCTAATACATAATTTAATATTTATTTAGAAAAACTTGAAAATGTAAATATTACTTTTTTTGTAGGTTTATAAAATAACTAGGCAAAGTTGCATTAGGAAGTAAGGTCAAGATGTGACAACTTTGCCAACATATAATTTTGTGTTTGTTTTTACATAAATATCTATAATGCAAAAGTGTTAAGCATTTCGTGGGAAAACTCACCAAATTCTAGGGAGGCGAGAAGTTTAAAATATCCTACCTCCGCACAAACGGGAAGATCATTTTACTATCCAAACTTGGCTGATGAACCTTTATTAAACGTAGGAGACTTCATTTATATAATTGACCCGCCCTATATAGAACTCCGAGGTAAATATACATTTATGGATGAAAATGTCAGAAGTTTTTGAGGTTTTTAAATTTCATTAGGTATTTTAAGTTTCATTTTAAGGAATTTCATTATTACGATGTTTCATTCTAAATACTGTAAAATCTAAATATATGTCATTTCCTGATTACCAAGCTTTCTGAAACACTGATGAAGGATTGCAATGCGAGTCGAAACGTCAGCATCATAAATTAAAATATTATTTTTAATTGCTGTGTATCTATGACTGCATACCTCAACAATCGACATCTCTTAATACTTCTCAGTCAACTAATACCTTATCAATATGTCATTTTCTCGTTAAAATATTTTCATATTATTTCAAACAATCCTTTCTCTGTCGCTGTCTCTATTTTTTAATTGTTTTTACATGCTTGGCAAAGTAAAAACTTTGCCAATGCTATCTTTCTATTTTTTTTTTCAATTTAATTTAATGATTAAATTGTAATTGTTGCATATATTTTAAATCAAAAGATCTAAACTCATAATTATAATGAGTTTGAAACAGATTTGAACGCTATTGATTGAGGTGAACGTTGTAAGGAAAAATTAAACAAGGAAAAGTTGCCCGTTTTTTTTTTGTTTTTTTTATTGCTTGGCTTTTTTTATCCGTAGCTTTTCTTATACGACAAATATGTATATAACCAATTTTGTAGGAGTCTTAATTAGCATTAACTTGTATTTAAACCATATTTTTCCAATATATAATCAAAAAAGCCAAAGGGGGCCCCTCTCCCAACTGTATGCACGCCCCCATCCCCCCAAGGGCGGAGCCTTTTAGTGTGTTTACCTTTAAAATAATCCTAACAAGTCCCTAAATAAAAAAATGATGGTATATTCCATGCACTCTACACCCCACATTTCAGCACTTTAACGTAGGAGATTTTATTAATCATTACAATATCTTAAAAACCAGCTATAAGTTATCCTACCTCCTCCTGGAACATATACCTAGTTTTGACAAACAATACATTTTATAAAAATAAGTAAATACAGATACAGTCGTAATTTTCGTTGAAAGGAGAAAATATAACTACATTACATTAGACTTAAATTGCATTGTACGCAAAATAATTTATATCGAAAAAATTATAAGAGTATTGCTAATGAGAAAGTTAAATGACTTCGAATGAACAGGAAAGTTTGAACCAAAGACAAACCGGTCCCAACGACCTTGCTGCCTAGGTCTAAACACTCAAACCTTCCTCGACATGTCGATCTATCGGACGTATCTACTTCTCCTCTCTTTCCATCTGATCCCTTTATCGGTAAGTCTACAACTCTCAAATGTATATTCTAAAGTATATTAAATGTATATATTACTAACATGGTACATATTTCGTTTATATGCTAAATTTGAATTTTAATTAGAATTGAAACTAATTCCTAAGCAAATGCTTCTTAAGTCATACTTCATCAGTTCCTTCGATTGGTATAGAAATATTTAAAAACAAAAAACGTTATTCTTAGATAAAATATCTGGCTGTAGTGAAGAAATCGATAAGTCAAAATCGTGCACTTTTCATTAGGGCGTTTTTTATTGTTTTCCAAAATCCTGTAATAACTCTTAAAATTCAATTCGCTCCAAAATAGAAAATTTAAGGCCTTACTAAGAAACGCAATTTTTCGTAAAGCAAATATTAAAAACTTTGAAGGTTAACGGCCAACTCGTTATCAAGGTGATTTGACTAATATACTTCTTTAATCGATATGATATTCGATGATATGTTATCGATATAATGATGGTATCACATCATTTCCCTAATAATAATTTTAAAAAAAACCTTATAGAAGATATGTTATTCTTTTTTAATAACGCTAATTTTTAATTTACTAGATCAACACTTTGCTATATGATTTTAAACAATTAAAAAAATTAAGTATTTCTATTACATGCTAAGATATTCCATGAAACATTTTTAAACAAAAAATGGACCAAATTACAAAAAACTGAATTTCGATAACGCACTAAAGGTACTACTAAGTAAGTAATGTCTGTTTGCAACAAGAGCTATTGTATAAGCATACTAAATAAAGGGTGCGAGGTAGGAGGGTTGAAAATAGTGAAAGGGTAATAAAAGGTGTTGGAAGGGTTTCGACAGGTCAATCGCCTAAAGAACAGTTTTATACCTGATCTGGTGAACAACACATTTTTGCTGAATAATAAACCTAATATGTTATTCCATCAATATTTTTGGAATTTTTTTTTTGTTGCATCTATGTTCTGTTTTTTGTTATTCACATATTTTTTTTATGGAAAAAGAACTAATCTTGAAGGGGTTTATACATTTTTTTCCAACAGTGCAGTAATATTTTGTGTGAAAATGAAAAACAAATCAAAATATGTCAATAGAGAAGTAAAAAAAATATCTATCAAGGGAAAAAATAGTTATTTTATGATTTATAAAAAAACGGGCAGTGCCCCACGGACATTGGTGGGCACATAGACCCGCTACGATTTTGTCCTAATAATTATAATTAAATGGTTGCTATTGATTATAAAAATGCATAACATTGTTATATAACTGCTGAATGCAGCTTTTAACCAAAAAAAAATGTTTGGTCCACAGGGAAATATTAACAGAAATGGCTTGGTCGTCAAAGTGTTAAAAGAGATCTGGAGGCCTACCTCTGCTGCCTGTTCCCTAACAATGAAGTTGGTTTATTTGATATGTGGTTGTGTCTAATGATTCAGAAAAAATGGTCAGATCATCAGCAAAAATTAGGTTCATGCTTTTGTAGCCCTGTCTGAATCCATTTTGTACACCTATGTTGTTCATGTCGTCGTCACCTTTACAGTTGAATAGCAAAGGTGAGAGCCCGTCTCCCTGCCCATAATGACATTATTATCACTTAAAACTAAAGGCCCATAAATTATACTTTTACACACCATATAAAACAAACAAAGGATCGGCTTATTGGTTTGGTAATAGCTTTATTGATTTAATCTGATCGGATTTTAATATCTAACCATAAAAACATCATTTCTGGATAAAATGTGGTATAGATTGGTTCGGTAGTTTTCTAGGCTAGTGATCACAAACGAAAAATTAATTTTATATATATATATATATATATATATATATATATATATATATATATATAGTTATAACAGTAACCTTTGTAAAAGGTCATCACTCCTTACACAATTCCTTATCTCACTATTTACTTTCACACCGATAGCTAAAACAGCAATCTTTGTAAAAGGTCATCACTCCTTACACAATTCCTTCACCCTTCGCTTCCTTATTCACTCCGATAACAACCCCTATATATGACCTCGTCTTTTAGGACGGAATATAGAAGTAAGCTAGGATTGTAGTGGTCAGTTCGACACGTCTTATAGCTATAGTCAGTCATTGTTAGGCACAAGTGTCATATTTATTGTAATTTGAAATAAACCTTTTTTTAAAAGTCTAAGTTGGAGTAAGCTTATTTAACTATATATATATATATATGTATATATAATATTATAGATTAATCATTTAAAATGTTTGATTTAATCATATATTTAGATTTAAGTACTACCGCTGTGCCTCTATAGCTACCTGATTTAAACAACGTTTCTGAAAGTAATGCTATATCGATTTTTTCAGAGAAAAAAAACGTTAAAAAGCATTTTTATTTGATACTGTATAATAAGTTAAAACACGTAAATGTACTTACTAAATTAAGAGTTAAAAAAGTGGGTACTAACCTAAAATATAGAAGATTTAAAAGAAAATTTAATTAACTTTCATTTTTTCAAAAGCTGTATCATCAAATGAATAACTAATCTCATTGGTCTACGAAGCAGTGGATAGACTAATATTGTCACTGATTGAGTGCTCTTTTAGAGTGTAAATTATGGAATGCAATATGCCTTGCTCTCCAAACAAGAATACTGGCAACAAGTAAACTGGCATGTGTACCCACGCGTGCTTCTCAGCGCCCCAGGAGCTGTCACAGCTGCTCCACATACAAGCTGCGTGCATGCCGTTTCCCAATAAATATATGTATATTCAGCGTGCCAGCAACTAGCATGCGAGCTGCTTTCCCGTTTTGCTGGCATGTGTATCACCGGCCTATTTCCTTTGCCGAATCTCTATGTTAAATCGATCTATGTCCGGGTTTTAATCATCTACGAAGCAGATCTTTTTTTTTTTTTTTTTTTTTTTGAATTTTTATTTTATTGAGAAAGTATTGCAATATGCCTTAGTGTGGGCAATAGGTAATATGGATGAGTAAATGATTCCATTCACACACTATGTGCAATAACAAATAGATACAAAAATAAAATAAAATAATAAGTAGAAAATAAAAATATAAACAAAGTACCTCAAACTATACAATACATAAAGCTAAGAAAATAAAAAATAAATAATCTATAAAATAAGTAACAAGACATAAAATAAAAACGGATGAGTAAAAAATAAAAAATGAAAAATTTAAATTAAATTAAATTGTAAAATACATTCATACTTTATTTACACTATATTCGAATCTGAGGAATCCACTTATGAAAGGACAAGCCAGGACTTCTCTCTCAGCTGCGTCACTAGTATAATATAATACCAGTGGAGGCTGTGTGAGAGCGCTAAACTACAGTCACTCAGAGCATGAGCGGAAAAGCTGGCTGGCCATTGGACTCCATGTCGAAATTTATAATAGGTCACGAGGTCACTGCCTTTTTAACCTGCGGGGAGGATTATAGGGGTGAGTGGAGCTGGATAGGGATTGTGCTAGTGGATTAGCATAATGAGAAAGTTTTTGATGAAATTTTGAAAATTTGACTGGTTTGGATTCTAAGACAAAAGGTATATTAAGATCGTTATGTAAGGTTTTGTTGGAGACATAATATGGGGCATTGGTTGTGGTTCTTAGGAATTTGGATTGGAAGGATTGGATACGTTTGATGTTCGAGTGTTTTGCTGTCCCCCAAATTTCTAATCCGTAGGTCCAGATAAGCTTTAGGATAGTCTTATAAATCAGAAGCTTGTTGTCTATTGAAAGTTTTGAAGCATAGAATGTGGTATAGTTGGTTGAATCTTCTGTTTAGTTCTTGTCTTTTAAGTCTAGTATGTGGGTTCCAAGTGAGTCTTTTGTCTAAAATGAAACCAAGATATCGCACTGTATCAGATAACGGGATCTTATTGAATAGAACAGTTGGGCAGAAACAATGGCGAAGAGCAAAAGCCATGTGGGTTCATTTGGATTCATTGACTTTTATTCTCCATCTGTTGCACCATAGTTGTATCATTGAGAGGTGATTTTGTAGGTTGGAAGAGGCTGTTTTAGGATCAGGATGTGATGAAAGTATAGCTGCATCATCCTAGAGGTAGGAATGTCAGTAGTGAAGAGAATGTAAAGGACAGGAGCCAAAACGCTGCATTGAGAAACTCCGGCTCGGATAGGATAGCAGTCGGAAAAATCAGAGCCGCATCCAACTCGGAAGGAGCGATTTGTAAGGTAGGAATAAAGGATGAGGTAGAGGGTTTGTGGTAGTATGCTCTTCAGTTTAAAAAGCAACCCGCTGTGCCAAACCCGGTCAAAAGCCTGAGCAATGTCCAGAAAGGCACCCGAGCAATATTGCTTTCTTTCCAGAGCAGAAGATACATGGACAACAAGACGGAGTCCTTGTTGAACTGTAGAGTGCATTGGACGGAATCCAAATTGGTGGGAGGGGAAACTATGTATGTCAAGTTTGGATAGGATACGTTTAAGGAGAATTTTTTTGAATATTTTAGAAAGAATAGGAAGTAGGCTAATTGGTCTATATGTTGAAGTGCTGTTAGGAGGTTTACGTGGTTTTAGGAAAGTTATTATGACGGAGTGTTTCCAAAAGACAGGAAAGTGGGTTGTGCGTAGGATGCAATATGCATAGATATTGGTAAGGAACATTATTGCTTTATGTGGAAGTTGGTGGAGGATTGGAGGAGTAAGGAGGTCATAGCCAGGGAAGTTTCTTTTGTTTAGTTTTCGAAGTAGGAATTTGACCTCAGATGGGGTAACAGCTCTAGGAGGTAAGGAGAGTCGAATGGGGGAAAATAGGAAATCTTCAACTTTACTGGATTGATTAGGATAAAGTCCAGGATTTGGAGTAAATGTTTTGGAAAGGTGATTGGCTTGTTCTTCTGCTTTTTCCATGTCAGATGCGGCCCATGAGCCGTCACCTCGTCGGGGGGATGGGAGATAGGCTTGAATTTTAGGATCTTTTTTGTTATGTTCCAGAGGGAATTATCATGAGCGGAAAGGGACGAGAAGTATGTATTGAATGACTGGGATCTAAAGGAAGCCAATTCGCGCTTGACTAGTTTCGTATAGTAGTTATACGTGCAACGATCAGATGGATGTCTTTTGCGTTGCCATATTGCTCTATAATAGCGCTTGGTATGGATGAGGTCCAAAAGGTTTTGTGGTAATGGGTTTTTGCAGTATTTTTCGGTGAAGATGCTGCCCATGCAGCTTGCTGGATTGAGGTAGTGAAGGAGTGAACAGCACCATCCAGGTTTTCACGGGTTTTCAAGGAAACTCTGAGATCTATTTGTTCGGTCGGTCAGGATTTGTTGGAAGAGCTTCCAGTTGACTGAACCTCTGATAAATGAGGGAAAGGGTGATTTAGGAACTGGTGATATGGATAGGTTTAATATTAATGGGCTATGGTCTGATGATAGGTCGTCTAGGCGAGTTATGGAATGATTAAGAGGTCCTAGGCCTTTGAGGATAAAAAAGTGTAGGAGATCGGGATTACGATTAGGATCGGTAGGCCAATATGTGGGAGAGTCGGGAGAGAGGATTTTCCAAGGACTAGAATTTAGTGCAGACATCAATGTTCGCCCACGGGAGTTGATTGTTCTGGCTCCTCATTGCTGGTGTTTGGCATTTAGGTCTGCTCCTAAAATAAAGTGTTGTCCTAGGGAATTTAAAAAGGAAGAGTAGTGGGATTCGGAAATGGATTTGTAGGGAGGGGAATACGCTGGCACAATAGTTATAAGAAAAAAAGGAGTTTTTACAGCAGTGGATTGAAGGAAATCATGGACTGGTAAGGGGAATAGGTAGTGGGCGAGGGATTGGTGTATGCATGGGCTTTTCCATCTGGGAGGTCAGTCCAATATGTTTCATACTGAGGTATGTTAAATAGACGTTTGTTGGTTAGTCTTGTTTCAGTAATAAGGACTACGTCGATGTGTCTGTCCTGTAATAAGGTAGTTAGTTCGTTGGTGTGATTTCGAACACCATTTGACCCATAGGAGGATCGTAAGGGACTTAAATGAGGACATTTAAGGATTTCTAGGTGGTGAGATTACAAAATGTGATAAAGCAGTTGAAAGTAGGGTTATGAGATTTAAACTCTGAGAGGAAAGACGACAGTATATTGGTGATCTCAGAGGAATTCAGAGGAGGAGGGACGTAAGGAATCTGATTAGGACTAGGGTTATAAGGATTAAGCTTTGGATGGATGGCGGAAGTATGAGGAATTTGGTGTTCTTGTGATGCAGGTTCAGGCTTAGGATGTGAGGTTGGTTCTAAGCCTCTTAACATTTCAGAGAAGGTTACTGCTCCATTGACTGTTTTGGATGGTTGTTTTGTTGGTCTGAATGGCTCCTCTCTTCTAGAGGTTGTTTGAATTCTTGATTTCAAGGTTTTCTAGGTTTGACATCCCTTGTAATTTGCTGGGTGCCCTTGGTGGCAAAGTGCACAAACTGCAGGAGTTTGTCGGGATTTGCTGCATTCTTCTTATTTATGTTGCTCACCACATTTAACACAACGTGGTAAATGGTGGCAATAGCGTCTTGTGTGGCCATATACTGGTATACATATACCAGTTATGTGTGGCCAGTTATGGTACTGAACAATTTTCCGCTTCGGGTATGGGTTTTATACTGCTATGCTGGTGTAATACAGTCTGTTAACGTTGCAGATTTCTTCTACCCCCGGTGTTCGCTCGAGGTCGACGACAAATAGAGGCAAGGCATTTTGCTGATTGTACCCATTTACTGATTGATCTTTATTGTCTCTTTGGACATTTATTACCTGCTTGACCTTAAATCCCATAGCAGTCAGTTCTTCTTCGATGACATTGCCTGGTGTTGATGCATGTAAATGGCGAATTACTACTCTAAGTGATCTCTCCTGTTGTAACTGGTCTGTTTGAAAATCTGCCTTGGTATCAGACAGATACTTCACCATTTTCCTGTGAATTTCTGGCGCGTCTAGGATAATCTTACATTAGTATCATTTATCCGACTATGGAATGTAAATTTACCGGAGCCTACTATTCGATTAAATTGCTCACACAGGAGCTGAATGTGTTTTATATTTCTCACAAAGATGGGCGGAGCCTTAATTACTTTTGGGTTGCTATTAGTTTCTATTGTTTCTATTGACTCGTCGGTAAATACTTGGGTTGAAGGACCTGGAAGAGATTCCATATCTATTGAGTTCTCTGGTGTGACGGGAGGAGTGATTCTATTGGAGCGTTTTGGCTTTTGTTTTGCTGGGGAGTTCCTTGGCGTATTTCCTAAGCTTCTGTGTTATCTAAGTGTCCCAGCTTCCTGATATCTTAGTGTTAGTCTTTTTGCTGGACATTACCATGCGGAAATATCGCATGCTAATATAACGCTCACATAAATATTTTGTTGAGAAAAAGTAAAAAATATAAGTATAAATATATAAAGGTTTACGTATGGGAATACGTAATAATCTGAGGAAAGCGCCAGTAGCACCTCCCTCGGCAACGACTGGCAGAGCATTGGCTCAGCCTTGGTGGGGGTACTGCTAGTTGATTAGATGGCCGCAGTACACGCCAGTCTCATGCAATTCGTAAACACAGTAGTCTGTTTTATAGTTTATAAACAAGGTGTTTACTCACGTTTAGTAAACTGTAATTATCAAAGTTTCTAATAATTTGCTCACAATGTTTTTCACATGATGTTTTAATCTAGAACACTAGTTAAAAGAACACTTTTCACTGACAGATCTAACGTCTGTCAACCTTACCATTCGGGCGCGTGCGCAGAACTGAGATTTAAAACTAACAAATTAATAACATGCATCTAAAATTAATTTTAGTAATTACGATTCACATTAACTTTATATACTATAATTTTCAGGAGGCCGTAGAGGAAGAGCATTACTTCTCAACGATATACGAGAACCCAACCAATAAATCAAATGATAAAAAGGAAAGTACACAACCGAATGATGAATCTTTACTGGTTGCGATAAAAACTGAAAATCTCAAGAAATTGGGAGAACTCTTAGATCATGGCATTGCGATCAACAGTAACAGATATAACGGATCCACACCACTACATATTGCAGTCAGTTCTGGTTCTGTTAATGTTGTGAAGATGTTACTAGATCACGGTGCCAATATCAGCAGTAAAGGAAAGAATGGATATACACCACTACATATTGCTGCAATGCTGGGCTACAAAGATATTGTTAATTTACTTTTAACTAGAAATGCTAGCGTGGATATTAAAGATAACAATGACGACGAAGCAATACATTGGGCAGCTGACAGGGGGCACCTTCGAATCGTGGAAACCCTTCTTGCTAACGGTGCCAATGTCAACAGTAGAGGAATAAATGGATATACACCACTACATAATGCTGCAATGCGGGGCTACCAAGATATTGTTAGCTTACTTTTGACCAAAAATGCAAGCGTGGATATAAAAGATAACAATGACGACGAAGCAATACATTGGGCAGCAGACAGGGGGCACCTTCGAATCGTGGAAACCCTTCTTGCTAACGGTGCCAATGTCAACAGTAGAGGAATAAATGGATATACACCACTACATACTGCTGCAATGCAGGGCTACCAAGATATTGTTAGTTTACTTTTAACCAAAAATGCAAGCGTGGATATAAAAGATAACAATGACGACGAAGCAATAAATTGGGCAGCTGATAGGGGGAAACTTCAAATCCTGGAAACCCTTCTTGATAACGGTGCCAATGTCAATAGTAAAGGATTTTTAGGCAGAACACCGCTGTCGATGGCTGCATTACATGGCTTCGAAAATATTATGAATTTTCTTCTGTCTAGAAATGCAAGCGTGGATATTAAAGATGACGAAAACAACGAAGCAATACATTTGGCAGCTGATAAGGGAACACTGAAAAGTGTAAAAATCCTTGTTGAACATGGCGCCAATGTCAAGAGTATAGGATATCACGGCAGAACGCCGCTTTTTATGGCTGCAATTAGGGGGGACAAAAATGTTATGAATTTTCTTTTTTCCTGTAACGCAAGCGTGAATATTAAAGATGATACATACCACCAAGCAATACATTTCGCAGCTTTTCGTGGGGCTCTTAAAATAGTTGAAACACTTCTTGAACATGGTGCCGATGTCAATAGTATAGGAGGAGTTTATGGCTACACACCGCTATCCTTTGCTGCTTTGAGTGGCCACGAAAATGTGGTGAGTATTCTGCTTTCCAGAAATGCAAGCGTGAACATTAAAGATACAGAAAACAATGAACCAATACATTTAGCCGCTGATAGGGGGCATCTCCAAGTTGTTGAATCCCTTCTTGATCACGGAGCAGAAATCAATAGTAAGGGAAATTGGGATAGAACACCGCTACACATAGCTGCTAAACGTGGTAACGAAAATATGGTTCATACACTGTTGTCCCGGAATGCGAGTTTGAATATAAAAGATCTTTTTGGTCTAGAGCCAATATATTTAGCAGTAGTATTTGGAACATTAAATATGGTCCTCGAACTATTAGATCGCGGTGCCAATGTCAATAGTAGAGGAGAATATCACTATACCGCACTGAGTATCGCTTCGTTTAATGGAAATGAAAAAATTGTTAACTTGCTCCTCTCGAGAAATGCAAATCTGAATATAACAAACAGTTTTGGCCACCAAGCAATACACCATGCAGTAACTAGTGGAAACCTCAAAGTGATTGTTGCTCTCCTAGATCATGGGGCAAACGTTAACAGTAGAGGAGCGATGAGGGACACACCTCTTAATATAGCTGTGAGAATAAATACTTTGGAAGAAATACAAACTTATTGGAATACAGTCGAGTTTATAACTAAATCCAACAATAAATCAAGCAATCCTACTTCAGAAAATGAGATAATAAATATTATGAAAGTACTTGTGGAACGTGGAGCTGATGTCGATTCGCAAAATCTTTACGGTCATACGGCGCTTCATGAAGCTGCTGGACTCGGGTATTCTGATGTTGTTGCCTATCTCTTATCTCAAAACGCCAGTTTAAATATCAGTAGTTACATTTGCTTCACTCCTCTCCAGTGGGCTGCCCAAAATGGACATATCAATGTGGTAAAGACCTTATTCCAACTCGGAAATGATATAAATAGAAAAGGTTGTAATAATCTTACAGCTTTACACTTAGCGATAGAAAGAAACGACACTATGTTTACAAAGTTCCTTTTGTCTCAGAGAGCTGACCCAAATGTGATCAGCGAAGAAGGACAAACACCGCTTGATGTAGCTTTTTCGAAATCATCAGAAGATGTTATAAAACTACTTCTTGATCATGGAGCGAAAGTGGAAGATGGGAGTTTCTTAGGATCCAAAGTTCTTTTCGATGCCATTACAAATAAATCGATGAGTGTTACCAAGATTTTATTGAATGCTTCCATTCGTTTTGACACTTATCCTACTGCTATTCTTAACAATGTTATTAAAATGAACTTCTTAGAAGGAGTGGAACTGTTAATTTCGTACAGTGGTAATGTCGGTCCGAAAGACATACATGGTAATTTTCCACTTTCCTTAGCTGTTATAACCGAAAATGTAATTATAGTTGAATTAATTCTTCAAGAAGGGGAAAAGAAAATATCTAAGAAAAATCTCAATACGTTTTTGGATGCTGAATCAAATATAATGTTGTTTTCCAACAGAACTAACGCGACAAAAAATCATAAATTTACTGCACTTCACATTTCTTCTCATCAAGGGCTCAAGGACATTGCTGGACTATTGATATCTTACGGGGCGTCATTAGAGGTCAGAGACGATCGCGGATATACACCACTCCATTGCGCCTGTGAGGAGGGGCACACGATGAGGTAGTGAAACTACTTCTAGATTCTGGAGCTGATAAAAATGCTGTCGATAACAATGGCAGCACACCTTTGCACATCGCAAGCAGACATGGTCAGCTCACAACAGTCCGTTTATTGCTCATAGATCCACCAGAAACACTTGATAAAGCGGATAAGAATGGATACACTCCACTTCACTTAGCAGCTTCGAGTGGTTCACAGAAATAGTGAACATGTTGGTAATTCTTGGAGCTGAAAAAGAAGCTAAAACTCATGACTTTAAAACCCCACTACATTTCGCATCTCTCAAAGGTCACACCGAAGTCGCTTACATCTTATTGAATGAAGGAGCCAACAGCGATGTAAGTGATGTTAACGGTATGACGCCATTACATTTAGCAGCGGGGGAGAGACATCTAGATGTAGTAGACATTTTGCTAGAATTTGGAGCTCGTTTTCTTATTAAAAACAAAGTCGGCAAAATCTCACTTCATACTGCTTGTGAAGAGCATATTAATTCTATGATTATTGAGGCAAATATTGTTAGAACACTTATAAAAGCTGGTGCGATTATCAATAGTATTGATATAAACTTCATGACGCCTTTACATATTGGATCCAGTTACGGTTCCTTGGGCTGTGTAGAAATACTTCTTTCTAGTGGGGCTAACCAATACCGTCTAGATACGTTTATGAATCTTCCAATCCATTACGCTGCATTGAACGGACATTATGAAGTCATGCTTACGTTACTCAGGCATGATTCGAAACCAATAAATGCAGTTAATATGAAACAAGAAACTCCATTGTTCATAGCTTCAAGGGAAGGCACACAGATATTGTTCGATTGCTTTTCCAGTTTGTGTTGAAGGTTTTCGACCTGACCACAACGGAAGGACTCCATTACACCGCAGTGCTAGCAGAGGTCACATAGAAATATTGAAACTTCTTCGGCAGCACCGGGTAAATAAGGATATGCAAGATAAGTGGGGATTTACAGCGTTGGATTATGCGGCGTCTTGGAGAGGTTATCAAGATGCGATAGGGTATCTGTCGACTTCCATGCTGGACCACACCTTGACATCTTATTTATACAAATCGAATTCTCTAAAAAATAAAATTTATAAAAAAATTTGAATGACCAGGAATATAATCAATAATGTTATAACTGTGACTACTGTGTGTGTAGTTATTCTTATAACTGAGACTGTATTCAAATAGCCTTGCGCTAAAGAAACTTAAGTATTTATAGCATTGGAGGACAATTTATGTTAGGAAACCGTGAGTGCACCTCAGCTTATACATTTTCGATGTTTCTTACCTATAGATACCTAATTGAAAAATCTATTTCAACATATCTTTTATTTAATTTATACAGATGGCAACATCATAAAAATCTAAAATACAATATAAATGTTAATCTAATGTTAATGGAAATGTATTAATAGCAGTGTAATTACTATAAGTATTATATAAATGTATGCAACCATAATAATCTTAAATGATATTGTAAATGTACATACTAAAATATAATGCAAGATAGAAACATTCCTCAGGTCAGTTGTATACTAGAATTGTTAGAATTTAGTAAGTCCATATCCACCAGTAACATTGTAAGTAGTTTCATACTCCTCTATATTTCTGTAATTATATATATTTATTATTCTAACACATGTTTATATGCTTATATTGTAGCAAACTTTATGTTTTGATATAACTTGTATAACTAATATAATTTTATTGTAACCTGTTGTTTCACTGATTATGTGTACAATATAGTCTTGAAACGTCGCCAAAATAGTTGTTTTTATTTATTGACTGAACCTCAAGAACCTTACTAAACTATTTATATGATATAACAGTCAACAAATTTATCTATATTACACACCGAGTCAGTACTGGAAAATATCTACAGTGGAAGAATGGGATTTTATAAAGGTATCAAGACAACTCACGGTCCTGAAGCAATCGCAGTGATGAAGGATCTTCAGATATCCAATAGAAAACTAGCAAGTGCAAAGAATACTAGAACATTCCTACTAAGATGCAGGTCAGAAAACATATTTCCATCCCATATCATTAACACGTTCCGTAACCTTCATTCCGCATGCAATACTGACAAAAAATATAATATATAATTAACAAAAGTAGTGAATAGATGCATGAAAAGTATTCTAAACATTGATATAAAAAGTGCGATTAATAAAGTCAATAAACTAAATAATGAAATTGAAAATAATAAATGGGAAATATGTAAAATTATCCCCCCGAATGTTAGCGAACAATTTTTATGAATATAATAAAAATTATGAACAAAAATTTAAACAAACTAAATAAAAATAAATTAAAAAATAATTAAATTAAATAAACCAGATTCGTGTAAATTAGGGGATTAATCAAGAAATTTATCTATATATGTATATGAAAACATCTTTTTATGTTCTAGTTAAAATAAAACAAGGACTGGGTGACGTTAGAGACTATATAAACAAAAATCATAGTTATCGCTCCACTATTTAGGTATATGATCTCATAATTTTACAACATTGGCAAAGCGCTATCCTTTTCAATCCTCGTCTATGGGTTATCATTAGTGCCTTAGTTGAAAGCAATCAAACGCGATGGAAGAAACTTTGGCTATGGTATGGCTTATATTGTTAGTCGTTTCTGTCGTCTAGAAGCCCCCCTCCCCTTGTAGTCCAGTAAAATAAGGGTTTGCCGAAGAAAAAAAAACTGCGGAACTTTTATTCTCAACGGATCTTTATGTTTTTTGCGGTGCTGATTCCGAATCTGAAGTTTGCTACCACGGCAACCATCGGCTTCATATTCAAAATCGCAAAAAACCGCCAAAAAACCCCGTTATTTTTGTTTTATTATCTATAACACGATAACGAAACGAAAAGTATTCAAATATTAATTTTAGCTGGAACTAGTACCTACATAATGAAAAAAAGAAATTCAAAATCGGACCATTTTTCGCGAAGTTAGGTAATTGGGAAAAAATGGAGAAATTGACCAACTTGCCGTCAGTTCCACAGCACGGCGAAAACACGTTTGTCAAACTCTTTTGGCTATAACTCCGAAACTATTTGTCCGATACAACATTATTTTTTTTCATCGTAAAGCTGAATAAATTTACTATAAGAATCTATAAATGAAGTTTTAATCAAACCCCGTAAAATGTACGGGCTACCCCGCTAATAAAAACGTACTGTTGTTAAATCCAAGTGTTTTTTGGCACATTTGTCGCTCTAACTCCTCAAATATTTGTTCGATCCCAAATTTCTTTTTTCTGTCTTAAAGCTGATTAAATTCTTTATCCGATGTTATATTTTAAATTATATTAAATCCTGTAAACAACCCAAGCTAGAACTCTAAATGTGTATGTTTTGGCAAAAATGTAAATTATGACATGTTCAGTAGACTGGTGTGGGTATTTCATGGTGTTAACATATGCAGGATCTAATAGCAAATTTAACCAGCTTTTAGATATAAATATTAAATTTTTGATAGGACAAATTTGGAGTTATAGCAAATAATGTGCCAAAAAAAAACATGTATTTTACAAAAGTAAGTGATTTTCAGCGTGATGGCTTGTGTATTTCAAGATTGTTGATAAAAATTTCATATATGGATCTAATTGTAAATTTAACCACCTTTCAGATTGAAAAAAAAACATTTTGAATCGAACAAATATTTGAGGAGGTAGAGGGACAAATGTGCCAAAAAACACTTGGATTTTTCAACAGTACGTTTTTATTAGAGGGCTGGCATGTAAATTTTACGGGGTTTGATTAAACTTCATTTATAGATTCTTATTGTAAATTTAATCAGCTTTACGATGAAAAAAAATAATGTTTTATCAGACAAATAGTTTCAGAGTTATAGCTAAAAGAGTACGACAAAAGTGTTTTCGCGGAGCTGTGGGACTGACGGCAAGTTGGCCAATTTCTCCATTTTTTTCCCAATTACGTAACTTCGCGAAAAATGGTCCGATTTTGGATTTCTTTTTTTTTATTATGTAGGTACTATTCCAGCTAAAATTAATATTTGAAGACTTTCTTCGGAAAAAGTTTCGTTATCGTGTTATAGATAAAAAAAACAAAAATAACGGGTTTTTTGTGTGTTTTTTTTTGCAATTTTAAATATGAAGCCGATGGTTGCCGTGGTAGCAAACTTCAGATTCGGATTCAGCACCACGAAAAACATAAAGATCCGTTGAGAATAAAAGTTCCGTAGTTTTTTCTTGAAAACGGCCTTTTGGAGCCTTATTTTACTGGACTATTAGTTGCGCCAGAGTATGAAGGAACCGTTTTGAGGAATCGTTATGAGGACACACCATTTTAAAGCCAATCGTATTATCTATATGTTTTGTTTAATATATTTCTTTCTAAGACATTATCATAAAAATTTATAATTTGTTGAAGTTACTTTTTGTTTTTTGTAGTAACAGTTTTTTGTATATGATTAAGTATTACGGCGTAACTCAGCTACCTACATGAAAAGTGTATATAACATAATTAGTTTGTTATATTATTAGGAGTAAAATAACACACTGATAACATCATTAGTTTTTGAGCTGTCGACATATTACTAGAGTTCTGTTCTTGTAATGTTGCTGAAGGGGTGGAGGAAAAAGCAAGAGGGCTCGGGGTCGGGACTTGGTGTTTTTTTTAGTGTTTATTTTATATACTAGCACCCTACAAAAAATTCAGCTTTCCCCTAAATAGTTGCGACAAAGCTTATTTTTTTACCTTCATTGACTGAGCTATGGGGCACACCCAACCTCTTAAAAAGTGGGTAACCTTAATTAGGGAAAAACTTGGCAGTTAGGCGTTAATTCTGGCCTTTCACAACCGTTAGCTCAAAAAGATCACAGCTTGCCTAAGTACTGAACCAAAGACCCTTCATGGGTTGTGATTGTTACAGGTTTTATGTTTTTTTTTTAGTTTTTTTTTTTAAGCAAAACCGCCGCATCTGGTTTTTTTTTATACCAAAACAATGGAATAATAAACTTTTGGATCAGTCTACATTACGGAGAAACCCTTTTTTTTTTTTTATTTCAACTACACAGTGAAAGGGCCAAATATATAAATTTTATTTTTCACGCCTATGTCCAAAATTAGTGCAGCATCGCCTTACTGCACTAGGTCCATTTATCCGTTAGAGCTGTTTAGTACTTAGTTAGTACTTTACAATTTCATTTCTGCTCACAGGAGGTCAATGAGGGGCTTACTAGCGTTATATGTTTAATCTTAATGGAATTAAACTATGTACAGTATACGAACATCCCCAGTAAGCTTCGCCCGCTAATAATTAAAGAACTTAGATAGGTTTAACTAATAATTGAACATTTATTTTTTAAACGATAAAAATCTTGTACTATGTCATTCAGTTGAGAATTACATTCTCACAATATTTCAATATATTTTCACGCAAAGCTTTAATTTTTAACCAAGTAATATTGCAATGATTTGGTAATTAAAATTTACGTAAAAGCATAATTGGAAATTCAATTTTGATTAATAATATTATTAAGTTGGTAATTCAGATAGACAGAGACTTTTTAGGAAGAAACTGTGGGGGGTAATGGACTGCATTATCAGTGCTTACAAATCAATAGTGATATTCTCGGCTGTAACAATTTACTTTTTCCACAATAATGTTATTTATTTTTTCTGCTATAGTATTTGCAGGTAAAAATACTGTTCTTTCGCACAACCATTGGTACGATTTATTTAATAAACCTGAAACTTAAGAATATTTTCAAATCTTTGAAATTTCAGTCATATGAAAACCTCTAGCGAAAACTAAGGTTGGGCCGCTCATTTTTTACAAACAGTATAAAAAAAAACTAAGAAATCGATATTTTAATGAGGCGTTAGTTTTTGGTGCAACAGAAATAATTTTATCGATTTTATCTGGTTGGAATTTAATTTCTGAATGTTAAAGTTTATTAATCGCAGTATGATAAACGTCTGCCACTAAACATTGTTCATTTAAATTATTATTATTGTAAACATTGCTACTTTAAAACCTTCTTACCGCTATGAAGTTGGCGTAGTAAAAATATAGTGCAGATGGATTCTATAGTTTTACCATTGCAAACTCTGTTGCAGAAAGGTGCTAACCACATATCATTCGATCATTAAACATCCATGGGATGCACATGCCACACTAAATATTTATAGTTTTTTTATAACAATTTATTCGAATTAAGCCAATTTTATTATCGATTTCCAGCTCTATATAATACAGTACCTTTATAACCTCTCTAAATGGCACTCCTCTTCACCTATTGGTCAATTTTAAAACTTCAGTGCGACCACATATTTATTACTTTTTAGCAATTATTTTATAAAAATATGTTAATTTTATTATTGCTAAACCTTCCTAGAACTATGAAAATGTTGTAGTTAAAATTTGGTATCAATTGGTTCAGTAGTTTTCGCAGTTAGTGATCACAAACGAAAAATACCTAGGCTCTTTTATATAATAGTATAGGGTATAATAACTATAAATTATCTGTGATTGTCAAAAATAATGAAATATAAATAGAGAAGTTATTATATAATATGTATTAAAATTCAAAACTTAAAAATAAGCCCTACACCTAATATTATTTCAATAACTACTCAGTACTAAAAATGTGTCTAAATACCAAGCATAATATCAATTTTTTTTCCAAGGTAGGATCTTTAAAATCTTTTTTTGCCTGTGAACCTGTAGGAAGGATTGTATAATTAAAAATATAAAATATATATAATCATAATTTTATTTTATCCGGCTAGCAAAACACAGTCTTTGAGATATTCCTTCCAAAGAAAAAAAAAAAAAATATTATAAGACAAACAGATGCAGTCGATAAACAGGTAGAAGGGGAAAATACTAACAGCTCCCTCCCCTGGAGGTGAGCATATTTTTGGGTAAAAAAGGTCGCACATTAAGGTTTTTTCAATTAAGGTATTTCGGAAACAGTGACCTCTAGAAAAATATGTGTAAATAAAAACAAAAGATATTCAATTTCCTACAAAATTGTATATATATATACACACACACACACATATTTATCATGCTTAGGTGTTGGAGATACATGTTATTGAAAATCAATAGTTTTGAAAAAAAAAAAAAAATTTTTTTTGTCCAAGAGTTGCTTCTAGTATCTCCCACAAACATTTCTCAGAAAATAGTCATAAACATATTTGTAAAGCATTAACATAAAAAAAAAAAAAAAAAATTATATAATGATAAAATAATCAAAGTTTAAATTTAGTCATAATAACTTAATAATTTAAATAATTGTCATTATTAAAGCAAAGAAATCTGCAACAAATGTGGTTTTATTGGTACATATCTGATTGATATATATTATACAAATGGTGGCTTTTCTTTGGAAAAAATATATTTCGGATCGGACCAGTAATTTGGGAGTTTAGAGCTAATTAAATTTTAATTATAATTAGTACATGTAAATATTTTCATTATTATTTTTGTTTTGTAATAACTAAAAATAAAAGATATAACTCTAAAAACTGTGGATGTTTGAATTCAAAGAATGAGAGTAAATTTAATGTTCTACAAATTTGTTAGCTAAAAGAGTACCGACGAACGTTTTCGCGGGGAACTGCTACTTATCGCAACTTGTGGTGGCCAAACCGCTGACCGATTTCAACGTCATAAAATTAAGTAAATTAAATATAATTTGACGTTTTGCAGTTTTTGACAAAATTCTGTTTTTTCCCCTTTCCCATAGCCTCAAAACTATTCACTCAGCAAAAAAATGATTGGAACCAAATTTAAAGCAAATTTGAGTTGTTTTAATAATGTATAGATGGCGAACTTTTAATGCTTATTTTTTCGTTATATAAGTGTTTCCTCTTATTTAATGTTGTACAAACTTATTTACGACTATTTTTCTGAAAAACGGTCATGGGAGGAAATCTAAGAAAATGTTTGACAAAATGGGGGTAAAAATGTTTCTTTGTCTATTTGTTTATTTCGTTTAACGTCATTTTTATGGGAATCCTAAATTTTGCCTATCCAGGTATAATTAGGATAGGGATCTTTAACGAGTATCTGACATCTATGTAAAATAAAACACAGACTCGGGACCCGCATTTTACGTCCCTTCTGAAGGGCGGCATAGCTAAGGATTTTTTACTTCCTTTAAAAAATCCTAAGGTCATCTGCCGGGCTGCGAACCCACGAACTTAGGTTTAGTAGGTTGCTATGCTAACCACTACATCACAGGTGACCCAAGGGGTAAAAATGTTGTATTTTTTTTCAAAATTTTAGATTTTCTAACAGGTATTTTAAAAATCGTTACAAGTACAACAAATACGTTTAAAAACAATTTTGTAGGAAATTTAATTTGTACTTAAACCATATTTTTCTAGAGTTTACAGTTTCCGAGGTATAATCGAAAAACCCAAAAATGCGCCGTTCTCCACTCTCCCAACTGTATGCTCGCCCCCTCCCCCAGGGACGTGGCGTTTTAGTGTATTTACGTTCTTTAAGCAGACGTTTTTGTAAAACTGAAATATTGTTGCGATACTTTTGACGGTTCATTTAGTTTTGACAAACAATAAATTTTATAAAAGTAAGTTACAGATGTAATTTTAGTTGATAAGAGGAAATGTAACTAAATTAAGTTAGACTTAAATTACGCAAAGTAATTTATAAATTAGAATTGTATTTTTTTTTTTTTTTATTTATTGTTCTTCCTACCTTGCCTTTAGGCAATACAGGTTTAGGCAATATTAACTTTTAATATTGCCAAAATATCAAAACGTATGAATATATAATTACAATATAAAACATAAAATGTAATAGTACAAAATATATAACATTATACATAATAACAATATATAATTACAATATTAACTATACAAAAAAAAACAATAAATATAATTACAATAACAATAACTGCAATAACAATATGACAATAAAACTGTGAAATCCAATCTTAGGCTGCTACAACGTTGTAACCGTCTTCTTCAGTGATTTCGTAGTCCGGTGGCCTGCCAGGAGTAGGTCCTCTTCTAGCAAGGTTGAAATGGGATGGACCGATTACAGTCTTCCACCCGTATACAAAAGCTTTGTAGTGCGGGTAGTTTTCTTCTGTGATCAGCTCAGGGGAATCATTCTCCGTAAGAACATTGAGTCCAGTTTCTCTCAGTAGTTTGGCCCTCGGTGCTTCAAAGATGGTGCAACTCGTAATGATGTGCTCAGCCGTTTCTAGAATTCTACATCTGGGGCATAAAGGATCAATGTCTACAACAAAGCTATGGAGTTTAGCTCGGAAACCACCATGTCCTGTGAGGAATTGTGAGATCCAGTAATCAGGGAGGATCCATTTCGCATACAAACGTGCTTGAACGGTGGGAAAGTATTTTCTCAAGGTTGCACCTTTCGAAGTTGCCACCCACCGCTGGTTCCACATTTATATAGTATTATCCCGGATAGCCTTTTTCTTTCTCTGGGTTCCTATATAATTTTTACTCGTATATTCTCGGGAAGATCAGCTGAGTCCCCTCTCTTAAACGTATCCTTCAATACCTCCTCTCGTAAGAAGAGGTCGATAGGTATTCCTCCCTATACTTGTATACTATAATACTTGTACAGCCTCATAAGACAAACTCCTGTATGATTTAGTTACCCTAAGCAGAGACGTTCGCTGGGTAGTCGCCAACCTGCTCTTCTGTCTGCATGAGAGATTCTGGTACCAGGCGGGAGTTGCGTATCTCAGAATAACAAGAATCACCCCATTATAAATTGTAATTGTTGCTGGGTATCGAAGGCCCCAAAATGCACCCCCGACGCGGCTAAGACCGTTTTAGGCTATTGTCACTCTATTTCTTAAGTATTCCAAATGAGGGTTCACATTAAATCTTTTTCCTATTCTTATTCCAAGATAGGCTTCCTCACTGGGACGGATTCTGATACCTTCTTTACATATGTTTATAGGATGTGCCCTATCCGTCTTTCCTCTTAGTAGAATAGCCTGTGTTTTTGAAGCTGCCATTCTCAGCTTCTTACTTTCACACCATCGTCCTACCAGGGTGACGCACCGTTGTGCCTCTTCTTTTATTCCAGTCCTGCTGTTGGAGGTCACTATACTAGCTAAATCGTCGGCGTAGGCCGTGGTAGGGAACAGCTCTTCCTCAAACACGCCCAGTATTTCATAAAAAAAAACCAGCTTTCACAAGGCTGGACCAAGAACTGATCCTTGCGGACACCCCCTCTCTATAGTAGCTTCTTTCTCATAAGAACTTCCTCGAACCTGTACAATCCTGTCCTGAAGGTAGCTACTTATGAGGGCATGTAAGTTACTGGGGGCTACGTATTTCTGTAACTGTTGAAGTACACGGGGCCACCAGACACTGTCAAAGGCAGAGGATATATCAAAGAGCAACAACACGACATACCGCTCATTTCTCTGTTCGACATCTGCGCGAATTCTGAATATGGCATCAGTAGATCCCTTGCCATTTGTTCAGCCAGATTGCCGTGGATGGTTTGCCTTTATAAGTATTGGCTTCAGTCTTATCATGATGAGATTTTCTAAGATCTTGCTCATCACCGGAAGAAGACTCAGAAATCTGTATGAATCTGTATGTAGGAATATGTATGTATCTGTAGGAATCTGTATCTCCGGATCTGTATGACTCAGAAAGCTCCTTATCCTTGTTCCCTCCCATGTAGAGCAGTCTCAAATCTGCTACTTTCCAGCTTCTCGGAAAATACCCCCTACCTAAGCAGTCATTGAAAATACCCAATAATATATCTTCAATGTAGGGGATACTATTCTTTAAAATGGATTCTTCTTAGACTCTTCGATAATGAATTCATTCCAGGACCTCCGCTTCCGTAAGCGCACTTCGTTCCTGTATACCTTAGCTTTAGCCTTGTACTCATTACGAAGTGCAATGCACCTCTCGTCACTTTCTGATTCCGCCGTTTCCCAATCTTCATCGGCAATCACTCCCTTCAGCATGCATTTGAAGACGCTCTAGTCGTTTCTTCGAGTTACGAAACCCTTGTCAATAACGTGATGACCTGCCATATCCTTTACTAAGCCAAAATCCAAAACTTTGTGGTCAGAACTAGTTTCTGGTCTAAGAGTCCAATCAACAATGTGCCCTACTAATTTCGGTGATGCCAACGTCACGTCGATTGAACTTTCGCCCATTGCCCCTGAGAAAGTGCGAGTGGAAGAGACGTTGTTGACTACTATTAGTTGGTTTCTAGCTATAAACTCACCTAGCATAGCCCCTCGCCTGTCTGTCCGCCTGGAGCCCCAAACTGTGGGGGGCCAAGCGTTAGTAATCGAGGACACGATCACATTCCTACTACTGGATGTGATCGCCTCCATGACTGAAATATCTTCACTGTTACTTCTGTTAGGCAGGTAAGCCGAAATCACTGTGAAATATACACTGCCCCACTTTATTTAGCATGCTACACAATCAGCTATAGAATATTGCCTCAAATACATCACTTCAAGATTTGGGTTGTGACCCACTATAGCAGCCCTAGGCCTCCTCTCTCCAGTGCTCAGGGCCATAACCCTTGACGAAAGGCCAAAACCCTTGACGAAAGGCCAAAACCCGTGACCAAGTTGCGATGGCTGGTCGGTTCCTGAATCGCCATGATGTCGTAGCGTCGAGAATGACCTCGCAACTCGTCACTATTCTTTGGCGACCCATGTTGAGCTGAAGGATGGTAATCTTATTCATAACAGGTAAGTTTCGCCATTTCTTTGCATCACGTTAAGTGCACAGGGCACTCCCGACTTCCAGCCTTGTGCTTTGTTCTGCTGGGATCAGCATTCGTCCGTTTACAATTAATACAGGTTGGGTCCTTCATTGCTTTCTTCTTCGGACACTCTTTCATTAGATCAAATGCAGACCACCGAGTCCGAAGTGCAAGTGGCCTTGATGTGTTCATAGCCCTGGCACTTAGTGCAGCGAGGGGCATCCAGGATTTCCTATATCCAGATTTCATATCCAAACTAAAAACGGATCATTGGGTGTACTTCTAATACCCAATTCTTAGTTAAACCGTTTCTTGCGACTGAAGAGAATAGTGGACGGAGATCTTCAATAACCAGGAGAGTTAGAATCGATTTTTCAGGTATTTCTTGCCACAGAAACCTTACTAGGTCTGCTGAGCTCCATGCGTGAGGCACACCCCTCACCTCAAGTTTAGGTTTTTTTCTCAGTGCTAGCTTAGCTTGTAGCCCGTTGCTAATGACCGTCGTAATGATGGTGACGAAGCAATACATTGAACAGCTGATAAGAGGAAACTTCGAATCGTGGAAACCCTTCTTGTCAACGGTGCCATTGTTAACAGTAGAGGAATAAATGGATATACACCACTACATCTTGCAGCAAAGCACGGCTACCAAGATATTGTTAACTTACAGATCAGAAATGCAAGTGTGAATGTAAAATATGACCAAAACAACGAACCAATACATTTTGCAGCTTTTAATGGGACTCTCAAAATTTTAGAAACCCTTCTTGATAATGGAGCCGATATCAATATTAAAGGATATCTTGGAAGAACGCCGCTTATAATGACTGCTGGAAATAGTAATACGGTCAATTTTCTTTTGTCCAGAAATGCAAGTGTGGATATTAAAGATAACAATAACAACGAAGCAATACATTTGGCAGCTGATAATGAAGTTCTGAAAAGTGTTGAAACCCTTGTTGAACATGGCGCCAATGTAAACAGTATAGGATATTACGGCAGAACGCCGCTTTTCATAGCTGCAGTCAAAGGCTACAAAAATGTTGTGAATTTTCTTCTTTCCAGAAATGCAAGCGTGAATATTAAAGATGACAAATACAACCAAGCAATACATCACGCAGCTTTTCATGGGGCTCTTAAAATTGTTGAAAACCTTCTCGATCATGGAGCCGATGTCAATAGTATAGGACTATATGGCTACACACCGCTATCCTTTGCTGCTTTGAGTGGCCACGAAAATGTGGTGAATATTCTGCTGTCCAGAAATGCATGTGTGAAAATTAAAGATAATGAAAATAATGACCCAATACATTTAGCCTCTGATAGTGGGAATCTCCGAATTGTTGAAAACCCTTCATGATCACGGTGCAGGAATCAATAGTAAGGGAAATTGGGATAGAACACCGCTACACATAGCTGCTAAACGTGGTAACGAAAATATGGTTCATACACTGTTGTCCCGGAATGCGAGTTTGAATATAAAAGATCATTATGGTATAGAGCCATTATACTTTGCAGTAGTATATGGAACATTAAATATGGTCCTCGAGCTATTAGATCGCGGTGCCAATGTCAATAATATAGGAGAATATAACTATACCGCACTGAGTATCGCTTCATTTAAGGGAAAAGAAAAAATTGTTAACTTGCTCCTCTCGAGAAATGCAAATCTGAATATAACGAACAGTTATATTCATATGGCCACCATGCAGTAACTAGTGGAAACCTCAAAGTGGTTGTTGCTCTTCTAGATCATGGGGCAAACGTTAACAGTAAAGGAGCAATGAGAGACACACCTCTGAATATAGCTGTGAGAATAAATACTTTGGAAGAAATACAAACTTATTGGAATACAGTCGAGTTTATAATTAAATCCAACAATAAATAAAGCAATCCTACTTCAGAAAATGAGATAATAACTATTATGAAAGTACTTGTAGAACGTGGAGCTGATGTCGATTCACAAAATCTTTATGGTCATACGGCGCTTCATGAAGCTGCTGGACTTGGGTATTCTGATGTTGTCGCCTATCTCGTATCTCACAACTCTAGTTTAAATATCAATAGTTACATTTGCTTCACTCCTCTCCAGTGGGCTGCCCAAAATGGACATATCAATGTGGTGAAGACCTTATTACAACTCGGAAATGATATAAATAGAAGAGGTTGTAATAATCTTACAGTTTTACACTTAGCGATAGAAAGAAACAACACTATGTTTACAAAGTTCCTTTTGTCTCAGAGAGCTGACCCCAATGTGATCAGCGAAGAAGGACAAACACCCCTTGATGTAGCTTTTTTCGAAATCATCAGAAGAAGTTATAAAACAACTTCTTGATAATGGACCGAAAGTGGAAGATGGGAGTTTCTTAGGATCCAAAGTTCTGTTCGATGCCATTACAAATAAATCGGTGAGTGTTACCAAGATTTTACTGAATGCTTCTATTCGTTTTGACACTTATCCTACTGCTATTCTTAACAATGTTATAACAATGAGCTTCTTAGAAGGAGTGGAACTGTTAATTTCGTACAGTGCTAACGTCGGTCCGAAAGACATACATGGTAATTTTCTACTTTCCTTAGCTGTTATAACCGGAATTGTAATTATAGTTGAATTAATTCTTCAAGAAGGGAAAAAGAAAATATATGAAAAAAATCTAAATACTTTTTTAAATGCTGAATCAAATATAATGTTGTTTTCCTAGCCATTATTCATCCACAAGTGAAGCTTCTTCCAGAATTTCTTCTCGCATTCTTGATTGGCACCTTCTATCCAGTTAGCTCCTTTTGTCAATAATCTAGTTGATCGAGGAAAATAAAATACTTCAACTATAACACGGTCTTTCATCAGTTAAGGTTAAAGCAAATTTTTATCCATCAATATATACATACTACCTTTAAATAAGTTTGAAAGAATTTTATAAAAAAAAAAATAATAATAATAAACTTCTCTATGTTTAATTCTAATTATTAAGTTGGTTATGGAAGATGAGTACATTGAGATGTTGAGAGAAGGCACGAAGGAGCAACTCGTCAGTATTAAATCGAAGAACTATTAGAGACCTTAGCTCTCAGATAGCACCTCTAATGATCTACTAATGGTTACGCTATCTCGAAGAAGTACCAGAGAATGGCAACATACGATGGTGTCTTAGCGAAGGGTATGGTGTAACGAGGTCAAGCAATGAACCTCACACATCTTAGCTTCTTCTAACATTATAAGATCCCGTTAAAAAAAGTAATCATCAAGTTTTTAATGTTGACATAAAACGCATGATCTTGTGTTTTATATATAGCTTTTAGTATAGTGTTGTAAACAAGACAGCATAGAGGCATATCAGTTTATAAGTAAAACAATATTTTTTAGGGTTGCTTGATTTGTTTATATCAATCATTGCCTTTTTTTAGTACGCTTTATTAACTTGACCTGTATGTAATGGAATGTTTCATCATTTTCGCCAATTTCCAGCTATCTGATTAACTGGCAGTACATAGATTGCACGACTTTGTTTTAATGCCTTCACTCGTAAAAAGGCCTCTATAAAGCCTTGCAAAAGGTGGAGTAGTAGGTTTTATGTTTTTATATGGTCCAGATCGGTCTTGAGAATAAAATACCAAAAAATGTGATCACACTTGATAAGGGGAAAATTTTTGCGTGGCAAAAACCCAACATTTTGTGCATTTTTTCAGAATTTCGCCAAAAAAAAATGCTATCAATCGAAAAATATATTATCTACAAAATTAAAGATTACTAAATTTTGCGTCTAGAGACTGCGTCTAGTCTTAAGCTGAATTTTATTTAGGCCTTTAGCCAAAATCAATGAATTTTTCCATCTTTCACTAAAAGTTAGTTTTGGTCATGTTCAAGAGTCTAAAACACAAAAATTGCTCACCCAACCAAAAAATGTTATTTATTAAAAGTCGTAGATTATTAGATTCTGTACAAGATATGATTTCTAAAGATTCCGATTTCTTATTTGAGATATATCAATAATATCAAAAATTTTGGTTCATTTTGGATAAACTGTGTTACTGAAATTGCAAACAAATCACTAATAGTACCGGGAAATCAGCTTTTAACCTTTAACCCCAATACTAAATAGTTCCATCCGCCTCTCCGTAGTTTTGTTGTACCCCACGCTTTTTTACTGCAACTTAAATATTTTGTTAAGAACTTCAGTTTTAATTTAATTTTATTCTAAATTAATTAATCATAACTCATTGTCTGGCTTTCCATTGCCATAATACAAACTATTCATGAAATAAAAATTAATCTATTCTTTTTAGTTCGGTTTGATATTAAAGCGTTTTTTTTTTTTTTTTTTTTTTTTTATTATAATTTATTTTTGAGTGACCATAGCAACCTACTAAACCCAAGATCACGGGTTTGCAGCTCAGCAGATGACCTTAGGATGTTTTAAAGGGAGTAAACAATCCTTAGCTATGCTGTCCTTCGGAAGGTACGTAAAATGGTGGTCCCGAGCCTGTGCGATGTCAGGTACTCGTTAAAGATCTCTATCCTAATTATACTTGGATAGGCAAAATTTAGGAATCCCACCGTAGCATCGTCCGATTAGCCATAGCAGGATAAAGTGACGTTAAACGAAATAAACAAATATTTTTGAGTGACTTAATTACATTCTACACATATACATATATATATATATATATTGTGAATATTTGACTGCACGTGGTACTTCCTTCTAAAAAGCGACATCTTGATGCACCCTTAAGAACAGTTTATTATTCTATATAAACTACGGTCCAGTAAGTTATGGGTTGAATTACGATATAGTTTAGCGGTATTCAAATGCGGGGTATGGATAGAGGCGAGATATTAATTAGTATGTATGAATATTGTATGGTAGGACCGCTGTGAATGGCCCCACTGCTGGCACAACTTTCCTTATATTAATAATTCATTATAGAGACCTTTCCTAAGGCAGTTAACATCTAGGGCGCCTTCCTACCAGCATCCTTTTCCTTCTCAAAGGACAACTTTACGCCGCCTCTTGGACCAGAACACCGCCAGAGCGGGCTGTAATTCAGTATAATTACTGTCCTTGGGGGAACAATTGAATAGAGATTATAATAATCACAGGGAGCATGTTCTGTCTCACACACTCAGTCTCTCACGGATTTTGTTGGCAATTTTCTTGAAGGTACTTAGTCAAAACATTTTACAGAACTATTTCGCTCTTCCGACTAATGGGCCCCAGAAGCCGAGAAAAATCTAGACGATTTTACTATTTCTAATGATTCGTAAATATTTGATTTTATGCTATTTTCTACTTGATATATTATTTTCATGGATAGCTAAGTTGGAATTTTGAGTCTTATTATTGCTCTTGTATGTTCTTTTGCTCTTTGATTTACCAATTGATTTTCCGAGTATATTGCTTCACACACTGTGAAACTGCAAAATAAAAGTGAAAATAATACATCAAATAGAGAATAGCCTAAAATTCATGGAACTTTAGAAATAATGACATCGTTTTAAAATCAAACCAGATTTTTTTTTAAATGGCCAAGAAAAATTTCCAATATAGTCCTGTCAATAAAGGATTATAGAGTGCGTTTTCTGAAATCCAAGTTTCTGCGGAAACATGTTGAGGGTAGTTAGAAAGTAAACATACTAAAAGTCCTGGAGTTTTCGGGCCTGGGAACAGGAAGGGAGGAGGCGAATGGTCTCTTTTTTTGGTTTTGCGCTCATATATATGAATACAATGCACAGTGGTGCAATGCCTAATGGTAGAGTAGGCCGGACATTCATTAATATCTCCGCTTCTACTGGTCCTAGAGTATTCCATCTGGTGTCATTTTAAAAGCATATCGAATACTCTATTTAACTAAATGATCATTAGCGCTCTAACCCAGCCTCCACTGGTGTTATCTTATACTAGTGACGCAGTTGAAAGAGAAGCGCAGGAATCCCTCCATAAGTGCAGGTACAAGTCAGGTAGGGGGATCCCTCAGATGTGTTGATTACACCTTTTTCAGTATTAAGTATTTGAAATTGGCTTCCCGTTTTTTTCAATGATATCTATTTGTGCATTCATAGAAAGATTTCTTTCTTTAAGAAAGAAGAATAAGAAATTTATTGAATAGAAAAGTATGTTATAGTGAGCACGAATAAACGCTAAATCAGATGTGATTGACGTTTTATTTAAAATTTCCTCATTTCTCGAAAATGGTGCGTCATTTATAATTAAAATTAATTATATTGTCTACAAAATTTATTCTATATACATTCTTCATATTCTGTACCGTTTCCGAGATATACGCTTGACAAATGTGAAAGACGCA
This sequence comes from Euschistus heros, assembly GCA_003667255.2. Classification (NCBI taxonomy): domain Eukaryota; kingdom Metazoa; phylum Arthropoda; class Insecta; order Hemiptera; family Pentatomidae; genus Euschistus; species Euschistus heros. Next base: position 1,739,944 of record RCWM02000208.1, on the reverse strand, counting down.
ACCAAAGAAAGTTAAACTTTAAAATTAAACTTTTGACTGGTTAAAGATAAATTGGCATATATATGTGTATTTTGAAGGAAATTTAATTTTATATATATATATATTTTTGAATAAAATACGTTTTTCGTAGGATAAACGTTATAAAAGATATGGAGGGAGTTTTAACAGAAAAACTGAGATGATATTATATGTTTTTTTTCGAAAATGTTCACATTTTCCAAGCATTTATCTCGAGAACGGTACAGAATATGAAAAATATGTATATGATAAAAGTCGCAGAGAATTGGATTAATAGTAATTTAGTAAATAGTCATGTTTTGCATACTTCGCACAGTAGGGCGCCCTTCTTAAAGAAAGAAATCTTTCTATGAATGCCCAAATAGATATCATTGAAAAAAACGAGAAGCCAACTTCAAATACTTAATACTAAAAAAGGTGTAATCATTTACGACAAATTCAAGAATATCTCTGACAAAAATCCCGGCTACAACATTTTAAAAAACTACAACGCTGCTCTTAATGAAATTGATGTTTCCTTAGAAGAAGACCCCAGAATCTTGAGCTGTTTTAAACATTGCCCAATGACGAGTGTTGAGGTAAAGCGTGTATTTTCGCAGCTTAAATATATGTCAAACGACCGACGATACAGTTTTAAAGAAAACAACTTTGAAAAATACCTTATTATAAATTTTAACAAAATGTAACATATTTATATTCCTAAGTTGTATGTACACATAGTTTATGTATAGCATGTACAATAAAGAGATGAGATTTGTTCTTATTGTGTTTTAGACGATCACTATTTAACTACTCCCTTACTAAGGACTGGATCAATTAATTTTAAGATAAAAACCACTTTTTGGAAAGAAATGTAACTAGCTAATTGTTTTGTTGAGCCTTTTTTATCAATTGCATTTTGCACGATTTCAAGTTTTTATTGCACATTTCAGATTTTTTGTTGCACGAACATCCGGGCTTTACTCATAACCAATCTAAAACTATTTTCCTGAGTTTAATTAATAAAAACTGTTTTGCTTCAGATACGAAGCATCTGTTTGATGGTATAGAAGGATCGATACAATTACGATTGATTAATTATTTGCCACTTCTATTGAAATCCTTTTTATTTAAAAACTAGTTTCGAATGTTAAAAACTCATTTTCAGTTCTAAAACATAAAAGTTTTTCAAAACATCAGCACTTTGTAACATGGATTATATACTAAATTTTTCAAAAGTCTGAAGCAAGAAATAAAATATAAGTGAAGAAATTGTTAGGGGTGCAGTATTGAAAATAAACACGTCCAAGTTTTTAAATAAGAAAAAAACTTTATATTTGGCGTGCCGACGTTTCGACCTGCCTTGCAGGACTCATTTTCTTCAGGGCTAAAATAAATAAGAAAAAAATTGGATATGTGACCAAGACCTGATAAAAAAAAAAAAATATTTTGACCAAGATGATAAAAAAAAAAATCGATAATAAAAATAATTAAGAAAAAAAAAAAAATAAAATGATACAAAATAAATTATTCAACAAAATTTCGCTTTTTGTACCGAAAAACCCAAAAATGGGACCTTCTTTCCTCCTCCCACGGTTAGCTGAACCCATAGGGGCGGGTACTTTTAGTATGTTTGTCTTTTAACTACTCCTAACGAAGCCCTGAGGTAAAAAATAATCACATATTTCATGCAATGTACAATATGTTTATTGACTGGACTATATCTTCGAGATTGGAATTTTTATCCTCATTTTTTTTTTTTTTTAATCTCCCTCAGACAGTTTACTCCCGCTTTGAGTCCAGTTCTGACCGAGTATAATAAAACAATATTAGGCGAAAGTCACGAAATTGGGCAGAGGTATAGGTAAACCAATATTGTTCTTTGGAAAAGGATTAGCGAATAAAGGCATATTTACAAAGAAATGATCTGAAGTCGAAGTGATAATTGTGGAAATTAAATATACACATATACCATAATATATCGTAAGAGCAAGATTCTTGAGGGGATTTGAAACGTATTTACAAATTAACCGGTGACTTTACACGGCTCAAGGTATCTGCTTTGGTTGTAAATACATGGGTAAAGAAATACAGATTGTTCTTATCATATAACACGACCAAGCATTATGTAAATAAAGTGAATGATAAACTAAAAAAAAAAAAAAAAAAAAAAAAAAAAAAAAAAAAAAAAAAAAAAAAAAAAAAAAAAAAAAAAAAAAAAAAAAAAAAAAAAAAAAAAAAAAAAAAAAAAGAATTTCGCTGTGAAGGAAGTGGACCGAAGAAGCTGGGCGAAGCAAAAATGCGGATGACACTGCGGCACCCTATGAATTGGAATGGTCTGATTATTACATTTCCTTATGTTAAGGTCATTTCTATATCGGTAACAACATTCACTACATTCAAAACACAACGCAGCCGATCTCATTTTTATTCATGAAATTATCCAACTGGATTATATTTAGAATTAATTAATATATATTTATAACATTAACAGTGTTCAGCTTATTTTTAACATGAATATGTCATTTGGCTAGGGTCTATACTTTTTTACTGTAACACTTTTTTTCACATTCTAAGAGGAAACATTTTGACACGCTCTAGCTCCGTTGGAGTTGTTCTGATCGAAAACTTGACGAGAGTTTCCTGGTCAGTAATTTAAAGAATACTAGTTATAATAAAACTTTTGCCGCTAGTACCTACCGTTTAGGAGCTACATTGATTTGAATGAAAAAAATAACGTGTTACCTACATTTTTGAAGTGTTGGTGCTGTTTTTACACGCTCTACCTCTTTTGGTGTTGTTCTGATCGAAAATTTAAAGACAGCTTTCAAGTCAAGGATTAAATAGAATTTTTTTTTTTTTTTTTTGGCAGATAACATTTGTCGCTAGGACCAACCATTTAGGATCTATTTTGGTCCTGAAAAAAAAATTGTGCCTCGAGTTTTTCCTACATTTTTGAAGTTTTGATTTTATTTTTTTTTATTATTATTTTTTTTTTTTACCCCTAGTTTATTTCGCGTTGCTGGGATCGAACATTCGACGACAGTTTCCTGATCAGAAATTAAATAATATTTTTTGTTATATAACCTTTGTCCTAGAATCTACCGTATAGGAGCTATGTAACTTTATATATAGGAACTATATTAAACATTTCGCAAATCCCGAGAAGCGCCCACATTTCACAGTTTTATGCGGAGTTAAAGTGGCTTTTCCTTCCTAACGTCGCCAGTATTTCCTGGCATCCTTTCTTTTTCAAACAGGTCATTCCCATCATCCTCCTTACATTTCCGAACTCCTTTAACTCAAATCCTCAATTCTTACCCGCCAAACTCGTTCCCGTCAATCAGATTTGTATACTCCTGCACATTGCTAAGCCACTTTAGGCAAGTTTTTCGTAATCCGATCCTCTTCTCTCTGGAACTCCATCCCTCTCAACATTCACCACTCAAATACCCTTTCCACTTTCAAATACCACTTCTTTAACAACCTACTATCCACCCAGATCCTGTCTTACAAAAACTGTCAATAGCCACCTTTAAGTTGGTTAAAATATGAACAGTTTATATTTAAGAAATCTTTTTGTTTTTGTAAAAAAAAAAAAGGTTATAAATTTTCTGTTACTTTTTATTAACATCTGTTTTTCGGCTCTTTTTTATAATATTTATCTGTTACTTTGTTGTAAAAATATTATCTTAAGGCTCTGAAGACCCTTTTTTTGTACATTATTTTTTATTCTTAAGGGTCTAAGGTCCCAAAATAAATAAAGAACTTTATTATTATTATTTTATTAGTTTGAATGAAAAAAAGTTGCATTTGATACCTTGTTGTCTCTCGACATTGTTTATTTTCAAAAATCATTCTCATATTCTCACGAAAACAGACATTATTATATATGAAATAGGACTTTCAACAAGTTTTATTATTTTTTTCCTCAGATACAAAGCCCTTTGGAAGAAAACGATAGCAAATGTACCGATATTTTTTCGATGTAAGACTACCAAAACGATTCAGATTAAAATAGGTGCCATTCCAGGAGGTTTCCTAGAAAGGAAAATTGGACAGTGATAAAACCTCAGGATATAAATGCTAGACAGCTAGTTTTTATTGTTTTGTTTTTGACATGGTAATGTTTTATGGCTGGGAGTTTGTACTTTTTTGGTGTAACGTTTTTTTCACATTCAAAAATGTGAAATTATCTAACTCAGTGGGTGTTACACGGACCTAAACATTTGCCGACAGTTTTCCAATCAGAACTTTAATGGAGGATAGGTTTTTTTAATATAGCACTTGTCAGTGGGACCTTCCGTTTAGAAGCTATATTGGTTTGAATGTAAAATTATTATAAAAAAATTATAATTTTTAAGTGTTGGGTCCTTTTTTGGCATGCTGTAGCTTTGTTGGTGATGTCCGGATCGAAAATTTGACGGCTGTTCCTTAAGCAGAAATTTAATGGAAAATATTCTTTGTTATATAACATTTGTCCCTATGACCTACTTTTTAGGAGCAATGTTAGTTTGAATGAAAAAAGTCATGATTGAAACCCCTCCTTTCTATCAACTTTGTTTATTTCGAATAATGATTAAATTTTAATTTAATTTAGTTATTAATTAAATTAATTTGATCCTTTTAATCCTAACATGTAAATTGGTAAAAGCAGTTGATTATAGATAATAGGAATATCAATCAGCAATTGTTTTTCTAATATATTAAGGTAAATAATGCAATTCACAAATCTAATTTGATAATTGTATTAATAAATTAAAAACCAAATATATGAAATATATTCTGCAAGCTTAATTTGGTCTTTCCAACTACCTGTGAATGGAATAAAGTCAGCCTCAGAAGTTCGAACGGAGTCGTTTGAGGACTTTGATGATGATTCAAAGGGAAACGAGGCAAAGGCCTGGCCCTAAAACTTTCCATAGATAATCAACACCACCCGAATCACGAGGCGGTTCCTATTCAAAGAAATTTATATCACAAATAACAAAGAAAAAATTACAAACTACCCTTCAGAATTTTTTTTAAAAAATACATAAAAGATATATAGTTTAATTGGTTATGAGTTATTTCAAAATGTCGGTACAATTTAAGTCACAAAGGTATTTTGAAAATTGTACTGAACATAAAATTTAGATTTTAGTTTACATGGCCAAGTACCCATTGTACCATTATGGACTCCCAACAATAATGATATATCTACATATATAACCGGAGTAATTGACGTTTATATACAGCATTTACTCACTCCCTAGGTTGTCACAACTTAAAATGCTTGCATTTCGAAAGTATTTAAGGCCTTATCTTACGCTTATTTTCTAGTTTGAAAATATGAAGGAGTATCGTTTTCTGTTTTTTATCCAAAAGTAATATTGTGATTGATATTTAGCCTTCTTAGCACGATATACACCATCATAAAGAAATGTCACAACCCTCTAGTTCACTCCCTAAATTATTTTTGAAAATCCCTCCATCGCTCTCTAAAAGGAAAGTTTGAGGGGTGTTTTGTATTGGGCAACATTATTTCTGGTAGACCTGTCTACTGTTATCTGTTTCAAGACGCTGAGTTCATTAGTAGACAAGTGGAGGTGCATTGACTCCGTTCGGTAAGTACCGAATTTTAATTCATCCTCACTCCCTAAGGTGTATCAACCCATTAAACGCATGATATTTTTTTTTAGATTCAAGATAAATTCAAAGCTATACTGAAAACCAATAGATACCATGTTTTGCTTTTCAAATATAACTCACTCTCTACAATTCACTCCCTACAACTGAGTGAGGATATCGTGTTATATTTGAACTTAAATTGCTTTAGTGTTTACCTGCTTTTATAAAAATAAATTTCTTGATTTCTTCCTCTCATACCACGAAATGTATGAAATTTCTGGCATTCAGCACAGCCGGACCATCAACATCAACCCAAGAGGAACCAACGAATTCAATTATTGCTACTCGCTTATTTTTTTTATTTTTAAACTTACAGCCTACATTCTTTTATTTAATGTTTGAACGTTATACCCACCTACTTAGTTATAATGAAAATTCAAGGAACATTATTTTTATCAAAACAATGTTTTTAATATACTCGTATTTTATTTAATAACTATTGTGATAGTCTTTATTCCGCAGCTTATTTATCATTTACGATCTATTTAGTTTGTATTGTTTAAAAGTTAATAGAACTGTCGTTATTAAGTGCAATTTTATATTATTTTAGTAATTTTAAAGTTTAGTTTGAAGGTTTTAAAGTAGACATGATAGTACGTACCTAAAAGGCTGAAAATGAAATCATGTACACACCCCAAGTTTATAATATACATACCTCGTTAATTTCGCTTTCTTTTCTTAAATGTAATAAATATGATATTTTCCCCACTCCCCAGATAATAAACTCAATCCCTAGATTTTAATAGTTATTAATTATTTAATATATATAGAATTATTGCAGATTATGTATGTCCACTTCACAGGCTTACTTCACACACCTTAGAGAAACAATTTGTGAAAAAAAAATCCATTTACATATTATTATGTTTTATGTAGTGAACCTTTTTTTATTGGAACTGTCCCGAAATGTTGAAACCACCCTTATAGAGATAAATTACATAGTGGTGTTGAAGTGATGAGAAAATTAAGGAAATAAAATAATTACCTATAAAAGGGCTGAATATTATTATAGTAGTATATCCAAATCTCGATTCTCGGTTCCAACGATTCTTAAAGAAAGAATCGGTATCGAGAATCGATGATCCAAAATCGATTCATAGGAAACAATCGATACCTTTGCCTTTGGAAGGTAAATGGAAAACATATGAACATCGAACCCCTAAAGCATGTTCCATATTATTCTTTTTTTACCCAACACACTGTGGAACGATTCACTTATATAGGTGGAAATAACTAAAATTAAAAAAATATATTGTACACACCGGTAACATATAAACAACAACCTATTTAGGATATTTACGAAATATTAATTCCTTCAAGTGAATAGAAATGAATTTTTTTAAAAATGTAACCATGGCATAGCAAATCAATCATTTGGATTCTGTATAATTCTTCGTTGTGAAAACATTAAAATCAATAATTATTATTTCATATCATTCACACCTGGAAATGAAAGTCGATATGCCAAGTAAGTATTTAGGAGGATTTCAATTTTTTTAAAATACCATTTAATTAAGGAGTCCGCAACCATTTGTTCAGTAGTCGGTAGGCTGTTTCATACGATTATAAAAACTACGATTACTAAAAACTTCCATCGATTTCCATCGCGAAATTAAATTTATATAATAGTATAAATTCACGACGTAGCACAGTGGGACGAATGACCAATCTAGGAGGAAAAATGTCTGAATCACTTAAACAGACCTGGTAACCTGATTTACATTAACAATAGTGTTTAAACAAGGTAAAATAAAACCACTCAAGTCACGCCATAAGGAAAATACTATACAGTAGGCCCCCATTATCCGTGGTTCCGATTTTTTTTTTTTTTTTTTTTTTTTTTTTTTAAGGTTTTAATTTTTCAACATCCATTTTATATGTATCATATTAATTTAATAAAAATAATGAGTTAGATCGTTTCTGACGATTACATAATGGGTAATTGTTTATAGTTATTATTATATAGTTAATTATCTCTAAAAAGTTATGAATAAAAAAACACGTCGAGCTGGTATCGCATAAATGGGATGTATCCGGTATACTAATCCAATTCATATTATGAAACGGTACTGTTTTCAAATCTTTGTGATGCTCTCACAAACCTGTTTGCCTACTAAACAAAACTATTTACTCACAATCAGTTATGCTTTAGTCTCCATTTAAATAGGAACTATCGAAATGTCACAAAAAAATAATGAAATAAAAATATGGAAATAAAAAATAAATAAATAAATATTAAATATTTTCATGCATGAACAAAAATTAACCAATTTTTTACCAATGAACCAATAAGAACCCAATAGAAAAAGGTGAAAGTGTTTAAGTATCATCCGCTGAATTAAGAATTGATGAGCAAAGTGTTCATGATATTTTGAAGATGGAAAATATTTCCGACTTTGTATCGTCGCGAACATTATTTCTTATAATAGTGATTTCCTTAATATCCTTGATGATCGGAACCAATAAAATGGAATATGACTTTCCGCGGTTTTCCAGTCTCTTATTATTTTATTTTAATTTTCGTAAATACTAATTTTAAATATCTCTTCAGTGCAGCTGTTGGAATAATATTCTCTAATTTAAGTGTTTCAAATATAGTAATATATATATATATATATATATATATATATATATATATATATATATATATATATATATATATATATATATTAAATCAATCAACCCTTACAGTTTTGCCAAATACGAAATACCACTTTGCGGAATTGAAAATTTGTTTTCAGGCAAGAATGCAGATAAAAGCAGCTAAATGTTCATGATTATTTCATATACCTTCTAAGACAGCTCTACCATGAATTTCAGAGAGGTACTTTGGGTTCCTTTTAGTAATAGATCTTTTTAGTTTAAAAAATACTTTAGTTTACGACACTTTTAAAAAAATTATATAATAGGTCAAATTATTAAAACATTATTTTAAGAATGGTTTACTGGTATAACGATCATTTATATTCACTAATTAAAAAAAATTATTAAAAAATATCAATACTATGATGTACAAATTTAGATTGAAAGAATCAATAGTTTTAACAAAATTTGACCTGTCGAGTTAGGTACTACTTTCATCGTTGTTTTTACCTTGAAATCCACCTCCAAAAAACGAAAGAACCTTTAATAATGTTCCATAAACTACTTAACTATACACCTATCACAATAGTTTCATTAATTTTGATTATGACTATTTTCCTCTTAGATAGACCATTCATGCGTAGTTGGCTATTTCTCACAAACAAGGGAGCATCTACAGCAATTCTTAGGACCTTGTTTTGGAACGATTGCAGTTATTTTTTTCTGTTCGGTAAAGGAGACAGCTCCCCACACTTCACAACTGTACATCATTAATGGCCTGTGAGTGGTTTTATAGACTGCATTGTAGTATTGTTTTTTTTAGACCGTATTGTTCCATGTCATGACTTGCTTTTGTTCAGGCGTTTTCATTGTATTTCATATCAAACTGAACAGCGGCATGGGGCTATAGTATAAACAGGACAGATTATGATAAGCGTGTAAAGACGATAAAGCGGTGAAACTAGAACAGGGTTAGGAGAGGTTAAGTTGCTATCTCCAGCTGGCAGGTGTTGTTTGGTCATGTAATGCCTCGAAAACAGAGCTTAGCCCTCGGTCAGGGGGAGGGGTCTACCAAACACAAACAAACCCTATCCCAGCCAAACAACAGCCTCTATACCCCATCAATCTATTTATCAACCTTATATTATAAGGCTCTTCTTATATTGCAGTAAAATATACCTTCATGTTTACTTCACTTAATATGGCTTTGACAGGTAGATAATCTATAGAGAATATAAAACATGATTATACTTATATTAAAAAATATATATACATCCCAGATCTTTTCCTGAATTTCTGACTTCTTGGCAGCATTTTTTTTTTTTTTTTTTTTTTTTAATCTTTTATTAATTAAAATTTACAACTGTATTAGAAAACACATCCAGTAAATATGCTGTATGCAATGCAATATAATAACATGCTTAATACTTGTTGAGGAACTACCCATTGGTAGTACTCTAATCAAATATTTACAAAAGAAGAAGATCCCGAGGCCATCTTCTTTTCAGATGATTGCCAGAAATGGAATGGGAAGCTAGCTGTGCAACAAGTGGATATGGATGAGTGTTAAGTTTATTATGAAAGGAGAGGTATCTGGTTCGTGCCAAATCAGCGACATATGGGATATTAAGGTCATTGTGGATGATTTAATTTGTGACAAAGTAAGGAGCATTAAGGATTTTTCTAAGGACTCTGGATTGGAGTGATTGGATGCGGGAAGAATTCGATGGTTTGGTTGATCCCCATAACTCTAAACCGTAAGTCCAAATAGGTCTGATAATCATCATATAGATTAGTTTTTTGTAGTGAATTGGGAGATTTGAACGTTTATCAAGTAAGTGTTGTAACAGTTGAAATCGACGTGCAGCTTCTTGTCTTTTCAATCTTGTATGAGGGTATTATTTAGAGGTAGCATTAAATGAATGTTAGTCCAGTTAATAGTATGTGTGTTGAAGCTGGCAATGATAGCTCCTCTCGCTTTCAAAAGACATCAGCTAGCCTGCCGATGCATTGGAAGGTTGAAAATAATTACCTAGTATTTTTTTATTTATTTATTTCCCTTTCTTGCCTCTCGGCAACACGGGTTTTGCAGGGATAACAGGTAGGCATTACTGCTGGTGTTAACAGTTTAACATTATTATTTCAACATAACATTTAATATATTTTTTTTTAATATATAATTTTGTGAAAATTACAACTGTACAAATATACATTAAGTAAATGTATTAAAAACGCTTACAATAACATGGTAAAACTTGAAAAGAACTACTCATCAGTACCACTTCAATAAAAATCTTCACAAGAAGAACTCTAAGCCATCTTTCTTTCAGACGCCTCGGAGGATTATTGGGAATTGAGAGGGAAGAAAGTGGATTTGAGTGGTTATGGAGCTTACTATGAAAGGATAGGTATCTGGTTTGGGCTAAACCAGCAACATATTGAAGATCTTTATGGATGAGTATATTGTTGACAAATTAGGAGCATTGAGGATTTTTCGAAGAATTTTGGATTGTAAGGATTGGATACGGGATAAATTGGATGGTTTAGTAGAGCCCCAAAGCTCAACTCCGTAAGTCCATATTGGTCTAATCACTGTCATATAAATGAGTCTTTTGTAATTAATTGGGAGCTTTGAACGTCTGTCGAGTAAATGTTGAAGTAGTCTGTAACGACGAGGTATTTCTTGTCGTTTTAGTCTTGTATGTGACTTCCAAGTAAGATGTTTGTCCAAGTGGAGTCCTAGGTAGCGGATCTGTGTAACTGGGATTAGTGGAATATCATTAAAGGATACTGTAGGACAGGAGGTCGTAGATTAACGACGAACATTTAATATTTAAAATACATTAAACGTTTCACATAATAACATACCTATGTTTAAATACAACATACCTATATTTAATCCAACATACCAATATTTAAAATTTTATAGTTTTTACATTAAAGTTTACATAGGCTTTATTCGGTGATAATGAAGTCATCAGCATCATTTCTGTCCATTGGCCTTTCTGGGGCGTGGCCTTTTCTTCCTAGGTTGAAGTGCTCTACCCCCACTTCAGTTTTCCAACCAGTTGAGGAAAATCACTCTCAGTTAGAACGTAGAGCCCTGTTTCTCTCTGTAGCTTGGCTCTCAATGCCTCAAAGGTAGTGCATGTTATTATAACATCTTCAGCGGTCTCTGGTACACCACAGCTGGGACAAAGCGGGTCGATATTCTTACCATGTTTCTAGAGCTTGGCTTGAAAGCCCCCGTGCCCTGTGAGAAACTGTAAGATCCAGTAATCTGGAAGGACCCAAGTTGCTTCAAGACGTGACCTAACGCAGGGAAAATATTTTCTTAGAGTAGCCCCTATAATAATATGATAACCTATTTTCAAACCGAAGACTAGACGATTTCTGGAAAACCAAAGAATGCCTGTCCCATTGGGTATTAGGGCCACTAAATATATTGAAGAAATTATTCACTTGCTCCCTACAAACAATGAGTTTAATTACCCACCTTGGACTATATAACAACCTGAAATAGATTTAATACTACAAAGAGTCACGAAAAATACCACAAGACTTACTTATTTAGCAGAATATCAAAAAAATAAGGAAAGATATAGCAATAGAAAACACTTGAGGAGGTGAGCTGCAGAATTCGTTCATTCCATTTTTTTTTTTTTTTTTTTTTTTAACTTGAGATTTCAGTGGATTCTAAAAGATATTAACTATCTTTATATATTTATCAATAAATATCTTTATATATATTATCCTTCTAATCTAATAATAAATATATCTTTATCTATAAATATCTTTATGTTGATTATCTTTCTAAAAGATAGTTAAAATCCAACTTTTAAAAAAAATGGAACGAACGAATTTAGCATCTAACCTCCTCACTTGTATACAGACGGTTACAAATTCAATAATAATGTTGGTTGCTCTTTCGTATCGGACTCCTTCCAAGTATAAACTCCCTTCCCTAGTCAGTAACTTCACTGCCGAATGCTATGCGATTTGTGTGGCGCTATATTACATTATGCATCGCGGTTAAGAAAACTTCGTAATATACACGGACTCCCTCTCTACACTAATGGCACTAAAAAACATTTATACCAAAAATCGCCAAGTACAGAAAGCACAAATATATGCATCAATGGTAAAAAATTTGAATTAGAAAGTAACGCTAGTTACGAATCCTCCTCACGCCAAGGAAGCAGCATTATCATCGAGTGATCTTACAAATCTTTACACCTCATCTGACATTTGCCATTTTTTAAAATATAAAGTAAAACTGACCTGGACCCAGTTTCAGGAAATTATTAAAGAACAAAATAAACTGAAAGCTATTAAAAAGGATACGATAATATAGAAAAGCTCCAACCGTGGCAACAGAAGAGAGGAAGTTTTTATAGATAGACTCAAACTAGGCGATACCCGAATTTGTATTGACCAAATAATTTGTTTATTGCAAAATTTTGTTCAGACAATTTCGATTTTGAAGATGCACCTCGTTCTAGCGGTAACTGTTGTATAATAACAATTTGTTTTCATTAAATGTTTTACATGTAAGATATCTAAAATTATATAATGTCATTTCATGTCTACAAATGTAATATATATTATATGTAATGTATATTATATAAAATGTAATAAACATATGACAGTAAGAAATTTTGATTCTTTTTGTTTATATCAATACTTAACATGTCTATTTGTTTCTGTCAAAACACAAGTCCAAACAACTTCTGCTTACAACACCTTTGCTCAAGGATGCAGAAACTTGAAATTAGGGGTCGTTAGTAGACATCTATCAAGGGTCTAAATAACATAATTTTGTTAGATTTAACGGCAGGGGGAGCACTGGTCTGGTTTTTTTTTCTTCCTAAAAAAATATACTGAATTGGACATATTCAGTTTTGAATGATAACTCCTCTATTATATAAACCTGTAGTATGTTTTATAACTAGCATTATATGAATGTGTAAAATATAGATGCTAGAACATGTATTAGGTGAAAAAAACAACATAATAAACGGTATTCAACTGTCATAAGCAAAAAATCTTCTGAATTTTAGGCTATGCTAGTTATTACTTCAGTTAACAACTAAAAGTTAGGAAGTACATATTAACGACGAAATATGATAGCCTCTAACTGCACGACCCTTCAAACTCCAGCGACCACAAGTTCTGTGGCCGCAGTTGAGTTGGTCAACATCCAACGCTCCATTTATTATTCAACGAGTCCCCCCCCCCCCCCCCCCGCTAAGAATGTTCTTCGTCGGTCGAGAAGTTGATTGAACGCAGTTTAACCTCAACTAGGGCCTTTGCTGCTTTTACTGTAACTTAAGTAAATTTCTCTACAACTCAATTCAGTTTAATATAATAAATATAATCTAATATAATGAACGGAAACAAAAATGAACTAATTATTGGAATTATGTTATTCCAATATAACCGGTAGGTATTAATACCGGTTGTGTTGTACATTTACCCTTGCTGTATTTAATAAATAAACGAGGATGTGGAGTGTGTTTTGATCGGAGTGTTAAGTACTGTTGGAATTATTTGATGGAAGTCATATGGTCCTATTTTATTGGAAACTAAAAAGGTACGCTGTACATTTTTTTTTGAAATCGTGAAATTAATTATTATGTATTCATCTGTTTGGTTTTATTTATCTCTTGAAAATATTTCAGATTTTTTTGGTCTATAATTATCTGATTTCCTTTTAATAAATGTTTTGAGTTTTATATAAGTACTGATGTCTATGTTTAAATTTTTTTTTTTTTATTCTTTCGTTAATAGAAAATTACAACTGTATTAGAAAACACATCTAGTAAATATGCGGTATATATGAGACATAATGACATGAATAAAACTTGTAGAGGAACTACCCATTGGTAGTACTCTAATGAATATTAACAAAAGATCACGAGGCCATCTTCTTTTCAGACGCCTTGGAGGATTGCCAGGAATGGAATGGGAAGCTAGCTGTGGATTTAAGGTCATTATGGATCAATTCATTTGTGACAAAGTAAGGAGGATTTTTCGAAAGATTTTGGATTGGAGTGATTGGATGCGTGAGGAATTCGATGGTTGAGTGGATCCCCACAATTCTATACCGTAAGTCCAAATAGGTCTGATAATCGTCATATAGATGAGTTTTTTGTAGTGTATCGGGAGATTTGAACGTTTGTCAAGTAGGTGTTGTAGCAGTCGAAATCGACGTGCAGTTTCTTGTCATTTCAATCTTGTATGAGGGTCTTTTCATTTATTGATATAGTACTTTTCAACATAGAATATATCGACCCAAATGATGAAGATTTGTATTTAGCTATTTCATTAAAGTAAGCAATAAGAATGTTTTCTGAAGTATTTTTAATCTTGTTTTTGACACACCATTTTTTATAATTGTTAAACCTTATGTTGTAATTTTTTTGTGATTTATTGGGAAAAAGATTACTAATCAAATTTTCTGCTGTTTTTTTCTTATAAGGAGGAGTGTTTTCATAACTTGAATCACTATCCATATTAATTCAATTTAAATTCAAATTAATAGCAATTTTATTTAAATATGTACAATCCAATAAGGAATAAAAGTAAAAACCTTTCGAATGGTTACAATTAGCAGTTTTTTCTTTTATTTTAATTTTTTTCTTAATTTGTCCTGCTTTTTTTTAAAAATGTTTTTAAATTGTTCATTTTATGTAAAATACTGTGCATTTAGATAAAATAATAATTATATAATTTAAAATAAATAATACTGAACTTTGTATTAAGGTATGTATTAAGGTGGCACTGAAATTTTATTTTACACTCTAGAGAATTAAAATTAAGCTTATGGGATTTTTTACTCACTAGAGAATAAAATGGAACATCAATCAGCTGTTTTTAATTAAATAATGTTCCCATTATTTTACGGTTGCAGAAAAATATTTTTCATTATATAACATTCGCCACTAAGAGCTACCATATAGGAGCTATAGGAGGATAATGGTTTGAACGAAAAAAGTCATATTTGAAGCCTTTATTTTTAAGTGTAAGGGCTTTTTTGACAGGCACTAGGTCAGTTGGTGATGGTTGGATCGAAAATTTAACATCTTACATGTCAACAATTTAATGGAAAATATTTGTTATTATATAACATTTGCCGCTAGGACGTAGTGCATTTTCAACATTTAAATTGTCTGCCCTAAATTTTGAAAACCAATTTTGCCAATGTTAAACCAGTAGGCCAGTGGCTATTCGGCCAAAGTAATATTCGTCCTATTTCTAATGTATATTCCAGAGATTGACACGAAAACTGGCGTTTCCAGATGATATAGTGATAACAAGAAGAACAGCCAATGCTTTATATTAAGAGCTTTCAAGGAGTGTGAAAAAGCTGCAAGGAATGTAGGACTCATAATAAACAATGGAAAAACTAAATATATGAAACCAAAGATGAAAGCTGTTACAACTCAACGTTTCAGAGGTCCTGTGTTTTTTTTTTTTTTTTTTTTGAATAATTAAAAAAACCAATGTACCAATATCTATACATGAAGCGTCCAATTGCAAATCGTAGCAAAACCAGATTTCTAAATTTTTCACCAGAAGCCAAAAACCATAGCAATATGATGCCCAATTGATATGAATATAATTTTTCTTGTATATTTAGCATAAAAATAGATGTTTTTAGTTGGGCAAGCATAATAACAGCCCTTGTTGACCAGTTTTTATAAAAATTGGTTTTTCTGAAATGAAATAAATAAAAGTGTTGAGTTGATTTATAAAATCAAAATTATGGAAAAAAAAAATTATTTTACGTTCAAAAATGTTACTTATTAGCTTGGTGAACAATATAAATGGATAGTAAAGTAATAAACGATATGTGAACATACATGGACTAGTCTATGTTATCACAATACACATTTTCCTAAATTATTCTTCCTCATCCAGGTTTTTTTTTTTTCGTTTAATGTAGGTATCTCCAGGCTGTTGCTTGTAAAATATTTAAGTGCTTACTCAAATATTCCTGTTCGTTGCCAACTTGAGGTCATTCAGAACGAGCATCATCTTTAAACGATTCTTCGACTTAAAAAAAATTATGCTGCTCACCAAACACGGATAATATTTTTCGAGTAGCCTCGGTTCAAGCCACGTTTTAATTCGAAATTGACTGAATTCGAATTTCAAAACCCCCTTTTTTAATATATTTCTTTAAATGTTTAGCAGCAACTGGATTAAAATGTAATTCCTACTTCAATGATAGTGAACTATATTGTTTACACTGGAAAAGGTTGAAATGAAAATATAATTATAACAAAGACGGTATAGGCCAAATAAATATTAATTAATAAAAAAAAAAAAGACAGGACTTTTGAAATCTGGTGCTAAAGACTTGATTCATTTTTTAAATGAAGTTAGAGGTTATTTTACTGAGAGGAGTGTTGTTGACTATTCTGAACGTTCTGAGGGAAACAATTGCCCCAAAACAATTTGAGGCCGAGTCGGGAAAGGAAAGGGCACTGTTTGGGTTTAATTGAAAGGTTAAAGCCCATTTGGGTAATGGATTGGGATTAAGTTATTGTCCCTTGGCTGAAGTTTTGATTATGTCACCCTCGCTGATGTGTAGCAATGAGACTGATGGTGGGAATCGAATTTGTGGCCAAACTTCCCCTGAGTCAGTACTTTTTGAATTGTAGGGGACCAGTGCCGCCTGCCTGTTTCCGCTCCTTTCTCCTCTGTTTTGCCCTTCCTCTCCCTTAACAACCTTTATGAAAACTTGTAATTAAAATATTTTCCTTTCTGTTACCCGTCTATAAGTTCCACTTGTGCAGTTTAATTCTCGTGTTTCTATAGGCAGAGTGTAGCTAATGTATAACGAAACAACTCTGTTTTGTTGTTATATGATGCTTTATAATTGATTTATTTTATTAGAAGAAAAGATGTTATTATGTAAACACACTTTTGTTTTTTATTTAACTTTACTTTTAATTTAAAAAATATTGATTTTTGTCTTTCATTTAGAACTATAACAGGTTTCCTAAATGTAAGAAAACGAAACAATGATAAAGATTAATTATTTAATTTCAAAAACGACGATTAAGGTTCTATAGGCGTATGGTGATGATGCACCCAAAGAGATTAAATAGAGAAATCTCCTATAACATGAGAGGATACAAGGGTGCTGGGTGGGATATCTAACAAATGAAGGAAGAAACCGAGAAACTGTTTCGATGGGGATGACTGTAGGAAAATACTAAAAGAAATTAAGGTACTCGTGGGAAAGTTAGATGCGAGAAAAGGAATAGCGTGGACCGAGGAAAGAAGAAAGGAGAGAAGGGGTATGAAAGGAAGTGAAAATAATATTTGCGAGGTCTCTAAGGCCCTTCCGTAAAAAAAAAAGAAGATAACTGGCTTTTTTAGCCCCGGCATAATCTAAATGTGACCACATCTGGCACATAAGAAATTTCACCCACTCTTTAGAGAGCTTTCCTTTGCAAGAGATGCAAGTTGCATCTTGGGTTTAGTAGGTTGCAATGCTAACCACTACACCACAGGTGACCCCCGACATTATTTTTAACTAAACATTATATTATAAAAAAAAAAATGGATTTCACATATTTCTCCTAAGTTTGCAGGCTAGAACAAACACCACTTTGCACAATAATTCACGCTGTGTCCACACTAGTTGTAAGAATGGTTCCAACTGCTCACTGCTGTCTTATATTAGTAAATGGCTTCATACACAGTCCTCATCGCCAAGTAGGAAGGGAGGCCTACTTTAACACATTTTCCTCTAGCTTTGTATATTGACTTTTATTTATAATACATTAAAAAAAAATTATTAATTTTTTCAAATGAAAAAATAAATTACTAAATAAACGTAACCATTTTTATAAGCGGATAAGTCAAATTTCTTGAAAACAGGTTAACTATTATCTTCCAAAGTAGCATATTTAATGTCCGTGTTGTGAAAAATTGGTTAAGGTAAGCTTCTTAGGATAATTAAATCCTTAATTAGGATGGAGCAAGGTCTGAACTGTAATAATAAAGTAAGTGATTAATAAATTACTTCCAAGCAGTAAATACTAAAAAAAAGTCCAAAACAATTTTTTTTAATACTTCAATACAAAAAATTTTTTTTAAAAAATGAACAATATATTATTCTTAACTTTGCAATCAAAACTAAACATTTTGGTGCAAGAATCATGTCGATATCATTTTTTAAACTCGAGATATAAAAAAAAATTAGTTGAAAGCTATTTCATTTTTTTTTTTCTCGGCTTCTAGGGCTCATTGGTCGGAACGGCAAAATACGTGTCTAATATATTTTTTTTTTTTTCTTTTTTCCTACAACCCACAGCAGTTGTTATCAAAACCTTCTCCTTTCCCTTCAAGATTTCAGCGGCCTACTGCCCACCAAATAAACCAATTTCCACATCCCAGTTCCACTCATTTTTTAATTCCTTAGGTCATCGCTTTCTCCTTGGTGCTGACTTCAATACTAAGCACCAGCAATGGGGTTCAACAACCACCAACTCCCGTGGCCGAGCATTGCAGTCTGCACTTAATTCCCGAAGATCATTTATTTCTCCCGGCACTCCTACCTATTGGCCCACAGATCCTAACCGAAACCCCGACATTCTTGACTTTTTCATTCATTCAGGCTTAGGACCTCTTCATTACTCCATAGAACGCCTGAATGAACTTTCCTCCGATCACAGCCCTTTAATCCTAACCATTTCCGTCACTCCAATCCCAAAACCTCCTCCTCCCTCATTTATAAGAGGGCCAGTAGACTGGAACCTTTTCCGAGAAATAATAACCGACACTATAGACCTCAGAGTATCCCTTAAGACCTCCCAGGACCTAGACAATGCTACTAATTCCTTCACAACCATGATCCAGCAAGCAGCCTGGGCTGCATCCTCACCTCGTTCCCCTCCCAAAGTTCGAAAGAAAAATCCTTTACCCCAAGATCTACTGGACCTTATCCAATCTAAACGTCATGCCAGAGCTATCTGGCAAAGAACCAGGCATCCAGATGATCGGAAATCCTATAATTACCTTACCAAACTCCTTTAAAAAAATTTGGCTACCTTTAGATCCAGATCCTATAATTCCTATCTTTCTTCACTCTCTTCTTCAGATAACTCCCTCTGGACTACCACTAGAAAAATCCTAAACTATCAATCCACCACCCATCCCCTCCAGCGTGAAGATGGTTCATGGGCGGCTTCTGACGAGAGCAGATCTGAAGAATTTGCCCAGCACCTCTCTGGCATATTTGTTCCTCATCCTGATTCTAATCCCACCCACACAGCAACGGTCCATGAATCCCTTAAATTCATCGATTCCTCTATCCTTGCCTCCTAAGGCAATTAACCCCTCTGAGGTCGAATTCCTTTTAAGAAAATTAAAATCCCGTAAATCCCCCGGATATGATCTCCTCACCTCACAAATCCTCAGGCAACTTCCCCACAAAGCAGTCATATTTCTTACCTACCTATATAATTGCATCCTCCGAACAACCTATTTCCCTTTACGATGGAAGCACTCCATCATTATCCTTTTCCTGAAACCGGGCAAACCTTCCAACAATCCATCATCATACAGACCGATCAGCCTTCTTCCCATCCTTTCAAAAATTTTTGAAAAACTCCTTCTCAAGCGCATCCTACCCATCCTTGAATCCCAAAATATTCCCTCACACCAGTTTGGATTCCGTTCTAAGCATTCCACTGTCCAACAAGGCCTTAGAGTTGTAGACCATATATCCTCTGCACTTGAAAGCAAAGAATATTGCTCCGGCGCATTTCTGGACATAGCGCAAGCTTTTGACCGGGTATGGCATGCCGGTTTGCTTTTCAAACTCAAAACCTTTTTACCTCAATCCCTATTCCTAGTCCTTCGATCCTACCTCACTAACCGTTCCTTTCGAGTTCGCTGCGGAATGGAATACTCTCACTGCTACCCAGTTGAGGCAGACTCAACTTGTGTTCCACAAGGCAGCGTTCTTGGTCCAGTCCTATATATCCTCAACGCTGCAGATATCCCTACAACTTCTAATACTTTCCTAGCAACATTTGCCGATGACACTGCTATCCTTTCATCCCATCCAGATCCCTTAATAGCTTCCAATAATCTCCAAACCCACTTATCACTGATTGAAGACTGGTGTAACAGCTGGAGAATCAAAGTTAATGAATCGAAATGTACCCACGTAACTTTTACCCTCCGCCGCACAACCTGCCCTCCTGTTTATATCAATAATATTCTGCTACCCATTGCTGACACAGTACGGTATCTGGGCTTCTACTTAGACAAAAGACTTACTTGGAACCCTCACACTAGACTTAAAAGGCAAGAACTTAACAGACGTTTCAGCCAATTGTACAGACTACTAAATAGAACATCCCAACTCTCCATTGAAAACAAACTCCTCATATACAAAACCATCATTAAACCTATCTGGACCTACGGACTTAAACTGTGGGGGACAGCAAAACAATCGAATATCAAACGCATTCAATCCTTCCAATCCAAAGTCCTTCGTACTATCCTAAATGCTCCATATTATGTTTCCAACAAAATCCTTCATAATGATCTGAATATACCTTTTGTCCTTGATCTGATACCAGTTAAATTCTCCAAATTCCATCAAAATCTTTCCAACCATCCTAACCCTCTGGCTCATTCATTATCCAGTTCCACGCATGCTTATAACCCACCTAATTAAGATTAAAACGGCAATGGCCCCGAGACTTATTGTAATATTTAATATTGGAGTTCTGGCAATGACCAGCTTCTCTACTCAAGTCCTGTGCGACTGTGCTATTGCGCTCTCTCTCAGCCTCCACTGGATTTTACTAGTGACGCAGCTGATAGAACAGCGCTGGGAACTCTCTGTGTCCGGCTTGCCCTCCTTAAGGGGGGCGAGCTTGGATCGGGGTCTTCCCTGGAATGTTTGTAAATTTTGTATATAGAGTATGAATGTAGTTATGTTCTTTCTTTTTTTCTTTTTTAATTCTTTCTTTTCTTTCTTAATTTTATTTCATTTTATATATATTTTTTTTTATTTATTAGTTTAAAAAAAAAAAAAAATCATTACCTATTTTATATTATCATTTATTCTATTATATTTTAATTTCTTGTATATTTTATTTTATTTCTTGTATATATATATATATATACATATATATTTTATTTTATTTTTTTTTTCCTCTTGTATTTTTAAAGCTGTTTATTTTGATTTCTTATCATTGTACACATGTGTGTCAGTGAATGAGTGTCTGTCATCAATATTACTCATTGCCCTTGAGTGAGGCAGATTGTAATTATTCAAATAAAAAAAAAAAAAAAAAAAAAAAATATTTTTTGACCAGGAACCTCCAAAAAAATTGCCAACAAGATCTGTGAGAGACTAAGTGTGTCCTCCCCTTGTAAGAATAATTTCTTGTCTTTTTAGTCTGGTATGTTCTAAAGATTAAAATTTTGATGCCGTTAGCGAAGTATACTTAATTTTTATTGATTTTTACTGTATTTGAAGTAATTTTGTTTTTTCGTGTAGTAAAATACTAAATTTGAAATAATTTCTTAGTAAATCGAAGAAGCGACGGTGGGATTCGGTGTGGTATAGATAAAGCAGTAACGGTTTGTTAAAGGGCCTCCGTGTAGAGGGACTGTTACTCACACCTGAGTGAATTATAGTCCAACCTAACTCCTCCCAATTATAGTCAGATTAGGGATCGAGGACAGGGGCTTCCTCCAATCGTCTCTGTTCCTGCCCGGCTAGCAACAATCCACCATTGATTTGTCTACTAGTCAAAGCTTTTGTCAAAGATCGGGCTGTCAAACGCCTAAGATAAACGATTTAAAGGACGATATACCACTATAACATTCCAATAACAATACATAATCAATTATTACTCTTATTAAAAGATTGTGATCACTAACCACGAAAACTACTGAAACAATATGTACCAAATTTTAACATCATCTTGATAATATGTGGATAACAATGTATTTTGAAAATTTACCAATAAGTGGCGAGTGCCATTCTACAAGGCAGGTTACAAAGATACGGTATTATATAGAGCTTGAAATTTATAATAAAATTAAAATTTATTTGTAATTAAATTGTTATTAGAAAGAGATAAAGGGGGACTCGATAGCCGAGTGATTTGGGGCGAGGGTCTCAGCGTTCTTGTAACTACAGGTTGTCCAAAAAGAGTATCGGGTATTTGTTGCTTCGATAAAACAAAAACTACTTGAAATAAACAAAAAAGTTTATTGCTAATTATAAATATTGCTGCCATTTCTGAATTGATGTTTTGATTCAATTGCGTCAGGTTCATCGGATTATTCTCATAGACCTTACATTTAAGTTATCGGGGCTTCTGTGAGGCATCAACTGGCCTCACAGAAACCCCTACCTTAGTCCACTTGACTATTTTGCATGGGGATAACTTAAATGTAAGGTCTATGAGAATAATCCGACTAACCTGACCCAATAGAAGTAAAACATCAAGTCAAAAATGGCAGCAATACCGAGAGCTAGGTGTCAGCATGTGATCTCCAATCTTCGTTCCCTAGTAGAAGAGTGCCATGCCAGCAGCATAACGGTCACCATTTAGATAACATCACATTTTCCAAATTTTTTTCCACTTTATATTGTAATAATTAACAATATACTTTTTTTTTTGTTTTAAGTAGTTTTTTGTTTTATCGAAGTAACAAATACCTGATACCCTTTTTGGACACCCTGTAGAAGGCCGTGGGCTAGAATCCCACTTGGGCGAGTTAAAATTTATTTCGTGCCGGATCTAAGAAATAGATCTTGACCTTCCCATCCTGGCTAGAATAGGTTGGTAAACTTTAAGAAAATCCGCCCTTTCTGCCCTAGTTGGAATACATAAGGACGTTAAGCGCTACCCATAGAAATTCTCAATCCTTGTAAACACAAGAATTTTATCCAATAGGGGCTTCAAAAAAAAAATTGTATTTATTCCTAAATTCCCAATGATTCCCAGAAACTTACAATTTTAATTAAAACGGTTACAATTTCCAATTAATGTAACCGGATCCTCGAGGAGCTGAGGTTGCCTACGATCCCGGCCTTCATCGGTCGCCGGAACGTCGAGTTCTTTGACGGGCTGAGCTACTGCGCCAACCCTCTCTTCAGGGACATAGTCCCGCCTCCCAGGCCTGGGAGGTGGCAAGGCACAATCCCCTTAGCGGACGTATTCGCCGAGGGAAGGGGTTCAGACCTTACGGACTGACCCGATGACCACCATAGCCGGCAGAGTGTTTCCTCCACACTTGACACGTAGAGGGAGTACCTTCAGTGGACCAAGGACCCTCCAGAGATGGCAAAGTAGAAGTTCGTCTTAAAATGCCAAAAGGCAAGAAAAGATCATCATTTCCAATATCATAATTCCTTGTATGAATAAAATAATAAATAAAATCGGAGGCTTAAAAGAAAAAAAATCCAATTAATGTTTTTTTGTGCCATTACAATTAACGATCGGTCAGGCTTACAAAAACATCGTAGCAGATCATCGGACCTAATGTCGAAATATAATTTATTTGGTTGTCTCATGAATTACGTTTCCCTTTTCAACCGACTTCAAAAAAGAGGAGGTTCTCTACTCGTCTGTATTTTTTTTGTGTGTGTGTATGTTACGCGATTACTCCGTCAATTCTGAATCAATTTTGATGATTCTTTTTTAGATCAGTAGAGCATACTTCAGAGGTGGTCCCATAAAAAATATTTTGAAATCAACGGAGCACTTTTAAAGAAAAATCAAAAAACTAGTTAATAAAAATCACTGTTATATAACCTTACATTTAAAACATATTTATGATTATGATTATCTAAAATCTCCATAGTAACTAAATCTAAATTATTAACAAAAATAATTTACATATACAGTCAACTCTCGATGTGTTGTACTTCGATAAGCTAAATTCTTCAATAAGTCGAACAAAATCTGCGGTCGGAAGTACATTACACCTAAATTTCACCTCAATGAGACG
Organism: Euschistus heros; assembly: GCA_003667255.2. NCBI lineage: Eukaryota > Metazoa > Arthropoda > Insecta > Hemiptera > Pentatomidae > Euschistus > Euschistus heros. The sequence goes on along the minus strand of RCWM02000208.1, from coordinate 1,715,686 downwards.
ATTTCAAACAAAGAACGTGAAAAATTGTGTCGAAAATAAGTAAAACTGAAAATATGGTTCAAAAGAGAGAACTTCTAGGACTACCTCTATGAAACGAACTATTAAAAGCCATCGCCTCTATAACTCGAACTCAAATTTAAAGAATTTCATGTGTAATTTGTTTTCCTGTTTTCTGTCATTGTTTGTTTATGTAGGTTTAATCTTGGAAGTCGGTTTTGTTTTTTTTCTAAAAATTATTTTTATATATTGATGAGAAAATAAAACTTTAATCATTATAAGCATCCCCCGTCACGACTTCAGCCGATCTCATATAAAAAGTAAATAATTTTAACTAATAATTAAAGTTTTGATTTTTTTTTTAGATAAAAAATCTTGTATTGTAAGCCTTCCTATACCTATGAAGATGGTGTAGTTAAAATTTCAGTCCTAAAGAATTAAAAAAAGATCGCCACTGGTGGAAGGCGGCAAGTCTACTTTTAGACATCCTCAAAAAAAAAGCGCAATTCAGTTAAAAGTTATATGATAAATATGTGTGGTGATATCTTTTCCTTTAGTTTCTTGTTACTACCTCTTTGTAATTATTATTACCACATGATTATTTTTATTAATAAAATATATAGTGTGCCTCGTTGCTTAACCTGGTCATACTAATTGAATACGTTCGTGTATAATTCAATCTTGTTGGTTTTATTTAATCTTATTTAAGATAACTATACTGGTGACCCCGAGAAGAACAGTTAAAGCCTTCTGTTGGTAAGAACTTTTTTTTTCTATTATTTTAATATGAGCACACCGACAGCTGAAGAATTTCTGTCCCTTCAGAGGCAATTGGCGGCACTCGAGTTAAAGCTAAACGCGGCCCCCAGCACCCAATATTAATCACGTCAGCGTAAAATTACCCCCTTTTTGGGCCCCGGACCCAACTTTATGGTTCAATCAGCTTGAGGCCCAGTTCGAACTCGCCCATGTGACAGCAGACAAAACTAAATATAACCATCTATTATCAGCACTGGACGGCAACATGCTGACCGTTATTGCCGATGTTATTAAGCGAGACCCCCCCCCGTCTTATAACGAACTTAAAAAAGCTATAGTCTCCCGTTGCAGCGATTCTGAAGAACAACGCTTGCGAAAAACTATTATCCGGCCTCGAGTTAGGAGATTTTAAAACCTTCTATACTACTAAGGAATATGAAATCCTTAGCCTCTCCCAATACCGGCGAGGATATTATAAAGCAGCCATGGATCCAGAGGCTACCCGTAACTACACAATCCATACTACAAGTTATGCATACCGCTACTCTTGATGAATTAGCTACAGCCGCAGATAAAATTTTAGATGTATCTCAACCTCAGCCATCCGTATCCAATGTAGAACTACAAAGTCAAAACCACCCTATTTACACAGAAATCGCGGCATTAACACAAGAAATTCGAAATCTCACTAGATACCACCGCTCTCGCTCCTCTTCTAGATCACGCCGGCGTTCTCCCATCTTACGTCAGAGACCGTTGGAAGACGGCTTTTGTTGGTACCATTCCTCTTTCGGAGACAGGGCACGGAAATGTGTAGCTCCCTGCAAGTACATTTCAAAAAAAACTAAATAGCCAGGGTTCAGCGGCGACCTGTTCCTGCCACGGCCCCAATTGTCGCCTTTTCTTAACTGATACGACGACAAAACTTCGTTTTCTCATTGATACAGGAGCGGACGTCTCTCTCTTGCCTCCGAGATCTTCGGATCGCTTGAACCCTGTTCAACAACACCTTTATGCAGCTAACGACTCCCGTATCAATGTCTACGGCAAACGAAAGTTGACGCTCACATTCGGCCCTGAAAAGCATTTCACCTACACTTTCCTTTTAGCCGATGTCCAGCAGCCGATTATCGGGTCGGACTTTTTAATTCATTTTAATCTTGTAGTTGACTTGCCCGGCCGACGACTTATAGACGGACTCAACATGACATGTGTTTCCACCATCCAGCACAGCTCACCACATAACCCAAGTACTCCTATCAGCAAATTCAACCCGACGTCACCTATAAGCTGCCTTCTTCACGAATTTGGTCAAATATCCGGTCATTTCCCGCCTCAGCTATCCCGTCCATTTTCCACGCAACACCACATAAAAACTATAGGACCTCCAATATATTCCAAACCCAGACGGATAGGACCAGATAAAATAACAGCAGCTAAGACAGTATTTGACAATATGCTCGACTTGGGGCTATGTCGACCTTCAGATAGTCCATGGGCCAGCCCACTACATTTAGTAAGGAAGAAAGATGGCACTTGGAGACCTTGTGGGGACTACAGACAATTAAATGACATAACTATACCTGATAGGTATCCCCTACCTAATATTCAAGATTGTACTAATTTTTTAGAAAACAAAACCATCTTTTCAACCCTGGACCTGGCCCACGCTTACCAACAAATTCCAGTTGCACCAGAAGACGTTTGCAAAACTGCCATTACAACACCATTCGGCTCATTTGAATTTCCCTACATGCCATACGGATTACGTAACGCTGCACAAACCTTTCAAAGATTTATTAACGAAGTCCTCCGCGGGCTAAACTGCCAATTTACATATTTGGACGACGTCCTAGTCGCCTCGTCATCTATGGAAGAACATATAAACGATCTCCGTAGCATATTCCAGCGACTTACCGAACACAGTTTAAAGTTGAACATTTCCAAGTGTGTTTTCGCTCAGGAGGAAGTACACTTTTTAGGTCATAGAATAACAAAAGACGGTTGCGGGCCTCGTTTAGACAAAATTAAGGCTATATCCGATTTTCCTAAGCCGAGGACAGCAAAACAACTCCGTACCTTCCTAGGAATGGTGAACTTTTATCGTCGGTTTTTGCCTCAGGCAGCGCAAACACAGGCTCCTCTACACCTACCTCATGACATAACCGACAATCAGTCTATAGAATGGACTCAATCGATGACAGACGCCTTTGAACGCACGAAAAGCGACCTTTGTAGAGCAACTCTTCTCGCACACCCTAGACAAGGTACACCGCTCACGGTCACAACAGACGCTTCGGATACAGCTATTGGCGGAGTAGTCCACCAGATCCACCATTCGACGTTGGAACCATTGGGTTTCTTCTCAAAGAAGCTTACACCCACGCAGCAGAGGTACTCTACTTATGACAGAGAGTTACTGGCCTTGTATGAAACCATAAAACATTTCAGATATCTATTGGAAGGCCGCCCCTTTACCTGTTATACCGACCACCGCCCGCTAACTTACGCGTTTCAACAAAAGACTGAGAAGGCTGCTCCAAGACAATCCAGACAACTCTCGTATATTTCTCAGTTCACCACGTCGGTCAAATATATCAAAGGCGTAGAGAATATAGTAGCCGACTGCTTGTCACGGATTGAAGCACTAGCGAGCAATAGTTTACTGAACGAAACTAACATCGCCAAGGCTCAAACGGAAGACCAGGAACTACCAAGGCTCCACGACTCATCGACCAACTTAGTCCTAGCACCAACCACACTGCCAGGCAACTTTTCACTCTACTGCGATACGTCCCTTGGATACTTACGACCTTATATTCCCAAATCCTTAAGATCGGCAGTTTGCGCTAAATTTCACAATCTTTCACACCCTGGCCGTAGAGCTACTCTTGATCAACTCCGAAAAAGATTCGTCTGGCCACATATGTCTAAATTTGTCACGGACTTTGTAAAGAACTGTGCTACATGTCAACAAACAAAGATACAGCGACACGAGAAATCCCCTCTTCAGCACTTCACACCGCCAGATGAACGCTTTGCCTTTATTCACATCGACATCGTTGGCCCCCTACCGTTGTCGAACGGCATGAAATACCTCTTGACATGCATCGACCGTTTCACTAAGTGGCCAGAAGCCATTCCAATTGCGGATCAATCTGCACTGACAGTCGCAAAAGCGTTCTGGACCCACTGGATTAGCCGTTTTGGGACGCCTGTTCAAGTTGTAACTGACCAAGGTCGGAATTTCGAATCCGAACTTTTCCGTTCCTTAGCAGCTATCTCAGGAATCAAACTGGTTCATACAACGGCATATCACCCGCAGTCCAACGGACTTATAGAGAGGTGGCATAGAACACTCAAGACAGCACTCACCTGTAAGCTTTTGGAGACGCAAGACAGTTGGACGGAACTTCTTCCCGTCGTACTCCTCGGCCTTCGGACAGCCATCAAAAGTGATCATAATGCCTCTCCAGCCGAGCTCGTTTACGGATCTTGGCTACGACTACCAGGCGACATCCATAGCCAACTGGCACCGAACAAGATGGAACCTCCTGACACCTACGCTCAACAGTTAGGACGGAGAATGAGATCACTACGGCCTTCTGCCCCGACCTGGCACACCCAACCAACAGTGTTCGCCCATCCAGACCTCAACGGTTGCAGCCACGTTTTCTTACGAGATGATCAGATTAGACCCCCATTAACTCCTCCATATACAGGCCCTCATCTAGTTATCTCCAGGGACGCCAAAACATTTATCATCAGCAAAAACGGCCGCAACATAGTCGTTTCAAGAGATCGAGTGAAACCTGCCCATATACTCTCGGAAAAGCCTAACACCCCTTCACTACCTTCAAGCATTATAAGAACACCGACAACGGACAGCAATAATTCAAAAAATCCCATTCGTCAAAAGAAGCGCGTCACCTTTTACCTTCCTCCGGTTTGCACCAGAAGCGGACGTACCACAAGTGTACCTGAACGATATCGTTGACACTGGGGGGAGAGTGTGTGGTGATATCTTTTCCTTTAGTTTCTTGTTACTACCTCTTTGTAATTATTATTACCACATGATTATTTTTATTAATAAAATATATAGTGTGCCTCGTTGCTTAACCTGGTCATACTAATTGAATACGTTCGTGTATAATTCAATCTTGTTGGTTTTATTTAATCTTATTTAAGATAACTATATATGTACCAGTTATTTAATTTTCTGTACCAATGATTTTATATGTATGTACAAACAACATTCCCATTAATGAAAATGTACGTAATGATTTCAACTACAATTGTGTGTTGAATTTTCCCATTTACATGCAGATAAGTAGAATGATAACCTGGATAATTGTTCAGTAAGTCGAGCTATTTTTCAGGGTAACTTGAAGATCGAGAATTGACTATATAAACAAAAATACACTCACCACTAAAAAGTAAAAAATAAAAATAATTTTTTAGAAAAAAAACAAAACCGACTTCCAAGATTAAACCTACATAAACAAACTTGAACTAAAAAATAAAAAATAGTATTTTAATTGCTTCGAAACAAAAACCATTAAATGACAATCAACAAAATTATCGACACTTATATACCTATTCACAATTTATGATCAGTTATTTTTGGAGTCGGTGCCAACCAAAAAAACAGAATTTGAAAAGAAATGGTAATTGTAAAGATGCTCCCACTGTTTCATCACCGCCACACCCGCTGTCTGTGAAAGTTTATTCCTAAGGCAAGATTAAACTGCTCTGCTTGGCTGGCACTGACTCTAAAAATAACTCATCATAAATTGTGAATAGGTATATAAGTGTCGATAATTTTGTTGATTTTCATTTAATGGTTTTTGTTTCGAAGCAATTAAAATATTATTTTTTATTTTTTAGTTCAAGTTTGTTTATGTAGGTTTAATCTTGGAAGTCGGTTTTGTTTTTTTTCTAAAAATTATTTTTATATATTGATGAGAAAATAAAACTTTAATCATTATAAGCATCCCCCGTCACGGCTTCAGCCGATCTCATATAAAAAGTAAATAATTTTAACTAATAATTAAAGTTTTGATTTTTTTTTAAATAAAAAATCTTGTATTGTAAGCCTTCCTATACCTATGAAGATGGTGTAGTTAAAATTTGATGCAGATGGGCTCAATTGTTTTACCATTGCAAACTGTGGCAGAATGGTGCTAGTCACAAATCGGTCGAATCTTAATCTTCGCTATGATCCACACGTCACACCACGTATTTCTAGCTGTTTTAATAACAATTTTAATTTAAAAAATAAAGTAAATTTCTAGCTCTGTATAACACCCTACCTTTGAAACCTCTCTTGAATTGCGATCGCCACCTATCGGCCGATTATCAAACTTGTACTGTGTACTAGATATTTATCGCTTTTTTTAATAACAAACTAATTCAAAATCAGTAGATTTCATTTTTATAAAACCTTCATGAAACTATAAAGATGATGTGGCTTAAATTTGGTTCAGATTGTTTTAATAGTTTACGTGGATAGTGATCGCAAACGAAAAATGGATATGAGAGCGGGCGAAGTTGCGATTGAGAATTCTTGTGTAATTACAATTTTCTAAACTTAGACATCTCATGTTTTTTATAAATTATCTTTGTCTGATATTATTGTAGCCAGACTATTGCACCATTTTACTGCCCCTTTATATTATTCTTAGGTTGTACTATGCCACAGAATAAAGATTAATTTTTCATTTTATTGCTGATTAAACTTAAGTTGAGTCAGATTTTATCTATAAACGATCTTTTGTTTTATCAATAAAATATTTGATTACGTTATTATTTGAATTGAATTCTTCTTTTTTATTTTCCATTATAGAAATCCCTTTTCATTAATAACGAACATCTCCGCTAGATCTAGCTAGCACTTAGGTAAAGGGGCGCTGTATAGGTGACATGTACACATTGGCAGCGCCCTCTGGTGAAAAGGTGATGGAGGCAGCGGCTAAGGCCCGCGGGTCAGGTCTCTTCCCCTAGGCTCACTTTATCACACCAAATCTCCTCTATCTCTTCTACCTAGCATATATCTCTAGATTTATTGTTCAACTCTATGTATGGACTACAAACCAAAAATACTTTATAAGAAAAAAAAATAATAGAAAACAATAAGTTTATTGTTAATAATATTGTTTAAAACCATCAGCATACCCACTTAACCTAACACAATAATAGCAACATACGCAGCCAATATTACAATTCTGAGAAGATATTCAAACATCAATCAGGCTTTACTTAAGGTAAACCAGACAGTTTGACACCCATAAGGAAATATTCGGAAATATTCACACTTAAGTTATAGAAAAATAGTTCAATAAAGTTGAAATTTATCATTTGTCATTTTTTCTTAATTACGATACTTTTAGCTAAGCAAGAAAGTTTACACCAAACAGTATACCTGAGAATGAGGTCAAATCAATTATTAACACCCTCTGAGTATCTTTTAAAATACGGACAGAATTGAAAGTACTTTCACATATTTGAATAGTAGGATATAAAAGGAATTTTATGATTTTCTTTTTTTTTTTTTTTTTTTGGCTGAATATTTTTTTTTTAACTAAGGAGATGAAATGGTCAGGGGTGCAGTCAGGATGAATAAACACGGACAGTTTTTATTTGAAAAACTTATATTTTGGCGTACCAACGTTTCAACCTGCCTTGCAGGTCTTCATCAGGGCTAAAATAACAAAAATTGGATTTGACCAAAATGATACCAACATTAAAAAAATAAATAATAAAAATAATTTAAAAATGAAAAATAAACTAGAAAAAATATCTGTAGTTAATTAGATAATTTAATACAAAATAGTAGCAAAGTCTAGTCAAAGATACAGTTGTAATAAAATAATAAAATAATTTAAATTGAACTTTACAAATTTTAAATTTTGTAAACTAATACAAACAATTTGTATTAAAAATAAATGTAATAAATGTAACAATTTTATTAACAGATCTTTTTAATAGGAATTTAAAAAAAGGTATAAGGGATCTATATCAAAAGGAAAATGGTAACATAGAAAGGTAAGTAATTTTTTTTTTAATTTTTAAGATCCGTTTTTTTTTTCTAATTTTTAACTCTCAGGGGAGGCAATAACTGTCTGGTTTACCAGGCTCTAATTAATTAAACTTAACGACAAATAACAACACATATGTTATACGCCTCGACATTATACCTACCTCCTAAACATCCTAAATATGTCTCACAGAAACACAAATATTCGATTTAACCAAGACAGATCTCAACATAAGACTTGAACTCTTCGGCCTAAACTAATAATGTAAACCCATGATATACATTTATTCATTTTTCATCTACGGTTTATACGAAATACCTTAATATTGCAAAAAAAAAAAAAAAAAAAAAAAAATGGAAATGAAAATGAAAATAAATGACAATCAGGGGCTATTGACCTCAAAGAATAATTGGATTAAAAGGCTTCCGGCACCCATCCAAGTCAACCTCTTTTACCCTTTTGTCCCTTACACAAGATTTTTTATGTAATAGAGTATGTAAAATAAAAACTATAAAAAAAAAAATAAATAAAAAAAACTTTGGGCTATTGAGAGCATGTGCTTTATGGAAATCTTTGGTTAATCCGTCTTTTTGGCCGGTCTAGTCCCTTAGGGATCGGATTATTGAGGTTCTACTATAATGGAACGTGATAGAGGTAAAATAACTGTAGCGGAGTCAAATACCTTGGATATAATAATTGTATCTATGTTAACTACCTCTATAGATTTTTTTACACAAAAATTGACGTCAGATTCTAATTCAGCACCATCAAAAACGTTTATTCAATAAAAACAAAAAATAACATTTTTTTATTAAACTACGTTCAATATACTTTTTTCACAAGAACCGACATCGGATTCGAATTCAGCATTAAAAAGAACCCTTAAATACAAAATTTCATCCAAAAATAAAAATAAAAATTCGTAAGCTTCAAAATGTGTCTGATCCCAAATGGTAGGCAATTTTTGTTTAAACTGACAAAAACATAAATTATGCTTAGTATGCATCACGGTTTAATGTATCGGTTTAATATATCAACTTCATTTTTTTATACAAAACTTAAGGAGGTAATACTTTTGAAATGTCTTTGGTTTCATTTTCCTATCTGATTTCGAACTCATGTTAAAAATAAAAATGTTTTTCGGATTTGCCAATTTTTTTAATAGGTTTTTGTTGATCGAAATTTGCTTTAATATACATCAAAAGAAAGCTGAAGCTCTCCTCTTTCCAGCGATACAAATGAATGAATTGCGTGACAAAGTATTAGTTATTTAAAGGAAAGTAACCAATAATCGTTTTAAACATTTTTTACCCTCGAAGAGGGTGAAAAATGATATTTTTTGTTTTTATTGAATAAACGTTTTTGATAATGCTGAATTAGAATCTGACGTCAATTTTTGTGTGAAAAAATCTATAGAGGCAGTTTGCTTGAAAATCTTATCATGTTTTTAGAATTTAACTAACGTAAACCAAAATCTATGGAGCGGCTGTATTTTTTCTTAAATTCGCAATCAAAATAAAAATCTTGGTGCAAGAATCATGCCGATATCATTTTTAAAACTCGAGGTATAAAATAAATTAATTTAATGCTATTTTATTTTTTTTCCTCGGCTTCTAGGGCCCATTGGTCGGAACGGAAAAATACGTTTCTAATATTTTCTGACCAGAATCCTTAAAAAAAATTGCTAACAAGATCCGTGAGAGACTGAGTGTGTCCTCCCCTTGTAATTAGAACCTTCTGTTTTCAATGCATAGACGTAGCTTCAGTTAATCTTTTGCCAACTGTTTATGTTTATGGTTCACGTCACGTTAAACTGTTTTTTGAACATCTAAAATGCAATGTTTTGGGAATTTAAACAAGACAATAATGCTAAGGGCGTATTATTAGTAAACATTATTGAAGTTCTTTACTTATAACATTGGGCGAAGCCACGACAGGGGACGCTAGTAAAATATAAAGAGTTTATCACACAAAGAGGTAATTTAAAAAAAAAATATCTATTTTAAATATTTTCCCGGACAAATCAATTGATATGGCAATATTTTTTTTTCTTAGTACTAGTAACATAAGTTCCTCACAGTTCGTTAAAATATCGGTAATAAAGAGCTGAGTCCTACGACATTCTTTCAACCTGACTCCCACCCCTTTTACGTTAAAGCAGGAAATTTCTCCGCCTTCTTCCTTCTCCGCGCCATACTTAAAAAAAATTATCTCTTCACCCCTTTCCAGCCATCGAATTTTCAATTCCCTAATTCATAGCTTCCTCTTTTTATAATCCACTTTATTTTCCCTATTTTTACCTTCCTCCTTAGCGATGAATTATTTAATCACCGGACTAGGAATTCAGAGAGGTGGAATGATCAGTAAGAATGATTTAACGCTCAACGTAAAGAAAAAAAAAATTTAGACTGGAGAGACAAGAAGCTGCACGTCGATATTAAAACACTTTCTTGACAGACGTTCTAATCTCCCGATTCACTACAAAAAAACCTCATTTATATGACTAATCTCAGATCTTTTTGGACTTACGGTTATAGGGTTCCACCAAATCATATCATTTTTCCCACATCAAATCAATCCAATCCACAATCCTTCGAAAAATCCTTATTTTGTTAAATGAACTGATCCACTACGACCTTAATATCCCATATGTCGCTGATTCGACTCGAACAAGATACCTTTCCTTTCACAATAAACTAATTACTCAACCATATCCACTTGTTTCTCAACTTGCTTTCCATTCCATTCCAGGCAATCCTCCGAGGGGTCTGAAAAGAAGATGGCCTCCTTATCTTCTATTGTGGAACTTTTATCGAATTGCTACTAGTTGAGTAGTTCTTTACACGTCACTGATATATCGTTATAATTAATTTTCTCAAATTTACTAGTTGTATATAATGTATACAAATGTATATATATTTAAATAGTTTAAAAAAAAAGTTACTTTCAGTATTGGCCAATGGTAGTGTAAGGAACAGATTTGAATGGAACCACATTCACACCATCAGTTTTTTTCGTAAACTAAGGGTACCCTCATTATAGATGCTTATCTATACTATTATATTATAGGACAAACCATTTTTCATTTGTGATTACTAACCATGAAAACAAATGAACCAATCTGTACCTATTTTTAACCACATCATCTGTGTGGTTCCAGGAATGTTTGGCAATAATAAAATCTCCTGATTTTCAATTAATTGGTCATTAGAAAAACAATAATACGTGGATAACAATGAAGTTTGAAAATTGACCGGTACGTGGGGAGCGCCATTCTACATGAGAGATTGCAAAAGTACGGTGCTATATAAGGCTTGAAATTGATATGGAATTTACTCATAAGAGCAGGTGAAGCCGTGACTGGGTATGCTTGTAAATCTATAAAATATAATCTAGTCCAGTCAATAAAGAACTACAGAGTGCATTTTCCGTAATCCAAGGTTTTTCTTCGAAAACATGTTCAGGGTGTTAAAAAAGTAAACATACCAAAAGTTCTGGAGTTTTCGGGCCGGGGAACAAGAGAGGGGGGCGCTTTTTGCGCTTGGATTTGCGCTCATATCTCGAAAACAGTGCGTCGTATGCAAAACATGAATATTTACTAAATGAATGTAAATTAAATTATCTGCAACTTTCATTATATATACATTTTTCATTTTCTGTACAAATCGAATTTATCGATTATCGGTATCCATATCTGGGTTCAAAAATAAATTGCTATAGCCAAGCATAGTCCAATAACAAGAGCAAACCGTATGTACTGAAAAAACAACAACTGGTCAAGTAATAAATCAGTTAACACCGAATAGCATTTCTTATCTTCAACAGATAATACATAAATTTAACTTATAGCCCAGACTACCTAAAAAAAAAAAACATTTTAAAAATTATTCTTTTACTTAATTTTTTAATCATATTCGAGGTGAATCATAATTTCAATTCTAGGGTAACAAACATCACTTTAGAATAACAAAACAGTACGAAGAAAAACCGTTCTGATTGATGATAGAAAGGATAGCCTCTGAACCAGTTTCTTATTTTTTATTAAGGAGTGGAATCGATGTATAATAATTTAATAATTAGGTATTAATCAAGATAAAAAAATTTCAAATTTGTCGGAATCGATCGGTTCCTAGAAATCGACTTTGGACCATCAATTCTCGATACCGTTTCTTTTCTAAAGAATCGGTGGAATCGAGAGCCGACATTAGGAATCGACACATCCCTACTCAAAATCAATCTATTTGTAAAAGTTAATTGGAAAATCAGATTTATTGGAAATTCAAGTCGCGTAGCTAGCGGAACCATCCTACCGAAAGAGTGTTCGGGAGTGGGCGAGTCGTGGGACGAAATTCTTCAACATAAGTGCTGAGCGCTTTCAGTCAATTCGTTTCCACGTTTATCCTCAAAGAGAAACGTTTCAATCCAATTATTCTAAATGACATCATCGCTCTTTACACTCTAGGCGTTTGTGAATGGATATGCTGTTGATGAAGAACAAGCGAATTAACAGCCGACCAGTCAAGTAAGGATGAAATGTAATGTGTACAGTTGAAGAGAGCTGCATTTTTGATATGTTGTAAGGGGATGCATGTCATTGTATCAAGTTTTCCGTGCTAGCAGGGATATTACACAAAATTTAATAAAAATTTGTTATGTAGGATCTAACAGCAAAATTTTATATGGAAAAAGAAAAATGGTATCAGACAAATTGTGTAGGATTTATAGGGAAAGTGTGCCAAAATAAACTTGGATTTTATAACAGTTCGCAGATATAGCTTGCTGGATTACATGGAACCTAATTAAAATTGGTATATGGGATCTAAAAGTAAATTTTACCAGCTTTGAGATGGAAAAAAGAAATTCGGGATTGGACAAATATATATATATATATATATATATATATATATTTATATATATATAAGTATATATATATATAATTCTCTCTCAGTACATCCAGAGCCGTCTCCAACTCTTCTTTCTGATATTGTAACTTTTATTGAATAAACTTCTTTTTTAAAAAAGTCTTTACTTTTAAATTGAAGATAACTGGCGCAGTCGGTAGGACATCGTCAAACTTGAGGGCATATCAAGGATCAGTATCAACTGTTTGCTGACGAGTCCATTCAGAGGAAGACGAGACGTTAAACTGGCATGGATCTGACTATCGAAGTCATCTTATTGTGTAGTGATTTTTTTTATTTAAGAGATATTATCTCAATATTAAACTTTTTTTTTTTTATGTTTTCTAAATTTAATAATTTTGAATAAAATCTATTCTATTTTTAAAGAAAAGGTTATGATTTCATTACGATAACTATAAAGCAGAAATATTTTGGTTATTTAAAATATAATTTTTTTTATTTAATATTAAGTTAAATATTAAGTTACTGTATATTAAGGATAAATTTAATTTTCATTCATATTATTTTAATTTCATTGCATACTATCTCATTTTATTTTTTGTTTGTTATATTAAATATTTTATAAAAATGGCACCTCCCACATTAAAGAAAGAGTATCTAGAGATGATACCTGATTTCCATGGTGACCCTATGTCACTAACGCGATTTCTAGAAATTTCTGATAAATTAATAAACAAATTTTATAATCACGAAAATACTGCCGATTTCCAAAACGATTATTTAATAGGATCAATTCGTGCTAAAATTAAAGGAGCTGCTGCCGCCGAACATGGTTAAAATAGTTAAATATATCAAAGCATACCTGGGACGATATTAAAAATGCGTTAAAACAAGGGTACGCCGACAAAACGCGACGCGTTACACTCTTAAATATTGAAAATGGCGGGAATTACAACAAGGCAACGAAACCCCTTTCGAATTTTATAATAAAATACAAAAAACATTACAGTTGCAAAGTTTTATTTAAGGAGCGAAATGCCGATGGAGGCGTTAGTCCTCACGAAATATATCGAAAAAAATTAAGAGTTTTGTTAAAAGGACTGAAAGAACCGCTTGGCTCTTTCATGAAGAACCAAAAATCCGATAGACCTAGTGATCAAAGTAATTTTTTAGATCCCAGCCTAGCACAGGAACCATGGACGTAATAGACCTATTTAATTTAACCCCGTTTTAGTGCTCTTCCATATATAATTCCACCAAAGTCAAACTTAAAAATTCTAATAGACACTGCGTGCACAATCGCTTGTATCCGTCCTTAGTAAAATAAATATTTTTTTTCAATAACATTACTCACGAACCATTTAAACTTACTAGCGCGCACGGTTTCTTCTATACAAAATTTTAACGCTAATGTAGATTCATCTAACTATTATTTCCCAACACCAAAACTCTCCTGAAAATTGGCATTTTTGACTTCCATCCTAAATTCGATTTATTGTTTGGAACAGACAGTCTTAAATTATTAGGTGCGAAAATTGATTTAGTAAATGATATACTAATCACACCTTTGGCAATTTAACAATTCATTATGACAACAGACCCCCTCAATCTGAATATACTTACATCTTAAACAACGATTTGAAACCGTAATCAAAATTCCAATCAAAAATATCTCAAATGGAGAAGAATCATTCCTCATACCGATTTCAATAATTGTCTTAAAATTCATGAAGGTTTAATTTCAATTAAAAATAATAACGAAGCTATATGTACGGTAAAAAAATAATTCGGATCGGTCATTTAGATTAACTATTAAAACCCAATCCTTGTTGAAACCAATCAGAATTTTTAAAAATAACGATCTCATAATATAAATTTAATTAAAACAAAAGAATCAGATTTCAATGAAGTCAAAAATCTTATTCGCACGGACCATTTAAACGAAGAAGAAAAAAAAGAAATTCAAAATTTTAATAAAACAATATTCTGATCTATTTTATTTAAAAGGTACTCCACTAACTGCAAATACGCAAATCAAACATAAAATCCTAACTAAAGACGAGATCCAGTCATACTAAAAATTACCGATATCCTCAAATATTTCAAAACGAAGGTGAAAAGACAAATTGACGAAATGCTAGAGCAACAAATCATTCGCCCTTCTTTTCACATTACAATAGTCCAATTTGGGTAGTTCCAAAAAAATTAGACCAATCGGGAATACAAAAGTGGAGAATAGTAATTGATTATAGGAAATTAAATGAGAAAACGGTCGATGACACACACACAGGGTGTCCGGAGTTTAAATAACAAAACTACAGGAACTTATAGGGGACCGTAAAACTAAGACAAAAAGTCTTTTAGAGATTTGCTCGGTTTTGCTTAGTTTTAGAGAAAATCGCAAAAAAAGAAACAAAACAAGTTTTCATTTTTATATTTATTTATTTATATTTATATTATGCTTTTTGCACATAAGTAAGTTATCGGCTTCATATTAAGGAATGTGAAGTAAGAATTAAACCTGAGAAGACCAAATTGAAAAATAGAAAAGAAGAAATTCAATTATATTTTAAAAGATAAATGGAGTTAATTGTGGTTAGGCCATAACCTGGTTTTGGGATCTCAAATGACGGAAACTTGGCAAGAAGATTATATTCTTAGTGAGATTAATTCTGGAATTGATTAAGATTTTGACAAATTCGAATCATATCTGGAAGTTTACAGGCTACTTCAACATTTTCTAGACAAACGTTCAAAGCTCCCAATTAATTACAAAAGACTCAATTACATGACTGTGATTAGACCTATTTGGACGTACGGAGTTGAGCTTTGGCGCTCTACTAAACCACCCAATTCATCTCGTATCTAATCCTTACAATCCAAAATCCTTCGAAAAATCCTCAATGCTCCATACTTTGTGACCAATAAACTTATTCATAAAGATCTTAATGTTCCATATGTTTCTGATTTAGCCCAAACAATCCCCTAGTCTCCCAACTTGCTTCCTCCTCCACCCCTGATAATCCTCCGAGGTGTCTGAAAAGAAGATGGCCTAAAGACCTTTTAGTGTAGATTTTTTTGAAGTGCTACTAGTGAGTAGTTCTTCACAAGTTATGTACATGCCATTGTATTCACTGTCAACACATTTACTTGTTGTATATTATTTTGTACAGTTGTAATCAATAATCAATAAATGAAAAAAAATCGAGAAGCATTAGCTGCTAAAGGTATGCCGGAAAATGTTAACTCCGTTCTATCAGATGCTTTAAAAGTTATTAACTTCATAAAGGGTAGGGCCCTAAACACAAGATTATTCTCCTTGATGAAGTCTTTACTCCTGCATACAGAAGTGAGGTGGTTATCACGGGGGGAAATTTTGAACTCTCTGTTTGAACTGAGATCAGAAGTTTTTATGTTTTCGAGTGAAAAATATCATGACATGAAACAATTGTTTGCTGATGAAGAATGGTTGTCAAGATTGGCTTATCTAGCCGACATTTTTGACAAACTCAACACACTGAACTTGGAACTTCAGGGACCAAACACAACAGTCTTCACATCTTGTGACAAAATAAACTCCTTCAAAAGAAAGTTGGTCCTGTTTTGTTCGCAATTAAAGGAGGAGAATTTATCTGCACTTCCCACTCTATCATTTTTTGAAGAAAATGAAATATCTTCAATGCCAGATGTGGTTGCAGATATTATTGTTCACTTGGAAGTGCTTCAAAAAACCTTTAAGAAGTATTTTTTTAAAATTATTCAAACGTGGACTTGATCAGAAATCCTTTTTCGGGAACCTCAACAAATGAATTGGAACTAAAAGAAAGTTTTATCAATCTTACAGAAGATAGTATCATGAAAGATTATTTTAAAGAGAAATCTTTAATTAACTTCTGGATCGGATATAAAACCGACTACCCTATGATCTTCCGGCAAGCTATGCTATTTTTGATACCATTTCTTACGAGATACTTGTGTAAGAGTGGATTTTCTGACCTCATGTACATAAAATATGAACATAGAAGCAGAATAATTGTTGAAGAGGACGTAAGAGTGAAGATAAGTTCCATTACTCCTAATGTTGATATTTTAATCACAGGCAAACAACAACAAGTTTCGCACTAAAGACTATAAAAGTATATTGTGTACGATGATTTTTTTTTTTTTTTTTTTTTTTTTTTTTTTAGTTTGTACTAATTTTTTTTTTTTTTTTTATGTTTTTTTTATGTTTTTAGACCTATGGGTAATAAATAAAACTAAATTAATACAATTTTAATCTTTGTATTTCTCCTTTATTATAAGCATGATATAAATAAACAAATATCTAACCGTTAAATATGAAGTTTTCTCTGGAATTAAATTCAAAAAGCCTTTGAACACTTTTAGAAAAGTAAATATTATACGTTTATTAAAATATTTAGGTCTGGTGGTACGCCAAAATTTCTCAAAAAGTCAATTGGTACGCAGGTGCAAAAAGGTTGGGAACCCCTGCTCTAGACCAAGGAGCGCTATCCCCACCACCTTAACCCCGGCTGTCCCAGCCAGTACAACTGTTTGTACCGTGTTTATTTGGAACAATTGCTAATTTTTAGGTCTCTGTTGTGTGTATGTACTTTTTTAATTTTTATTTCTCAATTGGATTAAAAAATGCCGAGTTTGGATGTCCTAGGAAAGAGTCCATCAAGGTTTTTAACCCTCAATAACCAAAATAACCCTTCACTGGTACATTTTAGACGTACACAGTTTAGTTTTCAATAAATTGAGAAAGAAATCTTCCTTCCCTTTCGCCACAGTAAAAATATGTTTATTGTGGAGCTGTTTTAACTTTATTGTTAAACTCCCCTTTATTAACAATAGTAGGTATTGTAACCACAGAATACAGAATATTCTGAATATTCAATAAGGATTGATAAATTAATTTCCAATTCTATTGAAATTATTTTTATTTGAAAACTAGTTTCGAATGTTAAACATTAACACCGTAAAACAAATGATGTTTTACAATAATAATATAGTTTTTAGATTTGAACAAATCTTTAAAAGGTAAACAGTTCCAATTTTACCTTTTATTTTTTCCTCAGCTTCCCTTCAGTTGAAGAAGAACGAAATAAGTGGGTTCAAGCCCTGCGGCAACAAAAATGGAAGCCAACAAAAAAAGTGTTATTTGTTCAAAACATTTTTAAAAAGGACGATTTTGACAGATCTTCATTTCGAGTAAATCTAAAAAAAGGTGCAATTCAGTCTGTTTTTTTATTTTCCTGATCATTTGAGACAGAAGATTATTAAAGTATAACTTTTTACGCTTTCCCCCTGCTTTACCCATTTACGTAGGTATTTAAACTTAAAAGTTTAATGTTGGATTTTTTATTTTAGGAAAGGGTGCCAATAAAAAGGCTTGCGACCACATTGAAAAATATTAGGTCTCCAAATAAAAAGAGACTCAAAAAATGTTCGAGATCACTAATAAAACCATAAACGAGCTCAAAAAAACAACTTCATGAAAGATCTGTACAGTTTCGAAATACAGCTGATTCATCAAGCTTCACAGAAAATTCACTTTCTACCACAAAAAAAACTAATGGTTGAAAAGAAAAATCAAATTTAAAATCTATGTCGAAACGTTTTGCGGCATAAGAAGAAAAACTGTGCCTACACATACAGTCTACAAAAACTGTGTAAAGAAAAACAAACTAAACTAATTAAATGGAAAATAGAAAATTTGCTTTCTTTCTAAAACAATATCATGGGAGAAACTTTTTTTCTAGATTTCAACAATTTTTAGAAGATGGCTCTTAATACTAATTATTAATCAGATCAATTGGAATGATTTTTTTAATGTCCGAACCCACCATTTTTTGAAAAATATCAATGATAAAATACATAAAAATAAACTACGATCGAAAAGTAATAAATTAGTAATTTTCTTTTGGTAATATTTTGCTTGATTTTCGTTCTTAAACTACCTACTTATGCGTGAATGTGATAAATTTCTGAACGATTAGATGAAATCTAATAAAATTTGTAAGAGTTTAAGCCTAAATATTATATGATAAAGTTGTAAATAATCCTGAGACGGAACTAGCGCGGGGTGGAGGTGGTGGAGGGCATTAGTGCCTTTGCCCCTTCTACATACTATATCTTGTATTATGTGGTGGTCACAACCGAAAAATGGCTCGATAATACTTTCTTCACATGTTCGCTAAAGTTTTAAGCTTTATGTCTAAAAGAGAACGAAGATGGTTGTAACAATTGAAGTCTGCCTAATGGAAGCCTAACAATGGGATCTTTTTATCGCCTCATTAGCCACCGAGAGAGGTAACTCGTTGCCGGCCACAATATCACCAAGTTAGCTGATTGGGTTCAATTCTCTACCCCAAGCACCTAAATCTAATTAATCCCAACCAATTAAGTTACTATAAATAGATAATCCTTCGTAGATTACAGCATTTAATTAAATTTATAATTGAACATAACAAGATATCGATTTTGACTCTATTCTAACTTCTTTGACATATATCTGTATTTTTGTTTGAGGTCTATACTTTGTTTGTGTAACGTTTTTATCACATTCATTTTGACATGCTCAAGCTTTGTTAGTGTTGCACGGATTCGAAATTTTACTACATTTACGTCAACAGAAATTATATGAAGAATATTTTTGTTATTTAACATTTGTCGCTAGTAGGAATTAGTTAA
Source organism: Euschistus heros (assembly GCA_003667255.2). Taxonomy (NCBI): domain Eukaryota; kingdom Metazoa; phylum Arthropoda; class Insecta; order Hemiptera; family Pentatomidae; genus Euschistus; species Euschistus heros. Next base: position 1,696,335 of record RCWM02000208.1, on the reverse strand, counting down.
TAGTTTATACAATCTAAAATCCTTCGTAAAATTCTCAATGCTCCTTATTATGTTACAAACAAACTTATCCTTAAAGATCTTAATGTTCCATACGTTGCTGATTTGTCCCAAACCAAATACCTATCCTTTCAAAGGAAACTCCATTACCCCGTAAATCCTCTAGTCTCCCAACTTACCGCACACTCAATAATCCTCCGAGGCGTCTGAAAAGAAGATGGCTAAGAGACTTTCCAATGTAGAACTTCTACTGAAGTGCTACTAGTGAGTAGATCTTTGCCTGTTATTGACATATAATTGTAATCATTTTCTTCAAATTTACTTATTATATAATCTATACAGTTGTAAATTATCAATAAACAGATTTTAAAAAATCGTTTATGTATATATCTTTTATTGTTATTGCTCGAGCTGCATTCAAATATTTTTGTTGATATTTATTAAATTCGTTCTGTTCTGTTTTTCATATATTTTATTTTATTACTATTAATATTTTTTTAGTACTTTTATTCTGAATATTATTATTTCTTATCCATTCTAAGGCTCTGAAGGCCCCTTTTTGGAATTTTTTCACTCCCAACACCGTTTTCCTCTTCTGTTTTCCCGCACTCGGAGCAACTTTCCCGGACTCTCCTTTGACTTTTTAGTACCCTTTGAAATTAAGTTTGTAACGTTATTCGTAACTGAATATCTGAAATAAAGCTTTGGTAAACGAAGCCAAATATGCGCCCGGTTATATGAATCGGATTAAATTCTAATATGTCTCTTATAAATTTAACTGAAGACATACCTTTGTATTTTACAAGAGCTTAAAAAGAAGCTGGAGCATAGTACTTACCATATATCAGGGTCCACAAATCGCAACAAATATTTAAATCTTTTTTTAATAATTTAATTGAATATAAGTAAATTTTAAGCTATACAACACTGTACATTTGTAACCTCTCAAAAGAATGGCACTCGCCACCTATCGGTCATTTTTCAAACTTCACTGTTATCCCCATATTATCGCTTCTTTTTAAAAATCAGTAGATTTTATTATTGCTAAACCTTCCAGGTGATGTGGTTAAAATTCGTTGTAGATTGGTTTAGTAGTTCTTGTGGTTGGTGATGAAAAAACAAAAAATGGCTTTTCCTTTTATATAATAGTATTGATAAAAATTTATCTAGTTATAAATTTCATTTGTTTTCAATCATAAACATATTTTTATTTAGTTCAAAGTATTATTCTCTCAGCTAGTATAATAACAATAATAACAATAATAATATAAAAAGTTTTTTATTTATTCTGGGAGCTTAAGTAACTTAAAAATACAAAATGGTGTACAACCAAGGGCCAGAACCTTACAATAAAAAGGTAACAGAAAATTTAAAATGTTTTTATACACTAAAAAGTGGCTATTGACAGATTTTGGAGGACAGGGTCTGGTTGGATAGTAGGTGGTTGCAGAAGTGGTATTTGAAAGTGGAAAGGGTAAGGAATGACGAATATTAGGAGGGGTGGAATTCCATAGAGAAGAGAATCAGATTACAAAAGATCCGTCGAACGCGGCTGAGCAATGAGCAGAAGTATACAGATCTGATTGGTGGGAACGGGTTTGGCGGGTAAGAATTGAAGATTTGAGTTGAAGGAGTTCGGAAATGTGAGATGAAAGAGTTTGATGGTTTGAAAGAGAAAGGATGACAGGAAATCCTGTCGACGGTACGAAGGAATGAGCCACCTTAACTCTGCATAAAACTGCAAAACGTGGGCGGTTTTCGGGATTTCGAAAATAAAACGGTTAAAGCAGTCAGATAGTCTTTTGAATCTGGCCTCGAGATTCCCAGAAACATATATACTGTACATTTATTCTATTTTAAAAGTCAAGATATTTGATTCAATATAAAATATGAACAAAAAGAGACAAAAAAAGAAAGAGTGTTGTACTTTTTTCAGTGCGCGACCGCTCGTGTTAGAAATTGGTGCGACCGGTGGAAGTTTAATATTATGAAATCTTCCCGTAATCTGTTATATTACATAAATAAAAATCCACAAATATGATAATAAGGTAAGAACTGAGCAATCGGGAATCGAAATTCCCTTTGATTTGAAGGATACGTTGGGACAAGAAAGTTGGGCAATTCGGAATCGGCCGCAGCCAGGGGCACAATAGCCCATCGATCTAAGGACCTGTTTTAAGGCGCCTCTTTGTGACGGCAAATAGGATTATTCCCTTCCATACAACTCCTTCTCGCTCTGCCCTGAGGACCTCTTCCCCTGCATTCCAGTCCCGCGTCCTTTGTACCCTTCTCCATCTGCGTCTTGGTCCCGTACAGGAGCTTTTGGTGAGGTAGTTAAACCGATAGAAAAAGTTGATTGTCATTCTAAGCAGAAATACGAATAAAAAGTAGATTGCATCTCAAAAATCGTATGTAATTACACAGTTCTGCCAAAAAATAAAAAATAATAACTTCGCTCCCTTGAGAAATCGTTCCTAATTTTTATATTTATATGTGTGCTGAATCTGAGTGCAAAAAATTCTATTAAGCATCATTTTTGAAAAACCCGAAATAGCGTGTTTTTTTTTTATTATTTTAAAGTTCCATTTATTAATTTGTTTCAATTCCATGAACATTTTTTTTTTCAAGTGGTTCTTGTTTACTAAATATTTTTTAAATATATTTTTTATTTTTGAAGAGAAAAGATTTGACCCCAGTTGGGATTCGAACCCAAGTCTCCACCTCTCTAGCTGGATAAGGCGCCACGCTAGAGAGGTGGAGACTTGGGTTCGAATCCCAACTGGGGTCAAATCTTTTCTCTTCAAAAATAAAAAATATTTTTTTTTTCACTTTAATATTTACAAGTGTGCTAAATTCGAATCAATCTTGAAACAATTTCTACCTAGCACCATTTGTTAGAGATGTTTAAAAAAAAATCAACAGAAATAGCACTTTTTTTATATAATGTTTAAACAATTTTTATGGTGAAAAACAGTAATACATGAAATAATAATATTTAATACTGATTTTAATTAATGTGTATTTATTTTCATTTTGTACTCTACACCACGTGTCTCCAGTTTTAGTGTCAAACAGCAGTGGGTAAGCATCATTGCATTTACCGTTTGGGCTATCCTTAGATAAAATCGTTCACCCTTTTCATTTAACACTGCTGCCAAGATGGGAGGGAAGAAATTCAAGTGGAAATGTAAAAAATGAATTTTATAGGGCATGTTGCAACCTATGGCCTTATATGATAAAAGCAATGCTTTAACAATTTAATTTATGCAACAAAGCGTTATATTTGAATGGGTCCGTCGAAAAACTTTCCAACCGACAAACATAAAAGTTTGAGTAATCAGTGAAAAAAATCGTAATCTAAAGTTTTTGTTAGTTTTGTAGGTTAGATTTTATATTCACCTTATTAATTTGTTATATTTACATGTGTAATGGCATAATGGAATACTATATCATACCATGACGTACTATTATACATTTAAAAAATTTTAAAATCGCTACTTCGGAAATTTTGTCGCTTAGAACGTTTTTCGGCGGATCCATTCATTTATACTCACCAATTTTTTTTTCATTTTCTAATATATAATAAAAGTTTCAAAATCAAATAGGGATTTCAATTTTTTGTTGAAGCTTTCAATGATAAAAAAAATGTTCGAATCGTCGAAAAGTACCTCATTTTTCGACATTTAACACAAATTTGACAAAAAGTGGTGCCTGTTTGAGATTATCTGACTTCGGATTCGTTTTCAGCACACTTCAAAACATTTTTGACATAATATAACAACATTTTTGTTAAAGGGAGTTTTTTTATTCAGAACAGTGTTATTGGCAAACAAGAGAAATAATTTTAGTAGTAATTGTTCTGTTCCATAATTTTTAGATTTTCGGTAAAGGTATCTCTGTCTAAAAATAAATTTCCTATTCAACTAGAACATCATTTATAAACCGTAAAAGAGATAAATAAACCAAACCGTTTTAAGAAACTTCAAATATTCAATAAATTAATTAAAGTAGTGAACTGTAATAGCCAAGTCATAGCCATGGCCAAGTCAGGGGTCGTTCTCAAGAAACAGAAGAAAAGGACGCCCCCTTTAAGAGTTGGATTGCAAATGTGGAAAAGGATCTTATTTAAATGGGCTTCACAAACTGGAGAATAAGTGTTTTCGACAGAGATTGCTGAAAAGTAATAGTTATGTAGACCAACAGGACTTTGACCGGGTATGGCATCCAGGACTGCTTTATAAACTTCGCCAATTCCTTCCATCTACATATTTCCTCATCCTCCGTTCCTACATCTCTGATAGAGTATTTAAAGTTAACCACAATTCTACATACTCATCCTTCTTTCCTCAGACCACTGGTGTTCCTCAAGGTAGTTTCCTGTGTCCCATTCTTTAAACTGTTATACAGCTGGTATTCCAACTCGTCCTAATACTATCCTCACAACCTTTGCTGATGACACCAGCGTGTTATCAGTCAATGATGATTCATTTTCTGCATCCCAGACACTCCAGTTACATATTACTTCCCTTGAAGAATGGTGTCATAACTGGAGAGTCAAGATAAATCCTAGAAAATCCCAACAAATAACCTTTACCCTTCGTCGAAAACCTACCTCATCCTGTCCTCCAGTATCCTTTAATTGTATGCAACTAATTAATGTAGAACAAATACGATATCTTGGATTTCATCAGGACAAGAGACTTACGTGGAACCCTCATACAAAATTGAAAAGACAAGAAGCTGCACGTAGATTTAGACTGCTACAACACTTAATTGACAAACGTTCAAATCTTCCGATTCACTATATTTTTTAGTTTCTTTATATCTTAAATAATTTGTTTTTACAATTCACAAAATTATATGCTGTACCAAGAAAATAAACCAGACTCAACTTAAAATATAATACTAATAATCAACTTGTAATCATAATTTATAATGAAAGAAAATATATGAAAAAATCTTTCAACAAATAAACAGAAAAATATAACATCCTAGAAATAAAATAAACAAAAGTTGTGACTATACATTCTTAAATATCTATACATACATACATACTCATACACGTATATATATACACACACTTCAACGATAAAGATTATCAGACCTATACTTTGTCACCAATGAATTAAGCCATAATGACCTTAATATCCCATATGTCGCCGATTTAGCACGAACCAGATACCTCTCCTTTCATAATAAACTTAACACTCATCCAAATCCACTTTTGCACAGTTAGGTTCCCATTCCATTCCTGGCAATCCTCCGAGGCGTCTGATAAGAAGATGGCCTCGTGATCTTCTTTTGTAAATATTCATTAGAGTACTACCTATTGGTAGTTCCTCTGCAAGTTTATTCATGTCATTATATCTCATATATACCGCATATTTACTACATGTGTTTTCTAATACAGTTGTAAATTTCTATTAATAAAAGAATAAAGAAAAAAAAAAAAAAAAAAAAAAAAAAGTAGACCAAAATACTTCTTTACCAATGTAACTACTTTTTCCAAAATCGAATAAATATCTATCATACATTTTACGTTTGACTCGCAGCAGCAGTCATTAATTTCTTAAAAGCGAAATTTTATAAAATTTGTAATAAGCAGTTTTTGTAATAGTGCATGAAACATTGCTCAAATATTACGAATATCCTTTATAACAATATATTTGCTATCAGTAGTGAAACGAATTCGGTGATTGTAGTTAAAAGTAAGTTAATTGTTTTATTAAAAAATTAGTTTTGTGTATAGTAGACTTTCTTGTACTTTATTATAAGTTCTGTAATATTATAATAATAAATGTAAATATTAAGACTAAAAATTAAAAAAAAAGATTTACTTGTTTGCTATGCCAGAGTTCACAAAGGACGTAAAAAGTGAGATTTTCACATTACCTGGAAAAAAAAAATACATACATTAATTATCATTAACCAACCAACATTATCAACCTTATTCAATAAACAAATATCTGAATTAGTTAGCCAACTTTATTCTATATTTCGCGCTAGATCTATTTCCAATACCTAGTTTTGAAAAAAAAAAAAAAAAAAAAAAAAAAAAAAAAAAAAAAAAAAAAAAAAAAAAAAAAAAAAAAAAAAAACGCACTCATAAGATTTTCATTTTTTTTTTTTTTCGTCTAAAGTGAAGCATAATCTCACTTTTTTGCTTTATTTAGACAATGATAATATGAATAAATCAGTTTCGGAACAGAATACAATAGAACAGACAAATAATTTTATTCCTGGCAAAGTCCCTTAAAAATAACAAATAAGTACAGAAATAAATACAATCATAGCTAGCTAGAGACATAATACAATTTAAAAATATAATATAATAATGAAAATATATAAATAGATGATAATTAAATACATAGAGAGGAAAATAAGAGAGCACTCTACAAATTAAATAAAAAATAAAGTCATCTGGTGCAATGTTTAATTTTTATGTAGAATAGAAGTACCTAAATGCTATATTCAGGGTAAGAAAATTTGATATTTAGTGGAATCTAAATTAAAAATCAAAAGCAACACAGCTACATCCAGTTTTGTTCACATGCAACAAATAGAATCCTTTTTTCACCTGCTACAACTCACAAGGTGATGTTTTGACTAGTAACTCACAGATTTGAATGCAGATTATTGTGTTGGTAGAAGGGACCTATGATAGTGCAAAACTAGAATTATAGCCACCAATGAGCATTGGGAGCCGAGAAAAAAAAATGAAATTCACGTTGTTGTTTTTTTTTCTCAGCTCTTAGTAAAGATAGAAAACTTATTCTTTCACGTTAAATTGTAGTTTTGTTTCCTATTTGATATAAACATACTTTCGCTGTGCTCAAGACACGACACGGCTTTAGAGTACTCAAAAATAAAAAAAATAAAAAATAATTCCAATGAAATCCGCTATAAATCAGTGGAAAATTTTTTTCATGAATTACTGACCTTAAATCTCGACTTAACGCACCGAAAAACCATTTGTGAAATTTTAATCAAACAAATGTGATTTGAACATGTGAAATTTTATCAAAATCAAAAAATATTTAATCAACAACTTCTAACGGCCATTACAACTTCTGAGTTCAACCAATTACAATAGTAATAGCATCACAAGTATCAGCGTGCATTCTGCTTTTTATCCATCCTATAGAAATAGATAATTTTTAAACGTTTTATTTGTATAATACAGGTGAGGAAAATTTTTAAACTAAAAACTGTTTTCATTTTCAGATTCCTCATCTCAATAAACAGGTAAAGACCAAAGTTTGTCGAAATCAAAAATTAAATTTTTTTACCTGGGTGAAACCAAATTTTAAGGTCATCTACTTTAGCACAAATCCGTAGATCGCTGGACTTCTCCTTATTGAGATCTCTCTAGTTGTAGTTTACCTCGGAATTTTTTATTCACATCAGTTTTAGTCCACTAAAATCTGGAATAAACCCAATGTTATACGCATGGATAAAAAACAGAATGTACGCTGCTTCTTGTGATGCTATTACTGTTGTAATCGGTTGAACGCAGCAGTTTTTATGGCTATTAAAAGTTGTTGATGAAATCTTAATCATAGGGGTTGAAAAAAAAATCAATTTTTTTTTTTATTTTGATAAAATTTTACATGTATGGGTGTTTGTTGAGTTAAATCTAGATTTGAGGTTAATTTTCAAGAAAAAATGTTCATTAATTTACAGCAGATTTCATTGAAATTTTGTCATTTTTTTTAGTTTTGGAGCAGCCTTATTCCAAAACTACAACTTAACGTGAAAGAATCATTTCTCTATCTTGACTGAGAGCTGAGAAAAAAAATAAGGTGATTTTCATATTTTTTTTTTTCTCGGCTCTCAATGCTCATTGGTGGCTATAACTCCAGTTTTGCACAATCGGTCCCTACTACCTACAAAAAAATCGGCATTCAAATCTGTGAGTTGCAAGTGAAAACGTCCCCTTTGTCAGCTGTTTCCATGTCATATATTGGCGAAACGGAAGCACTCGTAAGTTTCTCATTTTTTCTCATTTGAATAAAAGCGATTAACCAGCTTTTTTGTTCATGATTTTATTATACGGAGGATGCTGCTAAAGAAATCATAAGCTAAAATTGGTCGTCCTTAATCCTTAACGTAATGTTTCGCGCAGGATCCGTTTCCAAGGCCAGGTTCTAAAAAAAACTAAAACAAAAGGCCAACACTGCTAGAACCAGTTTTATCCACATCCCAAGAATAGAATCATGTTTACAAATGCTACAACTCAGCTGTTTTCCATGTCTTACAACGGCTAAATGTAAGTTCAAATCTTCTAATTTTAAGTTTCGATTTTTTTTTCTAGTGTGAATTAAAGAAATGAACCCGCTTTTTTAATTCATTTTATTAGTAATAATTTGAATAAATCAGTTTTAAGTGTATCCTGTAAAGTTGGGAAAAATGACTTCGACTTAAGTTGCTTAAGCTACAATTTATCGGTGATTGTCGTGAAGAAGTGACTAAGTCCAATCTCACTTATAACAATTTAACTGTTATTATTCAAGGCAGGACTTTTAATATCTACGTTGTGAAACATTTGTTAAGTTGCGCTTCTTAATAAGGCCTTAAAGCTTTTATTTCGGCGCAAATGGTATTTTTTGAGTAATTACAGGTAAGTAAAGATTAACAATTTTATTTAAGCCATGTTTACTAATACAATTTTTGTTTCATTAAATTTGATTTTTTTCAAATCATTAATCAGTTTTTACGCAAGGGAAAATCATTAAGATAGAAATAAAATAGGACTGTTATATAGACGCGTCTGCAAAACATCCTTTTCAGATAAATTTCATCAAAAAATAAAATTCACTTCAATGAAATATTCATTTAAAAAAAAAATAAAATTCACCTTATCATTATATCATCTCTCCTTTTATCTTTAGGTTTATTTGGGAATGTAGATAAGTCAAAGAGTTACACTTCTAGTGTGTGATCCTTAGCACACTCACTTTAATTAATGAAGTAGTAAATTTCAATAAATAGATAATAAATAAAAGCCTGTCAGCAAAAGAAAGAATAACATGGAACATGCTTTGGGGTTGCCCCCTTGATCTTAGATGCTCATATGTTTTATTTATTTTTTTTCGATTACCTGTGATTCAGTTTTCTGTAAGAGATAAATTTTCAAATTAAAACTCCTGCTACCTCCCAGACATTTCAATCCTATATCATAATAATTCAAGAATGGTGTCGAAAAAGGAGAATCAAAATAAATCCAAATAAATCAGATCAAATAACCTTTACCCTTCGTCGTAAACCTATGACTTCCTGTCCTTCAGTATCCTTTATGATGTCCCATTAATCCCCGTTGAACAGATCCGCTACCTAGGACTCCACTTGAACAAACGTCTTACTTGGAATCTACATACAAGACTAAAACGACAAGAAACTGCACGTCGTTTTCGAGTACTTCAACATTTACTTGACAAACGTTCAAAGCTCACAATTAATTACAAAAGACTAATATACATGACTGTGATTAGACCTATCTGGACGTACGGAGTTGAGCTTTAGGGCTCCACTTAACCATCCAATTCATCTTGTATCCAATCCTTACAATCCAAAATCCTTAGAAAAATCCTAAATGCTCCTTACTTCGTCACAAACAAACTTAACCACAAAGATCTTAATATACCTTACGTTTCTGACTTAGCTCAAACCAGATATCTATCTTTTCATAGCAAACTCCACAATCATTCAAACTCATTAGTATCACAACATGCTTCTCATTCCATTCCAGATAACCCTCCGAGGCGTCTGAAAAGAAGATGGCCTCAGGACCTTCTAATATAGGGGAAGGTGCTGTACCTAAAGCACAGTTGTCCCAGTGGACATTTTTAACTAAGAGAGAGTGGGAGAAGGGAAATTTAAATCGTTAGATTGGTAGTGCTGCAAGTATCTCCCTGCAGTTGCACGTGTGTTTTTGAAGACTGTCTGATCAGCAGTTTAGTAGAAATTATTATTTTTAAGTTTTTTTTCTTCCAAATCCTGACCAATTCAACCAGTTATTTTAAATTTTGTAAGACATACACTTAAAAATTTTCTAGGCAGGCCTACTACATTTTACATCTTTTCATGGATACAATCTCTAATGATTCGATTTTTACCATAAAATAAAATGTGACACTCGTTAATAATAATTATATGTACATAAAAGATTTATTTTTGTTGAAAGGTTTAAAAATAAGTTAAGTTTCTGTTTACTTTCATACGCTAAATTTATTGTTGTCAACTTTCTATTCGGCGTTCTAGTTTAATAATCAAGTTGAATTTTCTTGTTTAAATATTCTATTTTGTTTAGTACATTTTATAAAAAAATATATAATATAACGATAGCCCCATAAATTTCTAATCTAATGGTACAATAACTACTCAGATAAACAAAGCACCGAAAATTAGAAAAATTTATAAGTCAAAATTGTCCACAGGTACAACACCTTCCCCTAATACTTCATTATATAGAACCTTTATAAGTGCTACCAATGGCTAGTTGCTTTAAAAACAAGTGGCGTGTCATTTTTATCATTATCATCGTATTTACTTGATGTATAATATATTTGTATATACAGTTGTAAATTTCAATTAAATAAAAAAAACAAAAATCCTGCTGTACGTCTATGCCCTTATGTTGTAAATTTTCTGCATACCTGTATTCTAGTATTGTTTATTTCGAATATTATTGTATCATATTAGATGACTAATTCAATTCTTAATTTTCTTTCAGTTAAATTTAAATAAATTTACGATCCGAGTAACACCAACCGAGCTAGAGCGTATAAAAAAAACAAAAACCCAAACTTAAAAAAAGGGTTTTAAGTGTGACTTCTTTAATTCAAACCAATATAACTCCTAAAACGTAGATCCTACCTACAAATGTTATATGTAAAATATATTCTTAATTAATTTTTTCACAAGTGGATGTCTTCAAATTTTTGATCCCTGAAACACCAGGTGTCAAAAAAACTCCTACACTTAAATAAAGGTTTCAAACCTGACTTTCTCTCTCTCTTTCTCTCTCTCTCTCTCTCTCTCTCTCTCTCTCTCTCTCTCTCTCTCTCTCTCTCTCTCTCGCTCTCTCTCTCTCTCTCTCTCTCTCTCTCTCTCTCTCTCTCTCTCTCTCTCTCTCCCTCTCTCTCTCTCTCTCTCTCTCTCTCTCTCTCTCTCTCTCTCTCTCTCTCTCTCTCTCTCTCTCTCTCTCTCTCTCTCTCTCTCTCTCTCTCTCTCTCTCTCTCTCTCTCTCTCTCTCTCTCTCTCTCTCTCTCTCTCTCTCTCTCTCTCTCTCTCTCTCTCTCTCTCTCTCTCTCTCTCTCTCTCTCTCTCTCTCTCTCTCTCTCTCTCTCTCTCTCTCTCTCTCTCTCTCTCTCTCTCTCTCTCTCTCTCTCTCTCTCTCTCTCTCTCTCTCTCTCTCTCTCTCTCTCTCAATTTCTAAACTCCTAATATCAAATTACGCGTAACGCCCTCGGATTCCCCAAAAACGTATCGATTTTGACCAACTAGATCACCGGTAAAATATACTTGCCCATGTGGAAAATTAATTACAGTCATTTGAGATAATCCACATTGTTATTATTATTATTGTTATTATAATAGTGCCTCCTAGGCATGAGTTAACTTCACTTCCATTAGCGGCACTGATTCGGAATTTAATAACCGGTTACATTCTGCCCCATATCAGGGAATTAAAACCCCCTCCCACTATATTTAGTACGTGGTGGGGGGGATTTTGCCTCCGAGGCCGAGGATATAATGAAGACCTGTCACCATATAAAATTAGATATTGTTTCTAATATGCTTTGCAACAGGCATTTCAATTAACTCTGGGGCATGATATGAACAGTACAGCTGTCTCCTGCCTCGTTGGGAGCGCTTTCTGCGCTCTGTAGTTGCGGAATGGCTAAATAAAATCCTTTCGAAGAAATAAGAAGTATATTATTTTGAATGAATGAATGATTTAATGTAATTATTTTATTGAATAAGCGTTAAGCTTGTTACAATAGAGTTTGGCCAATCTTTTTACAATTATACAGAATAAATACTCAGGTACATATTTACAAGATAATAAAATACAGGTTCAGTTGATATTAGACATATAAAACAAAATTCCTTTATTAACAATATTTTTTATATAACATAATTTCTTACTTAATTGAGTGGTTTTATTATGAACAAGTAAACGATATAGATCAAAGAAACAAATGGAGACTAAAATAAAAAGTAAAAAACTACATCTTGTTTTTGTTATTAATCCTCTTCGGTGTTATGTCACTATTCGTTCAAAAGGAATTATCGAAGCTTACTGACCTTTGTAATGAAATCATATACTGCGTTAATTTTCACCTCATCATCAATTGTTAAAATCGTGGCTATATCATGGGATAGCGTTTTTTATTTTATTATTAATTAGAAAATTCCGCCTGAGTATTAGGTATTGGGGGCAGTTAAACAGGATTATTAAAGCTTTTTTATACATAACCTGCATATGGTTTTCGAGTCTATTTCTTACATATTATTTTTATAATAAATTTATATTTTTTTATCTGAAGCTAGCCTGAATTGGGACATGATTCTTGTTTGGTAGAATGGGGCCTTTAAGAGAAGGTATTTAGCCCCAGTAATGTGTGTGGGTTTTATTTCCTTATAGTAGGGATTAAAGGTAGAATTGTTTACTCTTTCTAAATGCTTAGCTATTAGCATTTTTTATATTTCCCAACAACTTTTCCTATTGTTTTCTTTATAAGGGTAGGATCCTGATTTTCCCATAAATAAGTATTGTTTGATATCATAAGAAATTTTTTTAGTTGTCCAAGCCAATTGTTTTTTATTTCTTGTATTCGCCTCTTCTATTGTAATTTTCAATTTAAAGATTAGAGTCAAATGTTAAATCATCCATCATATATTAGGGCTGTGAAATATATGGGTTTGCAAATTTTTTCAAGGCAACTAAAATATCATCAAAATGTATATCTTGTGAGGTAATTGGAATCCATTTGAGTAGTATTTTTATTTTGCATATTTATGCATATTAACCAATATCTCATCCTTTTACTGTGGGCCGGTAATGCTTGTTATTTCTCGGTCGCAATACTACTCAGTTCGCGGTTACTCTCCAGAAAATATTAAGATATATAAGACTATTACACTACCATCAGATCTCTATGGTTGCGAAACCTGGCCGCTTACATTAAGGGAGCAAAAACGCTTTTCCAAGCTTTTTAACCGAAACGTAGATTTGGTTTTGAGGAAGTGGGTTGCAAGGAGGTGTGTGGTCAACGGTTGGTGTTATTGGCATCGAAACTTCGGGTTCGCTTAGCCTTTTATTATTATTATTATTATTATTATTATCTAGCTTATCAAGCAGTGTCCACCAAGAATAACCATTTGTTGACTGTTTATTTGAGAATCCCAAAAATGCTGAAAATTTCTGTTTGCTAAAACGATCTTATTAGAAAGTACGTCAGTGACTTCTCAGTTGAGATTTTTAAGGGTGATGGAGTCGTTTTATATATATATATATATATATATATATATATATATATATATATATATATATATATATATTTATGGATCAATTTCTTTTCTGCTACTATTAAATATTTAGTAAGGTTCTTGAGGTTCAGTCATAAAATTCTGGAACTCGTCAAGTTCTCCAAAATTCGAGGAATATATTCTAGTTTTATACGTTTCCACCTAATCAAAACATTCTGAATAATTAATATTTCGCTTGCTAAGATAAACAAAAGTGAAAATGCAAACGAATCCTTCTTAAATTTTATCGAATCCAGCTGGCTGCCGAGAGACGAGAAAAAATCAAAACGAGAGCGGTCGCTTAATGCACTTTGTGCAACACTGAGGACTAAATATTTTTTTAAACAGGAAACCATCCCTCTTATTACATTGAAAAATTACTAGCGGCAAATAGAGTAGTATCTCGAGGAATAGCTAAAGCCAATTTTCCGGGAAGCTAGCCGGAAACGAGAGAAAGAGAAAACAAGTCGAGTGCTGTACAAAATACAACGGCGCGAACGGTGGTATTTGATCAGATCTTATTGTTGTTATTTATTATTCTACATCGAGAAAAAAATCAATAGCTACATACATTTACATGTTTTTAAGCTTCTTGGAGTGTGCAAATGTGTACCACTTCCACTGAGGTCACCAACATCTTCCCTGCTGCTTTTAAATTTTATAAACAACTGCCTAAAGCTGTAGCGGTCTTTTATTCGTAATTATTTGATAATTCTTAGCAGCCTGCTTCTTTTATTGTCTTGTTTTAACGTTCTTTTAATGAAGTTTCCAACTGGAGAGCATTTTATAGCTCTGTCCTCGAACCACCTAACAAAACTGCCCAAGGCTGCTATGGTATTGTTGAGTTAGAGAACTCCTCTGTAATTACTTCCTGTCCATCCCAACTAATTGAACTACCTGAGTCTCTAATAGGCTCAGCTACCCGCAATTTCAACGGCGCCCACAGTTTTATGGTATTCCTTTGTTTTGTTTTGTTTTTTTCAATTTATAAACCAAAAGTCTATACATTTATAATACAAAATATAGTTAAAAATATAAAAGTCAATTTTTAGAGAAAAAAAAAAACGAAAACAGACTTCAAGATTTAACCTACATGTACAATCCTGAACTAAAAAGTAAAAAATAATATTTTAATTACATCAAAACAAAGGGTATTAAAGAACAATCAACGAAATGCCTTTGCAACAAACTTTCTGCACTTCTTTACAATTATCAGCTTCCTTTCGAAATCTGTTTGTTTTGGTTGGCACCAACTCCAGAAATAACTAACTATAAATTGTGAATAGACAAGTATCGATAATTTCGTTAATTATCTTTTAATGCTCTTTGTTTTGAAGTAATTCAAATATTATTTTTCACTTTATAGTTGATTTGTACATGTAGGTTTCATCTTGAAGTCGTTTTTTTTTTTTCTAAAAATCAACTTTACTTTTAAATTTTTAGTGGTATAAAAGTAAGTGTATTTAGTTTTTGTTTATTTTTTTTCTTAAAAACCGCTGAGTTGATTTCAATAAAACCTTAAAAGGATCGCCTCTGAAGTAACCTACCAATCAGAAAAGGAATTACCAAAATCGATTCGTAATTGACGGAATAATCGCATAACAAACATAATATAAAAAATACAGTCGAATTGATAACCTCCTCCTTTTTCGGATTTGGTTACGAAAACACTTGTGAGGTTATCCATGGATATTTTGTTCGATCATTCTTAATGATTATTCTTGTGTATCGAATTCAGCTAAGCTTACATTCATCTTCAATGCCCTAACCATATTGTTTGGATATTTTTTTTAGCATGTTTTACCGCTTGTCTGGTTGGTCTAAAGTTATACGATTTTGGAGATCATATAAGCGTGAAGATGCAAAACGGGGTAAATCTACTTTTTATCATTTTTAGTTTTTTTCACCTCTATAAGGTCCTCTGTAACATGGCAAATCTTTCACCCTTTAAAATTTAACATTGTCATGGTATGTTTATAATACATGCAAATGTTAAGATACGAAGGCAATGTTAAAAATTCATTTTTAAATAATTTTAGGAATACTATGGCCAATATGACTAAAATAATTATTTGGCCACTTGGCATACGTGTATTCATGTTAACTTTTTTTTTCTTTTTTAACTATTAACTTAGTTTTTGGTTTTATGTACATTGTCTATGAAGTACTTTGGTCAAACTTTTAGTAATTGTAATTTAGTATCATTGCGTCTTGCAGGTTTTATTTACTTTTTGGAGTAATAATGGTGCATCAGAACATGTCTGATGCAGAACGCAAAGCAAAAAAACGAGAGGCAGTTATGGGTTAAAATTATAAACTAAAATGTCAGGAAAAGTAAAGTGATTCATGTGTTGCTGCACCAACTATAATCCTCACAGGCAGCCTCCAGGAAATATCAAATGTCTGCAGCAAGATTTATCGACATTTAAATTTAGAATTTTGGAAGCTAGAAATGTGCCTGTAGTTTGAGAATCACCCTTATATATTTTCTATATATTTAACTCCAATGTACACCAAAAGAACAAGATCGACCCAGTGTGAAATATTATTCCTTCAAAGGTGCCGACCCGCAGGCTGCAAAGTTGGGAAACCACTGATGAAGAAAGTTGTGAAGTGATTTAGGGACCGAGACGGGAATGGTTTCCCAATGAGGGGCCAAAGGGACTCAATGGGAATTCCCGGCGTAAGATAGGCCACTGCAATCTGGCAGGTAGAGGAACACCGGCTGGTCATGCGACCGTACTCTCATACCAATCAATTGCACCCTTCCCACTTAGCTTTGGGGGGGGGGGGGCACATTCCAGGAAATTGTACTGACGTACTCCTAGAAATTTGAATATATAATTGCTAGAGCTCCCATTATTAATTAATCTTCATAATTAAATTTATTATAAACATTTATTTAAATATAAATCAATCAAATCATGATTAAATTGAATCTCATCAGCTTCCCTTGGAAAAATGTTTCATAACTCCGCTACGTAATGAAATGATTTAGAGATGGCACAATTTGGGAATACAAGAGAGATGACCTAATGGCAAAGATGAGGCCATTATATAAGTTTATCCCCGCTATCTCGTTAGCAAGGCGTAAGAAAACACATCACTGACTTAGGATTGATAAATTAATTGCCATTTCTATCAGAATTATTTTATTTGAAAACTAATTTCGATTGCTAAACATTCATCAAGTCAAGGGGAATTCTTTTCTTCTTGTTTTAGACCTCCTCAGAACTGACAGGTGGTGAATGTTTAGTATTCGAAACTAGTTTTCAAACAAAAAATTCTACTATAAGTGGCAATAAATCCATCAATCCTAATTCTATTGAACCTTCTATACCATCAAGCGTACATCAGGTGACATCAATGGCTCGACTGATGACAGAACGCGAAATAAGCCTCTAATGTACAATGATATATACCAATTCGACGGACAGAGTTTGTACAATTACCCAATATTAAATATTTACAACTGTATTACAAAAATACATCCAGTAAATATGCGGTAATTACATTGAAAAGTAAAGACATGACAAAGACTTTTAGAGGAATTAATCATTGGTAGCACTCTAATGAAAGTTCTATAATAGATGATCCAGAAGTAATTTTCTTTTAGACGCCTCGAAGGATTTCAAGGAATAGAATGGGAAGCAAGTTGAGGAACAAGTGGGTTTGGGTGAGTATTTAGTGTATTCTGAAAGGAAAGGTATCTGGTCCGTGCCAAATCAGAGACATACAGGATATTATAGGCTACATATAGGGTGGGTTGGAATTATTGGATACGAGATTAATTGGAAGGACAACATTGAAGAGTCCTAAGTTGCAGCCAAAAAAATACTAAGAACTCAAAGACATCAGTATCACAGCTGGGTATGACAATGTCACATCCAGTTCTTTCTTGAGCAGTACGAAATGCATGACCGAAAATTCGAGTTTCAGCTTTTACATGGTTTGATCTTAAATCATGTTCTTTGCTTGATTCTCCTTGTTTCCAAAAACAGTTCAGGATTAGGATGCCCCCCTGCGATATAGATTTCCTGGTCTTTTGAAAGTATGACTTGATTGAAGATGTATTGGTAAATGTTACCAATCTTGCTTGTTAGGTTATTTGATGGGATTAGTTTGGATTTAGGTAAATTCTTCAATTTTGACACTATTATTGAAGATTTTTAATATAGTCCAAAAATCAAGGAATATTGTTTTAGATATATTGGATAAGTTTATTGATTGTCTTTTTCTTTAAATTATAAAGTAGTTAACTGTTTTAAATAACGGGATCTGGTAAGAACGAAGTAGTGGTCTTTATATTATAGCAAAATAAACATCATGTTAATTTCTTTTATATTTATTGTCAGTAAGTTTAACGGTTATTTAACAGATAATCCATCAGTTCAGTATAGGTCTCACAACCCGCTTTTTTTAAAGTATTGTTTGAAATAAGATTTCGGTTCAAGCGTTTTTCTCTTTTTTCATAACGATTTTTTTGCTATCTTCTGTATTAAATGATTCCATATTTTTTAATTTACGAAGAAAGATAATAATAAAAATGGTATATTCTTCGTAAGGTTAATGTTAAAAGCTTAAAAGTCGAAGCTCATCAGCTGAAATGGAGTTGGGCAGGACATTTGGCAAGGAAGAAGGACGAAAGATGGTCAAAGGCATGCACCGAGTGGATCCCGAGAAAAGACTGCAGGAAAAGGAGTCGCTCGCATCTTGGAGGGACGGGATGACCCAATATGTTGGCGGCAACTGATGGCGTTAGGCGAGGGACAGAACTAGGTGGAAGAAAGTTATCAGCAATATTTAGTTTCTTGTACTGTTTTATAAGGTTGCTGTTTATTTTATTATGTTTTTGTTTTTTATTTTTTGTGTTTTAATTTGTATATATAATATTTTTGTTTCTGTTAGCTCTAGCCGACTTCTAAGTTCCTCCTATGGGAGAGGCTTTTGTATTTATAGATGCCAATAAAGCTTATTATTATTATTATCTTTTAAGTTTGACATTAAAAACTTGTTTAGCCGTTGGAAAAAGTGTGTTGGAAAGATTTCAAAATATTTATTTAAGTAAATGTTTTCAATAAAATATATTTGTTTGTTCTTTTTTAAATTTATTTAATGTTTCCAAAAACCGGCATTTCATGTGGGACAACATAATACAATGCAATATATGTTTACACCTGTAATAAACATTGTATTAAGATGTATGATAATAACATAGCCAAAACCACTGAAGGATACTCCTGGTTTCAGATTCTGAAGATCTGCCGCAGGATATCTTTGGTCACTCCTTCCCTTCAAATTAATTTTCGTTCTTTTGAAAATCGATTAAATATTTTTGTGTTTTACCAAGGAAAATCTGTCTTCCTGTTTGAGTACTTAAACTAAAATTAACTACAGTGCCGCCTCATTTGTTACACATGCTTTAGACCTATTGAATCGGTATCAATATAGAATATTGTGAAGTATACTTTATAATAATCAATAACGAAATCACATACTCTTTGAATCACATCTTAAAAAAAAAAATTGAAAACTGGATTCATGATTTGATTCAATTGACCAGCTGGTCATCATTGCAGGTGCAATCTACTTTTTAATATATTAGAAAAATGGCAAGAAAGAAAGCAATGTGTTCAGTATATAATGATATTTTATCCAGGTTTATTAATATTTCCAGTAACTGACTCCAGAATCGTTCCAATAAATTGAGTACCCCTTACGCTGAGGGTAGGTGGGATCCGAACCATTTGGAGCAGAAGGGAACAGAGTAGCGGAGGCACAAAGGATGCTAAAGGCCATTCGTCCTTTCTAATAAAGGCTCCTAGGACAATAAAGCTCAGAGATAACTCACAACTTATGAACTTGAATTCGGGTCACAATAGTCGCTTTTCAACCTCTACCTCTGTCTATCGATCCCTACCTATCAAGATCGGTTAGGTTAGTGTTTAAAGGGAAGATGATGAAACAGGGGGATATAAGTAGCTAATGAGGTTTCTTTTTGAAAGAAAAATTCCCGGTATCTCAAAAAAACAAATAAGAGAAAAAAAAAATAACAAAGCTTCGTCGTAAACCTATGACTTCCTTCCCTACAGTGTTCATTAATATTATTCGAATAATCCACGTAGAACATATCGGGGGATTATATTTTATAATAGATTTATACGCATCTACGATGAGGGTACCCATAGTTTAGAGGAAAACTGATGGTGTTGAGTATGGTTTCAGTCAAACCTGTTCCTTACACTACCATTGGCCAATACTGAACGTAACTTTTTTTATATTTACAACTGTATACATTATAAACAACTAGACAATTAACTACATATCAATAACCTGTAAAGAACTACTCAACTAATAGCAATTCAATGAAAGTTCTACCACAACACCTAAACATTCCCTGTCAGCTGGTCTTCCCCAAGGATCCTGCCTTTCCCCTACTCTCTTCAACCTATACATATCTGACCTACCTTCTCTTCCGTTACTTGAAAGATCATTTTACGCAAATGGCACCGCCATTTACACTAGATCCTACAGGATAGATACAATAGAAAATGAATTAAAATCATTATATTCCAAATTCTATAAATATTACAAAAAATAGAAAATTCAAATAAATGAAAACAAAACTGTAGCAATAATGTTTACAAAAAGAAAACGCAAAATAGCGGATCATATCATTCTTAATAAAATATCGAATTCCTTGGGCTCAAACTGTTACCTACCTCGGACTCGAATTAGATAAACGTCTGGCATTCACATCCCATATTAATAATAAATGGTGAAAAGCAAAAAAACTTATCAGTACGATGTCACCATATTTCCGAAGAAAATCTCCTCTATCAACTCGCAAAAAACTATTTTAT
Organism: Euschistus heros; assembly: GCA_003667255.2. Taxonomy (NCBI): domain Eukaryota; kingdom Metazoa; phylum Arthropoda; class Insecta; order Hemiptera; family Pentatomidae; genus Euschistus; species Euschistus heros. The sequence goes on along the minus strand of RCWM02000208.1, from coordinate 1,675,942 downwards.
ATAAATCAGTCATTAGACCATTACTGACATACGCCTCTCCGGTATGGAGCTACACATGTGACTCCACCTACAAAAAACTAGAAAGAATTCAAAACCTACGTTTGAGGATCATTAACAACTATTCAAGATACACAAAAATAAAGGACATGCTGCACGAGCTAGATTTTCAAACAATCAAACAATTTATTTTTACCCAGACCCAGACCTTTTTTAACTCAACAATAAACTCAGAAAATCCCAAAATACAAGCAATAAGAAATTATAACAAACTAACCTTAAGAAGATATGTACACAAACATACTAGACACATACTACTGAAATAAAATTTACTAAATAAGACATTCTTAGAATTTATTAGTTTTAGTTAAATTTTAATTTAAAAACTCGAAGTATTGTAAAAGTTAATTTATTCTTTAATTTTAATCAATTTTAAGGCTCAAAACTTTTGCTTATTTTTATTACATTATCTTATTTTATTATTATTTTTTTCAGTAGGTTTTTTGTCAATTTTTCCTACAGTTTAAAAAATGTATTCTAACTTGTAATTTATCATACTGAATCGAAATCGCAGTGTGAACTGTTTTATTAATAAACCATGTATTATACCAATATGTTACAAAATTGTAAATTGCTAAATTTCGTAAAATAAAGCTCTATATATATATATATATATATATATATAAGTTCTACATTAGAAGGTCTCTTGGCCATCTTCTTTTCAGATGCCTTGGAGGTTCATTTTGTGCACTCAGCAGTAGTTCTAAAATTCCATTGTCATTTAAAATTCCATATCACACATCCCCACTATCCATGTTTAACCAGCTGCTTACCTCTTGCTTTTTTTTATAATTTTACAACCTGGAGCAGAAGTTGCTGAGACAGTTGCTAATGTTTTTGTAGGAAGAGCTTTCCAGTATTAAGTTTTGGAAATCAATATAGAATTTTCACGATCGAAATGAAAATTTCGAAAAAAATTATAAATGTAAACAATAATAAAACTATATAACCAAAAAAACTGCATACTTATTGTAAAATATATTTAAAAATGCGGGGTGCATCAAATATAAGAAGGAATTAGGAAAAATCACGTTAGAAGTATGGCAGAGGATAAGCGATTATAAACATTAATCCCCTACCTTCCGCCGCCGGGTTTATACGACTTGCTCTAGCCCTATATTTTGAGGGCCTACAAATTTTGCTCTATTTCACTTCCCCAATGATGATTTTACTGACTAGAATTATAACATTGTTCATATATAACGGGAAAAGGATATAAATAAAAACATTATTTTATTATTAATTATATAAAAATAGTTGAAAAAAAAAAAAAAAAAGAATCCACAAACAATAAAGTATTATCTATTGCTATTATTAATTAAAAAATTAAAATTACTTATGCTATATTACTGCACATTAAAAAAATATATATTATGAACAAATATGATAAATTATTGTGCATAAATGTTGCTTATTCTTAATAAGGAATAATTATATTATGAGCTGTATTCATTAAAATTATTTAACTTTTATAGTATCCAAATTATAAAAAGCTTTAGTACTTTTACTGATTTCATTTAAAAGTGATTACAAAAAGTTATTGAATTTTTCAATTGAATGAGTTTAATAAAATAACACCAATATGGAACACCAACGCACAGAGAGGTAACTTGTAGGTCTAGCCGGCCAAAAATATCATCTTTTCCTATATATTTTGCGTTGCCGATTTCGAAAAACTATTGTATAAAAAAAAAAAAGGACCTTTGGTTCTATTTTACGAAACTTGATAATAACTTTATATATTAGGTTCTTATAGTAAATTTAATGAGCATTCAGATAAAAAAAAGAAATTTCGGATCGAACAATTAGTTTCGGAACTGTAGCCGAACGAGTGGTGATATAGGTGTTTTTGCAGAAAAGTGCGACCCTAGTCAAAGAGTGTTGAAATGAGGGGTGTAGATTGCATGAAATATGCAATAATTTTTTTATGTCACAGCTTCGCCGGGAGTAATTGGAAGGTAAACGTACTAAAAGTCACCGACACTGGAGGTTAAGTTAAAGGTGGGGGGAGAGGAGAGGTCCCAATTTCGTATTTTTCGATCTTATCCGAAAACGGTGGACTCAAGAAAAATATGCTGCTAATCGAAATTAAAGCTAATTGAATTTCCTATAATATTAATTATTTACATGTTTGTCGAAATTCTAACAGTTTTCGAGATATATGTAATTAAAAATCAATAATTTTAGAAATAAAAAAAATGTTTACCTCACTTTTTATTAAACATTGCTTCAAATGCCATAAACTTATAAATTAAATGAAATTAAATTCAATGCTCTACAATTTGATTATGTACTTTTTTCTGAGGAACGATCGGGGAAGGTACTAGAAGCAAACGTATTGCAAAAAGTGAGGTGACATTTGTTTTTTTTCCGCAAATCACCGATTTTCAATTACATATATTTCGAAAAACCAATAGAATTTTGACAAATTATACATAATCAATTTTATAGGAAATGTAATCAACTTTAATTTAGATTTGTAACATATTTTTCTAGAGTCGACCATTTTCAAGATCTAGTCAATGTCAAAAAGTACGAGTTTTTTTTTTCAGAATCAAACGTTTCAATAATGTTTTTAATAAATTTAGTCATACACCTGGCCGTTTTCTGATTGTAAGCTTGTAAATATCAATATATATCCTTTCAACAATTTAGTCACCTAACAGAAAAAAATGAATAAAAGTGGAATCATAAGTGGCCAAAAAATATACTTATTTCCCAGTAAAGGAGTTTTAAAACGCACACTCTCCCTTTTTGCGATCAAATACTAATTAGATCCATTGTAATATATTATAAATATTTTCTTGTATTTGTAGCCTTCCGTGTTTGTTGACCAAAACAGGGACCCGAATAGATTAGAGAAAACGAGGGTATGCGGAAGTGAAAAAAAATGTTTTATTTTTTTAAAAATAAATAAAAATAGTATTTACGGCGAATCAAATTTTTCCCAAAATTACTTCTCAGTCAAATCAAAAGGTTTGTAATGCATTACTCTTATGTCTAACCGTTTTCTAATTTAAGCTGTAAAAAAAAAACATTTTTTTTCTACATTTAAACCCCGGGACGTAAAAAAAAACCGTGGGGAAGTTTCTCATACCTAAAAAAGCTTACAATTATTTATTATTACCTTTACTTTGAGATTAGGGTTTCGAAGGAGGAAAATAGTCAAATAAGCCTATACTGTGTGTGATAAGTCGAATAAATGAGAAATGAAACTACTCTTGTGAAACAATTTAAAAGGATTGATCAAAATGAAAACAAAAAAAAAATCAATTCCACAAAGAAAGAATCAGGGTTGTAAACATCTTGTCCTACCAGACCATTGTTGTTTGAACTACGATAATATTGGAAATGATGATATTTCCTTTGCGATCCTATGCCGTCTAGGGATTCGCGTCTTTTCGACCTTCTTCTTTTACCCGAACCTAGCATAATCTGACTGTGGATTCCCATGGCAAAATGTAAGATAGAAAAAAGTGAGTTTTATATCTCAGGAATACGCGCGGCAGGAAGGGAAAGAAGGAAAACTGCCTATTTAAACTCATTCAATTGAATAATTCAATAACTTTTTGTACTCATCACTTTTATATGAAATCTGATTCCGGGATTTCGTTAACTGCACTCTTACCTTTTTTTATCTTACTACAATCAATGGAGGGATCGACTCCGGGCTTGTTTTGTTTGTTTTTTCTATGAAATGATTTACACAATGTATAAATATAGGCGTATTTTTAGTGACAAACCAAATGAGGCGGTTTAAAGGCTAAATAAGTAGCAAGGGGGAAAATGAAAAAAAAAAAAAAGAAAAACCCTTACGAATTATTGAGTGACGAAATAACGAGTTTCCACTGTTTATATATGATTGTATTTTATGTTATTATTATTATTTCATTTTTTTAAAATTTAATTTTGTTTTCCTGTCAAAAATGTATGCCGTAATTACTGAAGCATATAATTTGTAAATAATACGGCCAGACAATTGTACTTGTAACTGTGCATTATTATTATTCTTAGGGGACTGTAAGTCCCAGAATAAAGTTTATTTTTTCATTTTCATATATCCTTTTAATTTTGTTTTTTATTTGTTTTAGTATAACACTTACACAATCAAATGTCACAGAACTTTCGCCGTCAGCAGTATGGATCGGCTCCTAGAACCGATTTTCAAGAATTCTTAAGAATCGGTGTACTCGAAAATCAACACATAACTAATTTGAATCTTACTTCTTATCAACGTTGAAAAATAACCAACTACACTATTTTTTTTTTTCTATGGATTAAAAAAAACACAAAATTTATTTTAAAAATATATTTAATAATTATAAACTTTAAGTTATTAGCTGATGGGATAAAACAGAAAAATCTTTGAACTATTTTCAATTCATAAAAATATATAGAGAATTATTTAGATAGAAAAAAATATATAAACTAAAAATAAATGAATCTATCGCGTGCTTTGAATAAAAAAAGAATACTAAGAAAGAATTCATCTATTGGATAATTCACACATTCCTAGAAGGCTTTGATTCACTGACCGCAAATATTACTTTGTAGGGAATTATGATTAATTTAGCACGACAGAGATAGCAAGCTACATTACACTGATAACTGACAAGTTAATTAGTTAACAGCTTAGACATCTGTTTTGCCTGTTAACTGCTAACAGAGGCATCCCTTCTACATCATATCTATCCCTCTATACCTTCCACCCTCACGGTACAATATAATTCCCTTATACAGGCTAAATAATACAAAAGGAGAAAATAAAAATCCTTTTTAAGGGCGTGCATAATGAAACCTTTCCCTACGGATATTTCTCATCATTAGGCTAATGAATGGGTAGCATCAGTGGCCCTTTAATGGCCCCTAACTCTTTCTACTTTAATTGATATGTTAATTAATTGACGGTGGGGTTCAGCGTGTTAGCCGATAAATAGAGCCCCATTAATTTAATAAGTCATTACTTCGTCGGGCATTAATGGCAACTAAATTCGGGGCTTTTAATAGTGTGTATGAACGAGTCTATTTGAAACGAAAATCTGTCTATTAGGAACAAGCTTAGATTTTTAAAAAAATGTCCCTGAATGAAGTTAAATGTATACAATCGGATGTAGCAGATCGTTAACCCTAGAATACTATCGTTATTATCGTTATGGTCGCTTAATACTAACGTACGTAATGTATAACCCTGTTTTTGTTATTCCAAACCCTGAAACTATTCATTCGTTCCCGTCATTTCTTCCCCCAAGCAACTCGCAAACTCCTAGTTTCCTCACTTTGATTATGGCTGAAACGGTTGTGAAAGGAGGTGATTTGGCCAGAATTCACTCTCAACCATCAGGTGTTTTCTCCATTTAAGGGTACCCACTTTTTAAGAGGCTGGGTCCAGAAGGGTCTCCCGACCTGGAATTCGATCCATGGCTGAATTAATTTACAGAAAATAAATTTACTGCCTTCGGTAGGACTCGAACTCGGGCCCGGGAGCATGGTAGTCAAGCGCCATACCCATTGAGCTACTGCGCCTCCTAACAAACATTATACTTGTAATATATATCTATATTACACGCTATAAATAATATATTTTTATGCATACTTTAAATACGAAATTTTATTTCTTACTCTTAAAGTTACGTTTTCTTTACTGTTTTCTTAAATTCAGTACACATTTTATATGATTGACAAATAGGTTTATTGCAACTGTCGTAATATAAATTTGTTTGCCTTCTAAAAAAGAAATGATAAAAAGATAAAAGAGTCCCAGGTCCGAATTTTCCTAACTTATAACTTTTAAAAGTTCTTTTTTCTAATCCAAACTCTTTCTCTTCACTATCTTCAATTCAATTAGAAAATATGATATTAGACTATTATTACAATAATTATTCCAAACCTATTATTGGACTATTATCTAATGAATAGTAAGATGCATGAAAATACTTGAGATATTGGTTAGGAAAAACTTGGCGTAGTATTGAGAAATAGATTATAATAGAACAGAAAAATAATTTTACTCTAGTACAAAATCACATAAGAATAACAATCAGCACAGAAATAAATACAGTTACATCTGGTTATAAACATAATAAAGTGAAAAAAGTAAAGAAAAAATGATAATAAAATAACGATAATATATACACAAATGATAGTTAAATATACAAAAAGAAAAATAAAAGAACATAAATAATTTTTACAAAAAGAAGGCCCAACATACTAAAACATATCTATCTAAAAAATATTCAAATCCCTTGGACTCAAACTGTTACCTACCTCGGTCTGGAACTAGATAAAAGTTTGATATTCACACCTCATATAAATAACAAATGCGACAAAGCCAAAAAATGTATAAGTTCTATGGCTCCACATTTCAGAAGAAAATCATAAGTCATAAGACGATTGCTGACGTGCGCCTCTCCTGTATGGAGCTACACCTGTGACTCAAACTATAAAAAAATTGAAAGGGTGCAAAACCGATGCATGTGAATAATAAATGACTACCCCAGATATACAAAAATAACCGACATGCTACTCGAATTAGATTTTCAAACAATAAAAAAATTTATTCACACACATTCCAGGAACTTTTTTAACTCTACAAACAATTCAGGAAATCCAATAATTCAAACAATAGGCAGTTATAACAAGGAAACCTTTAAAAGATACATACACAAACGTACAAACCACATACTACTATAATAATATTTTGCAAAGAAGACATTAAAAATTTATTGCTTCAGCTTGAAATTAAATTTATTGTAACAAACATAATATATAAGTTAATTATCCGAAAAGTTGATTAACTTTTAAGTTTAGTAAATTTTTATTATGTATTTGTTTTTATCAATTTCTTTTTTATCTTATTTTGTTGGTTTTTATTATTTTTATTTATTATTATATCCATTTTAGCTAAGCTCAGCTGAATATGTAGTGAAAATTTTTTTATTACCAAAACATGTAATAATATTTAATATGTGCAATTGTAAACAGCTAAATCATTTGAATAAAACTTGTATTATTATTATATAAGAACACTCTACAATGAGATAAAATACGAAACATAAAATAAAAATGAAATATTTTGGTACGATGTTTAGAGTTGTAAATACAATACAAGAGCCTAAACATTATATTCAGAGTAAGACACATTTATATTAAGTGGAATCTTAACTAAGCAAGAACTGAATCTGAATCTAATTCCAAAAATGCAAGAACATATATTTTAACTGAGTAGGTAGATAATAAGCAAGCGACAGCCAGCTAGGATAAGAATGAGTTATTGAAAATAGTGGTATGAAAATATTGGAATCTCTGAACACATCAAGGATAATTATGAAAAATTAACACAATAAACTTTTTGAAGGAATGGGACCGTTATTAGATAGAGCCCGTTTGGTGAAGTTGTATTGTATTAATAAAAATAGTAAAACCAAAAATAACAAAACTCAATTCTTCTGGTAAAACATTTGAGTGATACGTTTCGTTTTCTGTTGTTACTGAATATTTTTTTTATTCTCGAAAATGCTAAAGCGTAAAACCATTTTGTATGAAGACAAATTGAAAATTATTCAAGCCGTAAATGCCGGGGTTGACAGAAAGTGCGATATTGCAAATAAACGTTATCTACGTGCAAGAACCTTATCTAAAATTTTGAAACATATGCTAAAGTATGAAAATCAAGTTTTTTAATTATCAAAGAAGGCCCGAGTACCAAGATATCGACGAGTGTGTTGTGAAATGGTTAAAGCAGTTGGTTAAACTAACCTCTATACAGGGTGTCCCGAATTTAAATGGCAAAACTTCAGAAACTTATAGGGGACCGAAAAACTAAGACAAAAAGTCCTTTAGAGATTTGCTCGTTTTTGCTTACAAGGGGACGTTTGCAGTTGTAACTCACAGATTTGAATGCCGATTTGTGTGTGGGTAGTAGAGACCTATAATAGTGCAAAACTAGAGTTATAGCCGCCAATGGACATTAGGAGCCGAGAAAAAAAATAAAACATGAAAATAACGTTTTATTTTTTTTCTCAGCTCTCAGTCAAGATAAAGAAATGATTATTTCACGTTTAATTGCAGTTATGTATGCTATTAGATATAAAAATACTTCCGTAATGTTTTCCGGCATTTGGACATCCGGAGCTGGACATCCACCGAGTTGGAACCACATTTCAATCCGCTGCTGTAAGGGAATGTCATCTAAATAATTAGAAAAGTCGTACTCCAACAAATGTGTAAATGTGATACCATTTAATCTTCCTGGTAAAAAATATGGTCCCACCATTAATCCGTTCCAAATTCCAAGCCAAACGTTAATTGCAAATTCATACTGAAACCTATTCTCTCTAATAGCTCTGGGATTTTCGAGCCCATACATGATAATTTCTTTGATTAACAATTCCTCCTCTTGTAAAGGTAGCTTCATCGGCCCATATAATTTTTATTGGAAATAAATTATCATCGCGAATTTTGTCAAGAAACCAGTTACTAAAATTCAATCTCTTGACATAATCGAAATTAGTGAGAAACCACCTCAATAAATCGAAATCCTCGATAGTTTGAATTTTTCTCGCTCCCCTTGAGGATCGATATATCGATGTTCCACTTTACAGCAAAAACTATTCTCCATTAAATTTCTGACATGAAACTGTTTGCCAATTTTCCGATCAGAGCAAAACCAACAGAGCTAGAGCGTGTCACGTTGCATTTTTGAATTTTAAAGAAACGTTACAGAAAAAAAGTATAGAACCCCAGCTAAAAGACATATCCATGTCACAATGAAAATCCAAATGAGTTCCCAGTCTTATTCCAACGCATTATAAAAATGTTATTAAATACGAAATATATATAAGGCAGTGAGAAAATATTTTGCTCCTCCATTAATCAAGGACAATATTATTCACCGGATGCGACAGTCTGTTGAATCCTCCGGGATTACAAGACCGAAACGCATTAAGTCAAGATAGGAGCCTAGCTCTGAACAAAAGATTCCCTATAAGAAAATAATATTACAGTCAGGAGAAATTTCCATTTCTTCTTTCCCCTTTTCCCAAGTCCCTCTGTGAAACAGGGATATACTTTTTTAAGTAATATTTTTTTCTTTCTTTAGACAACTCCACCGCCTCCTTCAATATAAATAAACCTCTGAGAGGAAACGTCGTTAGGAAAATACACATCGTTTCTTCTTCTTTGAATTATACTCTCCCAAGCTACAGAGGAGAAACCTTTGTGATATCTTAGTCAAAGAACTGATAGCGTAACAAGTGTCTATATAAAATAAGAACAATTTATTCCCTGCTTGATTTTCCTTGTCCATAACTATATAAAATTCCTCTATTTAAAAATAATTAGGATATAATTAAAAAATAGGTGTTACATAATACATTATAGATATATAATAATATAATAGGTAATAGGTGTTATTGGGCCCTCAGTAAAATAATAGGTAAAAAATGTCTCCCTATAAATCTATAAATAAGGGTCTACAAAACCATTCTTAAACCAGTCATATTGTATGGGAGTGAAACCTGGATGCTTCACTGCGAAGAATGAAGACATTATAAATAGATGGGAGAGGAAAATTTTTAGGAGGATATGGCCCTACTAGAGATGGAGATGTATGAAGAATAAAAAGCAACCAGGAACTAAGAGACCTGTACAAAGCTCCAGATTTGGTTGCTACAATAAAGCAAAAAAGATTAAGATGGCTGGACCATGTTCATAGAATGAGCTCCCACAGAATGCCAAAAATCATGCTGAATGGGCATCCAGAAGGAGGGAAGAGAGAGAGAGGCTCTTAGATTGCGCTGGAGGGAAGACCTTGAGGCAGGCCTGAAGACCATTGTGTATTGGAGGAGAGCAGCTGTTTAACGAAATAAATAGAAGGAAATCTTGGAAGAGGCCAAGGTTCTGCATGGTAATGTAGGACTATTGTTGTTATAATTAAATATATATATAAAACTGATAAATACCACTTTTATCTAGAGCAACAGAATTTTTTATAAAGGGGATACCTTAAACTAGTCCTTTAATCTGTAAGAAAAGAAGGGGGGAATTAGCTGTACAAACGGTTTGGTAATTCTAATTTTTAGAAACATTGTCAGTGTTTTGCTAAAGTACTATAAAGTATTGGAATTGGCAGCCTCGCAAAAAAAAGTGACATTTTCAACGTTTCACCATAATATTGGTTGAAACGTTACTTAAAAAAAAAATGTTATATTTAGAATGAAACTAGACTAAATTTAATACGATTTCAAATTTTTAGAATATTATTAAAAAAGTGGCAGATTGACGCTACCAAATAGTATGCATCAGTGCGACAAGGTCTAAAATTTAGATTTTAATTTGGAATCACAACAGAAACAACATTAAAAATTTTAAATCCGAGCAACACCAGCTGAACTAGAGCGTGTCAAAAATTTAGAACAGCCGAGAGGGATAAAGCAAGATGGGTTAAATCCAAGTTAATTTCGTATTAGGAGAAACAAAGTCAAAAGGAGCTCACTCATTACAACCTACCTCCTAGTCAGGATAGTCTTATTTAGTGAAAAAAATGTTGAGCTCTTCTAACTACTCTAAAACGAACTCGCCCCCTTAAGCCAATCGGCTAAAGAAAAACTAACATGGAACATGTTTTAGCGGTTGCCGTCTTGACCGTAAATGCACAATTTTTTTTTTTCCGCTTACCTGTGATTCAGTTTCATTGCACAGATACAGTTTCAAATTAAATAGCTTGATCCTGATGACCGTCTATGCCTATATGTTGTTTATTTTCTTCTGCTCACCTATACGATTTTAAATTATTTAAATTAAATTATCACCTAATGATTACTCGAAATAAACAAACTCGAGATAAAACAGGGGTTTAAAACATAACTTTATTCATTTAAACTAATATAGTTTCTAAACAGTAAGTTTTCAAACCGTGGTAGTAAACAAGGAAAAGGAATCCATGAAAAGATTCAGTTGGGGGTGAATCGTGATTTGACACTAAATTAAACCATATATCTGTAGTTTTTTGTTTGTTCACTTTTTTCCAAGGATGAAACTTGTTGATTTCCCAAGAGTAATCTCCCTCCGCTCCTGTTCGATATAATGTTGCTAATATCTGAACCAACTCATCCTTGTTTACAAACAGAAATTGTTTGAGATTTTTACCTTCTTTTTTTTATAGTGCTAAAGTATATTTCAATAAAAATCTCTTCTTGAACTATTGATTATAAAACAACAAAGAAATTGAATGTATGAGAAACAATAAAAAAAAAAAAAGTAATAAAAACGTACAAAATTGATTTAAAATCAACTTCTCCCTGACTAGGAAAAACACGAATATGTGTTTTCTATAATCTACTGAATTTCTCAATTTACATTTTAGAATTACAAAGATCAAATTACTAAAATTATTAATTAAATTAAATTAACAATCAATGATTAAATTAAAAAAGTTTAGAGAAAACAGGGGTTTCAAACGTGACTTTTTTCATTCAAACCAATATAGCTTCTATACGGTAGGTTCTAGCTACCAACTACATATAACAAAAATATTTTCCAACAAACCTCTGATAAGGAAAATGTCGGAAAATTTTTGGTCCAAGCAACAACAACAGAGGTAGAGCGTTTCAAAATGTAACATTTTTGAAGGAGAAAAAACAGTTTAACAAACTGTGGAATGCGTTAACAAAGGCGGATTATCTTATCCGCCATCTTATTATGCTAAAAACAGTTAAAACATTGAATATTTCAAAACAGTGTCTTTATAAGGGCAACAATGGCGGAAATTATCCTTCCGCCATATTAAAACCGTTAAATATTTCAAAACAGGACGAACACTAATTCTAATTGTGGAAGGAGAGAGTGGCCAAGGATGTCCTTCGGCCTCAAAAATTGTCAATTCCTGGCAGACCTGTAAAACAGTGTCCTTTTAAGGACAACAATGGAGGAAGTTCCGCCATCTTAAAACCGTTAAATATTTCAAAACAGTATCCTCAAGGACAATAATGGCGGAAGTTATCCTTGGGATAACTTAAAAACCATTAATAACATATTATCCTTAAGGACGAAAAACTAATAAAATTCCGCCATCTTAAAATACCATCCTTCAGGACGAAAACTAATTCTAAATGTGGAAGGAAAGAGTGGCCAAGAATGTCCTTCGGCCTCAAAAAATCGTCAGATCCTGGCAGATCTCTAAAACAGTGTCCTTTTAAGGACAACAATGGTGGAAGTTCCGCCATCTTAAAACCGTTAAATGTTTCAAAACAGTATCCTCAAGGACAACAATGGCGGAAGTTATCCTTCGGATAACTTAAAAACAGTTAAAAACATATTATTCTTAAGGACAAAAACTAATAAAATTCCGCCATCTTAAAACAACATCCTTAAGGACGAAAACTAATTCTAATTGTGGAAGGAAAGAGTGGCCAAGAATGTCCTTCGGCCTCAAAAAATCGTCAGATCCTGGCACATCAGTAAAACAGTATAGACATTATGGACCCCCTAATAAAGACATATCCATGCTAAAGTTTTCTTTAATGTATTTTTTTTGTAAAATTCTAATATTAAATATTTCAATGAGTAACTTACAAATGTGATGATATTATTAAAAACTTAAGAATACATACAGATTGGGTTTTTTTCACATGAGGTTTCTATACCGTTTATTATTTGTATAAACAAAAGAAATATATCATCGTTAATATTTTACAAAATATTTAACATATTAGTATTGATGTCTTTTGGCAGGGTTTATATAGTTTTCTTTTGTACATATTTTTCACCTTCATAACGTGTAACTTCTTTTCACACTCACAAGTGTTACATTGTGATACGTTCTAGCTCTGTTGGTGTTGCTCGGACCGAAAGTTTAGGTTTCAATTTGAAATTGAATGGAGAATATTTTTTGTCATATAACATTTGTTGCTAGTACCTGTTGAGGAGCTACATAGATTTGAATGAAAAAAAAACCAAAAAAAAAAAACGTTTTGCCTACATTTTTTGGAGGCTTTTTTTGATAGGCTCTCTGTTGTTGTTGCTAGGATCGAAAATTTCCCGATAATTTTCTAATCATAAGCAGCGGATACAAAAGTAGATTATAGATAGATATCCGTGATCCTAATCAGGCAAAAATTTGTTCTTTTTGTCAAATATTCTCTTCTATAGTAACACCATGAAAGAGCCGTCTAATCTAAAAGTGAGCACATCCTATGCACGCTAGCATACTACGAGCTTTGCTGATTACACAATATGATATGTTATAAAAATACCAGTAAATTATATACTACTGACTACAGAGATAATAAGAAAACAAAAAAAAAAGAGACAGAAAACATAATAAAAAAAAATAAACTAAACATAAAGTCAACCTCACAACAGACAAAACTATCTTTTCGTTAAAATTCAACATTTTAAACAAATTTCCTTATTTCAGAATTGAAGTTTTTAAACAGTTTGTTTTCTGAAAGTTTTTTTTTCTCATGTCATTCTTCCATCAAAACCTCTAATGGTCAACAATTTTATGACAGATTATTAGATAAACTATTCTTGGCATTGCGTTTCAGGCTGTAATCTGAAAGTGACTTTTTTTTCTCCTCCTCAACACTGCCGCCCCCTCCAGGGTTCCTCCCAATGCAGTGTCGACCCATGCATAAATCCAGACCTGAGTAAACGCAATGTGTTGAGACTTTTGATGATTTAATCGCATTTTCCATATCTTTCACCTTTCTTGTACCGTAAAACGGCCTGACTTTGCACCCAGTGAGATAACTTTGCACCAAGCTCACTAAAATGTTTCAGTTGAGGAAAAAGTGTTTTGCTGTTGTATAAATTAGGGATATTTTATATTCCTTACTTACTTAAGACAACACTGTTGGGTCTAAGGATTTTCACGCTGATCCTAGTTACATCTCATGTTTTATAACAGTTAGTTGATTTTAGTGTTTCAACAGGTGTGATTCCTTTGTGGAATAAAGTCGTGCTTACAACAACTAAATATTTCTCAAATCGATTAAGTTTTGCATTAATTTTATTCTATAATTATTGTAATTTAAATATATGATATTCATTTTGCTCAAAATATTTGCTAAAAGTCTTGGTATTTGAAAATAAAATAAAATCCCCTTTTTGATATGAATTAGGAATGACTTTGCACCAATATTTTGGCGCAAGGTGACCTTCCTGTGGGAAGAAGTCTTTGGCAGTATTGCTCCTCCTAAACAAAATCAATAAACAAGGATATTTTGAAGTTAAGGAGTTAATAAGGTAGTTAAAATTCAAATTATTTGGAATATGTTGTATGCGCATGTGGCTGTAGGAGTGTTAGAACTTCGAGGAATATCATGAGTGAATGTTATATATAGTAGTTGTACGAGTATTGATCCCTGAGGCACACCAGCTAAAATCGTGAAAATAGAAGAAAGCCCTGAGCCATATCGAATGAGGAGAATTAAAATCTTGGTTAAATTAATACAAAAAAAAAAAAAAAAAAAAAGAAGAAATAAACAAAAGATGATCTGAAATTGTACCCCTTACTACAATAAAAAAATACATCATAGAGGTTGTTAAACATTATGAAAACTGTATGATAATAAAGAGGAGAAATATGTATTTCTTTCGAGTTAACTACTGAGAGAGGGCTAAGAAATATGGTTTATGTAGCTATAATTCCAAGACTAGCCGCTTGTTAGTTGAAAGAGCGCTGATATATTTTACGGTGGCCTGTAAGGGCCCTATATCACGCTCAAAGGGTGGCTACCCCAGCCCCTCCCCCCGCCCTCCTTTAGTACTTATCTACATCACACCTCGCTCAGAAGATAGCGCTGTAAAACTTATATCCAATCAGATCTAAGAGCATGCCATCTTTGAAAGGATCATTTGTCAAGAATTATATATCAATTCTTGACTCCGTTTTTAATATTTGCTCATCATTTTAGGTACTGAAAGATCACTTTATAGTTTCATTTCAGGAATTTATGAATTATTTGCCACTAATATAATATTTGATAATACTCGGAACTCGATTAATCGAGTTTCAACCAACCGAAACATCTATTTTTTTATTTCATTTTATTATGTATATATATTTTTTTCTTAAAACATTCGATTACTAAAAATATATGTGTGTGTGTGCTTAGGACCATGCTCTGAAAGAGTAAACTTGTTTCACCGATTCACATTCCCAAATAAATCTAAATAGTCCAGTCCATGAGTGGTGAAATGAGAGGTGTAGAGTGCGTGGAATATGCGATAATTTTTAACTTCGTAGCTTCGTTACGAATAGTTAAAAGGTAAACATACTACAAGTCCCCACCACTGGGGGGTGAGCTAACGTTAGCAAGGAGGGAAGAAGTTCAATGTTTTTGTTTTTTCGATAATATCTTGACTCTAGAAAAATATGTTCCAAATAAACATAAAAGCTAATTGAATTTCCTATAAAATTAATGATATATAAATTTGTCGTAGTTCTAACCGTTTACGAAACATTTGTTATTGAAAATCGATGATTTTCGGAAAAAAACATATGTCACCTCACTTTTTGTCAAACTTTTGTTTCTAGTACCTTCCACAATCGTTTCTCAGAAAAAATGTCAGAATCAAAATTGTAGAAAATTAAATTTACTTTAATTTCATACATACAAGTGTTTAGCAAAAAGTGAGGTGAACATATTTTTTATTTCTAAGATTATCGATTTTTAATAACCTATATCTGAAAAACTGTTAGAATTTCGACGAATATATATATATCATTAATTTTATAGGAAATTTAATGAGCTTTAATTAAGCACCGTTTTTGAGATATTATCGAAAAACAAATTCGGGACGTTCTCCCTTCCCCCCACCCTTAGCTCACCCGCCAGGGGCTGGGACTTTTAATATGTTTACCTTCTAACTACTCCTAGCAAAGCTGTGAAGTCAAAAATTATCGCATATTTCATGCACTCTACATCCCTCATTTCACCACTCTTTAACTGTCAAGAAAACACGTTTGTTGGTACTCATTCCGAAACTAATTCTTCGATCCTAAATTTCTATTTTTTTATTAGAATGCTCCTTAAAGGGGGTAGCGGGATAAGATAGGTCTGGCGGCCCCCACGGATTTTATTCTGGCGACCCCAAAACCTTGAAGAAGGCCAAAAAAGAAAATTTTTGAGATTTTTTCCGTCCCCCCATCTCCCCCCTGAAACCCCACAAGGAGAAAAAACGTGCTCTTTGATTTTTGATTTTTTTTTCGAGAGTTCAAATTAATTTTTAAGCGGTTCCAACACAAGAAAAATTTTGTTTGGGATGTGTTGATGTTTCCCGAATTTTTTCAGATTTTATCATTGAATGAAACATAGTTTAATATTAAAAAAAAAAAACGTAAATAATCGGGATATTACAGTAAAAACTCAAAGGTATTTTGGTGCTGACTCAATGAAAAAGAACGGCCTAAATAGAATTCCTCTTCAAAATGGCGCCGATAAACTTGAATTTGGTTGCTTGTTGTCCGCGACAAATCGATTCGAGTAAAACGCAAATTTTAAATTATGCAATTTAGGCCTACAGAATAAGGCAATATTTAATTAAATAAGTGAAAAATAGTTCATAAAGGGGTTTTCGAGGTCGCTGATCACGAATTTAATGTCAAAAATATATTTTGACCATTGACAGCTGTCAACAAGTGATAAAATTGTTATATTTCTAATTTTTGATAAATAATCAACAAAAATGCTTTATTTATGACTAGACGAGTTGAACGACGATATTTTCCGCACAGAACGTTTCCTACATCTACTTCTTTGTCCAGCTCCACCGATGACGAGTTGGCTTCTTCTTCTGAAGTAATGACTTTTTTCTGCCCGGTGTCATATCAACAGCAGATACCATTTCACGCATCTTTCATCATGTTCATGTTTTCGTTTTTTTGGAGGCATTTCGGTGTAAGCTGAAAAAATTGTCAAATTAACGTTCTCAAAAAAGTCAAACTAAAGAAATGTAATATGACGCTTCACAATACTAGACATTTTAATACTAAATAAATTCAGCAGGGCAACGTAAATATATCATAAGAAAGGTACTCTCGCTTCTGTTAACTCGTGTTTACTTGAAAAAGCCAAATAAACGTGTATAATAAATACGCGACAGTGTGACAGATTGGCTTCCTTCCAGGATTATAATTCCTAAATCAGTCTTCAGTCAGTTAATAAGATATTTTTGTGTGAATAGCATCAGCCACAATGCAGCATACATATTTTAATATTGAATACGCTGATATGATTTTTGTGTATGGTTTCTGTAACGGTAATGCTTTAGAAGCAGTGCGGGAGTATGCGCGCCGATTTCCAAATAGAAGAGTGCCTAATCGACGAGTCTTTTCGTTAACTTTTCATAGACTACGAGAGACTGGGTAATTCTTAATACGTAATGAAGGCGACCGATTCCAGGCAGCAACAAGAGCAGATTATCGGAGAAGAAATTGTGTCCAACGTCACTTCGATGACAATCCTGAGATCAGCATCCGAAGAGCATCCATCTGCTGCATTAGCAATATCGCGGCAGCAATATGGCAAACTTTGAAAGGTGATAATCGCTACCCATACCATCTTCAAAAAGTTCAGAATTTATTACCTCAAGATTATGTCAAGAGTTTGAATTTTAGTAACTGGTTTCTTGACGAAATTCGCGATGATAATTTATTTCCATTAAAAATTATATGGACCGATGAAGCTACCTTTACAAGAGGAGGAATTGTTAATCAAAGAAATTATCATGTATGGGCTCTTGAAAATCCCAGAGCTATTAGAGAGAATAGGTTTCAGCATGAATTTGCTATTAACGTTTGGCTTGGAATTTGGAACGGATTACTGGTGGGACCATATTTTTTACCTGGAAGATTGAATGGTATCACACTTAAACATTTTTTGGAGAACGACTTTTCTAATTATTTAGATGTTTTACATCTTACTGTTTTACAGATCTGCCAGGATCTGACGATTTTTTGAGGCCGAGGAAGAACATCCTTGGCCACTCTCTCCATCCACAATTAGAATTAGCTTTTTCGTCCTTAAGGATTGCTGTTTTAACGGTTTTTTAAGTTATCCGAAGGATAACTTCTGCCATTGTTGTCCTCCAGGATACTGTTTTAAAATATTTAACGGTTTTAAGATCGCGGACCTAAAAAGGACACTTTTTTAAAAAATATTCGACTATTTAACTGTTTTAAGACGGCGGAAGGATATTACTTCGTTGTTAACTCATTCTACGGGAGGCTGAAGATAGTTTTTCAACGCTAACGACTCCTTCCCGTTTACTCTTTTTGCTAAAAAGGTACGATATAGAAGAGTGGCGGTTTTTTAATTTCTGAAAAAATGTAAATAATTTTCGCTATCTCACATATTTCGCAACCGATTAAGACAAAATTTTAAGGTCATCTAGAAGCCTTAAAACTGCATAGTTTAGCCCAAATCCGGAGGTTGTAGGATTACCCCTTATTGAAATATCTCAATTTATAGCTGACCTTGGATTTTATTTAGATCCCTTACAGCAGCGGATTGAAAAGTGGTTTTAACTCGATGGATGTCCAGCTCATTATAGCAGAGTTGCTCGAGCTTGGCTGGATATAAATTATCCTCAACGATGGATTAGACGTGGAGGAGTAGTACCTTGGCCACCCAGATCACCTGATATGACACCCATGGATTTCTTCGTATGGGGAACCTTGAAGCAGAAAGTTTATTCGGTGTCAATCAACTCAAGAGAGCAATTAAGAGACCGAATCATAGATGCAGTGCACCAATTATCATCAGATTAATGTTTAGTTGAAATTTATCAAGTGAATGCTAGATCTTATGCTTGCATTGGTGCAAGAGGACAACATTTTGAGCAATATAAAAAAAAGAACATAACATAAATATGAATGTAAAAAATAAGTATTAAAATGAAAACTTGTTTTGTTTCTTTTTTTGCGATTTTCTCTAAAACTAAGCCAAAACGAGAAAATCTCTAAAGGACTTTTTGTCTTAGTTTTTCGGTTCCCTAAAAGTTCCTGAAGTTTTGCCATTTAAATTCGAGACACCCTGTATAAAAAGACAAGCTATTTTTCGTTTGTGATCACTAACTGAGGAAACTACTGAACCAGTTTGTAGCACATGTTAAGCACATTATTTTCATAAACTAAGGAAGTTTTAAGTAATTATCAATAAAATAGGTGGCACCATTCAAGAGAGGTTACAACGGTACTCTGTTATGTATGATTTGAAATTTATAACAAAATTTACTTATTATTTGTTTAATTGTTATAAAAAAAGCTATAAATATATGGATCCCAGTGAAGTTTAAAAATTGACACATATATGGCTAGCGCCACTCAGCTACAGTTAGCATGTCAAACCTATCCAATCCATCTGTACCAAATTTTAACATCATCTTCATAGTTCTAAGAAGGTTTACAATACTAAAGTTTACTAAAATAATAATAATTTAAATGTACCTTCAGTGTTAAGTGGAAGAAACGACAATTGCCACATAGTCATTAACTTTTGAGGTTAGATATTAAAATCCAACCAGAGGTTACAAATCAATGAAATTATCGCCTAATCCTTTGCCTTTTAATATTATGTGAAAAAATTTTTACAAGATTTATTTGTATTATCCGCAAGAGTTTCTTAATAGTCTATGTCTATCTGGATCACCAGCTCATAAATTGAAGTTAAAAATTGGATGTCAATTTATGCTTTTATTCAATCTTCATTCACCTAATCTGTAAATTTTTAACCAGGTTAAAAATCACTGCTATGTGTCCAAACATCGTTCAAGTAATACTTTAAAAAATTTATTTATATCGATAAACAAATGAAACTTCAAATATTAGTTAAGATTATCTTTTGTTATTTCCTTATAAGAGCAAAGCCGCGAAGGGGGATGCTAATCTAAAGATAAAGGAGAAGAGGATTAAGGTGAATTATTTTTATCCACGTGAATTTTATTTTTTTGATGAAATGTTTTTGAGATTTTTTTCATAGTGTTTTTGGTGCTTCATTACCTGTAATTGTTAGTTTATTAGGTGAAATTAGTTAATACTTGAAGACTGACGATAGTTCAAAGGATTCAACCACTGCAGTCAGGAGTTGAAAATTGTATTTAAAAGTTTAAATCTTCATTACGATATCGATTGAATTTTTTCATTGAATAAATAAAAATAATAAAAATGTTTTATTCAAATGTGTTTTATACAATTGTAACATATTACCTAGATATTAATACATGTTTGGATAAAAAAAACAATTTAAACTACATTGTGAGCTTATAGGTATAAATTGGTTTGCATTTTTAACAGTGGGAAAAATAATAAAAACCTACAAAATAAGAAAAAAAAATTACTAAACCAAAATACATAATTAATCAACTTATTGTACAGTAAAGTTTATTAACTTTTCTGAATAATTAACTTATATATTATTTTTGTTTCAATAAATTAAATTTCAAACTGAACCAATAATTCGGAGGATATCTTCTATAAATATTATTCTGGTAGTATGTGGTTTGTACGTTAGTGTTTGTATCTTCTTAAGCTTTGCTTGTTATAATTACCTATTGTTTGAATTATAGGATTTCCTGATTTTTTTATAAAGTTGATAAAGTTCCGGGTCTGTGCGTGAATAAATTGTTTAATTTTTTGAAAACCTAAATCGAGTAGCATTTCGGTTATTTTTATGTATCTGGGGTAGTCGTTTATTATTCTCATACATTGGTTTTGCACCCTTTCAATTTTTTTATAGTTGGGGTCACAGGTGTGGACCACATACGCAGTAATGGTCTTATTTATACAGAATGATTTCGTTTTTAATCGACAGTGGGAATTTTCTTCTAAAATATTTTTTGGTGCAGTTGATTAAAAGAGGTGTGACTGTCAATATTTAATCTAGTTCCAGACCGAGGTAGGTAACAGTTTGAGTCCAAGAGATTTAGATAGATATGCTGCAGGATGTCAGGACTTATTTTTGTGAAAATTATTGCTGAAGTTTTTTAATATTGAATAAATTATCCATTTATAATTAATATTAATACAAATGCCTACTCGATTATTCCAAATACATGTAATCTAGGATGCATTACGGGAAAACTGAAAAGGGAAGCTACACTTCCATTACAAACTCCATAGCCACTGAAACCCACTTGATTTAACTTTCCTAACAATCGCTGATAACCAGGCCTAGTGACCTACTTACCTAGAGGAGACAATTGATTGTTACCAATGGGAAATTTCACCACTGTTCAAAGTTACGCTACGGATTTTGGCAGTATTTTCGTGTTGTAACAAAATTAATCATGGTAAGAACATGTGATATAAATCCAGGAAGAGATGAACTTATTCTATACTATCATATAAAAAGACAAGCCATTTTTCGTTTGTGATCATGAACAGCGAAAACTACCAAATTTTAACCACGTTTTCTTTATAGTTTCAGTAAGGTTTAGCAATAATAAGATCTACTGTTTTTCAATTAATTCCTTATTAAAAGAGCAATAATATGTGAATAACAGTGAAATTTGAAATTCGACCGATAGGCGGTGAACACTATTCTACATGAGAGGTTACAATGATACAGTGTTATACAGGGTGAGTATCTCTTAGTGTAAAAAAAAAAAAAAATTGGTGAAACTAGATCAAAAATATAGCAAAATGCCGCATACCTCACCTTTCTATTCCAATCCGTTGCAGATATACGATAAATCAAAGACTTTTTTGAGGCAGCCACGTTTTTTTTTCCATAAAAGCTGTAATATCTCAATTTCTTTTAAATATTTTTCAAATTTAGACCACATTTTCGGATTCAGCATTAAATTTTCTATAATAACTGAGTACCTGTAACCTTGAATTTTACAAACTTGGTATCTAAAGAACAGCTTGATCTTCACCTTATTTAGGGAAGTTACAATGTCTTATATTACTTCAACGCTCACCGTTATTCGAAAAAGCTATCCACAAAACGTCAAATCTCACAAAAACTTGCAAATTTAATCAGCTTTTGATTGATATGCTAAATGTAATGATTTTAGTTCAGTTTTATGGAGAAATTTACTTTTAAAACCGAAAAAAAAATGGTGTTCTCATTTGGCATACAAATCAGTTACTAAACATTTTGACATTCCCTTAATGGAAATGTGCATTTTAAACATAATAAACTCTGCATTTCATTGGAATAAAAAACAAAGAAAAAAATTATTGTTTAATAGAAAATGAAGGAAAACTTTTTTTTTTTTTTACCTTTTTGAGGTGAAGTTTATGGGCAGACGAGTCTGTTTTTACAGGGGAAGGCATTTCTACCATTCCATGTGGTGTATAAAGGAAAAGCTGTAATATCTCATTTTTTTTTTTAAAGATTTTTAAAATTAAATATTTAAACAAAATTTGGGTATTACAGCTTTTATTGAAAAAAAAAGTGGTTTCCTCAAAAAAGTCTTTGATTTATCGTATCTCTGCAACGGACTGGAATAGAAAGGTGAGGTTTGCGGCATTTTGCTACTTTTTTGATCTAGTTTTCCCCAATTTTTTTTTTTTTTTTTTTTTTTTACACTAAGAGATACTCACCCTGTATAGAGCTAGAAATCAATATTAAAATTTACGTATTTTCAAATACATTATTAAAATATATTTAAATACGTTATACGACATGTGGATCCCAGTGAAGTTTGAAAATCTACCGATATATGTTAGTACTATTCCGTAATTGAGTTAATAATGGTAAAACTCCTGAACGCATCTGTACCAAATATTAACTACATTATCTTCATAGTTCTAGGAAGTTTTAGCAATAATAAAATTTACAATTATAAAAATTAAAATGTACGATGTTGAGTGGCAGAAACGAGGTTTGCAACACCGTCAGACAGTTTTGTGGCTAGAAATTAAAATTGAACCAGATGAAATCAATTAAATTCTTTCATGCCGAATAAAAATTAATACCAAATCAAAATGTTGATCATTTGCTTTTGGTGTATGGTGTATAAAAAATATACAAAGGTTCATGAGTGTATAAAAATATGACTCATGAACCTTTAGTTGCAAACACGAATAATGCAGTCCATTATCTGTAAGAGTCTCTTTATAGTACCTGTCCATCTGTATTACTAACATATACATTAGAAATTATAATTCTCTTCTCTTCTCTTAATCCAACCTTCTTTTACCGCTGAGCGGTGTGAGTTTCCTTCTTATAGAGCCTGGCCCAAGAAGTCCTGTCTTACACCAGCTGCCTTCTCCTCCATTCCATTCCTCTTCTGTTAAAGGCCTCTTTGATTGCTTCCTTCCAGGTCTTCCTTGTGGTCGTCTTCCCTCTACTCTGGCCTCGCGAGACGTGTCCAAACCACCTAAGTTGGTTTTCTTGGATTATTTCTTCTGCAGGCCTCAGGTCTAAGTTTGTTCTTATAGTAGTGTTCCTCACACGATCTTTTCTTGTTTTCCCCTTTATTTTTCTTAAATAGCGCATTTCCATGGATTGGATTTGGCTTTTGTGTTTGGAAGTGAGGGTCCAAGACTCGCATGCGTAAGTTAGAATTAGGAGGAAAGTATTCTTGAAGAACAACTTCTTAGAATTAAAAATTAGATGTCCAAATATGCTTTTACGTCTTATCTTTAAACACCTCATCAGTGCAATTTTATCCGGATTCAAAATACACGAAAATATCATTGAAGAAATAATGCTGGATTGCTGGATACTTCAGTACAAGATTTTCATCATAAAAAATATCAATTCTAATATTAGTCAAAATTATCTAAGTTCTTTACTTATGAGAGCGGGCGTAGCCGCGGAATGCTGGTTTAATATATTTGATAGGGTTGAGGAAAAACTCAAAATAAAAAAAATTATGATTACTACAATAAATACATAAGTACAAACTCAAGTTTAAGTAACTGATTGTGTTGAAAACAAAAACAATAGGAAGGAGAATACTAAAAAAAAAACAAAAGACGTCAGAAAACTTAAAGTGGTTTGATTTATAGAAGATCATTTCAGTTCGAACAAAAGTAAAACATAAAGCGGTATCAAAACCTGACTTTTCTAATCCAGTGGCAGTTTATGTAATAAAAGATTTTTTTTTTTTTAATTTTGACTTCTAACCGTTGTTTTATTTGTGCTTTGCTGTCTTTATGTGCTGTGTTACTATAAACCGGTAGTTGATACTAAACAAACATAATATAACACGCCTCCACCGCCCTTAGAAGTCTAAATCGAGAACTTATACGCTTACTTTCCCACACGATCTTTCGTCTTCTCAAGAGTGATTTTAGATATTTCAGACAGAAATAAACAGTTAATGAATGATGTATCTAAGGGAGACAGCGTGAGAGACTGGGTAATGAAGTGATGGCACGAGTTCAAATAAAATAAATAAAAGTGAAGTAATACTTAAAGTATTTAAGTGAAGCAAGATCCCGAAATTAATCCGATTGAAAATTCCCAGACAAGTAAATGTTATCGAAAGTTAGCCCTAAGGGAAGATTCAGCACCTGGACAAACACGAACTCATTTATTAGGCTGGGAAAAATATTAGAAGTTTCCCTAGCAAATTTTCGGTTTATATATATATATATATATATATATATATATATATATATATATATATATATATATATATAAATATATATATATATTTTTTTTTTTTTTTTTTTTTTTTTTTTTTTGCTCAGAAACGATTTTCTTTAGAACCAATTGTGCAGCAAATATTTTGGTGAAACGTTGAAAAAGTCAAAAATTTTGACTCTTTGACGCTACCAATTAGCTCATCAAGGTTGGATTTTAGCACACAAGCACAACAATAATATATAAAAAAAAATTAAATGAACTCGGCCTTTTGCACAAACAAAAAACAAAAAAAATGCACAATTTTACAGGACTATTAGGGTTTTGCCGAAGATATTTCCAACCCTCTCCGGACTCCGCAGGTGGTAGAAAAGTGCGGTTGTACTGTATTTTAACATACCAGAGTTAATTTTCCACTTTTTATAAAAGAAAAAAATACAATAATTTCTTCATAATTTCCATTTTATTATTAGCTACTCACATCCTAAACGAATTTAATTTAACCCTCTCAAAAACTAATAACAAAAAATTGAAAGTGATGAGCCTTTTTTAATTGGATTTTAAAAGACAAGGTTGTTCAGAAATTTTATTACAAGATAATATATTTTTTATTACTATACTTATTTGTTATTTTTTTATTGTAATATTTACCTAACACCTTATGTTTATAACTTAAAGTATGTCCTCAATTTAATAGCTAATGTAAGGGATCTCGATAAAAAGGAAGAACAATGAACTTTATTCTGGGACAACTTGTCCCCTTAGAATAACAAATGAGTACAATACATAGAACAATCGTCAGGCTATGATAATTAATTATTATAAATAATAATAACAATTGATCAATAATTAAATTATGAGTTACAAAATAAATGAAGAAATCTTGTAAAACGATACATCTTGTGTGTACTATTATAATGTATATAACATAAATATTCATGTTTTACATTTGCTCAGAAGATTGAAGAATCAGTAGGTAAAGAAATAGATGATGTTTAAAGTATGAGTGGAGCTTTTTCCTATTGATATGGGCAACGAATTCCATAAAGAGGAAGCGCGGATAATAAAGGATTTTTCGAAGGATGCAGTTCGATACGCCGGAGTGTACAGGTTGATGGCTTGGGTTCTAGCATTTAAGAGGTGGATGGAGGAACGCAGGGCAAGGAGGTCATGAATATAGGTGGGTTTATTGGTTTTCAAGGATTGAAATATGAGAGCACCTAGGAAGTATTGACGTCGGAAACTGGGGTAAAGCCAATCAATTTCAGAATACCTGTGAGATTTGTAAGGACGTCTAGAAATCCCAAAAATAAATCTAATGAAAGGAGTTTTTATTTTAGAAAATTAAATATACAATACTTTTTTTACAGTTAGCTCTAGTTGTTAAGCATTTTTCATTAAACATAATTTTACTATAATATGATTTAGCTTTTCCAGATTTTATGTCTTTTTTTTTTCTATTATATATATAGACATAAATCCAGATTACATGGTGAAAGGATAGTAAAGATATAGAAGATAATGGCATCAATCTTATAATAATGGACTCGAGGAAAATACATTACAATATATTGATGATAGAAGATTGGAGTGGCCTAGTAAAAAGGATGGAATAGGGAAGATTACCCGAGAAATCGTTGGAGTGGTAAAAAGGAAAAAAAAGATTATCCCAGGCGGTCATGGAAAATGACGAGAGACAACTTGCCTGCCGGTAAGTAGAGATTCTATTTTATTGATAGAATATATTATTATTGGATCCATCATGTAAAACATTTATTTAAAAATAAAAAACGGATTTATTCAAGAAGAATAAACATTAAGAAGATAAACAACTAAAAAAAACAACAAAAAACATAACTTTTAATATATTTTAACATGGAACATGCTTTACCCGTTATTTAGCTGGTCAAAAGCGATACATTTTTGGAGAATTTAATATAGTTTAACATCTTCTTGCTCTGTTAGTGTTACTCGATTCGAAAATTTGACGACATTGTACTTGTCAAAAATTTAATGAAGAATATTTTTTGTTGCATTAACATTTGTCGCTGGGACCGAGCGTTTAGATGATATATTGGTTTGAATAAAAAAAGTTATGTTTGAAACCTACAAGTAAGAAGAAAAAATACAGAACATAAGGTCATTGAGAGGGAATAAAACTATCATTCAATTAAACTTCTAATATAGAATAACATTCTCAAACCTGCCTGGACTTAAACACTATAACAAAGAAAAACAGGCAAATTATTACTTAAAAAAAAAAAAATTATTATTTTAAAAGAAAGATTAAAATCTGAATGAATGATGTAATTGTCGGTATAAAATGCAGTTGTTAAATGGCAAAGCAGAAGTTACAAACAAATGAAAGCTTTTTATATTTCTTTATTGATCTTTACAACTGTATAAAATAAATACATATATTCTACTACCTGTAATAATATGACCTAACAAAAGGTTTTAGTATTTAAAAAAAATAAAATAAAATAATATTAATTTTATTAGAGGGAATATGTAACTGATTAAAATAGTTACATGTTTATTTTATTTGTTTAAATAGATAAGTATCATTTGAGATAAAAAAAATACAGTTATAAAAATTTGAATATGCCTAATGCTTACACTCAAAATTTTATTATTTCATTAATAATTTATTTTTTTAAAGTGAAAAGTTTAATTACATTTTATTTTGTCAAAGAAATTCAAATTGAAATTAGATTTTGAAATTAATAATTTTATTATTTAAACATTATTTAAAGAGGCAGTGGTACAGTTTAAAATATTTCAATATTTTTTATAAACTTTTTTAACATGTTTTTATACAAAACCTATTAAATTTGTAGTGAAATTCATGCAATGTAAAAATCAAAATATATTTTAAAAGAATATTTAGTTGACTAAAAATGAGTTGTGATAAAACATAAGAGATGGTGCTGATTGAGAAGGCAGTGGTGAACATGGAAAAGGAGTTTTAGAGAGAGGAAATCCCACTGAGAGTTTTGTGCCCAGACATGTTTGGTTATTTTCTTGGAATTGAGTAACGGGTCATAGAACACCTTGGGCCCAAGGCAACATTTTAAATTAATTTTTTTTTTTTTTATAACAATTTATTGAAATTTATAACTCTACAAAATTAATACATCAAGTAAATGTGCTGTTAACTATTACAATAACGTGAAAAAGAACTACTCATCAGTAGCACTTTAATAAAAATTCTACACTAGAAGGTCTCTCTCTGGGCCATCTTCTTTTCAGACGCATCAGAGGATTATCAGGAATAGTGTGGGAAGCAAGTTGAGAAATTAGGGGATTTGAGTGGTTATGGAGCTTACTATGAAAGGATAAATATCTGGTTTGGGCTAAATCAGCAACATATGGAACATTAAGATCTTTATGGATAAGTTTATTGGTCACAAAGTAAGGTGTATTTAGGATTTTTCGAAGGATTTTGGATTGCAAGCATTGGATACGAGATGAATTGGATGGTTTAGTGGAGCCCCAAAGCTCAACTCCGTACATCCAGATAGGTCTAATCACAGTCATGTATATTAGCCTTTTGTAATTAATTGGGAGCTTTGAACGTTTGTCTAGTAAATGTTGAAGTACTCTGTAACGACGGGCAGTTTCTTGTCTTTTTAGTCTTGTTTGTGGATTCCAAGACGTTTGTCCAAGTGGAGTCCTAGGTTGCGGATCTGTTCAACAGGGATTAATGGAATGTCATTGAAGGATACTGTAGGACAGGAAGTCGTGGGTTCACGACGAAGGATAAATGTAATTTGGTGAGATTTTTTTGGATTTATTTTGATACTCCATTTTTGACACCATTCTTGAAGGGTTATCTCCACATTTTAGAGAAATAACACTAAAGAGAAAATATGTACTTAACATGCAGGTTAAAAATATATATTAAAAAATAATGTGTATATATATATATATATACACATATATATAATATATAATTATATAAAATTATTTACATTTATAATTACATGTCAAATCAAACATTCGGTTTTTTTCTCTACAATACATTTTATCGCATAAGTCCTAATTTATTTAACTTATTTCACAACATTTATCGGAACTTTATTCTCATCCTCAGGTTTCTAAAATTCTTCTGCTACAAAAATTGTTATAAAATTACATCATATAGAAAAATATATATATATTTTAAAGAATATACATATATATATGCACTCCGCACAATCTCTTGTTTTATTTCTTCTCAAGAGTGAATCTAAATACAAATATAAAGTTTATTAAAAAAAAAAAAAAAAATGAATAATGTGATGAATCATATTTTAATAAAACAGAAACATCGATCGGAAATATCGTAATAAAAAAATTTATGATAGAAAACTGTAAACTATTGCCGTGAACTTTGATTTAAATCCAACTTCATTGAGCTTTATTAGCAGATTTTATGGGAGTTTATAAAAAAATTTAATATAGCTCAAAAGAAATTCAAAACATTTTAGAAGGTATTGCCCTCCATAATGAAACTTCAGCAAATTTAAAATTGAATATATTTGTAAAAAAAAAAATAAGCATTTTTTCATAAAATATAAACCAGTTATAATGAGCCGTGTTGATACTTTTCAACTAAATCCGAAAAAAAATTGAAATTAAGTTCTCAAAGGTTTTTATGTTTTACTGGTCCGCTGTAAAACCTAACTTTTGATGGGAAATGCAGAGTTTAAATAGAAATGGATTAAAAGCATATTTGTGTATCAGAATATCACTAATATATACATTTTATAAATACACTTTATTTTTCCTGAATCTTAAAAACAAAACACAAATGATCGAAACCTGGCCAATGACTTCTTTTTTTTTAAAATCTTTTTTTTTAATGTACTTGAGGTTCTCCAAAAACACATTTGCTGGGGAAAGATCTTTCTTTGAGAATCGTATAACATTTATAAATGACTTTATAGAATCTGTACATAAAATGAACATCAAGTAAATCTGTATAAAATGAACATCAAGTAAATCTGATAATAATGTACATAATAACATGACAATTGCTTGTGAAGCAAACTACCCCAGTGGTAGCACTTCAATAAAGTTCTGTATGAGATGGTCCCGAAGGTGGATTTTCAGACTCCTCGGTCGGCTGTCAGGAATAGGATGGGAAGCGAGTTGAGAGTCTAGTGGATGTGAATGTTTATGATGTTTACTATGAAAGGATAGTTATCTGGTTTGGGCTTAATCTACAACACATGGAACATTGAGGATTTTTCGAAGGATTTTGGATTGGATACGGGATGAATTAGATGGTTTGGTGGAGCTTCTAAGCTCAGTGCAGTGTGTCCAAATGAATCTAATTACTTTCATGTAAATGAGTCTTTTATAATTAATTGGGAGCTTTGAAATCTCGTCTAGCGAATGTTGGAGTAGTCGAAAACGATGTGGAGTTTCATGTCTTTTAAGTCTCGTAAGTGGATTCCAAGTAAGACATTTGCCTAGATGGAGTTCTAGGCAGCGGATCTGTTCAACAAGGAGCAGTAGAATATTATTAAAGAACGCTGTAGGACAGGAGGACGCAGGTTTATGACGAAGGGTAAAGGTTATTTGATGAGACTTGTTGGATATATTTTAATTCTCATTTTTGAAACCGTTCATGAAAGTTTTTGATATGAGATGCAATGAAAGGATCATTTTTTACTGATAACACACAATTGACCTTCTCTCAGCTTATTTATTGGTTAAAGGGATCCCACATCCAAATCCTTGTTATCTTTCTACAAGTGATATCAGCAAGCTTTTACCGAACTGTTAGCAAAATGTTACACGAAGTTTTATATATTATATACAATCAATATTTTGTGAAACATGGACTGTAAAAATTCTCCATGGAGTCCACGAGCGAGACCGAAGCTTATGATGGAGCTTATAGGGGCTGTCAGAAACATTCGTTTGAACACAAAGTAAGGGAAATTGTTAGTATTTTCCTCCTAGCTTTCTCTTACACTCCCAACATCAAACACGTCACTCACAAGGTTTCGACATGAATGATCGTACTTGTGTTGGATTATGCAAACTCTGTCTGAATAATTTTTCAATAAATTATAATAAGTTTGTTTCCAGATCTTCAGGTCCATTCTGCCCCTTACAGCTATTCTTTCTGTCGTGTTCTTTTGAACTATTTAGATATAACTTTAATTAACGCGGCACAAAATTATTACTACTGTTATTAATGTTTATTGTTGTAAGAAATTACCAAAGCAAAAGTAAAATAAAATAAAATACATTTCTTTTAATTTACGAAATCTACAAGAGACCAGAAGATTTTTAAAATTATAATAGTATGAACTATATATATTTTTTTTCATTTAACGTCTTTGACGAATTATATACTTGTGATGAGTCCAGTTTTTTTTTTTTTTTTTTTTTTTTTTTTTTTTTTTTTTTTTTTTTTTTTTTTTTTTTTTTTTTTTTTTTTTTTTTTTTTTTTTTTTTTTTTTTAACGAAATTTCTGCCTGGGACTGAAACTAGCAACAAAGTTAACAATATACACTCATCTAGATCACCATCTATCGAAACCATTTAAAATAGGTATACTAATATTCTAAAACAAAATATCATATACAAAACACGATATAAAATTTAAAAAAATGTCATTCAAAAAAAAAAAAAAAAATACTCCATTTCTCCTTGACTGTGAAAAACAATCTATTATGGATGTGTCTATCTATGATCTACTGCTTCTGATAAATAACAGAGCTAGTTAAAAAATCCATAACACTTGCTAAATATAGGCAAAACGTTACTTTTTTCATTTAAACCAATATAGCTCCTAAAACAAAGAAACTAAAAAAAAAACAATAATACTATAGACCCTCAGTCAACAGACATATCCACGTCAAAACAAGAAACATACAAAAATGAATAGCACAATAATAAATTTTCAAAAAAAAAATTGTAGATAAATAAATAATATTTATATAGAACATATAACACTGGTCAACACAATTTTTGATTCCTTCATTTTTTTTATTGTTACTGGTTATTGTAAAGGCCCTGACTATGAAAAAAATACTGGGAGATTGCTAACAGCTTTATTTTGTCAAATATAAAGTTTTACTCTTTTGATTAAAAAATAAAAGGAAATTAATACATAATGTTAACAAAATTTTATTGAACATTATTATCAAATGATCTTTTATAGGATTTCCTTAAATAAACGACTTAATGTAGATCTCTTTGCATAAAATATTTGTGTATTATTCTTTCAAAGTCATAGAATCTGCAATAGGTATGGTCCGTACTTGTTACTGCTATGGAGCAAAACACAGTTTAAACTTCTTTTGCTGATGTCGATAAAAATGCACCAATCCCTATGCATGTAGTTTATTAAACCCATCTGTTGCAAAATACCACCAACATTGTTACAAAAGACTAAATCCTCCTCTTGAGAAAAATACGGTAACAGTTTGATTTCTCCGGAACGATAAAAAGTAATGTTGGTTTCGGGATTAAGCAAATGTTTTTCTTTTAAATGAGATGCAAAAAATTCTGGAGATTCTTTCGGTAAATTCAGATCCCTCACTAAGTTATTAAGTTATTTCTGATTAAATGGTTGAGGTTCTCAAAGGCTCTAATCTGGATCAGAGTCATCATTCGATATATTTTGTTCGCGTTCACAGAGATTTGGATCATCAGAGGATTTAGACGTGCTGGGTTGTACTCTCGAGATTTTAATTGAGATTGTTGAGCAGAAGATAATTTAGGATATGACGAATTACTTCGATTTCCAGGGTTAATTCCGTTTATTTTCACAACCCAAAAGTAGCAGTCTTCATAATGGTTTTGAGGTTCTCGTCAAATCATTGGAGTTACGAACTTCACTGCATCTCTTTTCCAGCTGGACCATAACCGTAGGCACACAACACATTTTTGGCAAACAATATGAGGAACCCATGGCTTGTCCTGATTGTACAAATCTATTTTGAAGCATTGATGATATACAGTTTTACAAAGTCTGATATCGGTTTTCGATATTTTTAAAATTATATTCGCCAAAAATATAGTAAATACAATCTGGATTAAGCACACAAGACCGCCTGGACGAATGCATATCGAAAATAATGACAGAATATATTTTACTGTCGGACAAATTTGAAAATCAAAGTAAAAATACTAAATAAGGTTGGTAAGCTATAACTCAAAAACAAAAGCTGTTAGAGAAACTTTGTTGTCATATTTAAAAAATACGTATCAAATTGAGTTGAAACAACAAAATTGTTACAGGAAACAAAAAAAAATTTTTTTTTTGTTGACCTGTGTAATATAGGCAATAAATTGAGATACGGTAAATGTTAAGAAAGAATTATTTTTAACGTTTATTTTAATACATTCTAGTTTGGATTTATTTCATTTCTGATCGCAAATGTTACTAAAACTTTTTACTAAACCCTGTAGATGAAAGTAATCACAGACAAATATTAATTGATTTTAAGGTAGATTTTTCTACTTCATATATTTCAAAAAGTTATAAAGAAAACAAATCAATATGATATTAGACCTAGAAAAGTTATATTAACGAGGATGGGTAGAAAAAAACAAAATAAATCAGGTGATTATAGATATCGTGTTTTGTTGCCCTAAGACAATCCTTTATGAAATGAATGGCTGAATAACTGTATGTTTACTTTCTATAGTGTATAATAACATGGCGGATTTTACAAAGTATAATAGTCCAGTAAAATAAGGCTCCAAAAGTCCGTTTTCAAGAAAATCTGCCGAACTTTTATTCTCACGGGTCTTTATGTTTTGTTTTGTTAGTTTTTGATCGGACGAATAGTTTCGGAGCTATTGTGAAAAATGTGCCAAAAAAACGTTATTGTCACAGCAATACGGGTTTTTTAGCGTGCTTTTAAGGGACATCATTAAAATTCCATATATAATATTCCAATAGTACATTTAATAAGCTTTAAGATCAGAAATTTTTTGGGAATTTTGTTTGTGATTTTAGGTATGAAGGCGATGTTTGCCGTGATAGCTAACTTCAGATTCGGATTCAGAATTCCAAGTAACATAAAGATTCGTTGAGAATAAAAGTTTGGCAGTTTTTTCTTCGGCAAACCCTTACTTTACTGGACTATAACCATAACTACTAAACAAAAACACATTAAAAACAACATACTGAATATTTTACGATAAACTGGTATCTCATAATATCCAAACGGATTAAAGAAAAACACGACTACCACAAATATTTCTGATAGCACACACCGCAGGCTAAAAAAAAGTTGGCTGAGGGATCTCCAAACGTGAAAATTTTCATTTCGGCTCCATGACAATGGAACTGGTCTGATCGATCTATATGCTTATCGAGGGGAGTTTGCTTTTGATTGGAAATGGATAATCAAATACAACGACCATGAATGATTGAGTAAATATTTACATCGAGAATGAGCTGCCGGAGAATTGGGATATGTAATGGACTGAAATACTTGATTAAGAAAATGTCAGAAAATTCCTTCTAAATGTCTTGATACCAACATAACTCCACATCGACAATTATCTCTTACAATTACCTGGTTATTTAACATTCCATCATTTTTGAGTATTGACAAACCGTAGAAAATCTTGAAAATAGTTTTCATTCTTCTACATTCTTCGACTAATTAGTCGAAAAAAGAAACTCCCACGAAACAAAAAAGATACCGACGTAGACCGTTGAAACTGCAAAAAGTGCAATAGAAAAAAAATATAGAAGAAGATAGTCAGGGATGCAGCCAAAAAAACACCACGTTAAAGAAGGATTCTTTAATACGTGCCAACGTTTCGAGAAGGACGATGACTGAAGTCAAACGTGAAAGTGAAACGTTGGCACGTATTAAAGAATCCTTCTTTAACGTGGTGTTTTTTTGGCTGCATCCCTGACTATCTTCTTCTATATTCATCATCCAGTCAACGACAGACTTCAGTCATCGTCCTCCTCCTCTCAAGTGTGGTTCGGTGGCCCTGAAGAAGACCTGCAACGCAGGTCGAAACGTTGGCACGTATTAAAGAATCCTTCTTTAACGTGGTGTTTTTTTGGCTGCATCCCTGACTATCT
This sequence comes from Euschistus heros, assembly GCA_003667255.2. Lineage (NCBI taxonomy): Eukaryota > Metazoa > Arthropoda > Insecta > Hemiptera > Pentatomidae > Euschistus > Euschistus heros. The sequence goes on along the minus strand of RCWM02000208.1, from coordinate 1,641,280 downwards.
TCTTCTATATATAAAAAAAAAATATCCTAAAAATAGATAGTCTATGCAATCCAAAATCCGTAGAAAAATCCTCAATGCTCCTTACTTTGTCAAAAATAAATTTATCCATAAAGAACAGCACTGGTGTGGGTTGAGATTTCAACTTTATTAATAATTTAGAGAAAAATAGGCAAGGGGAGTTTTTTTTTTTTCTTAAACCAAAACCTGATATTAATTTTATATTATTCATCAATCTTAGGGTTTCAATGCAATTTGAAATAAAAATGTGGGTGAGGAAAATTTTTAAACTTAAGACTGATATTATTTTCAGATTCCTCATCTCAAAAAACATGTAGAAACTAAATTTTATCGAAATCAAAAATAAATGTTTTTTTACATTTAAAATTTTGTATGATTTTAGAAGGCAAGAAGCTGTCGATTTCTGAAACAATGTAAATAATTTGTGCTATCTCACAAATTTCACCACCGAATAAATCAAATTTCAAGGTCATCTAGAAGTCGTAAAACTGCATAGTTTTGCCCAAATCCGGAGGTCGCAGGATTTCCCGTTATTGGGATATCTCAAGTTATAGCTGACCTAGGATTTTTTCATTCATATCAGTTTTTGTCTACTAAAATCTGGAGTAATCCCAATGTTATATATATGGATAAAAAGCAGAATGTATGGTGATTCTAGTGATTGTTATGGCCGTTAGAAATCGTTGGTGAAATCTCAACTTCAAAATTTTAACCTCCTCGAAAAGTGTAAAAATTCACTATTTTTTGATTTTTATATACGTTTACATACAAGGGTTTTATGGTGCATTAAATCGAGATTTGAGGTCAGTTGTTCATGAAAAAATATTTCCACTGATTTACAGCGGATTTCCTTGAAATGTAGAGTTTTTGAGCACCCTAAAGCCGGGTGGTGTCTAGAGCATAACGGAAGTATTTTTATATCAAATAGCATGCATAACTGCAATTAAAGGTGAAAGAATCATATCTCTATCTGAGAGCTAAGAAAAAAAATAAGACGTGATTTTCATATTTTATTTTTTTAAAATAAAAATATACTAATGAACAAACCTTATCAATGTTTTATATTTTGCTGATTATATATGAACTAGATATAACTAACTCCTGTACCCGCTAGCTTCTCAACCTGCTATCCACTCAATCTCCGAAGATCCTCTGGTTAGTCTAAAAGGAAAATGGCCTCGTACCATTACAAGAGCTTCCCATGTTATTAGATCCTTAATTGAATTTATTTACTCGGTATATTTTGTATAAAATTGTAAATTAGGATTAATTGCCACTTCTATTAGAATTATTTGATTTGAAAACTAGTTTCAAATGTTCAACATTCAATATCAGTTCTAAAACATACAAAATTTTCAAAAAATTAACACGTTGTTACATGGAAATAAAATATATTGGTGCTCACCAAAATAAACTCAGTTTTTACGTCTTGAACTAAGGAAGGAAAACATGTATCTATCGTCATTATGATTCTGTAAAAGGTCTATTTAACAACCCAATTTTTTTTTTATAACTGCTGTTATTGACGAAATATTATAATCTGCCTCATTGAAGGCACGTGATAGAGATATTAAGTCCAAATATATAAAAACCGAAACAAATAAATGAATTATCTCAATGAAGGCAAATAATCATAATAATTCATAAGAATAAAAATTACGAGTATAATCATCAAAAAATGAAACAATCTCTAGAAATAAAAAATCAGAACTACGAACAAATATCCCACTTATTCCTGGTTCAGCGATTAGAGAGACACGTTGTTATTCACCTCTACCGTGTTTTTAATTGAATCTATGCCGAGTATTTGAATCCAATCCATTCCAAGGAGATTAAATTCAATTCCAATCATTGACTCACTCACTACTAAGCCTTGGATCTATTGTATTCCAAGTATTCCCTCCTTCGGTCTTTGAACCTAAATCCCTTAAGGTGCCCAGTTTTATCTGAGAACACAGTTTGATCGTAGGTATTAGCATAACAAATTTAACGTTAGTGAAATCGAACCACTAAGCAAAAAAATAATTGATCAAAAGTCGATTTAAAAAATGTTGTCGCTCAATAATTAATTGTAAATAGTTAAATTTTATAAAAGATTACATTGAAAAATTATCATTTTAGGAAAGGCCTGCACTCTTTCTAACCAAGACAACAGCTCGAACTTGGCCAATCTGTTAATTGTTTGGGTTTTTTTTTTTCCCGACGCATGAGCAAAAAACTGTTTAAAATACATTTTTTTGGTGTTTTTACTTTCGTTAAATTAGTGACAAATGTGTATTTGCTATTGATCAAGGCTAATACAGCTTGAGTTTCAGAGAGTTTTGTTGATTACTTCACGACGGTGAAGGGTCCCCTTATAATATGAAAGAATAAAATATGGCGAAAAACATTTTTTAAAAATTTTGGGATTTTTCATTCAAAATCATTATAATTGTATTTCAATTTCAGTAATAACATATCGTTTTGACCTTGGTGGAGTTCAAATAAGCTACATTTTGACTTTTTGATTTTCCGATTACACAGGCCTACGATGAAAAAACATTTTTACTTAAAACACCTTATTATTCTCTTTTTTAGGGTGCTAAATATAAATATGACACTTATTAGGCCGTATCACCTACCATTTTTTCACATTTGCACATCAATATATTAATTTTGTTGATTTATTACAGAATTTAACAGCTTTTATATTCTACAAATAAAATTGTAGAATAATTTGTGCTGTATGTAGAAGAGTTGACAGCACTGCTTAAACAGATATAGATATAGATGAACAAGATAATGAAGAGTTCCGATGTGCTACAGCAAATATATAGCCTAAACTGTTTACTCAGATTGAGCTTAACGACTTAGTTAGGGATCTTGGGTAAATAAAAGAAAAAACTGAATTGCTTGGTTCTAGACTAAAAGGAAAGAACTTGTTGGCAGTTGGAACTAGCATATATTTGTATAGGAAGAGAGAGCAGCAGCTTTCGAATTTTTTTGAACAAGAAGGTGATTTAGTGTACTGCTCAGACATCCCAGGTCTGATCAAAGAGTTTGGTGTCGAATACAAAAAAGCAGACTGGAGGCTGTTTATTGATTCTTCCAAAACTAGTTTAAAAGTTCATTACACAATAGTAACAATTATGCATCTATACCTGTTGGCCATTCTGTACATATGAAAGAGAGCTATGAAAACCTAGACATAGTGTTAATGAAAAATTGGCTATTCGGCTCATGGTTGGATGATAGTGGTGACTTAAAAGTAGCATGCATGCTTCTTGGTCAGAAACGCGGTTTTAACAGATTTCCATGTTTATTGTGTGAATGGGAAAGTAGAGCAAGGGATTAACATTGGTGCAGAAAGAACTGGCCTGTGAGAGAGTCTTTAAAACCCGGCGAGAAGAACCTATTCTCCGCAATAACCTTGTAGATCCTAGAAACATTCTCTTACCACCTCTACATATAAAGTTAGGCCTCATGAAACAGTTATATAATGCTTTATATTTATATGAAACAGTTATATATGCTTTTTTAAATTATATCAAATTACTCAAAAACTATAGGTGATACAAAAAAAACTAAGACCAGATTTGGATTCAGTACACAAAATTTAATAAAAATGAGCTATTAAAGTAAAAAAAGTTTTCAAAAACATTTTTTTTTTGTTGGCCTGTGTTATCATAGGTCCTTCAAAGTTTGTCTTTTGAACTTCAAGGTCAAACACTTCTTAGAGGTGTATAAATACAGACTATGCTTTGATAAGGTGCGTCCACTTGCGTCCTTCACTGCCAGAGCTCGCTAACTAATATTTTACAACTCTTAGTAGTCAAGAGAGCGAAGAACCTACCGTTCCAGACAAACTATGCAGCTTAGGATGGCTTATATCCAATGATATGATAATTATGACTATTACTGGACATTAATTTCTTTATTTGATACTGATGTACAGCCTCATTTTCTCTTTGTAAATTCTGAAGCAATTAGGAATAAGTCTAAAATGACGAATTATTGACCTTATGATACATTTTATAGATATTGTTCCTCTTTGTGACTTTTTCAAATCAATGTCCTTATAGTCATAAGAACCTTCAAGTATCGATTCAAGCTTGAATCAAAGTTAATATTAATAGGGAAAGACGTTTAATAAAGAGATATGATCTACAGTTCAATATCGCCATAGCATCATTAAACTAGAAACTAAAAAGATCAAGAGATTTCAATGAATGGAGTTGAAATAAATGCTTTGAGAGAACTTATCATTATTCAAGATGACATTTATAGCATTCACCAATGGGGAGTAGAGAATAAGTTACGACTGAACCCAGAAAAAACTAAGGCAATGCTAATTGGATCAAAACCCTCCCTTAATTCCCTTTCCTGTTATCCACTTCTTTACCTCAATTACGTTTCTATTCGGTTCACAAACTCTGTCAAAAACCTAACCTGGAGTAGTACTCCATCAACATCTGTATTGGAATAACCATATTTCCCACACTACCCGAAAAACCATCTCCATCCTCAAACAGCTCCTAAGATTCCGTGAATTTTTCCCTCGCAATACCCGTCAATTGTTAGTATCTTCCCTCATCCTTCCCCACCTCGATTATGGATGCTTAATATACGGAGGACTGTCTGGCGAGCTTGGAAATGACCTGCGAGGATACATAGAGATAAAAAAATAAATAAATAAATAAATAAATAAAATAAAATAAAGGGCGAAAACGAAACAGGAAATACAATATAAATTTCATGAGAAAATGAGGCTGCTGATTGTTGTTCAGCAGTACAAGTAAAAGATCCTAAAGAAGAAGTAAGCCTTTATTTAGTGAATCACCTCTCTCTCGAAAGCGACGAAAACATGGAAAGAAACTGAAAGAAAGTTACAATCGATAAAAAGCTATTTTAGGCGGGACAGGGGTGGAACAGTCGTTTGATGTCGTCTCCAATTTAACAATTATGTTAAAACTTTTCCAATGTAATTGGTAAATATTTTATTAAAACAAACGATGATCGTCTGTATAAAGCTGAAATTATCAGCGAACTGCAGGGGTTTGTTCAAACAGAGATTATTTGAAGTTGGGCCGAGATGCTGACGGTGCCGGAACCCTCATACACCCACAGCTACCTACCGCTGATACAACTTCTAGCACTGGCCAAAACCAACAAACTCCGGCCGAAATCTTCCCCTGCAAATTTTAGAAATTTGCAAGTAAAGATCAACATATTAGAAGACGACCCTTGATTGCTTTAGACATTGATAGTCTTGTAAAATAAATACTTTAGTATGAAAAAATTAAACAAATGAAATATAAAAGTGGAGTTACAGCTGATAAGTTACAAATTTTATTGTCTAAGCCACTCATATTATTTATTGCCCACATTTGAGGTTAATATTAAATACTTACTTAATAATTGTTTAAATAAAAAAATAATTGTATACTCATTTATTTAATATTAATGACAAGGCATGACGCTTACATTTATTCAAAACATAGGCTCTTTATATGGGATTACTGTTTTAAGGAAAAGAATAAAGTAAAAATAAAAATTATAGATGGGCCTGCGAGTCTATAAATTTAGCGCAGCCTAAGCGACCATTTTTTTTCTTTAATATTTCTTATTATTTTATTTTAAAATAGATTAATAATAATCCACTAATCCTTGTCGAACAGATCCGCTACCTAGGACTCCACTTGGACAAACGTCCTACTTGGAATCCACATACAAGACTAAAACGACAAGAAACTGTCCGTCGTTACAGACTACTTCAACATTTACTAGACAAACGTTCAAAGCTCCCAATTAATTACAAAAGACTCATTTACATGACTGTGATTTGGACGTACGGAGTTGAGCTTTGGGGCTCTACTGAACCATCCAATTTATCTCGTATCCAATCCTTACACCCCAAAATCCTTCGAAAAATCCTCAATGCTCCTTACTTTGTGACCATTAAACTTATCCATAAAGATCTTAATGTTCCATATGTTTCTGATTTAGCCCAAACCAGATTCCTATCCTTCCATAGTAAGCTCCATAACCAATCCAATCCACTAGTCGCCCAACTTGCTTCCTCCTCCATCCCTGATAATCCTCCGAGGCGTCTGAAAAGAAGATGGCCTAGAGACCTTTTAGTGTAGATTTTATTGAAGTGCTACTAGTTCTTGAGATATTTACATGCCTCTGTATTCACTGTCAACACATTTACTTGTTGTATATTATTTTGTACAGTTGTAAATATCAATAAATGAAAAAAATAAAAAAATAGATTAAAATGAAAAAATCTATTATAATTCCACGAAGTATGCTCTAAAATGTTTTTTTATGGAAGTATAGAGCAAAAACCGTGAAAAAGAAAATCACAATTTCCACTACTTTTTGAGAGAATTCCACAAATGTGAAAACTTGTCTCTTAGTCGCCGTTTAAGCTACAGAGCTTATTTTCTGCTCAAATTATAGAAAATTTAGTTTAGTTTCGAATAGAAAAAGGTTTTTCTATTGGTTCTAAAAAGGTTGGTTAGTTGGTTCTAAGAACCAACTATGCTGCAGATATTTTGGTGAAACGTCGAAAAGGACGAATATTTTGAAGCTTTAACGCTACTAATCAAAGCCTATTCACACTCAGCAGTGAAGTGACAGCGCCGTGACCGACACGTGATCCGCCCGGCGAAACTAAAAGAATTCTTCCCAGGAATAGGATCAACTGATTCACACAAGACAGTAACAGTGTTCTCAGTGTTCTCACCGGCGCCGCACAGTGGTTCAAATAGCGAAAAAACCCTATTTTTTTATTATGTTCAAAACATATTAAAATTACTGATAAAGAATTAGTAAACGATCAAGAAACAAGCATCGATAAGAATCATGATGATAAATTAATTTCTGTTTCATATTGGTAGCCTTCAAAGTCGCTGCACATCTCAAAAGCAAATTTTTTGTGTAACATGATATTTATTCTTTTGTGTACTGTTGTTCCAAAACTCGACAAAATTGGAACATATTGTTTAAAATCAGTCCTTCTCAGTTCCCTTAGTAAAATAATATATCAGATAAAGGAAATTTATGGTTAGCTATTCACCACAATAGTGATATACCTTATTAGGTGAAAAAATGCATTTTGAAAAATTTCGTTAGGAATTTGTTTTCTCCGCGGCATTCCGGCGATGAGATGTTTGCATATAAAATTGCACAAGAGTCCTAATTAAAAGATAAAATCATTTTCAGCCGCTATAAACTGCAATATTTCTTGTTAGAGTCGTTCAAACACAAAACACTGTTGTTTACCCCGAGAAGAGAGAAACGTAAGGATTATTTTAATTCTCCTAACCTTAGCTGATATTATTATTGTGTATTCAATTCCAAATAGTTTCCATTTGTTACTTGCTCTAGTGACACCGATAAAATGAATTTTCAATTGTCAAATCGTGAATTAGTTGATATTTGGTTGAATAGTGGTCGTGATATAGAAAAATCCATTGAGCAGATTAAGAAGGATCATCGATATTTAACACCGGACCTTCTTCAAACAATACAAGGGTATTTATGTCAAACTTTTTTACCACGTTTTAACATTAAATGGCGAGAGGCTCGTAGAATCAAACGGTACTTTAAACAAAAAAATGAAACATGGCTTGAGAATAAATCCATAAATATTAGCATTCCACAAATAAATACAGGTGCATGGACTACCCATGACTTGGGTGGACGCCCTGAAAAGGCTTTCAACGAATCTTGTGCTCGATCCCAACAATATAAAATTAAAAGTCTCCGTAATAGTTTTTCCGATGATATAATCCTAGCAGCAGCCAAGAAAATTTCTGGAGAATCAGTTAAATGTTTCAGTCCTGATAAAGCTTTAGCACTAATCCTAGACGCGTCCCTCTCAAAATATCAATACGAAATTCTGAGGAAATCAGCTAAAGAAATAGGATGTAACATTTTTCCTTCCTACAATCAAGTTCTTGCATCGAAAAAAGAATGTTACCCGTCTAATGTCGAAACAACGGAGAGTTACAGTAAAGTGGGTTTACAGGAGTTACTTGACCACACAGCTTCTAGGATTTTAAAGACCAAATCAGGAACAGATTTTGATAAGATTAGTCACAATCTTACTCTAGTATCGAAATGGGGTTGCGACGGCTCTGCTGGTCATAATGAATTTAAACAGACATTTTTAGGAGAAAACACCTCTGATGCAAATATTTTTTTGTCATCTCTCGTACCTCTTCATTTAAGTGAAAGTACTAATTCTTCTCTAATCATGTGGGAAAACACTAGACCATCTTCTACAAGATATTGTCGTCCTCTTCAATTTCAGTTCCTTAGAGAAAATCCGCTTACTATTAAGAATGAAGTGGACAGAATCAGAAATGAAATTATACAGCTCACTGAATCGGCCATCAATGTCGATGGCAGGTTAATCAGCGTGAAACATAAACTAATATTTTCTATGATTGATGGTAAAATTGCGCAAACAGTCACAGAAACGTCAGCAATGGCCGTGTGTTTTATCTGCAAAGCTAAACCATCCGAAATGAACGATTTAGATAAAATAAAACTTAAATCTGAACAAGAAGAGGCGCTTTACATGGGGTTGTCACCCCTTCATGCTCGTATAAAATTCATGGAATGCATCCTACACGTAGCCTATAATAAGCCTTTTGCATCTTGGAGATCTAATGCCGAAACAAGACAGTTGAAAGACGAAACTAAATCAGAAATACAAAAGAAATTCAAACAGATTTTAGGCCTCAACATCGATGTAATCAAGCAGGGAGTGGGAACTACAAATGATGGAAATTCTGCGCGCAGATTTTTTGAAAATCCTGCCTTGACAGCTGAAATAACTGGAATCAATCAAGATCTTATACACCGATTCCACATTATTTTGGACACTATCAACTGTGGGCAAGCTGTAGATCCTCAGAAGTTCGGGGAATATGCTTTAGATACAGCAAAAATATTCGTGCAACTATACAAATGGTACTACATGCCTATTACTGTCCATAAAGTCCTTCTTCATGGTGCGAAAATAATATCAGCCGCTATTTTGCCAATAGGTGCTTTATCCGAGGAAGCGCGAAATAAAGACTTACGACACTTTCGGTTAGACCATTCTCGAAAGTGCTCAAGAACATCAACAAATGAAGACGTGATGAATATGCTCCTAGTAACTTCAGATCCATATATCAATACTTACCGAGTTCAACCGAAGAAAAAAATTCTCGATTTACATGAAGATGTAAAAACATTGTTATTTTAGAAATTAAAAGAATACTTTCATAAGTGGTAATTATAAATATTAATAAATGCATACTTAAAATTAATAAATATTATTCGTTTTTAAGTTTTTAAATTTTAAATTTTAGAGGTATTTTTCTGAAAATAATCAATAAACATTTAATATTTATATTTGATCTGCTCTGCAATAGATTTAATTTGATGTGTTGCTCGATATTTAAAAAAATATTTTTGTTTTTAAAATATCAAAATGGCGATTATTTTTTGAATAACACAAAATGTTCAGCTCACTATATTTGATTTATGACTGGGAAATAATATTGCTTTAAAGTACCAAATTTCAAGTCTCTATCGCATTTAAATAAAAAGTTATAGGGTTTTTTCGCAAAACAGGCTGTTTTGGACCACTGTGCGCCGTACCGTGATAATCTCATTGTTTGTCAACGATATTTTTCTATTTTCACGGCAGTGTTTTTCTGTAATTGCGTCAATATTTTGATATAAATGGTCGAAAACATGGATGGTGTAAAAGTAATTGAATTAGTGCGCGCATAACCGACTTCTATTTAATATTACACCATCACTCAACTTAAACAAACTCTTGGTGATTGCTTTTTTTCAGTGCTTGCACTTGCTTTTCTATATCAACTTCCAACATATTCAGCAGTAAGTTAAACGAATTTTCAGGCATTCTAAAATATTGAAAAAATGTTGGTCCATCAACAAATTCCTTGTAAATTGTAGCGAATTCTACTTCTATTCTTCTTCTCTTTTTCCGAGCTTGATGAACCCACTTTCGTTTTCTTCTCGTTTCTTCTTTTTCTTCATCCAGAATCAGTGCAATAAATGTAACTGCATTGTCAGAGCACTGAAAAAATACTGATACAGTGTGAATTGAAAACACTGTGAGATCACGTCTGCCAGAATCACTGTCACGTCACGGCACGGCTGAGTGTGAATAGGCCTTTAGCGAGTGGTGGCGCTTGAAGGTCCAGAACATGGATTTAAGTACACAATCACAATACTAGCAATATATAAATGCTTAATTTCTGAATATTGCTTCATTTTTCTTTAAAAAAAACAAAACAATCCTTCACATTGTTCGTTCAAAACAGAATAAATAAACTCATTCTTGTAGCTAAATTTACTTACGACTATAAAGCTATAAACCATGTGCCTTAAAAATGACCAATGCTATCCGAATTCCAATGGAAGAAATGTTCGGCTTGGTGGACTAGTCGGCCCATTTATACTTATACAAAATATTCTTTCTTTATATGAGATTAATATTTTAAGTAAAATAACATAAAAAATACATATATCTGTTAACCTAACTATAGAAATGATAACTTAAATTTTGCTTTTAAAGGAAGCCAACTCAAAAGCAAATTGTTTGAAAATGTTTTTACAGAAGTTGCCCACGTCAGCTTATCTGTGATGTAGTGTTGGCCAGTTGAAGGACTTCAGTCGATAAAAAAAAATTAAAAAAAAAGCTAGGGATTCTTTTCAGATAGCTGAATTGGCTTTGCATGCCCTTGGTACTCAGCGGTTATGGATCAACCGCATTGCTAGTATTTTATATATATTTTGGATCCGCTTTCATGATAAAATAGTTCTAATAGTGAAAAAAGCCAGTGAGAAAGGAGACTTTATTGAAATCAACTTCTTAGTCATAAAAAAAAACAACATATTTTTTTCAATAATACTCAACTATTAATATTGTAGAACCTCGCTAATCCGACCCTTGGGGTAATCCGATCTTCCGCATCTGTGGTGCACAATGTTTTAGCAGAATCTCTAATAGTACAGTAAAATAATACATTTTTGTACAAAATGTCGGCTAGTTTTGGTATATTTATATATGGATAGACCTACAATAGACCACTATATATCTATAGAAGACTACCATATCCCTTGGGCATAATTAACAACATATCTTGGTGTAGAATTAGACCGATCCCTCACTTTTACAGCACATGTTAATGTTAAAAAATTTAACAAAATAAAACATATGATCAGTAAAATGTCCCCTTAGAGAATACAAAATATTTGTATGAGAATCATAAATAATTACCCCAAATACACAAGAATTACCATTATGCTCATTGGTCTCAACCTACCCACAATCAAACAACACATTCAGTCCCAAGCAAACTCATTTTTCACAGCAACTGCAATATCTGAAAACCCATGCATCCAAGAAATAGTTAATTACAACAAGAAAACTCTAAAAAGATACAAACACAAACGGACAAAACACATATTACTTAAAGACTAAAAAAAATAATTTCCGTAAATTACTAAATAGTATTTAAATTAGATTAGTGTAAACATTTTTACATCATAAAGTTATAAATAAAAGTTTGACTTTGTATTATATCAATAAAGTAGTCTTATTATTTTTTTTTTATATTTTGAATTAAAAGTTGTGTATTATTATCTTTTTTACTTGGCATAGATTATAATTTAACTATTATTTATTATAATTCATAAAATTAACTATAATTGTAAATTGAACTAGTATTGTTTATTTTGTTGTGTAGGTTTTTTTTTTAGTTTTTCCTACTGTTTTATCAAATGTGCATTATTTACTTGTTTATAGATTCCTCCATATTAATTACTATTTCACATGAGATGGATGTGTATCCAAACATGTACCTATGTTTGTATTAGTCTAATTTGGCTTTATGTAATTTTTTTTCAATAAAGAATAAAACATAAAAAAATTTATGGATAGTGTTGTTGAATTGTCTCTTTAGTAGTGACTATTCGCTGCAGACCTTTTTTATAAAAGGTAATCAATTCATCAATGAAGGAGTTACGTATATTGAAATTATTTCATTATTTATGGCATTCACTCCTCTTTATTATTAATAAATCATGTTTCGGGAACAACAATGTCCCTTCCTCAGACTGAAACAGTATTTCATTATAATTGCACTACAATATTATTTTTAAGATCAAACAAATTATTTTTTAAAATTATTTTTACCATAATATTCAGTTATTTTCTTTTGTTTTATTATTCTAGTGTTCTTATTATTATCTTTGTTTAGTTTCTGTCTATTATTATTCTTTATATCATTTTTTAATGTTTGTTTTTTTATTATTTACATTTGTTTCATAATTTATTACATTATTTATATTCTTATGCCACATTTTATCTATTATTTTAGTGGGCACCATATTGTCTATTAAATCTTTAAAAATCTCCCTTTTTATTTCATTAGTGTAAATTTTATCTGTTAATTTTATAGCTGTTTTTATGTAGTTTTCAATGGTATTAAGTTTTTGGTGGAGGGGGTGGTGGCTGTAAAAATTTAATAATCTATTACTTGATTCTTTCTTCTTTATCCATTTTGTGTTTATACTATCCTTTTTTTTTACTATTAACATATTTAAATATTTAATTTTATTTTCAATCTTATTTTCTCTGGTAAATTCAATTTTTTTATTCATTTTATTAAATTTATCAAATATTTCATCCATTTCATTATTGTTATTTGTTATAATTTGATTATTTGTTATAATATAATAACTATTATAAAATAATAGACAGAAACTAAACAAAGATAATAATAAGAACACTAGAATAATAAAACAAAAGAAAATAACTGAATACTATGGTAATACAATGAATAATGAAAATAAAAAAGAAGAAATAGATCAAAGTGTTATAAATAGTGAAAAAATAACAAATAGTATAAACAATACAATATGTATTAAGAAATATAAAAAAAATAAAATATATACCAGAATTGACACAAAAAGTAATTAAGAAATTAAAAAATGAAAATTTCAAAATAGACATAGCATTATACAACACAAATAAAATAAAAAATATAATAACTCCGAACGAAATAGAACATTTGAATAAGAAAGATATAATATATAAGATAGACTGTGTTTTGATTGTAATAAACATTATATTGGTGAAACGAAGCAAAATTTATATAAAAGAATTAATCAACATAAATATGACATCAAAAAAATAAGTAAATCAAACAATAATAAAACAGCCCTATCAGAACACGCACAAAAACAGAATCACAAATTTAATTTTGATAAGGTACTCGTAAAAATCCTACAACATGAAAGAAAAACACATAATAGAAAAATAAAAGAAGCAATATACATAAATAAAACAATCAATAATGCTGTTAACTACAAAACAGACACTGATAAAATAGGAACAATATATGCAGGTATAATTAATAAATTAATAATATAGATTGACCAACTAAGGACTAATAACAATAGTTAGTTTGTGATTAACCCTTGTACCCATAAGGTTGAAAAGTTATTATTTAGATATGTAAATGGAACTGACATGGTGTGTTAACACCAAGAAAAAATTTTTAAAGGTAAAATTATAATGATATATAAGTGTAAATTAAATTAAGAATTTATTTGTTTGATGTTAAAAATAATATTGTAGTGCAATTATAATGAAATACTGTTTCAGTCTGAGGATGGGACATTGTTGTTCCCGAAACATGTAACATGATTTATTAATAATAAAAAGGAGTGAATGCCATGAATAATGAAACAAAATGTAATATTTAACAGTCCACCTCTTGAATAAGTGAACTCAAAAATTATTAACTTTTTTCATAGTTTTAATCACAAAATAATGCAATAAACAAAACAAATATCCTTAATTAGATTAACTTGACTTGGATTTTATAATTGGTTTATATGGAACTCAGTGTTGCCAGGTTGCTTAATGTTTTTACAGCACTCAGTGTTGCCAGGTGCACTTAACTTGGCACTTTCTACGTTTCACCAAAATATCTGGTAGAAGTTGGTTCTGAAAAATTATATTCGAAATTAAACTAAGCTCAATTTTCTATAATTTGAGGAGAAATTAAGCTCTGTAGCTTAAACGGGGACTATAATACAAGCTTTCATATTTTATGAATTAACAACTAAAATAACATATTTTTTTTATTCCGTATTACTTTTTCTCAATGCAGTAGAACCTCGCAAATACGTCTCCCGCTAACCCGACTCTCTGTGCAGTCCAACCCTCCCATGGAGTCCCATTGGGTGAGCAATTCCTAATAGTAAGTTGAAAATGCTGTCCAAGAGTTCTTTGACAGCCATCCTAGGGTATGGTAAATGAAATGAAATGAAAAATGAAATGAACAATGAAATGAAAAATAATATTTATTCTGGGACACCTTGTCCCCTAAGAATAAGACAAAAGTACAATAAAAAGGTATCATTGTCTGGCTGCGTACATAACAGGCAGCAACTTATATAGAATGTAAATTATATACATATAAATATATAGGGTATAATTTTAGATTTGAAAAAATAAAAGTCTTTGGGTTTATATAAGAAAAACAAGATAAGAAAATAACAAAATTAAAATAAAATATAAAATAAAGAAATATTCTAACACTAATATATTACATAATTTCGGAAGATTGATAATTGAGGAGGTAGATGAATAAATTATGTTTAAAGGAAGTGAGAGAAGGAGCATTGTGGATCGAAATGGGTATGGAATTCCAAAATAAAGCTGCACGATTAATAAAGGATTTTTCAAAGGAAGCAGTTCGATGAGAAGGGATATACAAATCTATAGCCTGGGATCTAGTGTTCAAAAGATGAATGGAAGAACGAAGGGCAAGCATGTCGTAAATGTACGAAGGTTTTTTGGACTTTAAGGATTGGAATAGAAAGGAACCAAGGAAGTATTGTCGCCGAAAACTTGGATAAAGCCACATCAACTCTGAATACCAGCAAGTGATGTGAGAACGCCTGGGGATCCCAAAAATGAATCTTATGAAGGAGTTCATTAATCTTTTCAGCTTCATTTCAAGCTCGCCAGACAGTCCTCCGTATACTAAGCATCCATAATCGAGGTGGGGAAGGATGAGGGAAGATACTAACAATCGACGGGTTTTACGGAATCTTAGGAGATGTTTGAGGATGGAGATGGTTTTTCGGGTAATGTGGGAAATATGGTTATTCCAAAACAAATGTTGATCGAGTACTACTCCGAGGTTTTTGACAGAGTTTGTGAACTGAATAGGAACGTTATTGTGATATAGAAGTGGATAACAGGAAAGGGAATTAAGGGAGGGTTTAGATCCAATTAGCATTGCCTTAGTTTTTTTGGGGTTTAGTCATAACTTATTCTCCACTGTCCATGGGTTAATGCTATAAATGTCCTCTTGAATCGTACGAGTCGCCTCAAAAATCTCACAAGGATGAAACGATAAGTAGATTTGAATGTCATCAGCATATAAATAATATTGGGAATTATTAATAGCGCCTGTCAAATCATTAATATAAACTGAAAAGAGAGGTGGTGAAAGGGAAGATCCCTGAGAACACACTCGCGTTAGAGTCACAGATTTTGAAGGAGGTTGGTTAGGAACAATAACTGTTTGGGAACGGAGAGATAAGAAGGGCTGGAACCAGCCAAGAGCACTATTGGAAAGGGAGAGTTATTGTAATTTAGTGAGAAGAATTTTATGATCTACGGAATCAAAGGCCTTGGAGAAATCGAAGAGGATTAGGATCGTAATTTTCTGTTGGTCAATTGAGGAATAAATGTCTTGTGTAATTTTTAAAAGAGCGGATTGTGTAGAATAACCTGAACGGAAGCCTGATTGAAGAGGAGTTAGGAGATCTTTATTTTCAAGGAATGTAGCAAGTTGAGAATGGACTATTCTTTCTAGTGGCTTAGATAGGTTTGATAGGATGGAAATAGGCCTAAAATGGGATGCTGTGGTAGGTGAAGGAACTTTATTCAATGGACGAACTAGAACCTTTTTCCATGCTGTGGGAAAGGAAGAGGTTTGTAAGGAGAAGTTGAATCAAGCGTGATGGTATCAGCGTGGAATCAAGCAATTGATTAGCAGATGGGTAATGACGTTAGATAACAATGGACTATACTTTGAGTATTAATTTTATTTTATATCAAAGAAATAATAATACAAATATTTGTTTCAAAAACGGTCATTTTTTTTTATACGCCCCATTATTTATATATTGCTAGTATTGTGATTGTGCACTTAAATCCAGGTTATGGACCCTTAAACGCCACCACTCGCTAATTGGTAGCGTCAAAGCGTCAAAATATTCGTCCTTTTCGACGTTTCACCGAAATATCTGCAGCACAGTTGGTTCTGAATAAAACTTTTTATATTCAAAATAAAAGTAGGCTTAATTTTCCATCATTTGAGAAACAAAATAAGCTCTGTAGCTTAAACGGCGACTAGGATACAATCATTCACATTTTTTTATTATCTCAAAAAATAGCGGAAATTGTAATTTTTTGTTTTCATGGTTTTTGCTATATAAGTTCATAAAAAAGACGTTTATTCATACTTCATTATGCAAAATTTTAAAGGTATTAAAGGATTTTAAATGGTTGATAAAAACCATATAGTGTTACTACGGCCAATGATTCTATATATAAGTAGCTGGCAAAAACATATCCATGCCCATATATTATTATGTTAGTGTATATAAATTATGTTTCTATCTGCTTTACTTTTTTAAATATTAATATAATACTTTTAATATAATTATAATTGTACTATGGAAAACATGTAATCAACGGTTAATCAGGCTATTTGGTTGTTCAGCCCAATCTCTTGGCCCCTCAGGAATCGGATTAGAATTCCAATTCTACTGTAAAACTAAAGATAGCATTTTTTGTACGGTTTTGCTTTACACATTCTTAAAAACGATGTTTTCTACAAAATTCGTTATGAACGACTTTAAACGTGAATTATTTCTCTCCAAATCTCTCAAAATATAGAGTTACTACTGCTAAAGCTTCTGTATATAAATAACTGGCTAAAGCATATATATGTAGTCATATTATTATAAAATGTGTATACCATATTAGTGTACATAACGTACGTTTTCATTACCTATATTCTATTTAATTAGTTATTATATAACTTTAATTATAATTTTAATAAACTTTTAATTAAGAAAAACAAGTTTCAATAACATGATTAAAATTGATTGCAGTATGTAGAAAACATAAATTTGTTGCTAAGATTACCATAGATGAAAAACTTTTTCACAGTAGTTGAGAACCATAAAAATAATTATTTATAGCAATAACTATTTCCCTCATGATAAATTAAGAAAACGATTTTACGAAAACTTTTAGTTTTATATAACATAAAGAAGTTACATAATACACATCAATTAAATAAAAAATACACGAGCTCAGCATATCTTCGGCAACAGAAGTTTGGAGACAATGTATTATTTATCTGCATACATACAACATTCTGCCTAGGATAGGGGATATATTATTCATATTATCAGCTGAAGTTTCCAGAAGACCGCATATAAATTTGCTGAGGGAGGGATATGTAGGATGGGAGGCAGCAGATGCCTCCAAACTGAGATAGCATCAACCCCAATACATCATAAGTTTCTGAGTTGAGGCACTGCACTGCCACTCAGGGTGACATTGATTCTACAGTCACCTTTTATAAACTATGTGAAAAGTATTATAATACACACAAACACACACACACACACACACACACACACACACACACACACACACATATATGTATGTTTAGTAAGGTTCTTGAGGTTCAGTCAATAAATAAAGACAACTATTTTGGCGACGTTTCGAGACTATGTTGTTCTCATAATCATGCCCTACAGTGAAAAAACAGGTTACAATAAAATTATATAAGTTGTTTGTTGTTTGTTTATTTCGTTTAACGTCACTTTTATGCTGCTATGGCTAATCGGACGATGCTACGGTGGGAGTTCTAAATTTTGCCTATCTAGGTATAATTAGGATAGGGATCTTTAAACGAGTACCTGACATCGCACAGGCTCGGGACCCCATTTTACGTCCCTTCCGAAGGACGGCATAGCTAAGGATTTTTTACTCCCTTTAAAAAACTCCTAAGGTCATCTGCCGGGCTGCGAACCCGCGATCTTGGGTTTAGTAGGTTGCTATGCTAACCACTACACCACAGGTGACCCCAAATTATATAAGTTATACAAGTTATTTCAAAACATAAAGTTAGCTACAGTACAAGTATACAGGGTGAGTATCTCTTAGTGCAAAAAAAAAAAATTGGATGAAACTAGATCAAAAATGTAGCAAAATGCCGCAGACCTTACCTTTCTATTCCAATCCGTTGCAGTTATACGATAAATCAAAGCATTTTTTGAGGAAACCACGATATTATAGCTTTCCATAAAAGCTATAATATCTCCATTTTGTTTCAATATTTTATAAATTTTGACCACATTTTCGGATTTAGCATTCAATTTTCTATAATAGCTGAGTGCTTGTAACCTTGAATTTTTTAAACTTGGTATCTAAAGAACAGTTCAATCTTCATCTTATTTGGGGAAAACGCTATGTCTTATATTACTTCAACGCTCACTGTTTTTCGAAAAAACTACCCACAAAACGTCAAATCTCACTAAGACTTGCAACTTTAATCAGCTTTCGAATGATATGTAATGATTTTGTTTCAATTTCATGGAGAAATTCACTTTTGAAATCGAAAAAACATGGTGTTCTCATTTGGCATACAAATCAGTTACTTGTGTAAATAAAACATTATGACAATCCCTTAATGAAAATGTGCATTTTAAACATAATAAACTCTTCATTAGAATAAAAAGCAAAGAAAAAAATATTGTTAAATAGAAAATAAAGGAAAAGTGCCAATAAAGTGACACCAGATCAGAGGATTTTATGTTATTACATTTATTTATTTTTTATTATTATTCAGAATTTATTTTATTAGATTTTCAATGTAATGTTTACAATCCAATGATAATGAACATAGACCTCAATTTTGCCGTTGTCTCCTGAATGCAGATTGTGTTGAAGAATACTGCTTTTTGAGGTGAATTTTATGGGCAGATGAGTTTGTTTACAGGGGAAAGCATATGGAAATATTTAAACCATATGGAGATATAGCTTTTATGGAAAAAAAACGTGGTTTCCTCAAAAAAGTCTTCGATTTATCTTATATCTGCAACGGATTAGAATAGAAAGGTAAGATCTGCAGCATTTTACTACATTTTTGATCCAGTTTCACCCAATATTTTTTTTTTTAGACTAAGAGATACTCACCCTCTATATATATATACACACATTCTATTTTTATAGCGATTACAATGGGAGAGACGGTAGATGGGAATGGAATCGGTCCGAATTGGAACAGAATGGTAGTATTGAAGAAGTTTACCAAGGAAAGGGCTTAGTGAAGGAGAAAAACACCTCATTCATATTCAGGGGTGGAAGGGAGGGGGGAAAAAAGAGGGGCTAACTGGCTCGGTCACAGGAGCTAAATAGCCCGCGGGTCAGTTTACTGAATCAAAATAAAGGATCCTCTCTCCACCTTCATCTCCCCTATCTAAATGTTTCTTAGAGTATCTCATTTTTTTTTTTAAATCATAAAATAACAAAAATTATCATTTAACATTTAGTGAAATACGATATTATTTGTTTTTGTTATGCCAACTTTATGTTTTTGTAAATATTGAATAAAAATAATTTATATACAGGGTGTTCAATATTCGATGGCCACCCCCTTTTTTTTTCCACAGGTTTTGAAATTTGGAAACGAAACTTTCAGGGTCTTAGCTATGTCAAATAAAGTTTCTTTTCAGGTTATAGATAGACAGCTCTCCAATGTTCTCCAGTTCTTCTCCAGTGACCTTAACTTTGGAATTCCCAATGGAATGTGGTATTTTTTATTTCGGGGGATATCAAATCGAAATGGGATTTCGATAGAAAATCAAATTTTGAATCGATTTTATACTGGTAAAAGTTTTTATCTGGGGGCACCGTTTCGCCGCAAATTGCGAAAAATCATTTAACGAAAATAAGCAGTCTATTGTAATAATTTTCCTGAAATTTACTTGTATATAATGGAAACATTTGTTAGTATCCATAATTTTTTTTTTTTTTAATTACAAAAAAAAAAAGAAGGCCTCTTTTACCGAATTCTGAATTCTACCACATATATCCAACGATCAAGTCCTCCGCAAGCTAGGAGAGGTGACGTGATTGCGTTAATAACAACCTGAGGATAATAATTGAGGGAAATAATGATTAAGGTGGTCTAAGTGATTATAATAGTTGAGAAGGACATTAGGCAACACGAAGGAGGAAGAACGCTATGAGGATGCTACCTTGTAATGTGGTGGCGTATCTCCCACCTTTCGTCACATTTTATATGACCGTTGTGAATCAATTAGCTTGTATTTCCGAATCGATTTCGGAGGGAATCAAATGTAGAATTTATCGCTACAGGCAGTTCGAAGAATTCATTCTTTTATCAAATAAATTTCATAGGAAATGTAATTAGTTTTAATGTATATTTGAAACATATTTTTTTAGAGTTAACTGTTTTCGAGGTATAATCGAAAAACTAAAAAGATCGAACTTCACCCCTCCCCGCCACCGTATAGTTAGTCTAGTCATTAAACACATTGTAAAGTGCATGGAATATGCGATAACTTTTGACTTCATAGCTTCGTTAGGAATAGTTAGAAGGTAAACATAATAAAAGACCCCACCCCTGGGGGGTGAGCTAAGGGTGGGGGGGAGAGGAGAAGGTACCAATTTTATGTTTTTCGATTATATCTTGAAAACGGTGGACTTTAGAAAAATATGCTACAAATCAAAATTAAAACTAATACAATATCCTATTAAATTAATTATATTCATACTCTCTAAATTCCAACAGTTTTCGAGATATACGTTATTAAAAAATCGATAATTTTAGAAATTAAAAAAAAAAAAATGTTTACCTTACGTTTTGTTAAACATTGGCTTCAAATACCAGAAACATATATTTTATAGGAAATTTAACTAGCTTTTATGTTTATTTGAAACATATTTTTCTAGAGTCAACCGTTTTCGAGATATAATCAAAAACCATAAAAATTGAACTTATTCCCTCCCCCCCCCACCGTTAGCTCACCCACCAGGAGCGAGGACTTTGTATGTTTACCTTCTAACTATTCCTAACGAAGCTATGAACTCAAAAATTATCGCATATTTCAAGCATTCTACAATGTGTTTATTGACTGGACATAAATTAAAAGTTGTTAACAAAAGTGATTTTGTCTTTCGGAATTTTTGAGGCATGTAGGACAGACGACTTGATCAAAATGCTACTTGGTGATGTCCATGACAACGGGAGGTTTTTAGTTGTGTTTGTTGCCTTATAATAATGAATATATTACAACAGAAATGGCCAACTTTGCGTCCTAGTAATGAAAATAACTACCTATTTTGTTTGTTAACAGTTTTTTATTGAAAGATTTCAAATCTGCCAAACTAAAAAGTCATGAGTAATAATGGTGTTTTAGTGAATTGCATGTTTTATAGATTTGTGGTTCTTCGTCTATCATCAGGTGATCAATGTGGGTTGTGGATCCCGTTTGTTAGTATGGTATATATTTTCAAATTTCGTATCTGGTTATAATACTAAATCAGTTATATTAATAAAATAGAATAAAAAATAAATAAATAAATTATAAAATTTTGTAATTAAGGTTAAAGAACAGTGTTAATGAATCTTTTTCAACGCCCGCAGACATGCTTGAAACCTGTAACACTTCGATGCCTTGCGGGCTTGCCAAGGGGCTTCAGTGTTCTGTAGAAAACCCTTTTTTATTCTTCTGTTTAAGAGGATATAGGATACCTTTCTATGAGACTAAAATCAATTACTGATTAAAACAAATTTTACTACTCTGTAGAATTTATTGGAAAACTGGACTGAAAAAAAAGGAATTCTGGAAAAATGTATGGAGCACTCGAATTCCAGGGTCATATAGTCCAGTCCAATAGTTATACTCGTAAATAAGGCAGATGGAATGTAATAATTATGATGATTCTAATTTTTTGATACATAATAGGGGAAGGTGCTGTAACTCTGGACAATTTTCACTTATACATTTTTCTAATTTTTGGTGCTTTATTTATCTGAGTGGTTATTGTACCATTAGATTAGAAATTTATGGTATCTTTATTTTAAAAAGTAATTTTATTTTTACAGAAAATAATGTTTTGTAACTTACTGATTAGTGTCCATAGGTACCTTCCCCCTTTGTACCTGTGGACACTAGTGGTTGTACCAATGGACATTCATTTCTTCATAGGTTTATAGGGATAATTGAAATGATATTTAGAGAAACACATCAGCAATATTTTTTTATAAAATGTACTAAACAACATTGAATATTTAAACAAGAAAAGTCGACTTGATTATTGAACACGAAGGCCGACTAGAAAGGTGACAACAATAAATTTAGCGTATGAAAGTTAATAGAAACTTAACATATTTTTAAACCTTTTAACAAAAACAAATCTTTTATGTACCTATAATTATTATTAACGAGTGTCACAGACCTTTTTTATGGAAACAATCGAATCATTATAGATCGTATCCATGAAAAGATGTAGGAAAATGTAATTGGTTTCATAATCTCCCAGTGCCAGTAATAAAAGATGGTGGTGGTAATTTTCTTTTGATATTTCTTATCTCAATTTTATAATTAGTAGCGATGTCCGGAAGAATAAACTTTTGGGTTCTATCATTTGATGAAATTTTTTTCAAGTAGCAAACGTTGAACGTGAATGAGTCTAGTTTTTCTTTGATAAAAGAAAGCTATAAAATGCTTTACAACTCAAAACATAGCTACAAACATGTATTTATTCATTTTCAATTACTTTACCTTGTTCATAATCATTCATTAATTCATCCAAAAAATTACAATCTTTGCTAGATGGATCAGCCAAGATCACATTTGTGAAATCACCATTGTCACTAGTTGAATAGTTAGTTATAAATAGTGAGTGGCGAGTTTTCTCCTCTTAAAAATAAAAAAGTTATATGAATAGTAGGTATCCAAATTTAGGCATTTTATATCACGCGAAATAACTTTTCAAAACTTTTCCAAAATATTTATAATTAAAAATAATAAATTAATAAACAAAGAGAAAAATCTGTTGTACCTGTGGACACTAACAATCTGTCCACAGGTTCAGGTGGCAATGGTGTCCACAGGTACAACTAAACGCCATGTTGTGCAGAAAGCTCTGTTTTACAAAACCCGTAAATGATAACTGAAAGAAAACTGATGAAGTTATGATATATTTATCGGACAACCCAATGAAATATTACTGCCTAGAAAATTTCTAAGTGTAGGTCTTAAAAAATTTAAAATAACTGGTTGGGTTGGTCAGGATTTGGAAGACAAAAACTTAAAAATAATAATTTCTACTAAACTGTTGATCTGACAATCTTGAAAACACACGTGCAACTGCAGGGAGATGCTTGCAGCACTACCAATCTAACAATTTCAATTTCCCTCCTCCCACTCTCTCTTTATTAAAAATGTCCACTGGTGCAACTGTGCTTTAGGTACAGCAATTTCCCCTATATTTTTCGGATATTTCCAAAAAATTCTCCCAAAATTATGGTTTAAAAAAAATAAGAAATTTAAAAAATCAGTTTTTTTTAAACCACTTTAAATAACCAAAAAATTAATAAACTAATGGAAATTTCACTCACTTTTTTAGATAATATAATTTGAATATTTTTTTCTAAAAAATGTGAAAAATATAGACTAAAACGACAAGAAACTCCCTGTCAAAATTTCTACTTTTAAATTAATTACAAAAAACTAATTTAGACATATGGAGTGGAGCTTTGGGGCTGCTGGTCACATCTGCTTCTTGCCACAGGATAACTGACAGGTGCGAATTTGAAAATGAAAGAGAAATAAAAAATTATGAATCTCACCCTGGCCAGCCAATCGTTAAAAAAAAAAAAAAAATCGTTTTTATATCCACATATAAAACGGTCCAATTTCCACCAAAGTCGGAAAGGACTTAAAAAAATTTAGATTTAAGTCCTGCATAAAAATGATAAACCATTGTCATCTTAGTTTGCTTCACCGAAGGACACAATAGACCACTCTAAATAAAGAGGTGTATATGAACTAAAATGTGATGACTGTGAAGCTAAATACACGGGAAAAACTGGATGATCTGTTAATCAAAGATTAAAAGAACGTATAAGAGCATAAAATAATAACACCCTAAATTCCAACTCCGCTCTCCATCTAAACGAAAATAACCATAAATTTAATAAAGACTCAGGAGTGAAACTAATACATCAAGTAGAAAATTAAATTAATATACAATAAGTAAGTTTGAGGAAATTATTACAATGGCTTGTCATTTGAATAACCACTCCCTAGTAGCACTTTAATAAAAAGAAAAAAGTTCTATATAAGAACGTCTCTCGGCCATCTTCTTTTCAGACGCCTTGGTGGATTATCCGGAATGGAATGGGAAGCAAGTTGAGAGAATAGAGGATTAAAATAGTTATCGATTTTACTATTAAAGGATAGGTATCTGGTTTGTGCTAAATTAGTAACATATGGAACATTAAGGTCTTCATGGATAAGTTTATTTGTGACTAAGTAAGGAGCATCGAGGATTTTTCGAAGGATTGGATACGAGATGAATTAGATGTGTTGGTAGAGCCCCGAAGCTCACCTCTATAAGTCCAAGTAGGTCTGATAACTGTCATGTAAATGAGCCTTTTTTTAGTTACTCGGTAGGTTTGAACGTCTGTCTAGTAAATGTTGCAGAAGTCGAAAACGATAAGCAGTTTACTGTCGTTTTAGTCTTGTATCTAGATTGCAAAATAAACGTTTATCTAGTTGGAATCTTAGATAGCGGATCAACAGGGATCAGCGAAATGTTATTAAAGGATAGTGTAGGGCTGGAAGCCGTAGGTTTATGACGAAGGATTAAGGTTATCTGATAAAATTTTCTTGGATTTAATTTAATTCTCCAGTTTTGACACTGTTCTGAAGGTTTATGATTTGAGATTGGAGTGTTTGGGATGCTATAAAAGGATCATGATTTACTGATAACGAACATGTGTCATCAGCATACGTGGTGAGGGCAGTTCTAAGATGAGTCGGGATGTGAGTTGTATAGACTGTGTAAATTATGGGACCTAGGATACTACTTTGGGGAACACCGGCAGAACATTCAAAACTAGTTTTGAAATAAAATAATTCCAGTAGAAGTTGCAATTAATTCATCTATCTCAATAAGATATCGAAGGGCTAACTAAACCACTAACTAAACTGTTATCGTAATCAATTTCCGAATTAAAATAATACATTAATCATATTCTAGCAATTTGAAAATATTTCAATCAATTCCAAATCCTGAAGATAAGACGAGCCATTAATTCATCGGATTTGCATTATTCCCATTGGCCTGGAGGTGCTAGGGGAACTAATAACTGGGTTATCTCCCCACTTATATGTTAATGCTCTAGCTCTGCCGAGTCCAAGTCCACCTCCTCGGATTTATGCCTCAACTAGCTCCACTAATGCTCCTTACCGTCTGTCTAATTCAATTACTGATAGTTTATACCATCAGAAACTGTCCTCAGAATTTGCATAAGATCCAACTTTATATTCTGATAATCTTATACAAAATTAGTATTAAAGTTCTCTAGGGGAGATTTGGGATGGTTGGGACAAGTTTTATATTTTTTATTTTTTTGAGGGCTACAAATATTTTTTGTAACTTTTGAAATATTTTTCTTTTTTAATAAATTTTTAGAAGTGCGTATGGTTTATTCTAAATGATAATAATGAACACAAGTCAGTAAAAAAACAAAAATATAAAACATCTAAAAGTGTCCCAACTATCCTGGGCACCAGGATGGTTGGGACAGCGATAAGGGATGGTTGGGACATACATAAATTAGTTAACACATTAGTTACAATTCAATATTTTTATATCCTAAATGATAAACGTAAACATAATAAAATAGTACTACGTGTTTCTTACACAAATAATAGTATAAATTAAATTAAAAAAGGAACAATTTCACCAATAAATAAATAAGGCATGAAGTTGAAAAATAAGGTTCTGTAAAGAAAAAACAATACGAAAATGCAAGTAACAAAATATAAATAACTGCGAAAATATAACAGGATGGTTGGACACTGTCCCACCCGTCCCAGAGATCAAGTGTCCCAACTGTGCCTTAGGTTACTTTTTTATTCAATACGTGGTCCTGACAAACATGTAGGTTAGTATTTCAAGTTTAATTAATGGAATCGAATGATAATTGATAGGAGTTTTATATGTTAATTCAAGACGATAGCATGGTTTTTTGTCTTTAAGAAAATACTATCCTAAAGTTCATTCAAATATTTACTTTTGTAGTGAAAATTGAGAAAAACTTACCTCTTAGAAAATTTAAATATGACCGCCAAAGCACAGTATTATATATAACCTGCCTCAGGAGTGTGATCAACAGCTGAAAAGCCAATTCAGTAATGCCAACCTATTAATCAAAAATTTCACTGTCCCAATCATCCCTGGTCTCCCCTATATTCAAGTCAATAAATGGTGTTTTTTGAGAATGTAAAACTTTTGAACTATTAATTCATGAGAAAGGATTGGAAAAATTTTAATAATTCTAGACATTTACAAAGCTTTAGAGGAATCAAAGTTAATCACAATGAATAACTTTTCGATACGATTTTAGGCTAGAGGTCTATAATTTTTTGGTGTAACTTTTTTCTTTTTTTTTTTTACATTCATTTTGAAATAAATAGCTCTGTTGGTGTTACTCGGACCGAACATTTAAAACCAGTTTCCTGATCAGAAATTTAATAGATAATATTTTTGTTGTGCAACATTTGTCGTTGGGACCTACAATTTAGAAGTTATATTGGTTTGAATGAAAAAAGTTACGTTGTAACGTTTCCTTCACCTTCAAATGTGTAACGTTTTTTTTTTAAACACTCATACATTTAACATTTTGAAACGCTCTAGCTCTGTTGGTCTTGCTCAAATTAAAGTTTTAAAGACAGTTTCCTGATCGGAAAATTAATACACGTTTTGTTTCATAAAAGCTGTAATATCTCCATTTTGTTTCAATATTTTATAAATTTTGACCACATTTTCAGATTTAACATTAAATTTTCTATAATAGCTGAGTAACTGAAACCTTGTATTTTACAAACTTAGTATCTAAAGAACAACTTGATCTTCATCTTATTTGGGGAAGTCACAATGTCTTATATTACTTCAACGCTCACCGCTTTTCGAAAAAACTATCCACAAAACATCAAATCTCACAAAAACTTGAAAATTTAATCAGCTTTCGAATGATATGTAATGATTTTGTTTCAATTTCATGGAGAAAATTTATTTTTGAAACCGAAAAAAAATGGTGTTTTTATGGAAAAAAAAACGTGGTTTCCTCAAAAAAGTTCTTATTTGGCATACAAATCAGTTATTTGTGTAAATAAAACATTATGGTAATCCCTAAATGAAAATGTGGATTTTAAACATAATAAACTCTTCGTTGGAATAAAAAGCAAAGAAAAAAAACATTGTTTAATAGAAAATGAAGGAAAACTTTTTTTTTTTTACCTTTTTGAGGTGAAGTTTATGGGCAGACGAGTCTGTTTTTACAGGGGAAGGCATTTCTACCATTCCATGTGGTGTATCCTTAGTTGATTCATCTTTGTATTGCGGTCAAATAGTGTTGAAAAATCATATTTTGGATGATGAGATTACTAAGATTTGTTACAAAATATCCTACCACAACACTAAGAGATACTCATCCTGTATATTAGTTTAAATAAAGGAATTTACGTCGAAACGTTTTAAAAGAAAACTTAAAAGTAATTTGAAGAAAATCAGAAACCCTGCATTTAAGACAGGACCACTCTATATACTCGTACTTTCTGATCAGTACACCCGATCCCAACTTCAACATTCCAACGCTCCTTCCTTTTCCGCTCACCAATCATTTGGAACTCCATCCCCCCTCACATCAGACAATCTAAATTCCTGAAAACATTGAAATTTTTCTATTTCTAATACTTCCTTCTCATCCAAGGTGACGCTTGCTAACTATCTACCCACTTAGTCAAAAATTGTTATTGCATTGCTGGATTCAGACACAGATTCAGTTCGTGCGTAATTACGATTTCATTTAATACAAATTTCACTTTTTATGAATGTAACATTGGGTACTTCTATTGTACATACAAATCTAATCATTGTACCAAAAGCTTTTTTTTTTTTTTTCTTTGTTCATTTTATTTTCTCTAATTTGTAGAATTTTATCTTATTTCCTTTTCTGTATATTTAACTATCATCTATGTAAATAGTGTCATTATTGTATTATTAATGACACCGACCTCATTTCATTTTTTATACCTTTACTTATCTGTTATTCTTAAGGGACTTTGTCCAAGAATAAAATTATTTTTCTATTCTATATCATTATTAAAAATTTGACAAATGTATGATAAACTTTTTAAGTTATTTTTTATAGACATTAGATAAGATAAGAAAACTATTCTTTCAACAACCTTAAAATGTTAATCTACAAAAATGTTTAGGTTACTGTTGAATATCAAACATTTACTAATGAGATTATTTTGATCCTGTCGAATTTTGACCTTGAATCCCATATCACTTTCGGCACGTGCGGTTCCCATAAAGATTTTTTTTTTAAATGTTACATAACACTTAAAATCCAAGATTAGCCCTAAAAAAAAAATTTAAATCAAATACATTAAGCGAGATAATTTCTCTACAATATTCTACTCAATCCCATACTGCTGGGATTTTCTTCCCACACGGCCGTGCAGTTTTTAAAATGGACACAGAAAACTTAACTTTGTTTTTTAATTCAAAAGGAGAGCCTCAAAAATTAAAAAATTGGTACTACCATTCTAGAGATGTTCAATAGCGCCTTTGGAACGAAGTTGCCAAAGAACCAAAGTTAAATATTTGTACCTATATTCACTTTCTCCTATTTTATCAACAAACTACTACTCTCAAGCAGGTAAAACAATGCATTAATATTTAAAATAAAAACTGCAACGAAATGGAACACAATGACACAATCGCCTCCTGTCAACGACTACCGACTATATCGGGTATGCTCCAATGTGCGAGCTCCAAGAAGTCAATACGATATCCTCCGTTCGTACGAATTCGGTTCCTAGCCTGAGAGACCAACCACCCCTGAGAGAAATCACATACGAATGTCATATTAACGTAACAAAATACAGAAAAAATTAAATACAAAAAATAACAAAAGACCCAATTAGGAAAACGTATCATTAATCAGGAATTTTGAAAACAACATAATGCCATAAAACATTAAAAATGAATAATGATAATAATGTTACTGCTAAGAATTGGAGATTTCACAGTAGACTTAAAGGTCATCCCAACAACTTCATACACGACATGCCCAACAATATCCGTAAAAGGTTAAATTAAATGATTAACAAGAGAGATGGAGGTACCACTGGGCAATGCTCTTCATCATGCTTCTCATGCCAGAATTTATTGTTTTTTAGCCTTCTGGTTGTCATTGTGAATTCAAATAAATTAAAAAATAAATAAATAAATAAAAATGTGTACAAAATTTTTAATGTGTCGATGACAAACTTTGAATGATTATTTATCTTTATTACATAATTAACTTTCTAATTATAATTACCTATTACACGTAAATATTTTCGTTACTATTGTTTGATTTGTAAACATTTAAATAAAAGATATAACTGTAAAAAATGTTGAACTATAGATCCAGTTAAAATAAAGTAGCAAAGTTATACATAAAATTTAATTTAATTTAATGTTCTATCAATATGTCTCTGACTATTCTTCTCAGTGCAGAAGAAGCAAACCTAGTGCCGGCCACGACCGGTTAGCGAAAAGTGAGGTGAAAATGATTTTCTTTTTCTTTTTCATCAATCAATTATTTCAAAAAACAAAACTGAATTAATTTTGATTGATAAATAAACCATATAAAGACAGAACAGTATTTTCCCCCAGAAACCACTTTCGACTGTTTTTTGTTATCTGCCGTATTTGAGAGAACCGCTGGGCCCACAGGTACCATTCTGGTCTCAAATGATGTATTTCAGGAGACATTTCACAAAATAAGTGGCTATATCGAATAAAAAATAACTTTATGGAAAAAATGGTCTCTTTTTGATGATAATATCCGTGTATCTTGGGAACCAATGGCTATATAGAGCTCAACCTGATCTCAATTTGTAGCAAATTGAGTTAACTTTAAAAGTATGTGGAGTGACTATACTAATCAGACGGTTCCTTAACTCACATATTGAGCAACAACTGGCATTAACGACGACTTTTTCCCAACTTTCGCAAATTGTCTGTAAATCCCGACTTATTACTTATCACACAAAATTCCCGAATTTCCCGACTAGTAGACACCCTGTCTAATTAAAAGTACAAGAAGGGACTCAAAAGATGCTTTGTGAGGAAAATTTTCGAGAAGATATGTCTACACTCAGGTAGTGATAAGATTTCTTTGTGGTTTAGCTGATCAAGCAGCAAATGCTGCAAGATTGGAATCTACTCCAGACGTCATAAAAATAAACAAAACAACTGCATTAGATTGGCGTATCCATGCCAAAAATAAATTATACTAATCATGGGCTACTAAGTGGAACAAGATAGATGAAAAAATAGGAAAAATTAAAAACAGTCCTGAGATCTGGAGGACAAGGATACGCAT
This sequence comes from Euschistus heros, assembly GCA_003667255.2. NCBI lineage: Eukaryota > Metazoa > Arthropoda > Insecta > Hemiptera > Pentatomidae > Euschistus > Euschistus heros. The sequence continues at coordinate 1,610,426 of RCWM02000208.1, read as the reverse complement.
CGGACACATAACCATAAGGCATACATATCTTTGAATAATATAAATATTAACAATTATATAAAACAATATAATATACAGATAAAGGGACCCTACCCGCCAACCTGCAGAACCTACAATTTAACTCTGACCGTGGAGCACATCTTAATGGACTGCGAGGAACATAAGGATGCAAGGAAAGATTGCAGAATGGACAACCGGCTAGGCAACCCTCTTGGTGACGGTGAAACTTCTGTTTAAAGTTTATTTAATTGTTTTTTAAACATTAAACCCTTATAACTTTGTATAAGTATGTGTAATTTAAAAACATCAGATACCGATGATGTTGAAATTAACTGACTGTAACAAAAAGAACAACTTATATTTGATGTTTTTAATGCCCTTCAGGATAGATGATTGTAAAATAAATAAATAAAAAGACAATAGTAAAAGTAGCTCAATAAAAAAAAATGGTTTAAACGCGATTCTTATCTTACTATTAGATTGTTAACCTACTTCCGGGCTCAGTGTACTCAAAGCCCTGAAATGGGGGTAAGTGGAAGGACCCCATCAATCACATTTTTTTTTTGACCCTTCGTTTTTGACTTCTTCAATATTTACATGACAAACGTTCATATATTTCAATTAATTACAAAAGACTCATTTACATTACAGTAATTAGACTAATTTGGACGTATGGAGGTGAGTTTTAGGGCTACACTAAGCTATCCAATTCATTTCTTATCCTTACAATCCAAAATTCTTAAAAAAATCCTCAATGCTCCTTACTTCGTCACAAACAAACAATATCATAAAGATCCTAATATACCTTACGTTTCTGACTTAGCTCAAACCAGATATCTATCCTTTCATAGCAAACTCCACAAACATTTAAATCCATTAGTATACAACTTGCTTCTCGTTCCATTCCAGATTACCTTCCGAGGCGCCTAAAAAGAAGATGGCCTCGGGACCTTCTAATATAGTACCTCATTATATAGAACCTTCATAAGTGGGTAGTTCATAATGGGTATTTCCTTTAAAAATAAGTGACGTGTCATTTTTATCTATTTCATCACATTTACTTGATGTAAACAAAATTTTTACAGGATCGTTCAATAATAGACCAATAAAAAAGAAAAAAAAAACAGTTAATTAATTTATTTATTTATTTAATATGTATGCTTGCCCTGAAAAGGGTTAAAACAATCGGTCACCACGGCCTCCTGCCTTCTAGATTTATCATAATTAATGGAATCGTTCTTTTTACTATTTCTAACATAATCCGAAAAGAACTATTCATTCTCGCAATACACGGACTTACTCCTAAGAGAGTTCTAACCTTGTCTCTAAAGTGCTGCATTTGACAAAATCTTTATTAATTTAGCTACATCCTTTTGAAATTCGATTTTCCCTCTAAATCTCTAATCCAGAGAGCCCCCTCTTTATACATTTAAACCCTTTCACATAGTCTATCTTCTATCTCCCGAGAATTCGTTATTTTCCACTCCTTCAATGCTATGTTTAAATTTATTCAAACTTAATAACCATACAGATAAATAGCACAGAATAGACTAGGTAGATAATTTTATTATGGGACAATGTCCCTTCAGAATAATAAATTTCATAACAGAAAATATCATGTCTGGTCTAGAGTATTTCTAAGAGAAGAGAAGAAAAATAATTTTTTTTTTTTTTTTAATAACAATTGATTGAAATTTACAACTGTACAATATTTATAAATCAAGTAAATGTGCTGTTACCTATTACAGTAACGTGACAAAACTTCTAAAGAACTCATCAGTAGCACTTTAATAAAAATTCTACACTAGAAGGTCTCTGGGCCATCTTCTTTTCAGATGCCTCGGAGGATTATCAGGAATGGTGTGGGAAGTAAGTTGAGAAATTAGAGGATTTGAGTGGTTATGGGCTTACTATGAAAGGATAAATATCTGGTTTGGGCTAAATCTGTAACATATGGAACATTAAGATCTTTATGGATAAGTTTATTGGTGGCAAAGTAAGGTGCATTGAGGATTTTTCGAAGGATTTTGATTGTAAGGATTGGATACGAGATGAATTGGATGGTTTAGTGGAGCCCCAAAGCTCAACTCCGTACGTCCAAATAGGTTTAATCACAGTCATGTATATTAGTCTTTTGTAATTAATTTGGAGCTTTGAACGTTTGTCTCGTAAATGTTGAAGTAGTCTGTAACGACGGGCAGCTTCTTGTCGTTTTAGTCTTAGAAATAAAAGTAAATTCAAATTTTCATAATGAGGTAACAGAAAGAAAACTAGAACCACAGTAGTCTTAAATAAAATAAAATAATGAAGAAAGAAAAGTAGTCCTTATGGTACTAAATATTGTATACGAAATTAAAAGTAAAAATAATGTATGGTATGACGTATAGTAAAAATAAAAATAAATAATGTTTGCAGGGTGGTTACAGAAGACATGATATTAAAAAAATAAATATGAGAGCATTGTTATAAGGAAGTTGTATTTAAGGCTTATGTTTTATGTCTGATTTTTTTAAAATGATTATAAATAAATGTAGTCAGAGAACATCAGTTTGGAGAGAGAAAAAGATGGCGGAAGAGGAGTGTTTTTAATGTTCAGAGGGAAGAGGCATTGCTAATGTGAGGAGGGAGAGAATTCCGTAGAGAAAAGAAGAAAGGATCGTTGGAATGTAAAAGTTCTATAGGATGGAGTATAGAAACGGAAAAGACGGGATCTTGTACACAGCGATTGGATTGCGAACCTGAATTGCAGGAAACTTTAAATACAGGGCAGGTGACGGGTGTTGATAACTTGAAAAAGATATATACCAAGGTTTTAATCTCTACGGAAGAAAGAGGATAGCCAACTTGAGGTTGGCCAAAAAGGACCCAGAAGAACATATTGAGCTTCTGAGAACAAACCTTATGAAGCAATTCATGATGCGCTTTTATCTGTTCTCAAGAAGCATAGAGAGTCCATTACATATCACACAACCATAGCCGAATTAGGAGAAGATGATAGGAGTTCCACGTGTGGATAGAGGTGACGGGATCGGTTGAATAATTTTAGGATGCCAATTGACCATAGTTTATAATAGCTTACGGTAATTTTTTAATTGGAATAATATTTTAATGTTTGATATTCAAATAAGTGATTCATTATATTGTTTTATAACATTGTATTAGATTATATTAGTATAAGGAAACTTCAATTTAATAAAAAAAAGTCAAATCAAGTCATTGAATAGCTCCGGTTACTGAAAATATAGGATGCCAATCACTTTAAACATTTAAGTATAAGTCAAATTTAATTATACTAAGTTTGATACTCCTAGCGTTAAAAAAAATGTAACTATGACATTACTTCAGTTATAATATACAAAACCTGATTTATTAATAAAATAATAGCATCATCTAGCGAGTTAATAGTACTTCTTCTAATATTAACATACTTTTTATTTATGGAGAAGAAGACGATGAGGGATGCAGTCAAAGAGGAAAACCACGTCAAAGAAGAAATTCTTTAATACGTTACAACGCACAGTAGGACGAGCCAACGTAATTTGTTGGACATTGGTTGAAAACAAAAATGTATATTTATGGCTTGAATCATTGACAAAATGTTTGCTATGGTCAATGTCGATAAACAACAGTAGGTTAAACATAATTTTATTACGAACTAACAGTACAAAAGATCGATAAACTAGGTTTGTTTGAAAGGTTCTCACAAATTTCCAGTTTTGTTAAATTGAATTTGTAATTGTGTATACGTCCGATGTAAATTTTTTGATTTTCACAGGATTAAACAGGATATCACAATTGGCTATAAAACATTTTTCTGTGAAAATAATGATTACAAAAAATAAATGTATTTAAATTTGAAAATTTCAACAAAAAAATTGATTTTAGAAAAATGTTTAAACTTGTTTAAGTCGAAACCCATTTTAATTCAAAATATCAATACTGAAAAGTAACTTAAGATCGAAATGGTCTGCGACCACTTGCGACCTTGGAGAATATTTGGAATTACAGATTTGTTTTGCGTATTTATAGGATTTGCAGAACTACTTCCCCTCACATTATAATCCTTGTTTTACCCCTTTTGTTTGATCTGTTTATATCTTTTTAGTGTTTTCATTTCAGCAGTAACCCTATTGGGTTATTTTACCTACATATTTGTCAGCTAGGATACTAATGGGGATGATTTTGGCCAAAAAAAAAGCGGCTTCGTTAGAAAGTGTCTAAAAACTTTTGGTAATTTTGAATGCCATTAGCCTCTGGACCCTTTCCAGCTTTGCCTTGTTGTACTTTATCTGAATTCCTGGATGTCATATTTCCATGGCATTTTAGGCATAGCATTATACATAAGTAATAATAGGCAAAATTGCGCTGTTATACAGAACCTTCAGGGCCTCCGTTCTCAACCCCCATGTCGCACAATGGGACGAGCCTATGTAATTTGTTGAACATTGGTTGAAAACAAAAATGTATATTTGTAGCTTCAATCACTTATTACAAAATGTTTGCTGTGGTCATTGTGTGGTCATTGTCGATAAAGAAAAGTACGTTAAACATAATTTTATTACGTACAAACAGGACATCAACATCGATATACTACGTTTGTTTGAAAGGTTCTCGCAAATTTCTCGTTTTGTTTAAAATGCATTAGAAATTTTTAACACATCCGATGTAAATTTTTTGCTGTTCACAGTTTTTGGCATGATAAAACAATCGGCAATAAAACTTTTTCTGTGAAAATAATGATTACAAAAAATAAATGTATTTAAATTTGAAAATTTCAACAAAAAATTGATTTTGGAAAAATGTTTATACTTGTTTAAGTCGAAACCTATTTTAATTTAAAACATCGATTATTAAAAGTAACTCAAGATCGAAATGGTCTGCGACCACTTGCGACCTTGGAGAATATTTGGATTTACTTTGATAATTCAACTTGTACGAAAAAGTGGTCCAAAGAAATGGACTTCACAAATGTTATCCACAGGTATTCACCGATAAAAATGCTTAAAATTGATATCGGAATAGGTCTGAATGCTGACAAAGACACGACGAATTTGAACGAATGGATCCAACGATAACATTTCGATAACCACAGTGTAGGAGCCTGTGGACTATAATTGCTTACTTCTATTAAATAACTAAATAGTTCCGTTTTCGGTTGGGGACATTATTTAAAATAATAATTACCTACCAGGTTTCTGACAAACCGCAAATTGTTTATTTTTTTAGTAAATCCGATCGACGAAAAAGGCATAAAACACGTATAACTCACATAACGGTAAAATGATTGATTTGAAGATTTTTAAATTCGATAGAGCACATCAAAAATCATAGAAAATATACCCCTTGAATCGAAAACACGTAAAAACGAAAATTAGATTTTTTTAGACACACTATTGGTTAACAGAGCAAAATCCAGAAATGATGGGGGAAAAATGACTTTAGATTCGAATTCTACACCTTTTAAAATATTACCATTTGAAATTTGAAGTCGATGCAATAATTTTTAGAGGCTCAAAATGCGATGCCCAGAAAAAACATAGTTTCGTCCCACTGTGCAACGTTGGCATGTATTAAAGAATTTCTTCTTAGACGAGGTGTAAATCTTTGACTGGATCCCTCATCATCTTCTTCTCCATTCATCATAACAGTCAACTATTCTTTTATCACTTTTTATATATATGTTTAGTAAGGTTCTTGAGGTTCAGTCAACAATTGTTAGAATTTAGTTAGTCTATTCCATATCCACTACTAACGTTGTAAGTAGCTTCATACTCCTTTGTAATCTGTAATTATATATATTTTTATTATTCTAACACATGTTATTATATACTTGTATTGTAGCTAACTTTATGTTTTGAAATAACTTGTATAACTTATATCGTTGTATTGTAACCTTTTTTTTCACTGTAAGGCATGATTATGAGAACAATATAGTCTCCAAACGTCGCCAAAATGTTTGTTTTTATTTATTGACTGAACCTCAAGAACGTTACTAAACATTTAATAGTAACAGTCAAGAAATTTATCCATATATATATATATATATATATATATATATATGGAAATGTCTTTTGGCTGAGGCCTATACTTTTTTGGTATAAAGTTTTTTTACCCTCAAATAAGTAACATTTTGACACTCTAGCTCTGTTGCTGTTTGCTAAATCGAAGGTTAGCCGACAGTTTTCTTATCAGAAACTTAATAGAAAATATTTTTGGCTAAATGACATTTATCACTAGGACCTACCGTTCATTAACTATATTGGTTTCAATGAAAAAAGTAATGCCTACATTTTTTATGTTGGCTCTTTTTCGGCATGTTCTAGCTCTGTTGGTGTCATGTTTAAAACCCCTATTTCTTATCAACATTTTTTATTTAGAATAATCTTTAATTGGAAAAGCAATGGACTATGGATAGACATACCCATGATGCATTGTTATATACCATTTTTATATGGTATGTACCCATATACACCAAAATAGCACCGTGGTACGTAAACAACATTACTCTGCCTAGTGTCTTTGGCATGCCCGACTGTTGACGAAGTAATACGGACTCTTTACAAACGACACCACGAAACGTTACAAATATATGAACATACCATCACACTTATAAACGTCATGGCCGCAATGGACATTCCAGACAAGACACAGAGCAGGCTGAAAAGAAGCTGAATGAGGGATCTCTTGTACCTTATTAGCGAAAAAAATCAGTTTAGGAGGTGCCACAGGGTTCTCTCTCCTACACGTCTTTCACGCCAAGTGTTTTAGTATTTCACCAAATTCAATGATGAAATTAAATTAAGAGTGTTAATAGAGGTTCAAAGTTATAATTATTTTAAAATTTTAATCAGCCAGAATCAAAAACTAATTGTGCAGTAAGGTACGTATTTATACCTAAAAAAAAAAAAAATTAATACACAAGATAAATAAAAAATACTAAAGTATAAAGGTTAAACAAGTAAATACTTATTTTTGTAAGTAATATAAATTTGTAACTTTACGTCTGTAAATACTTATTTACAATATCCACACGGGCTGGAAATTCTCAGACCAGCTTTCCACCCAACTATGTGAAAAAGATTGAGCCGAACCATAAGATTCTAGCGCGTTTCTCGTCGCGTCAATTGTTCGTGAGCGAGAACGCTAAAGCCGAAAGAAATGACAGAGCTATGATAATTTCACGAATTATTTCAGCATTCCGGCATTCTATAAAGGATAAAATAGACAGTTTAGTAGAGCACCAAAACACTACTACAATTTCGTAATAAATTAAGTTACTACCATGTAATTGAATAGTTTTTAATTATTTAAAAGCATACTGCGATTGGCTGATGAAAGTTATAATAATAATCAAAAACGAAGAAAAATTTTAAATCAAAATTAAAATTTCAAACTAGATAACGTTATAGAAGTTCCTTAACGAGGTTACATCACAAGGAGGAAAATTCTGATAAGGCAACAAAACAAGGCACAAAGGAAGTTTTGAGATTTTTTATTTAACGATTCTTCTGAACTGTTCTCTCATTGTTATAGAACATCATTAATTTTTCTTAAGGAAACGTTTTAGTCGTAGGACAAACAATTTTAATTTAATGATATATTTTTACCGGCATATATGAGTAGTTCAGTAAGGAACTAGACCACCAGGCTTTTGTGTCCGAGTTCGTGTCCGGCTGAAGGCAGAAAATGTATATTCCGCTATTTCAACTGTGGATCGAATTTGATTGTCAGGAAGCCCCGAATGCAGAAGGCATCCTTAAAACTTTGTAATTATCTAAAAAATAAATGCTTCAGTAATTATGGTAAATATTGTCGACGGGGGGAAAAAAAACAACATAAAATACAATCGTATATGAAAAGAAAACTAATTCTAAATATTTCCATAATTATTTACATATTTATGAAGGATTAATTGCCTAAAAGATGTAAAAATAAATTATTTTTAAGGAAGTAAGAAAGCAGCTCCACGAATAGGAGTGGGTAGTGACTTCTAGAAGGAGGTAGCACGAATGATGAAGGATTTGTCAAAGGAAGCGGTTTTATCTGAGGGGATATTCTGGTTATACGGTTGGGATCTAGTGTTTAGGAGGTGGATAGAAGAGCGCAGAGCTAATAGTTCAAGTATATAAGAAGGTTTTTAGACATTGGAATAGGAAAGTACCCAGAAAGTATTGCAGACAGATTTTAGGAAAAAGCCACCCAGATTCAGAATATCGGCAAGTAACACGTTACCTCCTGGGAATCCCGAAGATTAATTTAATAAAACAATTCATCAGTTTTCTCGCTTCATCTCGAGATCACCAGATATTGAGGAAGAGAAGCATTAATGCGGTTCTACTATATTTTGTTTTGTTTTTTGTCGGAAAATAACATATAAGTTTATAAGATTCAAATAAAACTTATTTATTACTAACACCAATAATTTAAATCATCAAACAATAAAGATCTATTCCTCATTCCTCTTTAATGGGAGAATAAATTAGATGAGAATAAATGTTATTTACACACATTTATACACAATTATTGGAATACTTCAAAATGGCCAAAACTGCATAATAAATTCAGCACAAAATTAAATTAATTTATTTTTTTGTCTCGCTATTTAATATTAGGTCCTAGAAAAAAAGACACTGCAGGTACGTGTACAATACGAACGGTAATCCTGAAGTTCGGAAAATTTTCAATTACCCCGACTCAACATCAACTCAATGGTACATTATTAAAGTTACACGCGTACAGATGTACTAAAAATATTTGAATATACCCTGAATATTGAATTAGGTAAGAGGATCTCGTTGAAATAAGCTTTAATTAAAAGAGGAGGAGGCTAATTAAACATGTGGTTTTAGTTTAAAACTTAATTTCAAAAACTGCTGTTCAAAAAAAAAATATATTTTTGATTTACTTAAAGGAGCTGCAGATAATAGTTACGTATATTAGATCCGCATGTATGTGTTAGTGTGTGTAAAAAATGTCAATTGCAGATTTAATTCGTGATTATCTATGAATCTAAAACTATATATGCTATATCATTTGATCAAAAAATATATTTAGATCTTTACAAAAAAAATCTAAAGGTTAAAATATTAAGCTTTTTATTTTCTAGAAGATAGAACTCTTATTACAGGAGATACCTATTTATAACTCTATACTGAAACCTTTGTGGAAATCGCGAATAGAACCTTAAGGTTATCCTAAACACGTTATCATTAGCAAAATTATTAAGTCACCATTGTAAATTTCTAATTAAACATTGCGCAATGAAATGAACACTCCATTTGTTAAAAGATATATACTTAACCATGAAATAATACATTTCAATCTTCTACCTATCATCCCAATAAACACGTCCAATTTTTTTTATATATCTATTACCTATGTAAAATTAAATGTATAAAATAAACTTTGCCCTAGACAATTTCCTACCCTAGTCAATGTTTCCATGAAATTCTGAGAAATAGTTTTGCTGATTGTATGAATCTCAGTAGCATAAATAAATTTAAAAGATATATTAAAAAAAAAAAATTGAGAGAAACTTTTTTTTTCTAAATTTTTTTTTCGCTAATATTTTTAATATTCATATAGTAGTTTCTTATCTCTTTGAAATCCATTTTTTTTTCCATATCTTTTTGTCATTTCAACTAGCCCTGGTGAAGGCTGGCACTGCGATCCGAAACGTGGGCACTATAAATTAAAACTATATAATTCTGTTTCCTTGAATGCACCTCCCAATTATCTACTTTATCGTAAATATCTACTGTCAAGTAAACAACATTAATATAATGATAACTATATAAAATAATGGATAAATTAAATACTTAGTTATTTTTTTGAATTTCGTGTTAAGTATTATTTCTCTTTTTCTAAATTTTTTCTATACTTCTTTATGAATGTTGAAGTTTTTTAAATAAAATTGCATCATGTTTGTATTCGAAAATATTTTGTCAGTATACAAAAAGAAAAAAATAGTTAAACTATGATATATGATGTAGGAAAAACTATGTATACTCTTTTGTTATATATATATATATATTATTATATATATATATTATATATTTTATATTATATACTTTGTAATATAACTTTTATATAGACATATATATAGTAGTTATTATTTTTATTATTATTATTTTTTTTTTACTTTGTAACTAACTTTTTATAGACATATGAGTAGTTATCTTTCAAAACTGAACATTTCCACTTTCAGTCGATTTTTTTTTTTTTTTTTTGATAAAACCTTGCTAGCCGCACTCATTACTATATTTTTTTTTCTTTAGTCAACATCTACTAATTGTAAATATTTAAAAAATATAATTGTTTTGGATTCAATAGCAGGAAGAGACCTGGTGTAGGTTTTTTTTGTTGTTTTTTTTTAACATTCTCTGAAGTGGACATGATCAGTTTTTAAAAATAACTTCCTTCTTTTTAATCCTTTTATAAATCCATTTATTTATTTATTTTTAATTTAAAAATACTTTTGAGTAAAAATTATATTAATGAATAAATATAAATCCAACTAAAAATACATATGATATTAAATTAATTTTAGGAAAGTAAAGTATTGTTAATGAAATCTATTCAATATAAATAAATAAATATTATTAAAAAAAAAATATTTTAAATCCTGTTTGAATTAAAATATATTTTGTTTTTTTAAAAAAGCTTTTAATAGTAAATATAGTATGGGAGATTGTCCATTGGATTTTAAATGTGATTACGATTTTTTTTTTCAGTTAATTTATTTACGTCAGAATTGCACAGGCTTCATTACAATATAAACATACAAATACTGCATATGTCTACACATATATATATATATATATATATATATATATATATATATATATATATATTTTTATTTTTTTTTTTTTTTTTTTTTTTTTTTTTTTTAAATATTTATTCGTGATAATGTGACATAATAGTTGTTATGTATTTACCTCCTTTATACAACTTCGACTAAAGGGTAGGGTATGTATAAAACAAATAAATATAAATAATTTAATTTATATAATAAATTTATTTTTAGTTTCAGGGATAATATGGGAGTTTTTTTTTTTTTTCTTTCGTTAATCTCAAGATAAGGATAACAAATTTATCATTTTAAATACTTGTATTTATTATTTCCTACTGAGGCCATGCTAAGACAAACCTCTGAAAGTGTTGAGGAAGATCGCGGCGAAGACGGCACGACGGAGAGACATGTTGGCAGGTCAGAGATGTAGACCGGGCTGTGCCATGCCGGCGACTGAACGCAAACCGCCCCCACTCCATCCCTCCCGCTAAGGGTGGTCGCGACTTATTGTTAATTATAATTAGGATACTCGTATATTAAACAATATATTATACATATATAATAAGAAAAATAAAATTATTTATTTATTTACAATGAAAATTATATATGAGAAAAATGCAAAAATAATACATTACACCACAGTAGAGAAACCAGAACGCCTATACGCAAGTAAATGCCTAGACCTCAATTATAAGTTAGATTAACAAATAAATAGAAAAGAATCATGAGCAAACTTTCAGCAAAACAGAACTTCAAGTACCTCTGGGAATAGGAATTAACAACAATCTGGATCCGGGAGATTTATAAACATTAGGAAATATAGAAAAAAAAAACAGCAAAAAGAGTTGCCTTCAGGAAGAAAAAGAGGACAAGTCCTAAGAAAACAAGTACGAATTGGTCGGAAAAAGAAAAAAGTGGCATGGTGAAAGAATGAAAGGATAGTAGAAGAAAATAAAACAACGAATGCGAAGGAATTGTAATTGGAAGAAAAGAAAAGAAAAAATCATATCAATTTCAATGTGCTACCATTTTTAAACGTAATGCTATGGAGTTTTTTTTTTTTTTTTTTTTTTTTTTTTTTTTTTTTTTTTTTTTTTTTTTTTTTTTTTTTTTTTTTTTTTTTTTTTTTTACAATCTCGGAGAAATCTGCTGAAATATAAATTAATCAGAAATGACAAATATTTTATAAATGCCACGATCAACTTCTTTTTCGCATCTCGGTTTATTTAACATTCATTGTAATGATTTATCCATAGTTGGTGTTTCATCACCCGAACTGTCGTTATAGACGTGGAGAGGGAAGATTAAAAAAAAAAATTAAAATTAAAAGTTAGCTTGATATACTAGCTTGCGTTGGAGTGTAGTGTATGATACAAAAAATAAAATACAAAGTAATAAATGCTGAAAGTAAAAAACATCTATAAAATGACATAAGCTACAGTAACGTACTCGTAAGAGCGCTCCCTGATAACAGAAAAAATAAAGAAGATACCAAGGAGTCGATTTTTGTTGATATTGAACTGTTGAGTTGAGCTGTAATCCTTTTGATGACAGTACATACAGCTCGGTACTCCTTAGTTCTTCAGTTTAAATAATGTGATTCATAAAAATAATGAATAAATAAGATGTTTTAAATTGGCTGTTTACGTTGTCACAAAATTATATAGTCGAGAGAAAACAAAATTTATATAAAATATTCTATCAACATAAAAATGAGTGTAAAAATATAAGTGAAACAGATAAAAACAAAATATCATTATTAGACCACATAGAAAAGTTAGGTCCTATTTTTTATCTTTTATGCAATCTACAATTACAAAACTGACTCTGGAAAAGTAGGAACGATATATGCTAATATAATATATGAATTAAAAATATAAACTTTCCAATTTAATAAAAGAAATGTTTAAACAAAACAAAAAATAAATAGACCTTTCAAAAAATAAAAGATAAATCACTAAATATATTTGATAATTACAATATGTACATAATAGATTCGGGCCCGGACAGTTTGTTTTGTCCTTATGTTCACAAAACAGAGCTCAAAGTAGTGGATGAAATTCATTTCGCGGTACCACCATCCAAAGTATATCAACCGACCCAGGTGATAATCGAACCCACAACATTCTGTTCAAGAAAACACGAGTTCCTGAACATGTTTTGGTGACTTATCGCTAAGTGGCTAATTTTATAGAAAATGTTCTATTCATAATTTTTTACTTTTATCAGATGTACAAAGTCTGCTTGACAGCTGACAAAATAAGCCAGGAAGTTAAAGCATAGTAATGTTCACACTTCATTTTAAGAATACCGAAGTTAATAACTTCCTCTATTACAGGATCTACTTCAGTGCAATCTGCTGATCCACCTCTCATACTTTCTAAACTCTTATAAATCCTAGGAAAAATCCTTAATGTTGTCAATAAGAAATAACCACATCTCATTACTAAATAAATCTCGTTTTTGATGCAATCCGAACCAGATATTTAAACCTGCTCACTCAATCCCACTAGTTTATCGTCAAGGAAACCAGTCATCAGAGGCGCTTGAAAAGAAGAAGGTCCCGAAACCAAATATACAACTTTTATTGGGGTATTAAAAAAGGATAATTACTATACAAATAATGATTTTTTTTTTTATTCGGTAGTGAAATTCAAAATGTATTTGTAAACCTCACAAATAAGTCTAAAAATAAAAATATTAATGAATAAATAAATAAATCGATTACAATAACATTGACTAAATGAGTTGAATAAGTAATGCTGACTCGTAATTGGGTGCATATATTATTATGTTGCCGCCTATAGCAGCGTATTTTCAATACGCTGTTTACAACAACTATAAACAATAACAAAATATTGTTAGTATTATACGTCTAATTTAATTCAATAAATATTTTTAATTATTTGCAAAAGACACTTCTTGTACTAATAACATACGAAATAAAACAATTCTTTCTTTGTCTAGTAGCGTTGGGACTTTATATAAATAAAATTAAATTATATAAGTACTACAAAAATATTTTAAATATGAAAATAGTTTAGACACTTTTACACTAAAAAGAAAATAATTAGCAACTTAATAACAAGGTATAGAATAAAAGGTATAAAGATTTATAGCTTTACAGCTTCCCACCAAGTCACATTTAGCCATTATTATCTTATGATAAATGAATAAGAGAATTAATGACCTAATGATTAAGAGAAGAACATAATAAGACCATAGTTACTACCCTATACCAAAAAATAAACACTTTTAGTTTTTCGATCAATGGCACAACATATTACAAAATAATATAGTCTAATCTGATTTAATTCAATAGATATTAAAATGCGTACGATATCTCATACAAAATTTAAAATAAAATAAACTTTATTAAAAAAGTTGAAATAAAATCTCACAATATATACGAACTTAGCTTGGGGAATTCTGAACAAATCCTGCCACCACCCACTTAAGGAAGAAGGGGTTACCCAGATCCAGAGAAATTCCAACAGGACTCTCTCAGCTGCTTCAATAGAGGCTTAGTAAGAGTGCTACAGCACCTTCGCTGAGATCTTGGGCAGAAAAGTAGGCCAGTGCCAGATCTTCAACATGACATATGTTTACAAAATGTCTAGGGGTCGCTTCTGTTTGAATCAGCGAACTTAGTTATTAGGAAGTGTGGAACTGGACTATGAGCCGCAGAGTTGGGATGGTTACAAAGGTTTTGATGAAATATCGAAATTTAAGGGGATATGAGGTTGAAGACAAAAGTTGTATTGAAATTATTGTGAGAAGTTTAGGTAGAAACATAATATGGAGCATTTGCAATAGTTCGAAGGGCTTTGTATTAGAAGGATTGAATGCGTTTGATATTTAATTGTTTTGAAACTCACAGTTCAAGTTCTAAGGTTCAGATAGATTAAATAAAGATTTAGTATTTGAGAATTTTGTAATCAACCGGTAGGTGAAATGTCCTGTTTAGTAGTCTATTTATTAATATTAATAAAATATAAATACACTTGAGGTACGCATGCTGGTATAGAAGGATCAAAACAATTAGGATTGATGAATTAATTGCCACTTCTTTTGAAATTATTTTATTAGATATATCAGATATTATATTATATATAATATTTAGACATTATATATTTATTAGATATTAAATATGCACTATCAGGCCATACCAGCCAGGCTTCCACGTATAATCGATTAAAACTTAGCACATCCAAATTCAACACATTATCAGAAGTTGTTGCAGAACTGAAGACTGCAAGCCGAAAGGATGGTTTTCCAATCTCAGATTCAAATACGCCATTGCAAACAAAAATGTTTGGTTCAACCAGACTTGCTCAAGAGAAGACCTCATTCCCAGATACGTGCAACTAATGAGCGGAGCACAAACTAGAGCAGCGCAGGAAGCCACTCAGAATGCAATACGTCAATAGGTAAGATTTGAAATTGACCATTGTTACTCAGTTAGAGATAATTTACAATTATACTCGACAGTAAACTCACTACTGTACTCCACCCATTTGAGTTTGACTCATTAGACCATCAAATCCGGGCGCGAATTGAATATCTCTTATCCAAAAAACGAAAAGCATTAGAAAATAAAATTAATAACTTGCGGTATAGCAAGAATAACCCCGTTAATCGCCCATCAAAATGTTACAAATCCCATATCCGATAACCAATTTTCCCCACGTATCCTCAACCTCAGCAACATAACATTAACTAAAAATGATAATAATTTGCTCAACAAAGGCTTAAAATATTCTATAAATTTACCGGTTACCATATAAACATTCGAAAACCTTGCTGTCCACATCGAACCCGGTTTAGAAAAATACAATAAAAACCCACTTTCGAAATAAATATGCGCAAACATACTAAAAACAGAAATAGAAAAAGCCCAAAACTTTTAGATAAATACATCATCCGAATACAAGATAGCACGCGCATTATTAACTAAAATATTAAAAAACGATCTTATAATCATAAATGCGGACAAAGAAAACACCAATTATAGAAAAAGATTTATATAAAATTAAAATTTATGATTTCGTCGGTAAAAACAGCTTCCCCACTATTAAAAACTCCACTAAAAAATTTAACAGTCAAGTTCAGAAATTAATAAATAATAGTATTTTAATACCTTATAATAAAAAATACAACCAAATAGAAACTAACCCCTTGCCGCCTGACTCTACGGTCTACCCAAAACACATAAAGTAAAAATTCCAATAAGACCAGTAGTTACATACTTTAATAGCTCCATCTACAAACTTGCCCATTATTTAAACATCTTCAAAACTAAAATTTCCTTTTCTCTAATAATACAATAAAAAACTATAGAATTAGTCACCAAAACTAAAAACATAAAAGTTCCAGACAATGCCAAGTTAATATCCTTTGATGTCACAAATCTGTTTACCAGTATCCCACCTTCAGAAACTATAGGAATTTTAGAAGAAATAATCTTCCAGCCCAATCTTCAACCACTAGAAAAATTAGATTTTTACAATTTAATGATAGTTTAATTAAAACATAATTACTTTCAATTCTATAAACAGGAAGGAGGCTTACCTATGGGGTCCCCTCTTTCACCCCTTCTGGCAGATCTTTTTATGGGCAAATTAGAACGAAAAATATTTTATTCAAAATTAGCTCAACACATCATATACTGGTATCGGTATGTTGATGACATAATATGCCTATGGTCTGGTACGAACAGGCAAAGTAATATTTTCATAAACGAAATTCACCGTTCAATTAAATTCACACTGGAGTTAGAGAACAAAAAAACTTTAAATTTTATAAAGTCTATAAATCGAACCTTCAAGAATAAACTTAAAAATGGAGAATAAACATAAACAGCAACAAAATTAGAAAAATTGTCAACATGACTATAATCAGAACTGTTAGGACATACGGATTTGAACTTTGGGGTCCCACAAATCCATCAAATTTATCACATAACCAAATAAAAAACATAACTGGAAAAAAAATTATTAAATTATTAAATATGAAGAGGAAGGTGTCCTTGAAGAGCGCACTGCGCGGCGTTGCTTTGAAAAATTTAGAAGTTGAGATACGACGTTGGAAAGAAAGAAGGGCTCCAGGCGGCCATTCATGGATATTGATGAGGTTTTGAAGGAAGCTGTTGAGTCAAATCCGTCCACAAGTACACGCGAACTTGCCAGGGAGTGTGATGTGTCTAAAGATACTGTTAGTCGCCATCTTCTCTCCATAGTGAAGGTGAAAAAGACCTGTAGACTGGTCCCTCACGAACTTACCCGTCAACAATCTGCAGAAAAGTTTACAGAACTTCGTGGGTTTGAACTCCTGCCTCATCCACCATATATTCCATACCTTGCACCTTCCGATGACTACTTGTTTTGATCCATGGCCCATTTTCTTCAAGGGAAAAAATTTGATAATTTTGCGGAAGTTGAAAATGCTGTGCAAGAGTTCTTTGACAGCCATCCTAAGGAATGGTATTAGCGTGGTATCTAGCAATTGGCTAGCAGATGGGTAATGACGGTAGATAACAATGGACTATACTTTGAGTATTAATTGTATTTTATAACAAAGAAATAATAATACAAATATTTGTTTAAGAAACGGTCATTTTTTTTTATACACCCCATTATTTTAGTATTATTGTACAGATGTACCTATCTGAATATCAATAAATTTAACTTTTAAGAAATTATACTTCATAAAATGAAACATTCTTTCCCTGTGACATTAATATTTGATATATTAATGTAGTGGATATCCTCCAGCGACCAGTTCTCCAGTGCTCCAGCGCTCCAGTGCTGGAGAGCTGAGAGCTAATTGAACTAACCGACTGTACTATTACCGCTTCACTGGATCGCTTAATATCGTAAACCCTAGGGCCCCCGCCCACACAGCAAAGCCTTTATAAATATTCATCGTATATAATTGATAACATGGCCTAGTATTGTTATTATCTCTAGTATATTACTAATTCATTTAACTATGGAACGATTGCAGTTACTGTTGTCAGTCATTTAATAATAATTACTAATTCGGATTTACATAATAAGTAGCCCATATTTTTTTTTATATTTCTTTAAATATATTTTTTCATATTACTTACTTTTATTTATTCGTTGGAAACATATATACAATTGTATTTTATTACAAATAGAATGCTTTTATTGCGTAAATATTACAATCCGTCTCACTTAAAGGCAATAAGTAATATGGATGGTTTTGAATCAATGCAGACAATTTATACTTTTTAAAAAAATAATGAAAAGAAAAGAAAACCCCTAACAGTACGATATATGAAATGAAATAAAATAAATAGAATATTAAGGTGTAATTTACAAAAGCAATTATTCTCCCATATTTATTTATTAAAAATCTTATAATGTTACATGATTGTCCAAAAATAATTTTTTATTTCATTTATTTGCGACATGATACCAGTGACAAGACTTTTAGTCGATTAAAGATTATATTGGAAATGGATCTTGTATTTTTGGACATTGTAAGAGCGTGAAAATGTGGCAATGACCATGAAACGTCGCAAAAAAAAAAAAAATAAAAAATTATTTTTGGACAATCATGTAACATTATATGATTTTTAATAAATAAATATGGGAGAACAATTGCTTTTGTAAATTACACCTTAATATTAATTTCTCCTTGGTAGTAAATAGAATATTATTTTATTGCGGAAAACACTTAAAATACACACCACGATAACTATAATACATTATATACAGTTTAATTTTACTGAATGAATTTTGTTTATTTGAGGCATCAGCTTTCAATGCCAAAGCTTTTTTTCTTTGACGTCTGGCCGTTGTTGTCTCTCCTTGTTGCTCGAAAGAAACCATTAACTCGCCCAAATGAGGGGCTTCTTCTGCATGGCTTATAACTGTGATATTTTCAGTGCTTTCTTCGTCAGTAACCTCCCAGTTATCGCAACGAGTCGCAATAATTTGGTCATCGGTAAGAATACCATAGCCTCCGTCGTTGACAGCTTACAACCAGCTTTCAATATCATTAATGTCAAAGTCTGAGCATCCATCGAGTTCTACAAAAAGTCTACTGATAAACAAACATCCGTCCTACGCTCGGCAGCCTAGCCTATTAAAAAGATAATTTAAACTTTTCCTGAACTGATCCGGGTCATTCGGAGATCCGACATAACGGGGTCCGACTAAACGAGGTTGTGCTGTATATGAACTAAAATGTAATGACTGTGAAGCTAAATACATGAGAGCATACAATAATAAGACGGAGAATTCAAACAACTATACATTTAAATAATATTCAACAAAGATTTGTGAGTGAAACTAATACACCAAGTAGAAAATTGATAGAAAATGGTTTATGAATCATTAGATATAAAATCGTTCAAAACCAACCCAGATTTTGGTTCTAAAGCACCTATCTACCTGATCCTTTCACCTCATATTTTAGAAGTCCTTTTCATTTTGCGACCTTAGCACAGTATCAACATGTTTAATTTCTTTCATTGCATTTTAAAAAAAATTGTACATGTAATCAATGTAACAAAATGCTGATGTTTTAAATTTTTAGTATGTTTTTAGAACTGAAAAACTGTTATAAGGACACTGTTTTACAGATCTGCCAGGATCTGACGATTTTTTGAGGCCGAAGGACATCCTTGGCCACTCTCTCCGACAATTAGAATTAGTTTTCGTCCTTAAGGATGCTGTTTTTACACCACATAGAGACTACCAAGACAATGAACATTAAAATTACCTTCAAGAAACTCTACAAGCTCCCCTTCAATTGACATTACAACCACTGTCTTTCACTACTTCTGATGTATTACAAGTAATCAGAAAGCTATCACCATAAAAAGCTCCAGGATTTGGCTTGATCACCGCTGACCTTCTCCAGAAAATGCCTTTCTAACTACACTTTACAACGCAATTCTCCAGACTACAAAATTCCCAGTTAAATGGAAATATTCTTATATAACCATGATACATAAACAAAACAAAAACACCGATTCACCTTCTTCCTACCGACCAATTAGCCTACTTCCTTTGTGTCCTTAAGTTTTTGAAAAATTATTTTACCGACGAATACTAGAAATATTGACAGATAAACAAGTACTGCCTACACATCAATTTTGATTCCGTTCATTATACTCAACAGTTCATCAACTACACCGTGTAACGGATTTCATATCAATCTCACTTGAGAAAAGACTATATAATACTAGGGCATTTTTAGATGTAGCCCAAGCATTTGACAGAGTTTGGCATAACGGGACTATTTTTTTATATAAAAAGAATCCCAATAATTCATCAATTCTAATTTTGTTTTTATAATTAAGATTTAAAATTTTGTTTAGAGGAGCCAACACAAACTGATAAACTAATACAGGATGTACAAACAGCCTGAGTACCAATTTTTTTTAATATTTAGCTTTCTGCCTTTATTCAAGCTTCTCAATAAAAATGAAACCAGTAAATCGGGTGGCATTATTTATATAATGATATTAGAATTGATGAATTAATTGCCGCTTCTATTGTAATTGAACAATGCCAACAATAGGACGATACATGGAATAGAACAATTAAATTATCAATCCTAATTGTATCCATCTATACCATTATGCATACCTCGGATAATAATGTTATTAGTTCTGTAGCAGCACCAATTCAATCTTCTACGTAAATATTTCAATATATCAACATTCGTTCACTAATAATCATATTATGGTCTATTTGTTATTATTAGATTTTACATAATAATAAAAAATATATATATTTTACGCATTTTTGGTTATTTGACTAATAACATAAATATAAAATCAGATTAAAACAATAAAACTAGGAATAGACACAACGAAGCTATTCAATGTGGTTGGGATAATCTAGCGGCAGTTTACTGAACTACGTAGAACTAGAGAAGCTTTCTGGCGGGATCGATATCAACTAAGAGGCAATATCAATTACAGATAAAATGATAAAAAGTAAGAAAAAAATAATAACATCCGTTTGATAATGTTATAATATACAGATATTTTGCAACATTTTTTCCCTTTAAAATATTAGAATAATAAAAAAAAATCAGACTATTTATTTAAAAATACAACGATCACGGCATTTACATATGATAGATGAATAGGTGAGTCATGATACTAAAATATTTCTTGATTACATAACACTCTTACATCAAATTAGTCAGCTTTATAACGGATTAGTTTTTAAAATCGATTAAAATGATTTCAATGTTCTACCTCGACTGTAGATCACATAGACACAAGACATTCTCATTAGTTCTTATATTCTAAATTTAACAAGAGATAAAAATTTAATTCACCATTCGCAGACTCTACAAAATCTCTGAAATTAATTACGAAAACACATTGCACAGTACATTTACTCTTGGACACGATACCACAAGTTAACACTGACAACACACTGATTCCGCAAGCAGTGTACCCTGAAAAAATACTGTGCACATTCTTAGAACAACTTTCAAACAGAATGATGTTCTGAGGTACAAAAATAATGAAAAAAGCTTAATTTCTCCCTGACTGGTAAAAATGACAGCTCATATATTAGTATATCTATAATCTATAATCTAGCTTTTCCAAATTTATATTTAAGAATTAAAAGGATCAAACTACTTAAATTAATAATTATATTAAATTCACAACTAATTCGTAATAAACAAAGTCAAAGAAAACAGCAGTTTCAAATACGACTTTTTTCACTAGAACCAATATAATACTTAAATAGTAGATCCTAACGACAAATGTGATATACAACAACAAAAAATTCTCCATTTAATTTTTTAACAGAAAACTGTCGTCAAATTTTCAATTCCGGTAACTCCAAAAAAAACTAGAGCATGATTAAAAAAAAGGCCCAAAACTTTAAAAATTTAGGCAAAATATGATTTTTTTTTTTCATTCAAAACAATATAGCTCTTAAACGGAAAGTCCTAGCGACATATTTTATATAACAAAAAATATATTCCATTATATTTGTGACAAGAGAGCAAATGTTAAATTTTCGATCCGAGCAACACCAACAGAGCTAGAGCTTATCTAAATGTTACACTTTTGAATGTGAAAAAACGTTACATACATGATGGTGAAAAAAACATTATAACGTGTCTTTATTAATTCGAATCAATATATCTCCTAAATGGAAGGTCTAGGTGACAAATGTTATTTAACTAAAAGGTTAATCGATTATATACTTAAATTATATCGTCAAATTTTTGATTTGAGCATCACCAACAGAACTAGGGCGTGTTAAAATGTTACATATTTCAATGTGAAAAAAAATTACAGTAAAAAAGTATAGACCCCTATCCATAAGACATACATAGTTCTCAACAAAAGACTAAAGATACTTCTACATTCACTATCACAACATTCAATTTTACAACTTATACACAAAATAAATACTTATACATAACCTATTTGGACCTATCATGGAGTTATAGTACTATGGAGAGGCCCTTCCCGTATATTGTTCCGGGAGGGGCGAGACCAAAAGACTAACCGGCCACGCCCACTATGCCCAACTGGCGACTTGCATTCCATTGGGCTAGGGCAATTGAAAGGGTTCGTAATAAATAAAATAAGTAAATCACTAAAATAAAATAACAGCAGTATAAAGCCCAGGAAACCAAAATTTGAACTGATAAGAGGTTAGTATACTGATAATACGATGCTCTCCAAGATGGCGGCCTGCCCTGGCTATTGAGAGGTAAGCCCCCTCCACTTGTCTATAACTCCATGGGACATATATATATTTTTTTTTTCCATTTATTGATATTTACAACTGTACAAAATAATATACAAGTAAATGTGTTGACAGTGATTACAATGGCATGCAAATAAGTTGTGAAGAACTACTCACCAGTAGCACTTCAATAAAATCTACTCTAAAAAGTCTCTAGGACATCTTCTTTTCAGACGCCTCGGAGGATTATCAGGGATGGAGGAGGAAGCAAGTTGGGAGACTAGAGGATTGGAGTGGTTATGGAGCTTACTATGGAAGGATAGGTATCTGGTTTGGGCTAAATCAGAAGCATATGGAGCATTAAGATCTTTATGGATAAGATTATTGGTCACATAGTAAGGAACATTGAGGATTTTTCGAAGGATTTTGGATTGTAAGGATTGGATACGAGATGAATTGGATGGTTTAGTAGAGCCTC
Source organism: Euschistus heros (assembly GCA_003667255.2). Lineage (NCBI taxonomy): Eukaryota > Metazoa > Arthropoda > Insecta > Hemiptera > Pentatomidae > Euschistus > Euschistus heros. Next base: position 1,587,448 of record RCWM02000208.1, on the reverse strand, counting down.
AAAGCTTAACTCCGTACGTCCAAATAGGTCTAATCACTGTCATGTAAATGAGTCTTTTGTAATTAATTGAGAGCTTTGAACGTTTGTCTAGTAAATGTTGAAGTAGTCTGTAACGACGAGCAGTTTCTTGTCGTTTTAGTCTAGTATGTGGATTCCAAGTTAGACGTTTGTCTAAGTGGAATCCTAGGTTGCGGATCTGTTCAACAGGGATTAGTGGCATATCATTAAAGGATACTGTAGGGCAGAATGTCGTAGGTTTACGACGAAGGGTAAAGGTTATTTGATGGGATTAGTTTGGATCATCTAATGCAAAATTTCAAAGTCAAAACATTTACAATTAATTATTATTTTTCAAAACATAACACTTCCCCTTTATATAAGTTTTAAACAAAGAACAAGAAACCTACACCAGTCCGTCCCCTTCTGTTAAACCCAAAACAATTATATTATATAAATCCTTGATAGATGTATACCAACGAAAACGAAGTATAATAGTGTGTGAGCTCGCAAGGCTTAATCAAAAAAAAATCTACAGGTTGACATTTTGAAGTTCAGTCTTGAATGATAACTCTTCAATTACAATTCTACAAACTGACCCCATCATGCCCGCTCGCATACATATACGAACACAACAAAAGATTTCACTAACAATTACATTGACATTTCAACGAAATAGAAACGATATGGTAGCACTTATACGAGATTAATAATATGCAAAAAAGAAGCTGAATAAGGAGCCTTCTGGACTAGATATTAATATCATAGAAACATTAAAATCAAGAAACGAAGACATGCCGCTGGGATCAGCTCCTCATGCTTCTCATACACTGACTGCCTCATCATAATGGCCTATATTTTGAGTAATTTACATAATAAACATGTAATTATATTAGAATATAATTAATTTAATAACCTATTAAGGAACATACGGTATTCACTTTTTTTATACACTTTTAATGAATTTTAAACAAGATATCTGTGACACTTGTGAAAAGTCTTTTAAGAGCATTTTAGTGTGTTACGTTTGTTTGTGAATTTTTTTGTTTATGGGTACGAACAGAAAACCATTTTTTTTTCTTTATATTTGTGCCAAATGGGCTTACTTACGATTTGTTTAGAGAGATGACAAATAATTTATGTATCATTGTGGAAAAATGATTTGCGTTTTTCCAAAAATACGATTTTTGCAGTTAACCTACTATTCAGAAGTGTCTCAGATATAAATATAAAAACATATTATCCTACCTTATTTTTCTCTGGATTATGATCTGGAAAGTAACTGCTCCACACCTAAAAGGAAAAAAGGTGCTAATTAAAAAATAATTAATTTTGAGTATATAAATATTTAATGAAGATTAACACTTTAATTCACGCACCATATCTGAGAGATACATGGGCTAAGTTTCATAAGAGAGAATTGTGATTGCGATTTTTTAGCTCTGTGCCTTTATTAAAACTTTTCAATCTATACTATTATATAAAAGGACCAGCCATTTTTTATTTGTGATTACTAACCGTGAAAACTACTGAGCCAATCTGCACCAAATTTTGATACTGTTTTAGAGTTTTAGATACCCAAAAGGATACTGTTTTTCAAATCTGGCAGTATCTGATGATTTGTAATGGCCAAAGAACATCCTTGACCACTCTCCTACCCTACTAATTAGTTTTCGTCCTTAAGGATACTAGTAAATTTGGTATCATTTTGACACAACCAGTTTTTGTCCAATTTTATCCCGAGAGAGAGAGAGAGATTGTTATATTATCTTAGGGCCTGTGGCCCTATATTAAAGACAAAAATATATTTCTGCAATCTTTTATAATAACAAAAATAAACTATAAGTATAAAATACAAACAACAAATACATAATCGAGCGGAAAGAGAAATGTATGGGATAAAATAAAATAAATAAAATTAGAAAAAATAAAAATAACAGCAAAATAAAACTATTCATATGATTGATTAAATGAGGATAGAGAAAATGTAAAAAAATAAAAATAAAAAAATGAAAAATTTAATTCCGTTTAGCTTGTAAAATAAATTGAAACGTTTATTGGTTTATAAATTCTATTATTTTCAGAAACGAAAATGTCTATGTTGACCGAGTCACAATACTAGACAAGTGATAGGATAAGGGCAGAAACAATGATGGACAAACATTATTCTCGATTTCCGAGAATCTGCTTAAGGATCCAGATATATCCTAGCGTGTTACTAACTCTTTTGAATCTTGCTTGATGGATTCATATTTTTAATGTTAACTATTACCTACTCGGCTCTATTTAAAAAAAAAAAAAACAAAGCAGAAAATAGACAGGCTAAAAATCACCGATAAAGACTGCTTGGATAGAGAGATCTTTATGGAAAAAACCTAAATGAAGTTAGGAGAGACGAGAGAGAAAATTGACCAAGGAAGAGCTAGCAGAACAGTCCAAGAGGATTATTGTAAAGGAGTATTGGAGCAGCAGGAAGATGGAAAATGAAGAATAATAAGTAATATTCGTGTGGTTCTTACTGGCCGATTCCTGTATAATAAAAATAATAAATTAAAAAAAATTATTGACTCTCTTAATCCCATTTTGTTGTAGTTTGGTAACAATTCACTGCGTAAAACTATATAAAAATAAATATATATACAAAGCAATCTGGAGGTCAAGAGTGACTTGCGAATAACCGTGATAATATTCCCGAGGCAAGGTTCACTTGTGATAAGAACCAAATTATCACCGGGATTTTGATATATTTTTAACACAATTCTTTTTATGTTTAAGGTGAGGAATTAATTTTTATAACTAATCAATCATAACTATATTGAAAAATTGATGTAATAATAAAGTATATATTGCATTTAAAATGCGCAGGCCATGAGCCAAAATAGGTTAAACCCAAGACCTAAAATGTTTGTCAAAAGCCAAACACGTTTATACTCTCTTAGCCTTCTTAAGAGAGTATAAACATGTTTGTTTTGGCGGGGGTCTATAGTTTTATCGTGTAACGTTTTTCACACATAAAAATGTTGACACGCTCTAGCTCTCTTGATGCTGCTCGGGTCGAAAATTTGACGACAGTTTCCTTATTAGAAATTTTATGGAGAATAGTTTTTGTTATATAACCTGTGTCGCTAGGAACTACAGTTTAGGAGCTATATTCCTTTCAATATATAATCTATTGTTTTTCTATTCAAGGAGAAATTGAGTTTTATTTATTTATTTTTTTTTAAGAATTACAGTGTTTTTTCTAAATTTTTTTTTTTTAGCTCTCATCTGGGTTATATTATGTACTAGCAATTTATTTTTGAACTTGCATATTGGTAAGGAATAGATCTCAAAACTTGAAATGCATAAATCTTCATCACTTAGGGTAGAGTGTAAAATAGATGCAACAGTTTAAAAACCTCTATTTACTTTTAAATATGTATGTAGCAATGGGCTCGTAATGTCCCATCGAGAATAGTTAGGGTACCTACCTACACCTTTACTAGAAATACAACCCCAGACCATAACACTCACTGGAAACTTTACTGTCGATTTTTAACATTGAGTTGGTAAGAGCCTCACATTTTCTTCGTCTCACATACTGAATTCCATCTTTGCCATAGAAATTAAATTCCGATGCATCAGAAAATATGACAAAGTTCCAGTCTTCTCGAGTCCAGTTTTGATGTTTTCGAGCCCTGCCGATTTTCTTTTTTTTTGTTAAGTGTTTTCTGTCCTGCTTTTATTGATATTTGACGAACAGTTGATGCACAGACATTAAAACCTGTAAATTTATTCCATTCTGCAGCTAAATCTGTAGATGTTAATGTCCTGTTTTTGAAATAAAGCCGTTTTAATATGCGATCTTCCCTTCCATTTGTCTTTTTCTTACGACCACATAAATGTTTAAATCATAAAGAGCCAGAAGACCGATATTTTTTTTTTAAACCAACTCACAGTTAATGGAGCTTAAAGGTGCACTCACACTACGCTGACATGATGTGTTGACACGTCAATTGACGTGTACCGAAAAAATATAAACCATTATTTAGAAAGGAAGTGCTCACACTACGCTGACGTGTTGTGCTGTGTCGCTACACACTCTCTAACACGTCAGCACCAAATATAAATTCCCATATCTCGTCAGTAGTCATCAGCCCGTCAACAATAAACATTGAGGAGCAACTCATCGAGCATGTAAAGAAATATCCATTTCTTTTTGGCCCGTTTGAGAAGGAGTATAGGAATAAAAAAATACGAAACGAGGCATGGGAGTCAATAGGAGGAATGCTGGAAATATCAGGTAATAATTACATTTATTTACTAATTTATTGTAAAGTTGACTGTTTTATTTATTTAACAATGTTTGAAACACTTTAAAAGAACGTTTATTAGTTTAGTGATTCTTTAGAATTGCATTAGCATAAAATTTGGTTTCTTTAATCAATGGTAGCAACAGTTGGTTATTTATCTTGTAATAAGTTCTAGCCATACTACTGGAGTAGTATGACTCCATCTGACATGTGAGAATTGACAATGTGAAGGTAATCACTGATAAGGAGAAGCCTTATGTACAGCATTGTCTCCGAAACATGTAGTTACAAATGAAAATAAATAGGAGTTATGCCAAAGAAATATTTATCATTATTACATCTCCTTCAGCATAAAAGTTTATATAATGTTGTTTCATATTTTTTTTTTTTTTTACTTTGTTTATTGTATATACAATTATATATATATATATATATATATCCAAATAAAATTAATGTTAATTTGTAAATTGTGGTTTTATTTCTCACCTTAAAGACAATGCTAATCTTTCTTCGGCTGAAACGCTCTCTCTCAGTTGAGTATTGTTTTTTTTCAATTTTTCCTCTAACCATATTTAGAAGTGCATAGAATTGATCTTTGCTCATTCTAAAGTAAATTAAAAAACGTTCTTCGTCTTCTAATAGCTGAGGCATCAGGTGCTGAAACTTCCCGTAAATCAGTCTGCAACTTTTTATAGGGTGCACCAATATTCTCCTTGAGTGGTGAGCGGCCATAAAAGCTGCTATCACAGCTATATACTCTTCCTCTTCATCTAAAGCATCTAAAATTTTCATATCTATTCCGCAACGATGTGCACCTTGTGAAAACCAAATAAAAACTGGCATTAATTCGTCCCGACACGTCAGAACAGTGTACAATGGCAGACGCTGACGTGTTTGCACGAGTCGTAAAGCGCGTGTCAACACGTCACGTCAGCGTAGTGTGAATGCACCTTAACATACTTTATTACTAATATATTGGCAAGAAAAATTCTCTTCACTTAAAGCGAGAATTATTCCTTTTTTTTCACTGCTTAAATCACTGTAATGTCGACTCATTTCATTTATTAACTAAACTTTGGATTACCATTAGTATACAATACAATACCTTTAAAATAAGATATAAGAGTCCAGAGTGCAATCCGACAAGATCTAATGAGTAAATAAACAGTATAAATATTATTTAGATTAACATTATTTGAATTTTAAAAAGTTTTGCGTTTATTTATCACACTACTGCAAATATAATATCCGTTAGAGAAAAAAAAAAACCTTATCCGGAAGACAACTGTACTTCATTCGTTTCAAATACCAATAATATTAAAACAGAAAAATTATAAACGAATAATAAACCTATAAAACAACTGCGATGTAGTAATTTTAGATTCTTAATTTGAGGGAGAATATACTTATTTGAAAAAAAAAAAAAAAAAAATCTCAATCATATCAGCTTTTCCACAATATTTCCTTTGATAAGATTGCAGTTTGGAACAACAGCGTTTCGCTTTGTTATCTTACTAAATGTTATCATGCAACAATGCTTTTGTTATCCTCTAGAAACCCATCGTCTAAAAAAATAATCGATTTGTAAGTTTTGATAGTGTATTGATCCAGTTTAGATTCTTTTATAGAGCTGGTTTTATAATGAAGTATTATATTTAATGGTAAAAAGTTTAATAGTATTTATTTTCAATTACATGTAGCTGACATGATACAGCTACGTAAAACTAACGAATGTGAAAAAACGCATTTTTTTTTTTTTTTTTTTTTTTTTTACTTTATTCGAAGGTCTACCTTCTGGTAAAATGTTACGAAATTCGTAAAAAAAACATTACTGATTTATGTCTGCAAATTGCCGATCAAATTCGACATTTTACTAAATGGCCTTGTAGAATACACCAGTAAACGAAAGAAATAAAAAAAATGCGATTATTCACATTCATTAGTATTACATAGTGGTATTATCCCTATGAATATTATCTGGCATTTTTAATAAATTTTACTAAACATAAAGACAGGCCGTTTCTCGTTTGTAATCACTAACTACTGAACCAATCTGTACCAAATTTTAACTAGATCATCCCCATAGCTAAAGGAAATTTCAGCAATGATAACATTTATTGATTTTCAATAAAATTTTCTTAAAATGCGATAAATATGAGGATTCCAGGCAAGTAAATTAACCAATAGGTGGCGAGTGCCTTATATATCGCCTGGATTATTAAATGTTTTAATATATATGTAAAGAAAACCATTTCAGTCACATATGAGTGCTTTTCTTAAGTTACCCATGATGCAGTACGACCTTACCCATAATGCCAATTAGAAGTCACAATAAACAGCTGTGAATGATAAACAGTGAATTGCTATTATTAACCTGTACGGCTACATTAAATTAGCCCTGATAATATTAATTATATATTCTGAATATATAAAGAAGATCGGAATAAGGGCTTTAAATGTAGTTTCATTTGTTACAAGTGAGTGAATGTATTGTATTAACAGCTAACAGCTTGTAATTAATGTAAACTTATAATGTAAATAAAAACATTTGTTTCAGAGAGAAACGAAATTGAATTATTATTTCATTAACTAAGAGAAACCAATTACCATTATATGTAAAGTATAATTTTAACATATAGTATAAATCTCATACTTTGACATAAAATAAAACAATATTTCTTATATTTTTTTTATCCCAAATGTCTTGTCATTGATAAGTTTTTTAATCATTCTTTTAATATTTCATGTAATATGTTATACATAATCAATATAATTCGTAATTCTATTTACGATGGATATTGTATTATATTATTAATAACAACAATTCTCAATTAATATGCCTAATTTTTTGTCATTAAATGAATTTCTTCGAATCTGTTTGTGTGGGGTATAGATAAGAAAGATAACCTTAGCGGATTATACATTAATTATTGTGAAGATGTAACTAAACAACTCGTAGAATTACAAGGAAAACAGTGCGTTGGAAAAGCCACATAACCCAACAAACATTGTATTGCAAACAGCAAACATTGCCTCAGCTCTTCTGTTTAAATCTTGTTTCTCTATCCCCGATCCTGCCTGGTTCACTTTCTTGTCGCCTAGCGTTCCTCTCCAGAATTTTAATCTTTGACTTTAAATATTAAAGTTTAAAATAATGTATACGCTACACACACAACACACACACTTATCTCTACGCGCGCACACACAAACACACACTTATATATGTTGCTCCAACCGTCACACAAAGTTTCAAACGTGGTGATTTTGATGTTACTGATGAGAAAATACCTATATATATATTGGACGAATAAAAAAACGAAACAGTCTTAGTGTAAAAAAAAAATTGGGTGAAACTAGATCAAAAATGTAGTAAAAGACCTCACCTTTCTATTCCAATCCGTTGCGGATATAGGATAAATCAAAGACGTTTTTGATGAAACCACGGTTTTTGCTATAAAACCTGTAACATCTCCATTTTGTTTAAATATATTTTGTAACAAATCCTAGCAATTCTCACCATTTAGTCTGTTAGGCAAACTATGATTTTCTAACACTATTCGACAGCAAAGATAAATAAACCAACGATACACTTGATGGAAGGGTAAAAATGATTTTCCCTGTAAAAACAGACTCATCTGTCCATGAAATTCTCTTCTGTATTCAGAAGCTAACGGCAAAATTGAGGTCTATGTTTATTATCATTAGGTTCTAAACCATACATTGAAAATCTAATAAAATAAATCCTAAATAAAAATAATAAATAAATAAATGTAATAACATAAGATCCTCTGATCTGGTGTTGCTTTATTGACAGTTTTCCTTTATTTTCTATTAAACAATAATTTTTTTCTTTGCTTTTTATTCCAATGAAGAGTCTACTATGTGTAAAATGCACATTTCCATTAAGGGATTGTCATAATGTTTTATTTACCCAAGTAACCGATTTGTATACCAAATGAGAACACCATGTTTTTTCGGTTTCAAAAGTAAATGTCTCCATGAAATTGAAACAAAATCATTACGTTTAACATATCATTCGAAAGCTGATTAAATTTGCTAGTTTTTGTAAGATTTGGAGTTTTTTGGATGGTTTTTTCGAAAAACGGTGAGCGTTGAAGTAATATAAGACATTGCAACTTCTCTAAATAAGGTTAAGATAAAGCTGTTCTTTAGGTCGCAAGCTTGTAAAATTCAAGGTTACTTGTACTTTGCTCTAATAGGAAATTTAATTTTAAATTCAAAAATATGATAAATTTTAAAAAAATATTTAAACAAGGGGGAGATATTACAGCTTTTATAGCTAATAACGTGGTTTCCTCAAAAAGTCTTTGATTTACCATATGGATGGTTCGGGCAACGGATGGGAAAGGTGATGTCTGCGGCAGTTTTCTTTATTTTTGATCAAGTTGTTTTGTTTTTTTACACTGAGAGGTAGTCAGTCACCTTGTATGTATGTATATATATATATATATATATATATATATATATATATATATATATATATATATATATATATTATATATATATATATATATATATGAAACGAATTAGGATTATTAAAAATCTTAATTATTATATAAAAGTAAGTAGTACGTAGTAACATAGGGTGAACATTCTCCAAGAAAGCCTTATGTTTTTTTCTGAGAAGGAAGTCAAGACAATGAAAGACATGTACTACGGTGTCTTGACTTCCTACGCAGAAAAAATAATTAAGCCGTTAAAGGCAAAAATGGGCAACCAATATTCTGTGATTACGTTCTAGAATAATCACTCAAATCTATGAAGAAAATTTTCAGTTGCAATTAGTTCTATTTATTTTACGTGATTTTCAAAAAATATTTTTATTTAAATATGTTTTTTTCGTTACAGGCCAGCTAAGGACCACGGTTAAGCCACCAAGTTAGCTTTACGCTTTTTCCAAAACTCCTTCATCTGTTCACTTTTCTCTTTCCTCTCTTCTGCCGTCCATTTTCTCTTCTGTCTTTTGGAGCCGTTTTGTATTAGAACGCTTCCCACTCTTTAATTTTGTTTCTATGGGTTGTTCTGTCTTCAATGTCTTCTTTATTTAAACCAATTTCTTTTAAATCTTCATCTACCTTCTGAAGTCAATATGGTTTGCCTTTTAATCTTTCAAAATGTTGTACAATTTTTCTTGTTAATCTGCTTGGACTCATTCTGTTTATGTGCCTATACAACATTGGTCTCCTTTTCCTAATTACAAATTTTATTTGTTCTATTATTTTTTTTTATAATTATTGTTTTTTTTTATTTTTTTAGTGAAACTTATTTTTTTTTGGATATAGAAGAAATGTTTGAAATATATAGAACAAAAGAAAAAATACACTCCCCTTCAAAAGTATTGCAACACCCATAATATTCGAGATTTTGTTCCTTTAGCTTTAATCAATAATTTGTTTATATTTATATTAATATTATTTATTAAATGAGAGGGATTAGAGATCAGATACGTCATTGTCATTCACTGTATAGACTCTGAATAGCTGCTCATGCATTATAATGCCTGTCCTCACAAAGCAAGATGTGTTTCTAAGTTCCTGAACACCACAAATATCCACACCATTGATTGCCCAGCAAGAAGGACCTTAACACAATCGAGCACGATTAGGATTATCTCAAAAGAAAGGTTTGGTCACGAGATTCAGCTCCTACTACCATTGAAATACTAAATGCAGCTGTATTGGAGGAGTGGGACAATACACTAGAAGATTATTTTCAAAATCTATTTACAAGAATCCCAAGACGAGTGGAAGCAGTCATTCAAGCAAAAATTACAATTAAATGAAAATTAAAAAATAATAATTCTAATTTAAAAGTTAAAATTTAAAAAAAAAAAAAGGAAATATTTTTAAAACGTAAGTTTTCTAATTTTATTGTAATTCATTTTAATAAAACTTGTTTATACCTAGTTTAAAAATGTTTATTATAGACTTCAGAACTATGTTTTTAATCCTGTGCTTTGTATCCTGCAAAGAAATTCTTGGTCATCAAATCGACTACCGAAAATAAAAGCCCAAAGCTTGAAGGGCCTTTCAACTCTCTTTGAAGACAATTTACAGCCCATGTCACAGGTTTAACCTCAAGAAATTTGTTTAAGCTTGATGATGAGAGTATAACTCATTTATCTCACTCCTTAGACCTCTTTCCAATCGATTACCATTTTTTAGACACCTGGGCAACTTATTCAGATATGTACTATAAAAAAAAAAATAATATTAACTAAATAAGATAGGAAATGCGTGTTTAAAATTAGTGTTCGTACCGGAGACAAACGTCTACTCTAATATAAAAGTTATCAGCACATTGGCAGAATTGTAGTAAAAGTGGAAACTATTTTGATCAAAATATTTTTATATAATTTATTTCCATTTTTTTTCTTTTTTATCCGGAAATGCATTAATTTCCGGAGAACACAGTATATATAAATAAGTTAATTTTTTTTTCTATCAAAAATGAAAATATTCTAGATAATTCGATTATATTACTGAAGAAAAAGAAAATTAAAACAAATTTATGATAAAATTCAATATTAAAACGACAAGAAACTGCTCGTCGTTACAGACTTCTTCAACATTTACTAGACAAACGTTCAAAGCTTCCAATAATAAAGACTCATATACATGACTGTGATTAGACCTATTTGGACGTACGGAGTTGATCTTTGGGTCTCCACTAAACCATCCAATTTATCTCGTAACAAATCCTGACAATCCAAAATCCTTCAAAAATCCAAAATGCTCTTAACTTTGTCATCAATAAACTTATCCATAAAGATCTTAATGTTTAATAAGTTGCTGTATAAGCCCAAACCAGATACCTGTCATATCAAAGTAAGCTCCATAATCATTCAAATCCTATAGTTTCTCAACTTGCTTACCACACCATTCCCGATAATTCTCCGAGACGTCTGAAAAGAAGATGGCCTAGAGATCTTCTGGCGTAGAATTTTTATTGAAGTGGTACAGATGAGTAGTTTTTTTTCGGATTTTTACATGATAGAATTCATTTTAATTTCGTTGATATATAAACGGTTTCTTATTTAATTTGATGGTCTAAATTTTTATATTTTAATATATACTCGTATTTTTTCATTAATATTAATTCTTATATATTTTTATTAGTATTGAATTTTCGTAATTCATAGGGTTTTTTTTCATATTTTCAGTTAAACTCTAATGAAATTTAGTCTAGAAAATTGAATTTCCATTTATTTGGCAAATACATTATGAAGGATAAAATAATTAAATGTAATTTAGTGTAAATTACAATAAAAATAGAATTTTTAGATACAATAAATTATTTGAAGAAGAAAATGCAATAACAAGTTCCACTATATCAGGAGTTGATTATATTGGTTTAGAGGAAAAAGAATTCTGCCGACTGCCCCTCGTAAGTCTCCCCCAGGCCGACCTGTAATGTCCTACCACTTGGAAAATTCTTTCTAACCCTTGCCTAACCTTTCTACAATCTTCCACTGTTCTCTACTTTATATAGATTTCTACCTTAGCAGTAGATTTTTACTCAGTTTGTTATATATTTTATATATATATATATATATATATATATATATATATATATATATATATACATACATATATTTCTTTTTTAAAGCTTCCAATTCATGAAAAAAAGAATCATTTACATGAAAATAATTAGACATTTTTGGACATAAGGAGTTTAGTTTTAAGGTCCCACAAAACCCCTCTCTTGTACTTACAAAACTCAATCTTCCTAATTTTATCACAAATAAACTTACTTAGTATGATCTCAATGACCTATATGTAGTTGATTAGCTCCGAATCTAATACCTATCCTTTCACTGCAAAATCAATGAGCATTCAAATCTACTGGTCTCTCAACTTGCTACCTATTCAATTCTAGAAAACCCTCCGAGGAGTCTAAACAGGAGATGGACTGAAAAAAACATAACGGTCTACAAGCTGACCTTCACATGCCCATTGTAAACAAACAAATAAGGACATAAATACGTAAATTGTAAACGAACAAATACAGCCGAAAAATGGCTTGTCCTTTAATATAATTGTATAGATTTAATTATGATTATTTCTTAGCAATACACAATTAATATTATAATATTACACTCAATAAGCAATAAATTATTGCCGAGATACTTATCTTTCCATGATAAGCTCCGTACACACTTGAATCCACTAGTCTCTCAAATTGCTTTTTATTGGATACTCGATAACTCTATTAGGCCTATAAACCTAATGTAAAACTTATATTGAAGTAGGTATTGAGCTGTTAGCTTCTTTAAATGTTATTGATATGTCATTGCAATTTATTTCCTCACGTCTACTTAAGATGTCGACTTTCAAAATGGTAGTGGAAATCGTAAAACTTTTAAATAGATACAAAGAATGGCATAACTAGAATGTTTTCAATAGTTAAAAAATACTTTGCCGGCAATAAAATAAATAATTTCCTTGTCATTTATGAGTTTTCATGAATTTCCAAAAAATCAAACATTTGTTTATATTAATAGGTTATTTGTTGACTATTTGCAATAAAAATGTAGGTTATTGGAATATGTTTCATATATACACATCAATTAAAAATTAACTTTAATTTATAGTGCCGACGTTTTGGCCTAAAACGTAAGCCTTTCGGGCAAGGAGAACGACAAACAAAAATATATGACAAAGAGAGAGAGTAAATTAAAAAAAAAGAAGAAACAAACAATAGTATGAATGAAAATAAATCTAAAAATTAAGAATACAAATAAATAAAAATAATCCAAAGCAATAAATTATATATTTGTTAAACAAGGATAACAAAAAAGATATTATGATAGAGAAACAAGTGGTGATAAAAGTATGGTTGACCGGATGATAAATGAAGAAGAAGATAGTCAGGGATGCAGTCAAAGTAACACCTGCAACGCAGGTCGAAACGTTGGCACGTATTAAAGAATTCTTCTTTGACGTGGTGTTACTTTGACTGCATCCCTGACTATCTTCTTCTCCGAGAAACAAGTGGGTATAACAATATAATTAAATTGCCATAATGGAATGATTAAGATTGAGGTATAAATAGTATTATAATCTTAAAAGTACATAGATAGAGGAAAGGAAAAGAAAAAGGTGGAAAAAGAAGAAGAAAGATTTAATAAATAGGAATGAAAATTAGTATAAACGTATACAATAATATAATTTAATATTTAACGTTTTTACTGTGTGAAAACCTGAAAACCAGGATTTATTCTCTTTTGAGGGGATTACGGAAAATACAAAAAAAATATTTAACATATTTCAATATATTTATAAACCAAATTTATAAGATTCAGAAATTAAAAATGATAATTTAAAAAAAATATAAGTTATTAAACTAGTGTAGAATTTTTATTGAAGTGCTACTGATGAGTAGATTTTTTAAGCTTTGGGATGATAGAATTCATTCTAATTTAGTTATTATATTAACGGTTTCTAATTTAATTTGACGTTCTAATTTTTTTATATCTTTAGAGTACTACCAATTGGTTGCTCCTCTACAAGTTTTATTCATGTCATTATATCTCATATATACCGCATATTAACTAGATGTGTTTTCTAATACAGTTGTAAATTTCTATTAATAAAAGAATAAAAAAAAAAAAAATGTTTTTATTTTAATATATAGGAAGGTAAAAATCTAAAAAAATTATTGAAGTGCTAATAGTGAGTGGGTCTTCACAAGTTATTTACCTGTCATTGTAATACCTGTAATAGTTTTTAAAAAATATATAAATAAAAAAAACGTAAAATTTCTTTTTTATTTCCTTCCCTCTTAAGACTTAAACAGTTCATCGAACCCCATAGCGAACGAAATGGAAACTAACAATCACAGCTATTGGATACAAAATGATTTCAAAACAGAATCGAACTTTCACAAACTGGCTAAAGTAGCAACTTTCAACTTTACGAAGCAATTATAATTTTCAAGCATTATTAACGGTCTATTCCTAATTTAAAAGTATTTTGCTGGAAAATCGCCAGCTCTACCAACTTCTATAATATGGCTATAGTTAAAGTTGGAAGAGTTGGATTTATTTTTCATTTCTCCTCGGGTGTTTTATTTGAGTGGGCCATGACCCGATGAATTTAGAACCAGATTTAGTTACTTCTGTATTGAATTGCACCCGAGAGAATAACTTATATAACAGAAGTGGAAACTTAAATCACGTTAGGAGTATAAACGTGAATTCGTAACTACATAACTACGTTTAAAAGCCTAAAATAATAAGTTATGAGATGTTATGGGAAGGAATTCCAAGCGCCACTTATTCAAATCGTGATATTTACTTGAGGTACGCATCATAGAAGGATCAATGAATTATTTGGCTCTTATGAGTATTTTTAGTCTTTTTTTAACAGAAATTTACAAATGTAATAAAAAATACATTAAAAAAAGATCTTCCATCTTCTTTTCAGATGCCCCGTATAATTGGCCAGGAATGTAATCAGAAGCAAATTGTGCAACAAATTAATTTGTATGTTTATTAAGTTTATATTTAAAGGAAAGGTATCTGATCCGTACCAAATCAGAGATATATGGGAAATTAAGGTCATTGTGGATTTGTGACAAAGTAAGGAGCATTAAGGATTTTTCGAAGGATTTTGGATTAGAGTCATTTAATATGGGATGAATTCGATGTTTTGGTGGATCCCCCTTATGAATATTAATCTTGATAATATAAGAAAGAACCGTATTGTTGTAGAAAAAGAAACATATATATTATATAACATAAAAATAAAATTATTTAATAGCTGGATTTTAAATGTTAGGATAGTAGGGATAAAAAGATCCCTTGGAAGATACTTTGAAGTAGAGATGAGTCGTTTCCAAAAGTCGATTCTGGTTTCATAGACTCTTAGGAAAATAATTAGTATTGAGAATCGATGGTCCAAAGTCGATTCATAGGAACCCCGATTGATGCCGCTCACGTGGGGCAATATTTTTGTGATATCTAATTATGTTGTTATTATTATGCTCTTGTCCAAATAATCAAGCCTCCTTTGTACAGAATTGAAAACAAAAACCATTTTACTGCAAACTAACCTTTGAAAAATTAAGCTTAAACAGTTTGTTGAAGAAATATTTTCGTTATTGGAAAACAGAGAAATAGGTGATGCCAACCAACGAAACTCTTAGAAATAACTTTGACTATAACTATAACCAATGAAATAATAATACAATGGTTATTTATGTTATTTTTAATGGTCGATAAGTCAAAGAGATATTATATTCCATTTTATGCCGTGTAAATACTAATTGTCTAAAACTAATACTCAATTACAACAAATCCAGTGCATCTATAATGTTTAGTGAAAGAATTCATTTCTCAATTTCTCAATCAATAAATTAATCCTTGCAATGTTTGTTTTCGTAAAAATGAATTTGTGAATTGAATTATATTATTATCCGCTCCTATCTCAGTGATAGAACTTTTAAAGTTAATCATAACTTTTCCTATTCCTCTCTCTTTAACCAACCAGCAGGTGTTTCTCAAGGAAGTATCCTAAGTCCAATCCTCTACACGGTGTATACAGCTGACATCCCCACGCATCCTAGCACCATCCTCACCACGTATGCTGATGACACTTGTGTGTTATCAGTAAAGAATGATCCATTTATTGCCTCCCAGACACTCCAACCCCATATCATAAACCTTCAAGAATGGTTTCGAAAATGGAGAATCAAAATAAATCCCATTAAATAACCTTTACGCTTCGTCGTAAACCTATGACTTCCTGTCCTTTAGTATCTAGGACTCGATCTGGACAAACGTCTTACTTGGAATCCACACACAAGACTAAAACGACAAGAAACTGCCCGTCGTTCTCGACTACTTCAACATTTACTTGACAAACGTTCAAAGCTCCCAATTAATTACAAAAGACTGTTAGTTTAAACCAGATATCTATCCTTTCATAGCAAACTCCACAATCATTCAAACCCATTATTATCACAATTTGCTTCTCATTCCATTCCAAATAACCCTCCGAGGCGTCTGAAAACAAGATGGCCTCGAGACCTTCTAATATAATACTTCATTATATAAAACCTTTATAAGTGCTACCAATGGGTAGTTGCTTTAAAAACAAGTGACGAGTCCTTGTTATCATTGTCATCGTATTTACTTGATGTATAATATATTGTATATACAGTTCAATTAAATAAAAAAAAAAGAATTATATTATTGCACATTATCTTATATGCTATGGGTAATAAATGCTACAACCGGTTTACTCATTTGTTTCTTGAACTATGATTTTTTTTTTTTTTCAATCGATTCGTTTTTCTTTTTTAGCCTATTTTTGGATTTGTTTTGAAAACAGCAATTTATTTTTAAACTGAGTTATCTGTACCAGTATCGAGAATCGAAAACTGTTGGCGCCTGAAGAAACGAAAGGTTTGCATTCTATTCTCAGATCTAAAATGAATACAAAGTTGTATTTAGAGTGGTATTTAGCAGCTGATCTCTTGTTTTTCAGCATTACTTCATTCGTTGTAACTTCTTTGCAACGAGTAGCCTTAAGGTTTTATTTTGTATTGAGACATTTTCTTATATAAAATACTGTTCTTTAGGACATAGCTACTACTTGAGGTACGCCTGAAGGTATAAAGGGACTAATACAATCAGGATTGGTGGATTTCTATTCGAATTTATTTATTAAAAGACTATTTTATGATTTTTAAGCATTCGATAATCAGATTGTATACAGGGTGAGTATCTCTTAGTGTAAAAAAAAATTGGGTAAAACTAGATCAAATATTTAGCAAAATTACCGCAGACGTCACCTTTCTATTCCAATCCTTTCCAGATATACGATAAATCAAAATTCTTTTTTGAGGAAACCACGTTTTTTTTTTCCCATAAAAGCTGTAATATCTCCATTTTGTTTAAATACTTTTTAAATTTTGACCACATCTTCGGATTTGGCATTAAATTTTCTATAATAGATGAGTACCTGTAACCTTGAACTTTACGAATTTGGTATCTAAAGAACAGTTTAATCTTCATCTTATTTGGGGAAACTACAATGTCTTATATAACTTCAACGCTCACCTTTTTTTGTAAAAACTATCCACAAAACGTCAAATCTCACAAAAACTTGAAAATTTAATCAGCTTTTGAATGATATGTTAAACATAATGATTTGGTTTCAATTTCATTGAGAAATTCACATTTGAAAACGAAAAAACATGCTGTTTTCATTTGGCATACAAATTAGTTACTTGTGTAAATAAAACATTATGACAATCCCTTAATGAAAATGTGCATTTTAAACATAATAAACTCTTCATTGGAATAAAAAGCAAAGAAAAAATTCTTGTTTTATAGAAAATAAAGGAAAACTGTCACTAAAGCGACACCAGATCAGAGGATCTTGTGTTATTACATTTATCTATTTATTATTATTATTTAGGATTTATTTTATTAGATTTTCAATGTAATGTTTAAAATCCAATGATAATGAACATAGACCTCAATTTTTGAACATAGCAGTTAGCTTCTGAATGAAAATATTTAAACAAAATGGAGATATTACAGATTTTATGGGAAAAAACGTGGATTCCTCAAAAAGTTTTTGATTTATCGTATATCTGCAACGGATTGGAATAGAAAGTTGAGGTTTGCGGCATTTAGCTTCATTTTTGATCTAGTTTTACCCATTTTTTTTTTTTTTTTTTTTTTTTTACACTATACTCACCCTATATATTAATTCTAAAAAATTATTAGCAAGAAGTCAAACATGTTGTTACTCATATAAAAAGAAAGAAAGTGGAAATGCTTCATGAAGCTATCAGTTCCTAAAGTAATAAAAAAACCCATAGGATCTTCCCATAACTAGTCAGTTTTCTTTTTCCAACTGGAAAAAAAAATTAAAATGGAACTGCTGGAAAAAATTATCTGTAATTTAAATAAAAACTTAATTAGGGTTGATGAATTGATTGCCTCTTCTATTAAAATTATTTTATTAGAAAACTAGTTTCGAGTGCTAAACATTCATCTTCAGTTCTAAAACATAAGATTTTCAACTCATCAGCACTATATTACAAGGTTTATGTATACTAACGTTGTCAAAAATGTGAGACAAGAAATCAAACATTGGTACTCACCCGAGGAGATCTAACTGACATCAGAAATATATCCATCGTGGAAAGGGGAAGGGGCATGTAGGTTAAATTTTTTGGGATTACTATTGGATACCATCATGCGTACCTCAAGTGAAAAATTTAATTGGTTTAAAATGAATTTATTATGTCTAGAGATTCGTAATCATAGTCAGGCGACTGGCTGATGTATTGCACTTATATGTTATTCTTAGGGGACGTCCCAAAACACACTTTATTTTGTCCTACTTTTCTCCCTGATCTAGTTGGAGTACATAAGGATGTTAAATCAAAACAAACAAACACTACAATGGAAAAGTAAAATTAGGTTCATAGATTAAAAAAATAAATTAAAAAACGATCATTTTTAAAATCTTCAATAGAGAAATAATGAACTGCAATGACTGAATATATATGTGAAATTCAGCTGTACGTTTTCATAAAATAAGAGGTTAAAACACCACTGCTGCGTTATTTTTAATTATTTACGATCTTAAACGAGGGCATTAATTCCACGAAGCATAAGTTACTTAAGAATTACGATTTCCATCTTGAATGCAGCGAGCAATCTCCAACAGTAAGAGAGAGACGGAATGGGACAAGTTATTTACTCTAGATAAAAGGGACATAGAAGTTTGTTAGAAACTGTGAAAACAAAAGCGAAACTTGGCCACTAAATTGTGTCGCATTGTAATGCTCGACAAAGGGCGGTCTTGTTTTGAAATGTAAATTCATACATAGAGGTCACTCAGCCCCAGTGCGGTGGGCTTAAAAAAAAAAAAAAAGAAAAAAAAAAAAGACAAATGAAAGGGAAGAAAAATTATTAAAGGGCCATGTTGTGCCAGATTTTTAATAACATATTGTCCGCTCACGTTAAAATTTTAACAGAAGGTCATCGTTTACAAGTTTAAAAAAATATCGCCTATGAAGATTTTTTTTTTTAAATGTTTTTATAGGATTAATAATATAAGCTTGTTGAACAGGTACTAAAATCCTGGAAACAGAGATGCCGAGGGATGGGAATTGAGGTAGGAAGTGATAAACTGTTTACACTACAATTTGCAGATGATCAGGTTGTCTTATCAGCAGATGAATATGATATGGAATTTATGATGAGGAGACTCCTCGAAGAGTATAAAAAGTGGGGCCTGGAAATAAATACTGAAAAAACCGAGTACATGGCATGCAATTTCCCTCATTCATCTTTGTGCATAGAAGGATGGACGATTCCACAAAGTACTGCTTTTAAGTATCTTGGAGTGACGATAGACAGCTTCGGCACAGTCCAAAAGGATATACAGAACAAAATCACTCGAGGAAAAAAAATAATAGGTCTCCTTAACGGTATATTGTGGAATAAGAAGGTCTCCCTAGAAACCAAAAAGAGGATATACCACTCCTTCTTGATCGGCACAACTTTATATGGCTCAGAATCATGGGTGGTGACAAAACAAAATGCAAATAAATTACTGGCCCTAGAAATGGATTTCTGGAGAAGAAGTTGCGCCATATCCAGGTCCATATCCAAAAAACTGCTCGTCGTTACAGACTACTTCAACATTTACTAGACAAACGATCAAAACAGAAGGTCCCAAATGAAATTATAAGAAATCAGGTAGGAGCTAAAACCAACATTCTCAATAACATCAGTGAAAGAAGATTGCTATGGTTTGGACATGTCATGAGAATGAATGAGACACGATGGCCCCTTCGAGCACTTAAATACTGTCCTGAGAAGAGAAGAAGACGCGGAAGGCCTCGGAAACAGTGGATAGAAGAGGTCAGAGAAGAAATGGCGGCTAGAGGGCTGACTGAGGAAGACAGTTATGACAGGAGATATTGGAAGGAAGGCGTATTGGGGACCGGGATGTGATACTTTCGCATAATCCTGAAATAAATAATATAAGCTGCCTCATACAACGGTAATGAATAATGGGTTGTCCGGAAATTAATGCAGGATTTCATATTTAAACCAAAACCTGAAATTATTATTATTAAAGAGATTATTTTAATACCTTTTGTCCTTGATATCATTCCTTCAAAATTCTCGAAATTTCATCAAAATATTTCTAATCATCCCAATCCTCTAGCCCAATCCCTATCCAGTCTTAACCATCCCTATAACCCTCCCAGAAGATTGAAACGGCAATGGCCCCAAAACCGTTTGTAATATAATGTTATACTGGAATCATGGTACTGACCAGCTTCTCCGCTCATGCCCTGAACATATTTGGCTATAGCGTTCCAACTCAGCCTCCACTGGATATTACCAGTGATGCAGCTGGAAGAGATCTCTTCGGGTCTGGCCTTGGCTCCCAATAAGTGGGGGAATAGGCTTGATTCGGAGTTCCCCAGGCTGAGTGTGTCTTTATTGTACATATAGTACAATCCTCACATCCAATCTTCTCAGAATCCTTGATACCTACGCTCCTCTTAAAACCTCTACCTTTCGTCGTCGACCTGCACCCTGGATGTCAAAAGAAATTAAAGATCTGCAGAGAAAGCGTGAGGCTGCACGAAGACAATTCAGACGAACGAGACTCACGGACGACAATCAAGTGTTCAAAATACTGCGTTATCAGGTGCAAGTAAAAATTCGAAGTGTAAAATCTTCCTACTTCCACGAAGCCTTATCCTCCTCTCCCGATTCCAAGTCAAAATGGAAAATCCTTCGAAAACTCGCCCTTCATAAACCCTCCGGATCCTCAACCTCAACAACTTCCCAGTTCCGCCTAATGACCTGAACGCCTATTTTGTTTCATCATCTCTCTCCTCTCCATCCCGTTATTCCAGTTTTTCCTCAGAAACACCTTTCAATGACAGTAAGTTTTATTTTTCCGACATAACCCCCACAGAAATTATCTCCTCTATCATGAAATTGCATACCAATTCCGTAGGCCCAGATGGTACCCCTATTAAACTTATAGAATTATGCCTCCCAGAAATTTTACCAGTCCTTGTCTTTGTCTATAATTTCTCCCTACAAAACTCTATATTTCCTACCTCCTGGAAAAAAGCTATTGTTCATCCCATCAATAAAACTCCTAATCCTAACTGTCCTGCAGATTATCGCCCGATCTCCATCCTTTCAAACCTTTCAAAACCCCTTGAACGATTGGTGCAATCCCAAATTTCCCATTTCCTGGAAGATTCCCATCTACTCGATCCTTTCCAATCCGGTTTCCGTCCTGGTTATTCTACACAATCTGCACTAACCAAAATCATAAGCGATATCCACGCTGCAATAGATGAAAAAAAAAAACCGACCGTCTTGATACTCCTAGATTTTTCTAAAGCATTTGATTCTATTGAACATCGTATCATTTTAACCAAATTAAATGCTTTAAAATTTTCCAATTGTTTAATCCACTGGATCCGATCCTTCCTCTCCGACCGCTCTCAAGCCGTATCTATCCCTAATCAACCCCTATCCGATTTCCTACCTCTGTCTTCTGGAGTAGCCCAAGGTTCCAGCATTTCACCCCTCCTCTTCAACTCCTTCATTAATGATCTCCCCTTGTCAATTTTACATTGTTCCCATCACCTTTATGCAGACGACTCTCAAATTTATTTATCATTTCCTCCTAACGAATTACATGAAGCTATATCTAGGATCCAGGAAGACCTCGATAGAATCTGTTCTTGGGCTAACTTGCATAATTTAAAGCTAAATGCAGGGAAAACTCAAGCCATTGTAATCGGTTCAAGTCCCCTCCTCAAATCCATTACCAACTTTCCTACCCTAAACCTGAATAATCAGCCTATCACTTTCTGTTCCTCTGCCAAAAATTTAGGAACCATTATCGACCAAAACCTCTCCTGGAAGCCTCAAATCGCCCAAATAGCCCGAAAATCCATAGGAATCCTCAAATTATTCCATCGTTCCCGTCATTTCTTTCCTCAATCCACGCGAAAACTCCTAGTTTCCTCATTCATTTTTCCTCAGTTTGATAATGGTTGTGTGGTGTATGGGGGCCTCTCAGTGAGTCTCCGGGACAGATTACAACGAATCATGAATAGTTTTATCAGATTTGTTACCGGTACCCCGAGACGTTTCCATGTATCGCACCTCTACACTACCTTGGACTGGCTCTATCCATCCTCCCGGAGACAATATTTCCTAGGCACCTTCCTGTACCAAGTCATTAATAACCATTGCCCACCTTACATCTATAACCTGTTGAAATTCAAGTCTTCCCTCCACTCCCAACTCACAACAAGATCACGTTCCTCTGACCTATATACTCCCCTCCACCGAACAGCATTATACCAACACTCCTTCCTAGCTCGATCCACTATCCTCTGGAACTCTATACCTCCTGAAATTAGACATGCTCCTTCGTTAAACGCATATAAAACTCTCCTATTCCAATATCTCCTTAAATCCCAGTTAGACGCCGTCAATATGTGTAATAATTGAAAATCCAGTCAGTCAATCTCACCTATATCCGATATCAATGAATTACTTCAATAATTATATCATTGTAGGTAAATTTGCCAATTTTAATCATTTGGCTGTCTAAAAAATTACTTTTTATTTTTGTCTCATATAGCTATAAAGAGGCAGTAAGTAGATGTGTAAATATATATTTTCAGGTATTTCTAAATATTTTGTCTTTTTAACATTCAAATAGTTAATTTTTTTCTCTATATATCTTTTCCTTTCTATTCACTATATTTGTTTTATTTCGTTGATTTCTTTTTTATATTTTTTATCGTTCTGAATGCATTGTGATTATTATATTAGCATATTAGTAGTATTATTAGTATCTTTCTCATGTATATATTCATAATATGGTTGTATTTTAAAATAGATACATACATCATCTTCTGTATGTATGTGTATATATATATATATATATATATATATATATATATATATACATATATATATATATATATATAGAATAGAATAGAATAGAATAGAAAATAATTTTATTCTGGGACCAAGTCCCTTAAGAATAACAAATTGTACATAAAGAAATGATATTAGTTACATCTGGTCAGAGACATGATGAAAAATAACACGAAAAAATAAAAATACAATAAAAATAAAAATAAAAAAATAATAAAATAAAGAAGAAATATTAATATAACAATGATAATATATACCTAGATACTAATGTGATATGTGAACAGGAACATAAGAGAATATTCTACAAATGAGATAATAAATAGGTTATTTGAGACAATGCAAATTATATACAATATAAGAACCCAAATGTTGTATTCGGAATGAGAAAAAATTATATTATAAATATATTGTTAGTAAGCGTCATCTTGGATTAGGAGGAGGTACTGGAAGTAGAGGAATTTAAATGTTTTTAAAGATTTCGCTTGTCTAATATGAGAAGGAATGGAATTCCATAGGATGGTTGAGCGGTATAGGAAAGAGCGCTGGAATGTAGTGGTTCTATGGGATGGGGTATATAGATCAGAAAGACGGGATCTTGTGTTCAGTGACTTGATTGCAGATCTGAATTGAAGCGCATTAAAAATATAGGAAGGATGAAGGGTGCTGATGATTTGGTAAAGGAATGATCCATGGAAATATTTTCTACGGAATGTGGGATAGAGCCAGTTTAATTCGGAATAGAGGAAGGAAACGTGGGAGCGCCTCGGTTTATCGAAGACAAATCTGGCAAAGCAGTTCATAATTAGTTTCAATCTGCCTTCGAGAACTGCCGAGAGACCACCATAAACTAGACAACCATAATCAAGGTAAGGGAATATTAGGGAGGATACTAGAAGCTTACGAGTTGACTGGGGAAGAAGGTGACGGGATCGGTGGAATAATTTAAGTAGACCTATAGAACGGCGGGAGATTTGGGCAATCTGAAATTTCCAAGATAGGGTCTGATCAAAAATAATTCCAAGATTTTTAACAGAGGAGTAGAAAGGGATAGGATGATCATTTAGGATTAAGGGAGGATACTGGGTGTCCTGAGTTTTCTGTTCATTTAATTGTAATTTATTTAGGGTTGCCCAGGCACTAATTCTATTCAGGTCTTCCTGAATTTTGGCGAAAGCAGAAGGAAGCTCGGAAGGAGGAAAGGAAAGATAGATTTGGGAGTCATCTGCGTAGAGGTGATAGGAACAGTGCTTAATTGAATTAGGTAGATCGTTGATGTAGGTATTAAAAAGGAGAGGAGAAATGCTGGACCCTTGGGCAATACCAGAAGTAATAGTGAGAAAAGTGGATAAGGATTGGTTAGGTATTTTAACTGCTTGGGAACGGTGAGAAAGGAAAGACTGAAACCAGCGGATGGAACTGATGGAGAAATTTAAAGATTCTAATTTGGAAAAAAGGATAGAGTGGTCCAGGGAATCAAACGCTTTAGAAAAATCCAGAAGTATCAGTACAGTCAGTTTTTTTTTCGTCTATAGCAGTAAACATGTCATTTGTGATTTTGTCGAAACCAGACTGTAGGGGATCGAGGAGATTGGATTCTTCAAGGAAGTTAGATAATTGAGATTGTACTAATCTTTCTAAGGGTTTTAGAGAGGTTAGATAAGATGGAAATCGGGCGATAGTCTTTAGGAGATGTGGGATTCAATGTTTATTTATAGGATGAATTAGGGCTTTTTTCCAGGGGGTAGGGAATACTGAATTTTGAAGGGAAAAATTGTATATAAATAAGAGGACTGGTGTGATTTCGGGAAGACATAGTTTTATCAATTTTATAGGGATTTCATCTATGCCGGTAGAATTGGAATTGGACTTCATTATTGAGGAAATAAGTTCAGAGGGGAAGATGTAGGAAAAATAAAAATTAGCATCGTTGTATGCAGGAGCTGAGGTAGAATGGGAGGAAGGGTGAGGACAATCGGAAGAGAAGGAAGAAACAAAATATGAATTTAGTTATTCAGGAGAAACAGGATAGGTAGATGGAGATGTGCGTGAATCGAGAAGGGAAAGCTTACGGAGGAGATGCCATTTCGATTTGGAATCAGGAGCGGAAGAGAGGGCTTCATGGAAATAAGTTGATTTTGCTCGACGAATCGAGGCTTGTGTCAAGTTACGAAGCATCCTGAAAGTTTGGTAGTCGTCAGTTATCCTCGTGCGTCTGAATCGTCTGCGTGCTGCATCTCGATTTCGTTGGAGCTGTTTGATTTCTGGACTTATCCAAGGAGCAGGAGGACGACGAAAGGAGGAGGATTTGAGAGGTGCATGGATGTTAAGGATATTTAAGAGGTTTGCGGTGAGGATGTTTACCATGGAGTCAATCGAGGAAGAGGTATAAATTTCAGTCCAGTTCTGAGCTTCAAGGTCTGGAAGGATCTTTTCACGGGTTAGGGATTCTATATTGCGGAAATCAATAGTTTTCGGGCTGAAAGAAGGTGCTTGGATATTGTAAGATATTCGGATTAGATCATGGGAGGATAGGAAAGGAACAGGTAACTGAGAAGAAGCGAGGAGGTTCTTTTCTGAGTCAATAATGAACAAGTCAAGCCAGGTATCAGATGACGAAGTGTGGTGGGTAGGGGAGAACGGAACTAAAAAGAGATGTAGGGAAAAAAATAGGTTTTCGAGGAACAACTTATCACGTGAGTCAGAGAGGAAATTGGAATTCAGGTCTCCTGAAATGATGATATTGGTATAGAAAGGAACATAATTGTATAGGGAAGTTTCGAAAGATGAGTCAAAAGGAACATGAGGAGGGCGGTAAACTACCACGTATAGGAGATGGTGAGTTTTGTAGGAAATTTCTACAAAAAGAAACTCGATTTGGGGTAGATCAGTAGGATTTGAGCGGTCAAGGATTCGGAACTTGAGGCCATCATGGACAAACAAACCCACACCTCCGCCAGTCCGACCTACTCGGTCATGGCGGATAAGTGTGTAGTTAGGGAGGGAAACTAAGGAAGAGGGAATGAAAGGTTTGAGCCAAGTTTCAGACACTGCAATAATATGGTAGGAATTTCGGGAAAAATATTGAAGGAATTCATCATAATGAGCGGGTAAGGATTGGGCATTTATGTGACAGGTAGTTAGGATGTTGGTCATTTTGAGGAGATGGGGAAGTAAATAGTATCTGATAGGAAGACGCAAACTTTTAGGTAACTGGTTGAATACCAATAATAGAATTTAGTAAAAAATAATAGTGATATAAGGCAACAGTTAGATTCTAATAAAATATAATATAAAATAATAAGGAGAATACTATTAGAGTTATGACATAAAAATGAAAAAATGACAATAGCTAATAATAAAAATACGAAAATAAATTTAGATTTACTAGAATAAAAGAAAATTAATGTAGAATAATTAAAAAGTAAAAATATTAATAGATATAACGAGAGCCGTAGAGCAATATATATAGTCCGTGAAAAAGTCCGATGTAGGCCGACAAGAAGATGAGGACCGGTAAGTCAGAAGGCGTCGAGGTCTTGTTGCTGATCAATGATAACCACTGGGTGGCCATCATCTTTACGGCATCGCACCCTCCCGGCGGCGAACCAAACATATTTGATTTTTCCCGCTAGTCTCTTCTGTCTGGCGAGCCAGTATAAATGTCTATTTGTTGGAGTCATCTCCTCGCCAAGATATACGCGGTGAGAGTCATTCTCCTGCCACCCCATATCCCTCGTCGAGAAATCTCTCCTAACCTTTCTTTTTTGTAAGAGCTCATCTCTTAGAGTCTGCCTCACGAAACGAACTATCACAGGTGGAGGTCGAGTATCCTCTTTCCTTGGTCTGCGGCGCTCAATCTGGTCAATATCCTCTATACTCAACTTCAGACCCAGACCTGCCCCTACGCTTGTCACTATAGCCGCAGGTGTTTCCCCCCGAACGAATTGGGATCCCGCGAATTTCAATAGAATTACGGAGTAATCCCTGCTCAGCCCTATTCAGGCGAATACCAAGCTCTCCTACTTTCGATTTTAAATTAGAATTTTCCACTGTCAATTCTTCCATCCGTTTAGACTGCGCTTCTAAATGTTTTTCAATTTTAGTAAGCCTGTCATTTAATTCAAAACTTAGCTCACCATATTTATCAATAGAAGATTTCAAATCTTTTATATCTTCGTTGACCTTCGCGCCGAGCTGGTTGAATGCCTTAAGTAAATCGGAGCAAGTGGGTTCATTTGATGGAGGACTAATTGATTTTTCAATAGATGATTTATCTGAGCATTTTGTACAGCACCATGTTTTTTTTGATGATTTTATTGCCTCAAAATCTTTATCCGTTATTTGACTGCATTTACTATGATAAATTATACGGCATTTGCAACAGACAACGATTTGTTTGTCGTCACGAGAGATCTGGGATTCACAAATAGAGCATAGACCCATTTTAAAAAACTATTTAAACAAAAAATAAAATAAATAAAAATATTTTATTCGATGTAAATATTGACGTAAACGCTAGCGCCGGTCTAGAAACAGTCTTAATACCTTAGGGATTGAGATATTATGACTCACTGTAGCACAGAGGAATGTTATATTATATATTGTTTCTTGGTCTTACCTCGATTATGGTGAGAAAATAACCACACAGCACTTAACAGAAATTAAACAATATTCTAATGTTTAACATAAATAAAAAACAAAAACAACAACAACTAAAAACAACACTTTTGAGAGGGAGAAAAATACAGAGCAGATGTGAGCAGGTTGCCGTCTCTGGCCAGACTGTACTTTTAACTGTGCATTATTTTTATTCTTAGAGGACAGTAAGTCCCAGAATAAAGTTTATTTTTCATTTCATTTCATTTCATTTCATAGTAAGAATTTATCTTTTTATTTATTTATTTTTTTTATTCTTTTTTTTTATTTATCTTCTTTTTTTTTTAATTTTATGTTTGTTACGTGATTTTTATTATTTCATTTTATTTTTGATAATTGAATTATTAGTTTTATCTTTATAATTATTATTTGTTTTATTTATTTATTAATTTTGTGTGTATGTGTACTTATATATATTGTAAGAATGAATACATCTACATCTTTAGCACTGTTACATATTGCCCTTCATTGAGGCAGATTGTACATATGTTTCAATAAAAAAAAAAAAAAAAAAAAAAGAGAGATTATTTATCTCTTTTCCATACCAAACCCATTCCATACATTACTTTTTCTCTACGTCGTAGTTTCGGCCCAAAAGTCCTATTAATAAGATCCCATTACCCAGATCTGATACAGTGTGATATCTTGGTTTCATCTTACAAGGACGTTTATACGCATGTAACTCACAGATTTGAATGCCGATTTTTGCGTGGATAGTAGGGACCGAGAAAAAAATAAAAATAAAAACCAATATGAAATTCAGGTTTTATTTTTTTTTTTTTTAGCTTTCAGTCAAAATTCAGAAATATTTTTTACGTAAAATTTTAGTTTTGTATGCTCTCTTTTTACCACAACCAAACCCCGTTTTCCGGAAATTAATGCCGGATTTCATTTTTAAACCAAAACCTGATATTTTAATTAAAGATATTATTTTACAGGTTTTAGTTGTAGAAAAGAGATAGCACACAAAACTACAATTTTACCTGAAAAAATTATTTCCCAGTCTTGACTGAGAGCTGAGAAAAAAAATAGAACATGATTTTCATATCGGTTTTCTCTGCGGCCAATAAGGCTGTAACTTTAATTTTACACTAGGTATTATAGGTCCCAACTACCCACACAAAAATCGGCATTCAAATCTGTCAGTTACAAGTCAAAACGTATCCTTGTAAGATGAAACCAAGATATCAAACTGTATCTGATCTGGGAAATGGGGTCTTCTTTAATAAGACTTTTGATGGCAGAAGTCACGACGTGGAGTAAAAGTAATGTTTCAGGTTTTGGTTGTGGTAAAGAGATAAATAATTTCGTTAATAATAATAACAGGTTTTGGTTTAAACATGAAATCTTGCATTAATTTTTGGACAACCCAATAAATGTCAATGAATTCATGAGATTAAAAAAAAAAAAATTATAAAAATAAACAGCCTGTACATACAACAAATGAAATGAAAAGTAGTAAATGATAATATAAAATAACATAGAGAAAGAAAAGAAGTATATTGGTATATACACTCATACTATATATACAATACAACAGAACCTCACTAATCTGACTTCCGCTTGTCCGACTCTCCTGTTAATCCGACCGTCAAATATTTCGAACATTTTTACGTTTCCCCTTGATGGTATCAGACGTCCTTTAATTCTCTGTTCACTTTTTAATTGGGTCTTATTTTATTCTTATATTGGTCTTCACACAAAAAGTCAGTCTTTATATGCGAATAATATTGTTTTTTGATTTTATATTGATTATAATTTATTCGTGAGTATTAGTTATAATTTTACTATGCAATTTCAGAAATATCATCTAAAAAGTAGTTTCAGCCAAAAAAAAAAAAGTAATTAGTGTCACTTAAAATTGTAATAATAATAATAATAATAATGATAATTTATTTTTTGTTTTTTACATCATATAAAGTGAATGGAATTAATTGCAACTGGAAAATTCCATCATAGGTTCAAAGAGTGATTATTCAAGAATATATTTACAAATTATTGTTTGCCTATTTTTGCATTTAACGGCTTTATGTTTTTTTCTGTGTAGGAAGTTAAGACATGACAACACCTAAAAAGCAAAATCAAAATACTTCCTCTAACTGTTGACGGTGGTATAATAATTGCGTTGCTATAATAATTGTTAATATAATATCAATAAATTGATATTATATCAAACAAAGAATTGCTATAGATAGTTTAATAGTAAAGGAAGAGATAATATAATAAAAAAATAAAAAAAACTATCAAAAATATTTTAACTGTTGGTTAAAAATCATGCGATATATTGATATAACTAGTTTAAATTAATTCATTCACGATATATTCAATAATAATAACATAAGTAATGCCGTAATGTTTGTAATAACGTAAGTGTGCAAATAATTACATAATGCAATCGAATGTATCATTGATTTAGCTGTTAAAGATAAAGGATTCAATTTTCGATAAACATTCTTTAGAACAAGAGATACTGGATTTCGAGTATTTGCAGATCTGGTTTTTCCATTTTATAAGTGGCAATTGAACACAAGTTATAATTTAATTAAAGTTGATAATTAAATAAAATAATTTTTACACAATAAAAGTAATAGCAATAACAAAAAAATATATATTAAATTTAACATTTTTTTAAAACTATATATTTATATTAACACCTGTACACAATATACAAGTAAATTTTACCATAATGAAAACAATGAAGTGTAAATAACTTGTAAAGAACTAACCATTAGTAACAGTTCAATTAAAGTTTTATATTAGAATGTCCCTTGGCCATCTTCTTTTTGTACGCCTCGGAGGATCATCAGGAATGTAGTGAGAGGCAATTTGGAAGGCAAGTGGATTTGAATGGTTATGGAGCTTACTATGAAGGAATAGGTATCTGGTTTGGGCTAAATCTGCAATATATGAAATATTGAGGTCTTTATGGATAAGTTTGTTTGTGACATAATAAGGAGCATTAAGAATTTTTAGAAGGATTTTGGATTGCAAAGATTGAATACGAGATAAATTAGATGGTTTAGTGAAGCCCCAAAGCTCAACTACATATGTCAAAATAGGTCTGATAACTGCCATGTAAATGAGTCTTTTGTAGTAAATTGGAAGCTTTGAACGTTTGTTTATTAAATGTTGAAGAAGTTGAAAAACGACGAGTAGTTTCCTGTCTTGTATGTGGGTAAGTTTAACACTAACCGGAACTTTACTTCAAGGTAATAAAATCTTTCGTTTCATATTTTATGTTAGTACTTGTCGGGTTTAGTCATGAGCTTATTTATAATAAAACAGTTGAGCTATAAAAGTTTAATTGTCATAGCCAAGTAATTTAGTCACGCGTGACGACATATGGATCTATACTGTTATAAAACATTACGTAATTAATTAATGCTGCGCTTGAGTATGTGTGGCCATAGCGGTCCCACTCAGCCTCCACTGGATATTACCAGTGATGCAGCTGGAGAGCAGCGCTGGGATCTCTAGGCGTCTGGCCTTGACTCCCAATAAGTGGGCGAATAGGCTCTATTTGGGGTTCCTAAGGCTGAGTGTATATAAAAGTATGAATGTAAAATAATTTTTGTATTCTAATTTTAATATAATTTTGTTTTATTTTTGATTATTGTAAATAATTATTAGTTTTTATTTTTATGAAGATCATTTATTTTATTTTTTTATTATTATTAGTTGTGTGTGTGTGTGTGTGTGTGTGAGAGTGCATTTGTATATATGGTATGAATGAATCCATTTATCTCTATACCTATTGCCCTTTACTGAGGCAGACTTTGGATATGCCAGAGACAGCACGGCGAAGGCTGAAGAGGAGCTGGTTAAGAGATCTCCTAAGATAAATCTTTTTAAAAAATGCAAGAATGGAGTAGGTACCGCTGGGTGCTGAACTCCCTAATTCCTGACATGCCAATTTTTAGATAATTTCTCATATCACATCCGCTTATTGTCACGAATTGAGTGACAGGTGTGGATATAACAAATAAAGTGAAAAAAAAAAATGTTATTTCACGTAAGAACAAAATGTACACATACTTAATGACTACAGAACTATATTACAGCCAAAAACACTACAGAAACGAGGACCCTGGCCGATGGATGGACAATATTTGATGATAGTGTTTAAAGACCTGAATATATATATATATATATATATATATATATATATATATATATATATATATATATTATTTTTTTTTTTTTTTTTTTTTTTTTTTAGGGGTGCCCTTTTATTTATAATTGCAGATACTAATATGAAATACCTTTTATATATTCATAACTTAAACACCATGTTACTCTATATCAAAAATGATTTATGTTTTTATATTGTTATAATAACTTTGTTGCTTAGCTTTGAGTAATATCTTCTAATTCTTTATTAATGTTATTTCCTTTTATTTATTTTTTTATTCTTTTACTTGCAATACAAAATAATAATCAAAACAAAAATCATAAAAAGTACATTATATACGATAAAGTATGGTGTGAGCAGGTATAAATAAAATCCCTTCTATCAGAGTTTTTGATGGAAGGAAAACACTAACTGAAGCATTAAATTTGTAAGTAATACGGCCAGACAATTGTAATTACCCATTATTATTATTCCCAGGGGGACAGTAAGTCCCAACATAAAGTTTATTTTTCATTTCATTATATAAATCCGGCTTTAGTGCCCCTCAAGTTTATTTGACTTAAACCAGATGCTTGTCCTTTCATAAGCCCCATAATCTCGCTTTCCATTTGTCACCCGAATATTTTTTTAAATATTTTATTTATAAAATGTAATCAAACGGTAGTTTTTAAAAAAGCCCTATTCCATTTTATTCCTCTTAGTCTTTAGTCTAATTTTCGCAGGAGTAAAAGTTATTTTTAGAACAATTTTTTTGAAAAAGTTAAAGGCATGATTTTACTTTTAGAAAAGATAGATAGAACGATTGAATCATCAGTGAATATCACCAGGACGGTAATTCATCATAATTATTTTTTTCTTCATAAAGAAGAACCACAGATGATGGAGGATTTTTTGAAGGATGCAGTTCAATTTGCAGGAAAATACAAGTTAAAGGATTGTTTTCTTGTATTTAGGAGGAGAATGGATGAGCGCAGAGTAAGGAGGTATATAAATTGATTTTTAGTTTTTAAGGATCGGAATGTGAATATACCTCGAAATTACTGAGGTGGAAATTAAGAACATAAAAAATGAAGACATATTTTAAGTATGTTTAAGTTCAAATGATATCCTCCCTACCTTTAATTGAAATTTTGATTATTCATATTGTTTCTCAATTATATCATCCTATCACGCTCTCAACAAATGGAGGAAATTCTTAAATCCAGCTCATCTGAGATAAAGAGACACAGATATATCAACGATAACCGCATCAGATACCAAATACTAGTAACCTAATGCATTCGATTAAATAATTATAAATCTCGTTGCATATTCCTAAAAACAAAAAAAAAACAAATAATTAATTTAAAAAATATTAATAGAAAA
This sequence comes from Euschistus heros, assembly GCA_003667255.2. Taxonomy (NCBI): domain Eukaryota; kingdom Metazoa; phylum Arthropoda; class Insecta; order Hemiptera; family Pentatomidae; genus Euschistus; species Euschistus heros. The sequence continues at coordinate 1,554,015 of RCWM02000208.1, read as the reverse complement.
AAATATGTTTTATAACAATATATTGTACATGCAGACTGAAAGAGCCAAACTCAAAAGAGGTATAATCGGGCAGAGATACACAGTATGGTTTATATATTTAGAAGGCACAACAGTGCTTTATATTTAACTAAATTTAACAACTATTTTAGCCCAATATTATGTTTGCCTGGATGTGAACGTTACAAAAAGAAAAACTACTAAGTTGTTCCTTTTCATTTCAGGAACAAGAAGTGACATTAAAACGCTGTTAACCAATTAGGATTTAGAAATTATTTGCCACTATTATGGAATTATTTTTGTGTTCTTTTCAAAAAAGACTCGGGTTTTGAATTAGAACAATACGTAGAAAATAGTCTAAATTAAATATTTACGAATCATTAGAAATAATATAAACGTTTAAAACCAATCCAGGTCATTGTTTAAATGGCCACAAAAATATATATAGAATAGTCCAATTTTAAATTTATTTTCAAAATCTTACATTGTCACAAATGAATTGATCCACAATGACCTTAATATCTGCAAGTTTCTGTCATGTCATTATTTTCTATTGTATACCGCATATTTACTAGATGTATTTTTGTAATACAGTTGTAAATTTCTCTTAATAAAATAAGAAAAAAAAAAAAGAAGTATTTTCAGTATAAACGGGACAACCGACCTGTCTTAGAAAAAATGTATGGATTGTTCTCCCTTCTATTACGCCACAGTTTAGTATCAGACCTGATAACTTTAAGAAGCAATTCGATATAATAATTAGATGAAGCGTTTTTTTTTTTTTTTTTTTGGGCCTGTTGATGAATGTTTCAAGATTCGAAAATAGTCTTCTAACAAAATAAAATACAATAGAAGTAGCAAACAATACGGCAATCCAATTATATTGATCCTTCTATGCCAACAATGTCAATGTTTTAAATTGGAAATATAGTCAATATTTGTTTGAAAATTTTTAGATTTCAGAGAAAAATCAATAAAAGATAGCCAAAGAGCGTGTTAGAGTTTCTGTTTTAATTAGCATTATTTCAGTGATTTATTGTTCTCCTACTTTTCAACAAAAAAGTTTCTTAAATTATTTTAAATTTTTTGTAATATTTCCTATTTGTGTTAAAAATTTTTTTTAAAAAAAATGGATATTTACTACTACTAGGCCTACGGTTGTAAAAGAAAAATCAGCCGAAATCACAATCAACTACCAGTCTTCCCCCTAATTAAGGGTCCCCACTTTATAGAGAATGAGTGATCCCCAGGAGAGTCTCGGAAGTCGATCCACAGTCATAACAACAAAATATAAATTGTCTACCTTCACCCAGACTCGAACACGGAACCTATAGCCTGACTATCTGAAACTTTACCCACTAATAGTCCGGGAGGCCACCACATGCAAATTTAATTGGAAAGACATGAATTTGTTTTCTAACCCATTTTATAGTATCATTCGCCTTGAATTGATATATCGTGGTCTGGCAGCCTGAATTCGTTGGAACCTGAAATATTTGTCCGATCTCAAATTTCTTTTTTTTATATTAAAGCTCATTATATTTAGTTGATTTACAGAGATGTAATTAGGCTTAAATTGACACAAATTTAGAGCTCTTTAATATTGCAAATATCTATGTTTAGCAAATTTTCATATTATACGAGACATAAGCGAAAAAATGAAAATAGTGCAAAAATTGCGAGTACTACAAAAAATCCTTTTGGTATTGAGGGTTAAAAACTTGGATTTTAACTACTCTTGTCCTAACAACATATTAAAAAATGGTGGATACATCTTTTTTTTTCTCTCTTTTCGGGTCAGTTTTCCGCGACATAAAAACTGGTCTGGCGGCATGTTTCCGACGGTTTTCGGGTGCCAGACCACTTGATTCGTGTTTAGAAAAGGATACACTAAAGAATGAGACCAAACTCTAAAACATACTTCTCCAATTATGTTTTGCTATTTTGAGCGATTTTAGGCGTTCGCCACACCGCGTTCCGACGGATACAGGCTGCCAGACCACTATATATCATATCAAGGCGAATGATACTATAAAATGTGTTAGGAAACAAATTCATGTATTTCCTATTAAATTTGCATGTGACTCCTGGACTATAAGCTTCCGCGCCCGTTTATGTATGAACTAATTCCAATATATAAACTAATGGATAAAATTAACTCCCAACTACAATATTTAAGGTTAAAATTAAATTAGTTATCTCCAGTTTCTATTGTATTCCTGTCAATAACTAAGGTATTTCAGATTAAATGTAAGCCTTAAATAATGTTTACTCGTGAGGATTCATTTTAATATTGATTTCCAAAGACGGTAGCGTTTAGACCAATGCAGACTGGAGCGGAGCAGAATTTATTTTTTTCTTACCATTTTATTTGTAGTTGTGAGATTTTATAGTTTGATTTATCCTTATTATGAAGATGAGTAGTAAATGGGTCAAATAATTAATATTTTTAATCGGAGCTAATTAGACTACTATATAATAAATTATATTATGTTTCCGTTATTATTTAGTATGTATAATACTAAATATCGTCACCAGTATTATCCTGCTTCCTTTATCTATCGAACCGTCCAATCCCAAGGTCCACCTTACATTTCTGAACTCCTTCAACTCAAATCTTCAGTTCTTACCCACCAAACACGTTCCCGCCAATCAATTTATATTTTATTGCTCATCGCTCAGCTGTTTCCGATAGATCTTTCGTAATCCGATCCTCTTCTCTTTGGAACTCCATCTCTTTCACCTTTCGCCATTAAAACACCCCTTCCACTATCAAATACCACTTCTTTGACCACCTATTCTTTTCTATTCCGCTCAACCATCTTATGGAATTCCATTCCTTCTCATATTAGACAAGCGAAATCTCTGAAAACATTTAAATTCCTCTATTTCCAGTACCTCATTCTTATCCAAGGTGACGCTTGCTAACAATCTACTTTCTCAATTAAATAAAATCTCTTTCTGAAACACTTTCAATAAATATTTGCACAAATTTGATACCAATCAAAATAATTTTTTCTCACTCTGAATATAACATTTAGGTTCTTATATTTAATATAATAAGAATTGTATAAAAAAGATCTATTTATTACTTCATTTGTAGAATGTTTTCTTATTTTTCTGTTTTTATATGTCATTAGTATCTATGTTTACATTACCATTGTTATATTATTATTTCTTATTTATATTATTTATTATTTTTTTCATTTTTTTATTCATTATGCCTCTGACCAGATGTAACTAATTTCATTTCTTTCTGTACTAAGGAGACTTGGTCCCAGAATAAAAATATTTTTCTATTCTATTCTACAAATCATCCACATTCCACGAATACTGCCAAAATCCACTTTTTAATTATATAAAATATGAAAGTTTATTGTTTTTAAAGAAACTGAATTTAAATTTTCTGTTACTTTTTATTAATATTTTTATTTTTTTGCTTTTATTTTATTACTATTATCTGTTATTTTATTCTATATGATATTTTTTTTCATTTTAAGGCTCTGAAGGCCCTTGACTGTAAACTATTTTTTTATTCTTAAGGGACTCAAGGTCCAAGAATAAATAAAGAAAATTATTATAATTATATAACAAACAGTCTTTTGGTACGAAGTTCAAGAATTAGTTTATATTTCATTTTCACTGCCCGTCGTTATAGATTACTCCAACATTTACTAGATAAACGCTTAAAGCTTCCAATAAATTACAAGAGACTCATTTACATGACAGTTATTAGACCTTAATGCTACCTACATGACATACAGAGTAGAGTTTTGGGGCTCCACTAAACCATCCAATTTTTCTCGTATACAATCGTTACAATCCAAAATCCTTCGAAAAATCCTTAATGCTCCTTACTTTGTCACATATAAACTTATCCATAAAGATCTCAATGTTCCATATGTTGCTGATTTAGCCCAAACCAGATACCAATCCTTTCATAGTAAACTGTAGTCCCACACGAATCAATAAGTCTCCCAACTTGCTTCACATTCGATACCTGATAACCCACCAAGGCTTCTGAAAAGAAGATGGCCAAGAGACCTTCCAGTTTAGAACCTTTATTGAAGTGCTACTGAGGAGTAGGTCTTTACAAGTGATTTACATGTCATTATAATCATATCCTCAAATTTACTGGATGTATATTGATGTACAGTTGTAAATATCAATAAATAGTTTTTTAAAAAATTTAGCATACAAATGTTTAAAACATTGTCTAAATATTATAATTAATATTTCACTCTACTTGTACCGTCAAATGAATACGTAACACAGGTCAGCGTATTTATTTCAGTGTGTTTATTAGTTTTTCTTTAAACATTGTGGCATGATCATCTAAATTGATAATTTTCTATTAAATAGTTTTATTGTAAAACCTAAATTAATTTCCGGATAGTCCGATATTCAAATATTTTATGGTCTTTTAAAACATGGTACTCTCTTATAATTTAAGATTACACCTAACTATGCTAAGATATATTTATTCAACAGCTAGATGATGAATATAAAAATTTCTAATGTTGAAAGAAACAAAAAAAAAAAGTTTAGCAAACTCCAGTAAAATCCAAGGGCTAAAGTTTTTCTATTAAGGGGCGAGTCGGTGGCGTGCCTCTGAGGCATTAGGAGCTCAACAGAATTAGCTATAACCTTAGCCGATAATCTCGCCGTCCGCTTTCGTTACCATCTCCTATTAGGCCGTCACAGATCCCATTTAGGGGGCCTGTCTCTAGAGCAACATGTGCTTCCTAAATTATCGGGATCTTTCAGAAATAATCTCATCGTTCATCGAATCAATCTCCGATCAACGCCACAACATGGAACAATACCCGTTAGTCAACAAACCTAGATAAGCTATCTTCGAAACACTATATTGCAAAACCGTCGATTTTTCAATCAACTTATCAGTTCAGATGATTAAACGACAATGTTTAAAGGAAAACTGAAATAAATACGCTGATCTTTGTTATATATTTATTTGTCGGTATTAGCAGTGTGAAAAATATTTTACAGTATTTAGATAATATTAAAGTTATAAGTCCAAAGCTTGTTGTATATATCGTATCATATTATTTATATTATTACATCATTTGACCGATATACTACTCATCTTCATAATAATTATAAAATCTCAGAATTACAAATACAATAATAAACACTTATTTAATGTTTGTTGATGTTGTTAACAGCGATATTAACAAATAGTATCGATAGTATATCATCTACTTCTAGTAGATGAGTTGGGGCGTTCAGTCATTATTTTACAATAAAATTGCATTAATTTACTGTGCCTACGCTTAGACTTACATTGCAAGCCCCATTTATGACTAGAAGGAATTCAGTAGGGCATGACTGAAAATTAATTTAAAAGATATAAAAAATAAAGACAAGAAAGGTATGACAAAAATGAAATTGGGATAAAAAATATAAAAAATGCTGCTTGGGTTTTGCCTAAAAATTGAGCATACCTCCGGATTATCTCAGTTTAGATCAAGAATCAAAGCAGCGATACATGGCGTATGTTTTTCAAATAGGTCTATATTTACATCAAAAATTATATATAAAAGTGAAAGTATAAATGTTTATTAATTTTAATGTTTACGTCTGTTTATATATATTTTTTTATTCATTTTATGGTTTTGTTTAAATGAATGGGTCCGCCGAAAAACGTTCTAAGCGACAAACATAAATTTTTGAGTAATCAGTGAAAGAAAATCATTATCTAAAGTTATTGTTAGTTTTTTAGGTTAGATTTTATATTTACGCATTAATATGGTATATTTACATGTATAATGGCATAATGGAGTACTATATCATACTATGACGTAGTATTATACAATTTAAAACCTTTAAATCGCCACTTCGGAAATTTTGTCGCTTAGAACGTTTCTTGGCGGGCCCATTCAAATAACCTTTAGTAATACATTTTTTTGTTTGTTATCTTGAACATGTATTGTTTCTAACCTTGCCTGGATATTTTGGTTCAATGATAAGATAAAAATGAAAATAAATGTACCTATTCTAGTCTAAAATTCTAGAATTTTTTTTTTTTTTTTTTTTTTTTATAATTTATTAAATAAATTCATAGTACTCATTAATTGATTGAGTAATACAATTATTCAAGGTGAGGGCCGCTCGAATTGATTAACCGATTTCCTAGTACATCAAATATACCAAATTAGACTGGGCAATTATTTGCCTATTGTGTTAGCCCACTTGTTAATCATACAACAAGAAGGACGTAACAACAGAAAAGTATACAATTCACTATGCATATATAGACGTATATGTTATTCATTGAGAAAAATGTATATCAGAATAAATATTATTTTTTATTCATTCATTATCAATATTGAAGAAGAAGAAGAAGAAAATGAACTTTATTCTGGGACTACTTGTCCCCTAAGAATAACATATGATTACAGTACATAGGATAATCGTCTGGCTTTGATAATTAATTATAATAAATAATAACAATAGATAATAATAAAAATTGATAAATAATTAAATTATATGTTACAAGATAACTGTGACATCTTGTAAAATGATACATCTTATGTATACTATTATAATGTATATTACATAAATATTCACGTTTTACATTAGCTCGGAAGATTGAAAATGAAGGAGGTAAAGGAATAAATGATGTTTAAAGGAAGTAAGAGTGGATCTTTTTCGAATTGTGATGGGCAATGAATTCCATAACGAGGAAGCACGGATAATAAAGGATTTCTCGAAGGATGCAGTTCGATGCGCCGGAGTGTATAGGTTGATGGGTTGGGTTCTAGTATTTAAGAGGTGAATGGAGGAGCGCAGAGTAAGGAGGTCATGGATATAGGTGGGTTTTTTGGTTTTCAAGGTTTGAAATATGAGAGCACCCAGGAAGTATTGACGTCGAGAACCGGGGTACAGCCACCCGATTTCAGAATACCTGAGAGATATGTGAGAACGTCTGGAGATCCCGAAAATAAATCTAATAAAACAGTTCATTACTCTTTTACATCTCATCTCGAGCTCATCAGACAGTCCTCCATATACTACGCATCCATAGTCAAAGTTAGGAAAAATGAGTGATGATACTAAAAGTTTTCGAGTACTTAATGGTAATGAATCACGGTAATGTGAAAGTTGCTTAAGAATAAAAATAGGTTTTCTCGTGATTTGAGAGATATGGCTATTCCATGCAAGATGTTTATCGAAAGTTATTCCCAGATTTTTAATGGAATTTTGGAAATGAATTGGACGGTTTTTTTTAGGAAAAGCAGTGGATAGTAGGGAAGAGCTTTTAGGTGAGGTTTTGACCCAATGAGAATAGCCTTTGTTTTTTCTGGATTTAGACTTAATTTATTCTCCACTGCCCAAAGGTTAATGCTATCTATGTCTTTCTGTAGCTTACAAGTCGCCTCTAGCATATTTGAAGGATGAAAGGATAAATATATTTGCAAGTCGTCAGCATAAAGATGATATTGGGAGTAGTGGATGCGATTCGGCAAGTCGCTAATATAAATAGAAAATAGGGTAAGTGAAAGAGAAGAACCCTGGGGTACTCCTCGCGAGAGTGGTAGTGAAGATGAGTGAGGTTTTCCAGGTATAATCACTGTTTGGGAACGGTTGGATAAAAAAGAATGAAGCCAGCTTAACGCACAATTAGATATTGAGAGGTTATGGAGTTTGGAGAGGAGGATTGTATGGTTAACAGAATCAAAAGCTTTTGGAAAATCAAAAAGGATCAGGATCGTAATATTCTGTTGGTCTAAGGAGTAGTAAAGGTCTTGAGTAATTTTTACCAAAGCAGACTGCGTGGAGTATCCGGATCGGAATCCTGATTGGAAAGGATTAAGGAGAGTTTTATAGTCAAGAAAGGAGGTGAGTTGGGTATGTGCTAATCTTTCTAATGGTTTAGATAAATTTGATAGGATTGATATAGGTCTAAAGTGGGAAACTGAGGAAGGAGAAGGAACTTTATTTAATGGACGGACAAGGACTTTTTTCCAAGCTGTAGGGAAAATAGAGTTTTGTAAGGAGAAATTATATATGTGGAGCAGGGCAGGTAAGATAACAGGAAGGCAGAGTTTGATTATTTTTAAAGGTATTTGATCCAAACCATGGTCATTGGTCCGAGATTTAAAAACTGAATCAATTAGGTCATTAGGGGAAATATTAAGAAAATAAAAGTTATTAGAATTAAAAGGGGTTTGAGGAATAGAATAGGATAAGGTGTTTAGGGTGGGGGTCAGCAAAGTAGGAATTAAGTTCATCTGGAGTGAATGGATAATTGTTATCAGATGTGGAACTGGGTACTGCAAATTCTCTCAAAATTTTCCATTTAGATTTAGGGTCAGGCGCTTGATTGATTGTGCTTTATAGATTTAATTAACATTACTAATTCAATTAATCACTTGAAAGCTGAATCGAACCTGCTCTCAATATCGATCAGTCGAGTTCGAATCACAAACTGTCTCAAACTAAAAACCTCCCTTTAAATAAATAAATTAGTAGAAGTGGAATTAATACACGTTATAAGTACTTAATAATTCTACGGCTTAAATCTTCTACAATCTCAGATTATTAGTTGTTTGTTGTTTGTTGTAGCTTGGTCCTGGGAAGCCCTGATAGCTAAAGTTACGAATTCCACTGCGGTCGGGTATTTGTTTTGATACATACAATTATTATTACGAATTGAAATCATACATCATTGTCTCCTGCACCTTATTGTTGTATTAAGCATTTTGCAAAAAGTATTTAAATAATTATAAATTAATTTAATTACTCTTCTATCCAATAAATTAGGTTGTAGTAAAAATACGCAGTGAACTATTTAATATGGAAACATTGAAAAAGAATATGTTGTATAAATATTAGAGATTCGTTTTATCTTCAATTAACCCAATCATTTGGTACTAGCATGTGTATTTTAAGGAACTTGATTAAAACTTCATGTATACAGTCTAATATTAAATTCAACCAGCTTTAAGATGGAAAAATGAAATTTAGGATCGGACGAATAGATTCGGAGTTGTAGCCAAAAGAGTACCGATAAACGTGCTTTAGCATAGTGGGACTGAACGCAAGTTAGCTAATCTCTACAATGTTCCCTAGGCCATAACGTCGCGAAAAATGGTCCGATTCCAGTATTGTTTTTTCGTACGTATTAAATCCTGCTACAATTCACTATATAAAGACATTCTTCGAAAAAACCCTTCGTTGTCTTGTTTAAGTTTAAAAAAAAAACCTACAATAACCACTTTTTTGAGAGGTTTTTGGGGGGGGGGGATTTTGGGTATGTCGCGGACGGCTGTGGTGGTAGCAAACTTCAGATTCGGATTCAGCACCCCAAAAAACATTATGATCCGTTAAGAAAAAAAAGTTAATCAGTTTTTCCCTGAAAACGGCCTTCCGGGACCTTATTTTGCTTGCTGCCGCCATCTTGACCGTGTTTGGAAACGGCAGCAGTGGTTTTTCTTAAACAAAAATTGATTAACTTTCAGATAAATATTAATTTTTTTTGGAAGACTTATCATGGCAGGTTTAGTGTCGTCGGCTCCTAGACTAATTGGTTTTATCATCAAGTAACTCAGTCATTTTTGTACCATAAAAAATCTTTTTTTACTATTCCTAGGAAATAATTTCTTCTGGAGCACATATTATTTTTTATTTCATTTCATTACTAAAATAAAACAATTTCCTGAACTTAAACTATCCAATGCTTGCGATATTATTAACGATTGAATAATTATGTAAATAACATGGATACTAAACAAGCAGTTAAACGTAGAACAAATAATATAACACTAAACTGGTGTATACCTGAAGCAGTACACGACCCAGCCAGTTATACCACCACCGGCTTCATGCATTGACAATGGACCGCGGGGCTCAGAAAGCTCTTTGCGGAAATAATAAAATATTTAGGAGGCGGAGGTGGTTTGTTTTCTCCATCTTCCCTCAATAATGAACATTAAGACCAAATAAGATATTAAATGACACCTACACCTTCTCCTATCAGGTGAGAATTATTATTTTAAAAGAGTAATCAAATGTAATTAACTTCAGAGCAACTAACTGCTACCTCAACGGTCCTATAATAAATGAAATTTTTCTTTCATACCATTTTTCATGATATGTGATTATATTAAATTACTAGCATCCCCCCGCGGCGGCTTCGCCCGCTCTCAAAAGTAAAGAACTTTAACTAATATTATCTTATTTAATTATTTTATTTAAAATATCTAAGCCAGATATGATTTATTTTCTGTCATGTAAGTGTTATTCTTAAGGGACATTGTTCCAGAATAGTTTGTTTTGTGTTCTTTTCTAATTGCTAGCCTGGCATCATTGTACAGATTAGGTGGTTAAGGAGTTCTCAAAAGCATAATTGGAAATTTAATTTTTAATTTTAATCTATTGAGTTGGTAATCCAGATGGACAGGGAAAATCAACTATATTATTACCGATATAACGTCCAATTTTTCAAAACTCCACATGTCGCGTATTTATCTTTTACTAATAACAATTTAATTGAAAATAAGTAATTTTTATCGATTTTATCGATTATTTTAGCTCTTTTTAATACCGTAACCTCTCTTGCAAAAGGACGCTCGCCACCTACTGGTTGATTATTATATTTCACTGGAATTCACATTGTTTTCATTTTATTGATTCTAACTATGGTCCGACTTATTTCGATGTTAACTCTAAATCCAAGTACAAGAATAAACTTTTGTCATAATTTCTTATTAAGACGAGAAATAATAAAATAATTATGTGTAAATAAGAAAATATCAAGATGTAAAATACTAAATCAATGTTGGATTAATATTATACTAAATCAAAATTTGTATTAATTAAAGTAAATGCTAAATCACAAGTAATGGTAACTTCTGTTACAACAATAACAAAATATAAATATATAAAACACCAAATTCCATATAGAAACTAATGTTGTTAACTCATTTGTTGTAGAAACTAATGTTGTTAACTTGTTTTACACGTTTACACATTAGGGAAGAGAAAATACGAAAACATCAATATAAAAAACACTAAATCCATGTTGAAGTTCATGTTATTAACTTCTGTTTCACCTTTTTTACATTTTTAAATGACGAAATATCAATATAACACACTAAAAAACACAACCAAAGTTAATACTGTAGAAGTGAATGTTTACATGTGAGGTTATGGGAATGAGCTATCGACAATTGTATAACGAAGTGAAGCGTCGGAATCAATCTCGCAGGTGCTTGCAGGTCTGGCCGTTTGGGTGGAGCGCCTCATTGATAGAAGTACCAAAATGCCTAATATATTAACATTTTTCTTTATAATAAATATCATTATTTTGTAAAAATAACATCAGTCACTGTTATATAGTTACTACACATAACTGTAGTTTTGCTTACCTACAGAGCTCGTCGCAACATGACAATACTTAGAAGATTATTAAGTTAGCATTGCCAAACCAACTTAAACTTTTAATTATTTTAATTTTTCTAAATGATAGACCTTGGGGTTCAGATGAATTGATAAAATTAAGATATTTTTAATTTTTTTTTTCCTCTCTAAATTTTTAGAATTGAATAGTTAATTTGATTTCATTGTCATTCAATCAAAACTAGAACCATTTGATAATAAAACAGGAATTTTTCCGTTACAAAATAGTTAATTTTTAAGAAGGAAAAATATCTCTGGCAGTAGGCTGAAAGGCAAGGTGAACGAAACAATGAATAGTGTTTGACGTGTTAGAAAAAAAAACACAAGGCCTTCAATTTTCATAGGACTTTTCATCATTCGATGCTTAGATTTTACAATTTTCATTTAACTAAACCAAATTTTGGCAAATGCTGGTAATTTTATTCAGAAATCAAATAGCTAAAAAAAATAACTATTTTTTATATCTGAATTAATATCAGTATAAATATCTGAATATATCTTCTTGAAGCAAAACCCATTTTATGGCGAAGTTTCGAGACTATATTGTTCTCATAATCATGCCCTACAGAGACCAAAATAGGTTACAATACAATTGAAGAATTTGGTGGTTCAAGGGGTTATATCATATTTTTTTTAATAAAACAATTTAGTTCATTGGATGAAGAATTTATGTGCAGACGTTTCAGGCAAAAAAATATGAATATTCCAAAACAACTAGAAAAAAGTTACGAAGAAAATGAAGGGGCTATGTAACATATTCCTGCTAGAAGAAAATATAAAAATAAAACTTTAAACATAAATTACTCAATATTATGTGTTGTTACATAACCTCTATTTCCACCAAACCCTTCAATTATATAAGTTACACAGGCAATTTAAGGATTAAGTTAACTATATAAATACATTAGTTAGAGTACCTAATTGTATATGATTCAAAAATTATATTATATTAATTTTAAATCAATTCTGTTTTAAATATAATGTGGCATTAGAACTGAAACAGTAAGGACTTGAAAGAGAGAGAGAGAGATATTGAGAGAGAGAGAGAGAGGGAGAGAGAGAGAGAGAGAGAGAGAGAGAGAGAGAGAGAGAGAGAGAGAGAGAGAGAGAGAGAGAGAGAGAGAGAGAGAGAGAGAGAGAGAGAGAGGAGTGGAGGGAGTTAAAGCGATCTTGTTCATCAAACTGTCATTAATAACAATTAGACCTCTTACCAGTTGCCTGTTATCTCCCGTCCTATCAGGCTCCCTGGGAATATTTAAAAACATTGTTATATTTTTATAAGTATATAGGGCATATCTTAATTTATTTATTCAGGTTAAATATTTTTATATATATTTATGAAAATATACAATATAATCCGATGCCACTGCATCCCAAACTCACAAACCTTCAACAACTGTGTCTAAATTTTGGGATTGAAATAAATCTAAACAAATCGGATCATGTGACCTTTACCATTTTTAGTATAGTACCCTCTGATTCTGACTATAGGTTTTGTATTTTATGAATGTGTATATGAGTTTCGCAGAACTTCGAAGTTCTGGTACATAGTGCCAGGAGTATATGAGGTAATAAATCAAAAATAAAAATTTTGTCTTGAGAAGATTCATTAATTTTTAGTTAGCTTAACAACACAAATGTGGCAGATAAAAACGAACTTACAAAAAATAAAAATTGAAATTGCAAATAAAAAAACTTATTCCTCTTCAGAATCACTAGAATGTAAACTAATACTACAATTTTATTTTAAAATTAAGTATTTTCGTAAATTGTTTTGTTTTTTTCAGATCCAGCCTTCCTTAAAGTTGGGAAATATGGATGTGATGAAAGGAGAAGCATTTTCATTAAATCAATATTTGTACCAATAAGAGAGGATTTCCTTGCATTGTGTTCTTTGAAGTATCTATTGGGCATGTGTCGGTCATCTAATGCTTCCAGTTGGAGTAATGAAAAAAGAAATAATTTCGGGCCCATGAAAAAGCAGTTTATGGAAAGATACTGGCATATAATATCACGAATAATGCCTCAGATATAAATGTTTAGTTTTAGCAATTATCTCAGTGAATTTCGGTATATTAATTAAATTTACCATAGACAATACTTTCAAATTGGTGTCCAAATTAACTTTTAATGTTTTGAATTTTACTAAAAATATGTGACAGCGGACCATTTTTTCTTTCCAGGCAAAACAGTCGTACCAATTGTCTTATATTCTAATTAACTTCATCCAAACATTTAGATAAATTATATCCTTGCACGATTCTATCAAATAAAGCATCGTATCTGATGCTTGGTACATTACCGCGCCAGGCGTCTTACAGTTGAGAAATGGTTTTGAAATCTAAAACCACAGAAATCGCCATAAAAGGCAGCCAAAGGCAGATAAACTAGGTATCAAAGTTATTGTGAGAAATGTATTTTTTATGATTAAAGTATGAAAAAACATTTTTTTTTTTTTTTAATCAATACCAAAGTTGAGAAATTTCTCACATAATCTTAAACATAGAACTTAACCATTTCTGCACAGTTGGTTGAGATTAGTCAATAAACAAATAACTAGAGACTGACACTGTAATAGGTGAAAAGAGGAATAAAAAGGTTTAAGTAATAAGATGGTAATCACCAAAGTAAATATATACTAACCGAACCAGTCTTATTCTTTATATTTGTATTAACAATTCAAGTTAGTCCTTAGCTTTGAGCCTTTGATTTTATATTGAAATCGTAATGTTTTCTGTTCTAAGGTCCTAATTTGTATATTACTCCTCAAAAAAATATTTTTCGAACTTCATTTTTCTTATTTTTGAACAAGGCTCGTAACAGTGTGAATAGATTCAAATTGCTTTCAGTAATGTGTTTCAGCTATAATTACATAATTACATATAACTTTGAGAACAATAATTAATCGTTAAGACCAACATAAAAATGTTTTTATCCTCATTTTTACTACTTAGGATTCAATAAATATAATTTCATTTTCGGAAAAAACAAAAAACTGGTTTATATTTTAAAAGTAATATTTTTTTATTTTTAAGCTTTAACATAACAGGCAACGAAAGGATGTGTCGATTCACGGTTTTATTAATTCTTGAGAAAAGAATCGATGTTCTTATGCCAATTCCCAAGAACCAATCAATACCGCGCTGAAGTTAGTGAAAATAAGATAGTAAAAATATAAACTTAATTTCGATTTTTTATCTGTGATAATAGAGCTAAAGAGATTATAGTTGCCCCAGATTAAAGATTATTTTCCATTTCATTACATGATCATACTAAATATTGAGCATTAATATAAAAATAAATAAATTAAAAAAAAATAAAATAAAACCAAAAAAATAAAATAAAAAAGAGGTATTATATGTCCTAGATAATAAATGTTATTTTCTGTTTATTATTTAATTATACAATAATTATGGTCTTTTCAATAATTTGGTTTACTTTTTAAGCTCCTATATGAATTATTATTTTAGCTATTCATTTTTAAATAAAGGAGTCGAATCGAGACATCTATTGTACCAACACATCTCTAATTTAAGCAAACATTTAAAGCAATACAAAAATTAAACAGTTAGAACTTACATCCACTCCTAACGTCATAAGTCTTGTTACTCGATTCAAGACGTTCTTATTCCAATAAGATCACAAGCGGATATATTTAATTAAATTATTACACAGTAAAACACAATATTATACGAAAATACCATAAAGCACTGGAATCACAAAGCACTGTAACATCACATAAACAACTGAAAACCGCACAACACGACCGTTTGCAGAAGAGAACATCTCGAGATCTTATATTCAACTGACCAAAATAAGTCTTAACAAAAGAAGGTTTGGAGACATCAGGTGATTTAATTATAAATAATCGAATCTGATTGGCTGAGCCGGGCAGTGCCGTACTGTGCATATATTCTTCGTCCCTTCCTAATTAGTTTTTCTACTGTCAGTGTAAAAAACATAAAACATTTCCAGTTCTGACCAGATTTGATGTACTTTCAGAGACGAATTTTTTTTTTCCGATTCCTAAAAATTAATATACTTCAAGTTTAAATGTTTGACGTAAATAATAATAATAAAAAAAATAACAGTGTTTTTTAAATTATTCTGCATCAATACCTTAACCCTTTCTGTTATATTTAATTATATATATATTTAATCTAATGTATGAGCGAATAAATAAACTAACTTAAAAACAATTAGGTAATAACTTATAATCAAATAAATAAAAATAATTTCTTCAGTGAGACATTCTAATTATATCATCTCTACACTTTTTTAAACCAACACATGCATTTTTGCGGGGAATTTAAGTCTAATTTTCATACATTTTAATCCGAGATATCGGTGTCGTGAAACAATCGAAATTATTCTGAGTGTTATCGTTAATATATTATACAAAAATTTTCAATAAACTTATTTAACAATTAAAAATGTTATAATTATTAATAAATTAGGTAATGTTTATAATTACCAACTATTACTAAGCCTTACCTTTAAATTAATACCTTGAAAGCCTGACCTAAAATTATTAAATAAATGTTAAAATATTATGTGTTTTCTTAGATATAAGTATAGATGGCGGTAATCAAGAAGGCAGTGAGGTAAAACAACGGAATTCAGAAGGAGGAAACTTCACTTGGTAATGAGAATATAATTATAGTGGTAGCGTTAGGGCCGTGTCAAAATTTATAAATAATTATTTAATTAGAGGAAACTTATCGTTTATTATTATTATATATAGAAGTTATTTTTTACGGGAACTTAATTCATTATTATTCTATCAGTGATTTATAACTCCAATAACAGCTGAAAATTAAGTTGATTTTGCTTCTTTGTTCTTGAGCCTTAAATTTATAAATTCATGCCATTTGAGTAAACACGTTTATCAGTGGCCACCTGCAATGGCTCTTCGCTTCTAAGAAGCAAGGTTCCACTTAAATTGGCACTTACTGCGTTCGATAATTTTCATTATTTTACATCTCATAGTTTCAAAAATGCAACAACCATTTATTTCATTAAATATAATTTCTTTGATAGAAATATATTATCTATACGTTTTCGGTCCTATTAATTTTATACCAGTAGCTATTTGAAAGTTTTTAACAAAAACTTTTCATCAAACAACGTAGAAATGTTTGGAAGCTGTAGCTATAGAAAGAGAAGAACCTAAATTCCATTTCAGAAAATATTACAAAAATCCTCAATGCTCCTTACTTTGTCACTAATAAACTTATCCATTAAGATCTTAATGTTCCATATGTTGCTGATTTAGCCCAAACCAGATACCTATCCTTTCATAGTAAGCTCCATAACCACTCAAATCCCCTAATTTCTCAACTTGCTTCCCACATCATTCCCCATAATCCTCCGAGGCGTCTAAAAAGAGGATGGCCCAGAGACATTTTAGTGTAGAATTTTTATTAAAGTGCTACTGATGAGTAGTTCTTTTCAAGTTTTGTCTCGTTATTGTAATAGTTAATAACACATTTACTTGATGTATATATTTTTTAAAGTTGTAAATTACAATAAATTGCTATATTAAAAAAAAAAAAAGAAAAAAGAAAGAAAAGATTACCACAAGAAATGGGCCGATATTTTGGTCGGTAGGTTATTCTCCTTCATATACACACAAACTCTAAATCCATGTTCAAACTAATATTAACTTGTGTTATACCTTTTCATATTAAAATGAGAAATATCAAAATATGAAACACTGAATTAATGATGAATTAATGTTATAGTAAATCAGAATTAATATAGCACTAAATCACAAAAAATGTTACATTCTGATAAAACCTCTCACGCTAGGGAAGTGGAGCTAATAAATTAGGTATAATATAATTGAATGGCTCCGATGAAAAACGTTCTAAGCTACAAAGTTTCCGAAGTGGCGATTTTAAAGTTTTTAAAATGTACAATAGTACTTCATAGTACTCCATTATGTCATTATACATGTAAATATAACAAATTGATATGTAAATATAAAATCTAACCTTCATAACTAACAAAAACTATAGATTATGAGTTTCTTTCACTGATTACTCAAAATTATAAGTTTGTCGCTTGGAACGTTTATCGGGGGATCCATTCAATTTATAATTATATTATGTATTTATAATTATAAATATATAAAACAAAATCCATGTTATGATTTATGTTGTTAATAATTAACAACATAACTCATAACATGGATTTTGTAACTCATATGGTAGCATGAAATATTCATGCTATATTTTTTCACATTAGGGAAGTGGAAATAATAAAATAGAAAACTTCTAGTATACTTTCTTACATTTATTTGTATATTAATGTTTTTCTTAATTAATATTACAATCGGTCTGACCTTAGAGCGATAAGTAACATGGATGCCAAATAATCCATTCACAAAATATATAAACTGAAAATTTATCAAATAAGAGAAGATGAAAGAATAAAATATAAATATATATAACACCAAATCCATATAAAACTGATGTTGTTTACTTGTGTTACACTTTCTCACATTAGGGAAGAGAAAATAAAAAATAAAAATATATTAGGTCGAGTCATAAGTAGCTTCCGTTTTTTTTATCATTTATTTTACTTTCATTGAATAACAATATTATATTATGTTACGCGAAGGAGCTATCTATTACCTTATTCCATCTTCCTGGCAATTTATCAATTGCTTCCGAGTAAAATCTGGTTGATATGGACTGGAAGAAGTTTCTGACACCCTACCTGACTTGAAGGTTATTCTCTTCAGAATTGAAGGTTATAGGTAATGATTGAAAGTTATATTGTTATAGGTAACCTATTTTTTATCGCTTATTACAATCCTGTTTTAAATAGGCTCAGTTTTTGCCTATGAGAGTAGACTGAGATGGTGAAGTACCCATACATAGCAAGGTACTCTATCTTGCTGACTGCCAAATTTCTCCAGAGGGCGGTTAACAGTTGATTGTGATGTATTCAAGCTTTCTGCTATATCTCTTGTTGATTGACGTGGAGTTTTCTCCACCATTGCCTTTAAAAGGTTTTCGTCAAAATTGAAAGCACATCACGTACTCGGTTCATCATTTAAAGCCTATCTCCAGAATAGAATTTTATAAACCGATTTCTAACTGCCCGGTAATTTATTAGTCCTTCATCATACATACTGCATATTTTTTTCAGGTGTCGTATTAGTTCTATTGCCTTGTTTAAATTTCCACAGCATTTACATGACGAATATGTACAAATTTACTTTATTTCTGGAGTTAAAAAAACAGGTTAACGTAACGTGTATCTCACAAAACAGTTGACAAAAGATTTTTTTTTTTTTCTTCTATTCCCCTCTTATTTTCATTGATTTATAATACAAACACAAACATTTAAATCCATCCCTTTTTCTGCACTTGGTGCATTTTAAGGGAGTTTTGTTTAAAGTACAAAATTTATAATTATATTAGGTACAATACAATAGATCTTGAACTACCATAGTGATGGGCTCACTAGGTGTTTGGGAAAGAGGGTCTGTTGAGTCATCTTAGTCAAGTCTAAGTGTTTTGACGTAATTTTGCCACCTCTGTGGCTTTTCAGTTGGCGTTAATGTGTTGAATAGTGGGTTAGCCGTGTGTTTGAGGCTATCAAAGAATTTGATATGCCTCCTTGTAATGTATTCTGTCACCTTCGGTAAGTCTAGTGTTTTGTGTATTATGCCAGTTTTAGTCCTTTGTAACGTTGTATGTCGAACGATTCGTCTCAATACCCCGTTCTGAAACTGTTGGAGTCTTTTTGATGTCGATTGTGATATGTTTGCCAACATCGGAGCTCCATAAAGGAGAGCCGGTCTCAGCAAACATTTATAAATCATTAGTTTGAGGCGGAGCGAGAGGTTTGGTGTACTTAGCAGGTGATTTAGCCTGTATGATTTTGTTCTCACCAACCTAAGTTTTCGGTTGCAGTGGCTTGAAAGTCTAAGGTGCCTGCCTAGAGTGACTCCCAGATACACTATACTGCCCGCTGGCCTGTTAGCGATTCCTGCTACCTTATAGGTTTTAGGAAGAGGACGCTTATTTTTCTGGAAGGAGAAGATAATGCATTCAGTCTTCTTGAAGTTAACTGAAATATTTAATCCTTCCAATTTTTGCGTGATTTCATTACAAACCTCCTCCGCCTGCCGTAGAGCCTTCATGGCGTTTAATGAACTACTATATATAGCAATGTCATCGGCGTAGGCCGCCACAGTCGCTTTTCTGTACCTAACACCAACAGTTTTAGCCGTGTATATTGAGAACAATACTGGAGAAAGCACAGACCCTTGAGGGACGCCGCATGTGAGAGGGACTTCCTTGGATAATGCCTGGCTGACTCGCACCCTGATTTTACGCTGATCAAGAAATGACCACAATAAAGTTGAAAGTTGCTCCGGGAATTCGTCGTCCTGCAGTATCTTACATAGGAACCCATGTGACACTGAGTCGAACGCCTCCGTTCAGTACATTGATATCATTGCAGTCACTTCATTTTTAGCAATGTGTTGGCTTACTTCCGCCTGTAGTTTCGCCAGATGGTGTTCCGGGCTGAGGCCGGCATGGAATCCGGTCTGCTCGGGTGGAATAATTGCGATTTCTGAACAGAAAGTTTTAAAATAATTTAGAATATTTTTTTCGAAAATTTTGCCTAAATGCGGAAGTAAGCTTACTGGTCTGTAATCAGCTGCCTGAGTGCCAGACTTCGCGGGTTTCAAAAGCGGGAAGAGAATGGCCTGTTTCCATGCCTCTGGAAAGTACCGTAGACTGAGACATGAATGATAAAGATTGGTAAGGTGGACTATACCTCTCCTGGGCAATTGTTTTAACAATATTGTTTGTATCCCATCATGACCAGGGGCTTTATTTCCCCTCGAACGAGGGGAACTGTTCAACTGTTTCGGAGATACGAACATATAGTTGTTTCCAGGCTCTTCTATTTCAGGTGCTTCTAGTGGGGTCCCAGTACGCCTTTTTATGGCCATATCGTAATGGTCCACGAACTTCGATGCTTGTTTCTCTGCTGTAAGCAATTTGTTACCATAGTGGAGCATCATAGAAGTTCTCTTTCTAGTAGACGTTTTCAACAGTCTCCAAAATTTTCTATGGTCACTGTGTGTGGCCCTCAATTTCTCGTGCCAAAGAGTGGTCCTCCATTGTTTCATGAGGTTGCGGATCTGGGTAGTGAGAGAAGTGACGACTGATTTGACCTCTTGATCTCTGGACCTGTACCACTTATTCTTCCACTTATTGCGTAAAGCAATAAGTGTCAAAATGTGGTCTGGCGGTGTTCGCAAAGCAGGTGGAAGAGGGCAAAACTTCGGTATGGCCGTTTCAACGGCTTGCCGTATGGTGGCCGTGAAGAACTCTATATAATCATCGATTTCTCTCTTCGTGCGGAGGGTAGGGACAGTCGATAATTCATGGTAGACTTGAGATTTAAATATATCCCAATCCGCCTCTTGGTATTTAAATTTCGTCGGGGCTGGAAGAGGCATCATGCCATCTATCTGATATAGCACAGGCCTGTGATCTGTAGTGATGAAATCCAACGCAATGCAGTCAGAGAATCGATGGGGCTGCCTAGAAAGCAATAAGTCTACTGTAGACCTAAACGCCGCGTTCGCCTTATGTCTAAAGGTATGACTATTGGGGTAAACAACGGTGTAAGGACTTTTTAAAATCTTTTTAAATTCCAGCTTCATTAGATGAAGAATTGTTCCATAATGGATGACGTGCGTTCAGATCACCAACGATCCAATGGTTCGCTCGCTTAGCGCATTCTTTTAAAAGCTGAGAAAATTCCCTTACAGAAGATCTAGGTCTTCTATAAATTCCAGTGATCACAGTAGGCTTTTCGAGAAGGACTTGGATTGATTTATGATGAATCCTAGGATCTGTAATAGACACTGGAGTAGGAATTTCTCTCCACCTGGTTCCGTACCTTACGGCAATCAAAACATCTCCTACTGCTCCGCTTGACTCATCTCTAGTCAGCTTGTATCCTGGCAGCCGTAAGTGCCGAAACTTTGTTCGCGTGTCAGTGAGGATCACTACAGTGGGTTGGGTCTGTGCTATCAACGCATAGATTTCAGTTATTTTGGGAATTAGTCCGTCAGTGTTAAAATTTAGCAAGGAGAGTTGCGTATTCGTTTCGTTGCTAAGATACCTGAAAACATGTTAATGAATGAAGTAATTTGTTGAGTCAGTTCGTTTATGGACGTCGTCAAAGTTGAAGTCATTTGTTGGGTCTGGTTTGTTATAGACGTTAACAAAGTCTCCACTCAAGGAGGTGGACTAGCTGTCTCTGTCCTTTTTGCGTAGGTGTCATTTATGTTATAATGTTTGTCGGTCTGTTGCGTCGGTTTTGGTGGGGGCCGGGGCTTGACAGTCGATGGTGCTTCTCGGTCAAATTCAGGTTGTACTTGAGCCGGCGCTGCTGTAGGCTTGGATCTCAGTTGTATTCTCTTCTTCAGTTGCTCTATTCTTTCCAGTAGCACCTTTCTTGCTGAGAAACCAGTAAATGACGCCACATGCGTCTCACCGCAGTTGGCGCATTTAACCGGTGTATCCTTTCGGGGACACTCATTAACAGCGTGGGGTCCTGCACACCTCACACAGACGACTGCTCTACCACAGTGGTTTTTTGTGTACCCAAACTGCTGACATCTATTCCTTTTCTTCCTCCGTAAGGCTTCACATTAAAACGTACCATATTAATGTGTCTAAGTTTTAGGATATCTTCTATTTTGACTCCTGGAGCCGTTGTGACTAAAATAAGAGGAAGATCATGCTTGCCTCCATCTTTATCACTTTTACGGAGACGGCGAACATCTAGAATCCTCTGTAGTCGTTGTCCTAATTCTTCTCTGATATCTTCTACATCGTGATCTATGTCCAAATTATAAATCCAAATTTTTTTGTTTTTCGGGCCGCCTGGCACGGCGTAAGTGTGAAATGGACTCTGATTGTTTCGAAGATAGGAGGTTATACGTCCATGTTCTTTATTATTTTTGGGTAAGATGCGTATCCCCTCTCGCATCTTCTGCACTTCAAAGAATTGAAAGCCAGCTGTTTTCAGTTCCTTTGCTGCTTTTATTGTACTGGTGACACCAGAAACCACTATAGGTGGTGTTTTTTTCGTTGAATTTTCACTTATATTATTATTGCTAAGTACTCACCTGAAAATTAATCTGAGAATTCGGCTGGCGGCATACTTTCTTAGGTTGAACAAAATCATCCTCTTTTCTTGGGTGTGATTTCCCTGCTGAGAGCTTCGAAGAATTGGCTACAGCCTCTTCTTCATCAAACTCCATCAGGCCATGCTATCAGGCCACACCACACCACGCCAATAAATGTATTTATTTTAAATGACTATTTTCACAAAATAACTGAAAAAAAAAAAAGAAGCAAATTTATAGATAACTAAAAATATAACCTTTTTTTCGCGTACTCAGCAACCATATGGACTAAAGATTAACTGAAGCATCGTCTATATAGTGAAAACAAAAACTTGTTGTCATGGTAACTCATAGCGGGTAGATATAAACAATAGCTTTATCGGAAGTTACTTATGACTAGAACTATTATAAAACACTAAATCCATATTGAAACTCACGTTGTTAACTTCTGTTTCACCTTTTTCACAATGAAGAAGACAAAATATCAATATAACACGCTAAACAACACAAGCCATGTTGAAACTGTAGAACTGGATGTTTAGATATGAGGTTTTAGATAAATATGAAACTGGAAGTGAAGCGTTGGAATCGAACTCGCAGGTGCATTAAGGGTTGGGCCGGTATGGTGGAGCGCCTCATCGATAGTAGTATCAGTAATACTTTTATCTTCTAAGTAAAATAAAATGTATTTTTTCTTTGCGATTAAAATTTTTTGAATGATCTAAATAAAAACCTTGATAATGACAAGGTATAACTGGAGGGAAATTGTTAAACGTTTCACCATATTCCCAATAAGTTATGGCCTTGTCGGGGAGTTTATAGTCCTTTTTATATGGAAGGCATATATCTGGCATAAAGCGACGGCTCTAACACTAACCCAGTTATTTATGGCTACAGTTGACGACTTTTTTTACTGAATCTTATCTCGGTTGAAAAACTCTCTGCAAGAGACCTCTTTTATAAACTACGCCAACTAACGTAACGCTTTTATATCTTATCGAATTCGTACATACTTTTTTTATTTTTTTTATTTATTACACATTATATTACATATTTCCTAAGGTTACATTGTCAGCGAAACAGTAATAGAATGTATTGGGTTGTTTCACATGAAATGTCCGATTTTATAATATTTGAAATACATAGAGGATTTTGCGAGTCTCTGTTGTTGAAAAAGCTCGATACATGGGTACCTCACGATCTCACTGAGTGACAGCAATTGAAACGTCTTGAGACCTGCGTTTCGTTGCTTGCTAGGCAAAAAACCGACCCTTTCCTTGAAAGAATAATAACTTGCGACGAAAAATGGATTGCTTATGACAATCAGCGTCGGTCAGGGCAGTGGTTAGACATCGACGAAAGCCCAGGACAAATGCCAAAACCCAATTTGCACCCGAAAAAATTTATGGTTATAGTATGGTGGTCCATGGCTGGAATCATACATACCTCTACAAAAAATGCACGAAATATTATTGAAAAAACAACCTGGAAAAAAGGGCCCTAGACAACGCTAGACCCCACGTTTCAAAACTTACCATGCATAAATTGAAAGAGCTGGGGTACGAAGTTCTTCCAACCCACCATATTCTCCCGACTTGTCTCCAACAGATTATCACCTTTTCAGGAATTTAGACAACTTCTAATTTAGAGGAAAAATTTTTGCCCAAAGGTGCGTTTTCAGATTTTGTTTCACTTCAAAGCTCAGAGTTTTTCAAATCCGGGATTACGTTGCTCGAATAAAATTATATTGTTTTCATATTGTATTTTTACTAAAATCCCTATACCTTGAAAACGGACATTTCATGTGAAACAACCCAAAATATTATTCTATTGCGTTATTCGATTTTAAAATATTAAAAAAACAACAACAAAAAACAAGAAATTATCGTGAACATTTATTAAAATATTTATTTTTAAGACCCCTCCCCCATTACGCTCAATATATTTCTGCTAATGATCTAATGATTTTCTTATGCCCTGTGAATACAGCATCGAGCAACTACCCATTGGTAGCACTTATATAGGTTCTATATAATGAAGTACTATATTATAAGGTCCCGAAGCCATCTTCTTTTCAGGCACCTCGGACAGTTATCTGGAATGGAATGAGAAGCAAGTTGTGAAACTAATGGATCTGAATGGTTATGGGGTTTGCTATGAAAGGATATATAACTGGTTAGAAAGGTATATTAGGATTTTTGTGGATAAGTTTGTTTGAGACGAAGTAAGGAGCATTTAAGATTTTTCCAAGAATTGGATACGAGATGAATTGGCTTGTTTAGTGGAGCCCCAAAGCTCAACTCCGTATGTCCAAATTGGTCTAATTACTTTTTTTTCGCCCCTCCTAGCCTTTTCAGACATACAAGGTTTGATCTAATTACTGTAATGTAAATGAGTCTTTTGTAATTAATTGGAAGGTTTGAACGTTTGTCAAGTAAATGTTGAAGGAATCGAAAAGTTTAAGCGCCTAAAACGAAACCAGGCGAATATCACTATATCCACAAAGTGCCATGCTACAACGATAAAAAAAAAAAACATTTTTGCATGGAATTGGTTTAATAAATGAAGACATCTATACAAAGAAATAATTCGTCAAACCTATACAGTTTATTATTAAGAGAGGTGATTTAATGAAAACATAAAATCCTGCATTAATTTCTGTACAACCCAATATAATTTTAATGTTAATGAAGAAAAATCCAGATACCCATGAACTACAACAATAAAAATTGATCCTAGAAACCTGATATAAACATTTTCATGGGTATTCCATAAAATAAAAGATAAACTTCATGGACAATAAAGTTAGAAGTACATCCTAAGAATTAAGAGCGAAATGAAATTGTTTATATTTTTGTGAATAGTGAGAGTGGAGGAGTAAAGAAGGGTAGGGACGACAGCTCGCATACAAATGAGCGCCGCTAGTGGAATATAGAAAAAGGGAGGGAGCTCCTAAAACATTCTTATCAGCCAGCGGGCAAACTATCTCACGGCTAAATAAATTAAACTGAGTCCCTTCTAGATAGTGCCATCACATCCTAACAGGTGTCGCTCCGGGGCCAAGCCTTGTCGAAAGGGTTTATGGAACAATTTATGGAGCGGCTATTTATTTTAAAGCTTGTTTAAACAAAAAAAAAAAAAAACATAATACTCTTGATGGGCCGACTAGTTGGCTAGTTTTGTAGTCGGCGATCAGTCGGTAATAAGCACCGTATAGTCAGACCTTTTTTATATATCTATTCTACGTTTAAAAAAAGGTTGAATAAAATGAAAAAAGTGGCAATTATTTATTTATACATATATATTCATATTTATTTTTTTAATCAATTATCAAAAAATAAATTCGATAACTTTTACAATACTAAATAAATAACTTACATAACTTATAATTTTTTTTTTAGTTTTTGTCTCATAATTAAAAAATGTTAAGTATTAACTGAAATGTAATTGTAAACGTTATTACACAGAACGGAAACTGCTATATTAGCAATTTACATATGTGTTTATTTACAATTACATGTAAGATATTTTCGTGTTTTATTGAATTCCAAATTTGAAAATTAACTATTTAAGGAAAGTAAAGTAAATTACTGACTTTAGCTTTATTTTTCTAGAAATACACTCCGCTACGCAGCCCGTTTGCAAAAAAATAGAAGAAATAATATAAGGAAAAACCAGTAGCTGCATGTACTGATAGCTATAACCAAGTGTCGATTAGCCATTTTTCATTTAGAATCATCTATTATTCTACATAGTCTAGCATCATGAATTTCTTAAATATGTTTTGAATAAAATTAATAAAATTTCCATAGAAGAGGACTGCCAAGAAATTCTTGTGGTGGAGAGGAAGAGGCAGAAAGGTAAGAGATGGACGAAGGCTAATGCCTTTTTAACCTGCGAGAATGGTTATAGGGAGATAAATAAGGATATAGCCAGTTGAATTGGATGATTACAAAGGTTTTCGTACATGAATTGACAGTTAAAAATTTACTTTGACTCATTATTAAAAAAAAGCAGAGCTTGATTCTGTATCCAATTGAAAATTCAAAACGTCTAGTATAAGTGATAAAATGATTTTTTTTTTTTTTTTTTTTATGATGTTACCTTTCTTTTGCAATTACAAACAGCCTTTAAAAACTTTCAACTATATAATATGTTAGATAAGAAATGGCTAATGCATTTGTTGATTCATATCTAATTGCTTTTTGTTATTGACCTTGGCAGTTGGTCCTTATTATATGTTTAGTAATTAATATATATAATTTAACAATATAATTTACATTTAAAATGAAATTTTAATTTTTAGGATTTTATTTTTAAGGGTATTGTCATCGAGGCAAACATACCTCAAAATTAGAATCCTGTGACCTGTTGAAATGGTAGTAAAGACTTGGTTCGAAGACTAATTTTGTTTTTTATATTAACGTTTTGTTGGATTTATATCAGACACTAATGAGTAGATGGTCTATCTGAGATGCTGTCCGCCTGATCGGAGATGTCCACGTTGCTTTATGGATATCCTTTCGAGGAAAAAGGGTAGTTCCAAAAAACAGGCCATGCGTAAAATTAACCGGAGTCCCATATCATTACTGGATGGATGCAAACTGTGGGTTCCTATGGTCGACACGAGTGCCACCTCTTTGCCAACTTGAGCATTAAAGTCTCCAAGAACGATTTTGACGTCACGTTTGGGGCAGTTTTCTGTCACACGTCAAATTATAACAATATAATTTGATAAATATAATATAAGGAAAGTGAAAAGAGATTTCACCACACGTGAAATTGGCTGGCAAGAAAATGATTCTCACAGGATTTATATAGAAGAGATGACACCGACCAATAGGCATCTCTACTGGCTGGCTCGTCAGAAGAAATCCACAGGAAAAGTAAAATACGTCTGGTTCGCGGGCGGTAGAGTACGTTGCAGGAAAGACGATGGCCACCCTGTCACTATTATCGACCGACCCCAGGATCTGGAAGTTTTCATCTGACTTTCCATTATAGCTCGAGTGAAACTGTTATTCCTTGACATCACTGAAACTAATTGCATGGTATCGTTGACAGCTAAATTTGATATCCCCAATATATATATCTCACTAATTTATGCCTACGCTATTATTTTTAATTCATTCTGTAAATTTTTTTTATTTATTCTATTTTACTGATTTCTAATTTTACATTGCTAATCCGCTGTAAGTATTTAAAGTACTCCGTAACCTGGTGCAAGTAAGAATTCGACGTGCGAAATCTTCCTATTTCCACGAAGCCCTATTGTCCTCTTCCGACTCCAAGTCAAAATGGCAACCCCTTCGAAAACTCTCCCTCTATAACCCCTCCGGATCCTCAACCTCATCCAACTTCCCAATTTTACCTAATGACCTAAACACCTATTCCGTTTCATCTGCTCTCACCTCTCCTTCCCATTATACCAGTTTCTCCTCTGAAGTACCTTTCAATGACAATGAATTTTATTTTTCCTACATTACTCCTACAGAAATTATCTTCTCTATCATAAAATTTCATACCAATTCCATAGGCCCAGATAGTATCCCCGTTAATCTAATAAAATTATGCCTCCCAGAAATTTTACCGGTCCTTGTCCACATCTATAACTTTTCCCTTCATAACGCCATATTTCCTACTCCCTGGAAAAAAGCTATTGTCCATCCCATCAACAAAATTCCTAATCCCACCGAACCTTCAGATTGTCGCCCAATCTCCATCCTTTTAAACCTTTCAAAACCCTTAGAACGACTGGTACAATCCCAAATTTCTTATTTCCTGGAAGGTTCCCATTTGCTCGACCCTTTCTAATCTGGTTTCCGTCCTGGTTATTCCACACAGTCTGCACTAACCAAAATCATTAGCGATATCCATGCCGCCATAGATGAAAAAAAACTTACCGTCCTGATACTCCTAGATTTCTCCAAAGCTTTTGATTCCATTGATCATTGTATCCTTTTTTCCAAATTAAAAGCTTTAAGTGAGGAACATGGCCGCTACAGCTATGCAGCTAACTGAAACAGCTGCGTGTTTACTCAATTGATACCAGTAGTATTAGTGCACGTATCAGCTACAGAATATATAAATATTGTGTTTATACATAATTGAACAATTTGTGTAATTATCCAGCTAGGTGAGTCCCTAGAAACTAATTTATAAAGGTGGACTTTAAGTGTGTGACGGGATGGTTGGGCACGACGTAGGTAGAGTTTCGACCTGCTGACGGCTGTGACTGGCTATCACTCACATAGACCTACCTTTTACTATCATCGTAGGTGGCGCAGTGAGTAGGGCGCTCGACCACTACATTTACCCATCTGAGTTCGTAGCTCGTCTAATAGAAATTTTTTTTTTTTTTTTTTTTTTTAATTATTATTTAGATTTTTTTTTTTATTTGTACATGTTCATTTGTTTTTTTCTTTTTTTTTATTCTCTCTTGTTTAAATAATATTCAAATTTAATATCCATTAGCAATAATAATTATTAATACTATGGAGTACGAAAAATCATCATGCTTCGACTCCGAAGAAGAAATGCCGTGTTCCGACTTTAGTGAATCGGACTCGAAGTTCCTTAAGGGTAGAACTTTGTCAAAAAGACAAAGAAATACTGCCCTTGAGCCCCCTGGGAACTCTCCCGACAAAAAGAAGAAGAAAAAAAAACAAAAGGAAAAAAAGTCAAATCAACCTTCCACTCCACCACAAACCCGCAGTAAGGCTGTCGTCACTGCAGTTACACCTATTGAAATATCCAACAGATTCCAGCCATTAACTAACATGCCTCCAGATAACTCAGCACAACAACCACCAAAACCTCTGACAGATATAAAGCCACCTCCTATTTACGTCACCGGCGTAGATAACTACATCCAATTTTGTCATGATATTTCCGAATTAATTGGTCAACCGAATTTCCAATGTTACTCCAGATATCATGACATAAAAATAAATACAGAAAAAAAAGAGCATTATAAATCATTGGTAGCCCACCTAAAAGCTCAAAACATCGAGTTCCATTGCTACCAATTAAAAGAAGAGAAGGCCTACAGGGTAGTACTACGGGGCCTTCACCAATCTGTACCTCCTGATTTCATCAAAAGAGACCTGGAGCAGTTGGGCCATAGCGTCAGGCACGTCTCGAACGTACTCCACCGCTCAGAAAAACACCCACTCCCACTGTTCTTTGTGGATCTAGAGCCAGCAGAGAATAATGAGGAAGTCTTCAACATCAAAAGACTGGTGTACTCCGTGGTCAAATTTGAAGCACCAAGAGTCAAAAAAGAAATAGTACAGTGCACCAGATGCCAAAACCTAGGCCACACGAAAACGTATTGCAACCGCCAAGCAAGATGTGTCAAATGTGCAGGACCACATTTAACAGCAACTTGCTTAAAAACACGAGACACGCCAGCCTTGTGTGTCCTCTGTGGTGAGAGCCATCCTGCCAACTATAAGGGTTGCCAGGTGTACAAACATAGACAGAAGCAAAGAGCCACCAACTCCGCTACAAAAAAAACTTCAGTTCTTCAAACAACCGAAACAGTAGTAACATCCCTCCAGAATCCACAGAACACTTTAGTCAACAATAGTTTTCCCAAGCACTTTCCTCCACTTCCATCAACATCAAAAGCTCAACAACCTCTGCATCAGCAACCCATCGAATCAGCCGTTCAACATCCTCAATCTCTGCCATCAACCTCAGCTGTGGGATCATCTCAACATCTTCCTTCAAGAGAAGAATTCACAACTGTCGAACGAAGAAACCGACGGCCACAAAACCAGGCGCCTCAATCATCCCTTCCATCCCGGCCTTCCAAAATAATCAATCCCCCTCCATCAACTATCCAACAGACCCCACAACATTTAAACCAACAGAACAAGACTCCATCCCAAATTTATGAGCAAACCATACCTCCTCAACAAAATCCAAACCAAATCCCATTCCAGGTACCGTCAGAACCCTATCCTATTTCCACCCAAAGTATTGGTGATATCTCATCAATTCTTTCCTCCTTCCTTCATGAACTCCAAGAAACTATCAGACCTTTAATTACCCTTCTCACAAGAGCCCTGTCCGAAATCACGTCTTTTGCTCCTCGATGATCCGAAACTCCTTGACAGTTCTTTTATGGAACGCAAATGGTTTGCTCAATCACAGAAATGAACTAGACATATTCTTACACGACAATAACATTCACGTTGCCCTAATTACCGAAACTCACTTGACGCCTACCTCTTATTTCCACATTAATGGCTACATTACTTACAGAACTGACCACCCCGACAAAACAGCCCACGGCGGTACTTGTATCCTTATCCATAGATCACTAACCCATACCCTGATTCCTTCCTCTCCAACTGACACCATTCAGTCTACCGCACTAATCCTATCCTCCCTTCCATTTAACCTTACTCTTTCAGCTGTATATTGTCCTCCAGGAAACAGCCTTTCCCAAAATATTCTACAATCCTTATTCCAATCCTTTGGGCGGCGCTTCATTGCAGGTGGTGACTACAACGCTAAACACCAGCGATGGGGCTGTAGAACATCCAATTCCCGAGGTAGTATACTTTCCCGTGTATCATCCTTAAACAATTACCCTATCCTTTCTCCTAACAATCCTACCTACTGGCCTACATCCCTAAAAAAAACGCCCAGATATTCTGGACATATTCGTTACCTCTCAAATATCTACTTCCCAAACTACAATAGATTCCTTAGATGATCTTTCCTCTGACCATAGCCCAGTTTTGCTTACCCTACATTCTACTCCTATAATCAAACCTTCTCCTCCATCCTTAATAACTGGACGTGTGGACTGGGACAAATTCCATTCGGCTTTAGAAAACCATATTGACCTCAAAATTCCACTAAAAACTTGTCAACAAATAGATGCGGCAATAGAACACCTTACTAAAACCATACAAACCTGCATTACGGAAAACACTTCACAAAATAGAATTAAAAAATCAGAAAGTATATTACCACAAAATATTCGCGTTTTATTAGTAGAGAAACGTCGAGCAAGGGCCAAATGGCATAGAACACGATACCCTTCTGACAAAACCAATTATACCAAATTAACTAACAAACTTAAATCAGAACTTAAAAAACTAAAATTTGAAAATTTACAGAAACAAACTGAACAACTATCTATTTCCGACAAATCATTATGGACCACTACCAAAAAACTTTTAAAATTCAAATCCTTCAATCATCCTCTCCTTACTCCAGCTCAAACCTGGACCAAATCTGATTCAGAAAAATCACAGGTATTTGGTGAGCAATTACATAATACTTTTAAACCTCATTCTGACATCCTAAATCCTAACCATGTAGAACGTATTGAAGCAGAACTGACTATTCCTCTCCAAATGACCCTTCCTCCTAAAGCCTTCCACCCTTCAGATATTATATCCGTAATCCATAGATTGCCCTCCAACAAAGCTCCTGGACATGACCTTATTACCTCAAAAATCCTCAAATGCCTTCCAAAGAAAGCAGTATTACTCCTAACTTATATTTATAACGCTATCCTCCGTACTACATATTTTCCCGATTCCTGGAAATTATCAATTATTAAAATGATCCCAAAACCTAAAAAACCGCCAGAAAATCCTTCCTCATACAGACCTATCTCTCTCCTACCTATCATGGGCAAAATCCTTGAAAAGCTCCTTTTGAAACGCCTTTATCCCTTCCTCGATTCCAATCACATTATTCCTGACCACCAGTTTGGATTTCGTCAGTTTCACTCCACTACCCAACAGTGCCATCGTGTGGTGGATGTTATCTCATCTGCATTGGAGCGCAAGATGTATTGCACGGGTGTCTTTCTTGACGTTGAACAAGCCTTCGATCGGGTATGGCATCCAGGACTGCTTTATAAACTTCGCCAATTCCTTCCATCTACATATTTCCTCATCCTCCGTTCCTACCTTTCTGATAGAGTATTTAGAGTTAACCACAATTCTAAATACTCATCCATCTTCCCCCAGACCGCTGGTATTCCTCAAGGTAGTATCCTGGGTCCCATTCTTTATACCGTTTATACAGCTGATATTCCAACTCATCCTCATACTATCCTCACAACCTTTGCTGATGACACCAGCGTGTTATCAGTCAATGATGATCCATTTTCTGCATCCCATACACTCCAGTCACATATTACTTCCCTTGAAGAATGGTGTCATAACTGGAGAGTCAAGATAAATCCTAGCAAATCCCAACAAATAACCTTTACCCTCCGTCGAAAACCTACCTCATCCTGTCCTCCAGTATCCTTTAATGGTGTACCGCTAACTAATGTGGAACAAATACGATACCTTGGATTTCATCTGGACAAGAGACTTACCTGGAACCCTCATACAAGATTGAAAAGACAAGAAGCTGCACGTAGATTTCGAATGCTACAACACTTACTTGACAAACGTTCAAATCTCCCGATTCACTATAAGAAACTTGTATATATGACGATTATCAGACCTATTTGGACTTACGGTATAGAGTTGTGGGGATCCACTAAACCATCGAATTCTTCCCGCATCCAATCACTCCAATCCAAAATCCTTCGAAAAATCCTTAATGCTCCTTACTTTGTCACAAATGAATTAATCCATAATGACCTTAATATCCCATATGTCGCCGATTTAGCCCGAACCAGATACCTCTCCTTTCATAATAAACTTAACACTCATCCAAATCCACTTGTTGCACAGCTAGCTTCCCATTCCATCCCTGGCAATCCTCCGAGGCGTCTGAAAAGAAGATGGCCTCGTGATCTACTTTTGTAAATTTTCATTAGAGTACTACCAATGGGTAGTTTCTCTACAAGTTTTATTCATGTCATTATATCTCACATATACCGCCTATTTACTAGATGTGTTTTCTAATACAGTTGTAAATTTCTATTAATAAAAGAATAAAAAAAAAAAAAAAAAAAAAGCTTTAAAATTTTCCAATAGCGCAATCCATTGGTTCCAGTCTTTCCTCTCCGACCGCACTCAAGCAGTATCCATCCCTAATCAACCCTTATCCGATTTCCTAGCCCTCTCTTCCGGAGTAGCCCAAGGTTCTAGCATTTCGCCTCTCCTCTTCAACTCCTACATTAATGATCTCCCCCAGTCAATTTTTCATTGTTCCCACCACCTTTATGCAGACGACTCCCAGATATGTTTATCCTTTCCTCCTACTGAATTATATGAAGCTTTTTCTAAGATTCAGGAAGACCTCAATAGAATCAGTGCTTGGGCCAACCTGCATAATTTAAAGTTAAATGCAGGAAAAACTCAAGCTATTATAATCGGCTCAAATCCCCTTCTCAGATTTATCACCGATTTCCCTACCCTAATCCTGAATAATCAACCTATCACCTTCTGTTCCTCCGCTAAAAACCTATGAATCATTATTGACCAAGACCTTTCCTGGAAGCCTCAAATCGCCCAAATAGCCCGTAAATCAAGAGGAATCCTCAAATTATTTCATCGTTCCCGCCGTTCTCTTCCTCAATCCACACGAAAACTCCTAGTTTCCTGGGGTCACCTGTGGTGTACGAAACTAAACCCAAGATCGCCTAGTTTCCAGCCCGGCATTCATTTTTTTAAAGGGAGTAAAAAATCCTCTATGTTTCGGACTCGTAAAATGGGGGTCCCGAGCCTGTGCGATGTATGGGGTTAAAGATCCTCTCGATGGGGCTCCGGGACAGATTACAACGTATCATGAAAACAGTTTTCCTCATTCATTTTCCTCAGATTGTGTATTCGGGCCCCGATGGGGCTCCGGGACGTTCCCATGAACAGTTTATCAGATTTGTATTCGGAGCCCCGAGACGTTCCCATGTATCTCACCTCTACACTGCCCTGGAGTGACTCAATCCATCCTCCCGTAGACAATATTTCCTGGGCACCTTCCTGTACCATGCCATTAATAACCATTGCCCACCCTACATCTGTAACCTATTGATATTCAAGTCTTCCGTCCACTCCCAACTCACAACAAGATCACGTTCCTCTGACCTATATACTCCTTTCCACCGAACAGCATTATACCAACACTCATTCCAAGCTTGATCCACTACCCTCTGGAACTCGATCCCTCCTGAAATTAGACATACTTCTTCCTTAAACTCATTTAAAACTCTTCTATTCCGATATCTCCTTAAATCCCAGTTACAGCCCGCCAATATGAGTGATAATTGAAAGTCAGTTAATCAAATTAAGCATATCCGATGCCGATGAGTTTGCTTCAATGAGTATATCATTACATAAATTTAAATTCGTTTCTCCAACAATTGTTTCTGTTTTGTTTTTTTCTCATATAAATTATTATTATTATTTCTTTCCGTTTTCTTCTAACTGATAAAGTGCTATTATCAATTGTATATATATTACCTTTTAGATATTTGTAAATATTTTGTCATATTATCATTCAAATAGGTCTTATTATTTTTCTTCTCTATATATCTTTTCCTTTCTTTTCACTATATTTATTTTATTTTATTTATTTACTAATTTTTTTTTATATTTATTTTTATTTCTGAACGCATTGTAATTATTCAATTAGCATACTTATTAGCATATTTTTTTTTTGTCCTACTTTTTTTTTTTCTTTTTTTTCTCTCTCTTCTTTTCTCATGTATATATTTATCACAAAGTTCTATTTTCAATTGTATATTCATATATTACCTTTTATACTTATTATTGTCCATTTGAAATTAAGATAGCCAGACTATTGTACAACTTATTATACATGTCTGTTATTCTTAGGGGACAATATGTCCCAGAATAAAGATTTTTTTTTTTATTTCATAATTTGATGACATGACAAAAAAATTATGTATTTACTTTGAGTGACTATACTTTGGTAGCACTCTAATGAAATTTCTACATTTCAAGAAGGTTCCGAGGCCATCTTTTTTGCAGACGCCTCGGAGGATTGCAAGGAAAGGAATGGGAAGCAAGCCGAGAAATCTTGGTGGACTTGGGTAAGTATTTAGTTTGGTATGAAGGGTAAGGTATCTGATTCTTGCCAAATCATTGGATCAGTTCATTTGTAACGAAGTAAAGAGCATTGAGGATTTTTCGAAGGATTGGAGAGATTGGATAAGTAAAAAAAACAAATTTTTTGGTTTGAGTACCGGAATTCCAAATAGATGTGATAATGGACATGCATATGTGTTTTTTGTATGTGAGTCTTATGTTTAGATAAAATCCAAGATATCATTTCTGTTCAACATTATTTAACGGTACTACTATGAAGGATATATGTGAAGGTAAAGTATTTTACTTTTTTTTTTTTTTTTCTACAACCAGCAAATTCATAAATATTAATTTCCGAGTATAGCTCAAGTAAATGCAGTTAATATTGTCATATTATGTTTTTGGATTTAATAATAATTAGTTTTTTAAAAAATCAGCGTTGAAAAGATGGGTTAACCTCTGAGGGGATAGACCGAGACGTGAATGGGAGTATTTTTTTAAGGCTGATCTGACGATTTAGGTTCTGATAAGGTAGGATATGAGGCAGGAGTCTGGTCAGATATTGCTGGTATTGATATCGAACCTTCGTTCCAACAATGCTTTTTTTTTTTATAGTTCTCAATCATCAGCTGTTATGACGGAAAGAAATCAGTAGGCTTCTAAATATGTAAATTATTCTATGTTTCTCCTATTAGGTCAAACATACTTTTTGAGTATTCATTCTTTCATTCTAGATATACTAACTATTCCAGATATATACCGATTCTTAGTTTTATCTTAAATATATCTTGTATCAGTTGCCAACATTCCAGAAAACCAGAAACATGAAGAGAAAAATTGAATACTGGAAACGGTAAACAAGATAAGTGCCAACCTACGTTTTCTGGGTCATGGCCAACTTTTTCAATGGCAGTGCTTCACACTTGGTTTTACAGTGTACGTTATTGAATGTATGAAACGGGACATTTCTTTATAAATTAATTAATTAATATTTAATATTACAATACATTAATATTATCGAATTATATAAACACAATCAATTAAAATATTTTCATTATTAAAGTATGGAATATATAAATAATTTTTGTATAAAACATCAGCTTCCCCGTATTTTTTTTCCGCCACAGTTTTGAGCAACTGTCCATTTTTCTTTTTTGTAATTTTAAATCATTTTAACGAACACTAGTACTTGTATAGTTATTTTGAAGGAAAAAAAAAAAGTATCTGACTTGTAGTAAATTAAATGTCCCATCTTTATTTTTTTATTAATTTTTTTTATTTATAAAAATCCGAACTTTTTCGAAACAAAAAACGGGTCATTTTTTTTCCTATTTCCGTAATTCTTTGAAATTTGTAAATAAAATTTTTTTATTTAACAATTTTTTTCCCGAACGCTTCATTTTCGGAGGATGTCAACCATAAATTTGAATTCATCACTGATCAAATCAAAAATCGTCTGCTTGGAGGTAAAAGCCATTAAGTAACAAAATCAAATTTTTTTTTAGGAGAGCAAAAAACCGCTCATTATAAATTTCTCAGATAGTTATATAGTAAATTTTCTCATCCTCTAATGTGCAGATAAGATAGCAGTTATATTCACTTAGTGACTTTTTATACTTAGTTATATATCTGCACTTTTTTGTCGAGTGATTTGGAAAAAATTTTAGTGACTTTTACCTCCAAGCAGACGAAATGAAAATTAATTGAATAAAAAAACAATACTATTTTTCCAGCCAAAATATTTGGTTTATCGACTTTAATTAAATGTAATGAAGCCATTTTAATGCTTTAACAAATTTAAAACTAAAATCTTTTAAACAATAGCAAAATCACTGATTTTTAAAGAAGAAGTTTTCTTTATCGAAATGTGTGTTAAATTCGGAATATATCTCCTTTAAAGCCTTAATGGTTAATTATTTAAAGATACTTCAAAATATTAGAATAAAATGTGGTGCGTCGGGAGAATCAACAATAAAAGATTAAAAAACGAATTCAGAGATTAATAAGCTACAAATATTGCTATATAAATATAAAATAAATAATTTATGAAAAGAATCTTGGATTCAATGCTTGGTAAGAAAGTATTGTTTTGAGAACAATAGTTTTTAGTACTTTATACAGGCTGGGTGTGCCCTACGATGGCCTTCGGACACCGAAATCTTTCCACAGCTTAAATAACATAATAAAAATTTTCTGCCTGCAGCCGGACTCGACGCAAGGTGTCCAGTACCTTATCAACAAAGCTATCATGTTCCACTATATCCAAGAAACTGCTATGGACCAGTTGATTGGAACAGGCATACTAGTTTGATCCCATATCGATAATTAGTATTGATTCCTAAATAATTCATTAGTTAGAAAACCATGAATATTTTACTTTAAGAAGCTACAAACATTTAAATTATGAAGCTATGAATTAGATAAGTGCGTATCCTCAACAACTTCTGTTTTTGTGAAAAAAAAAATTGAAATTCAGAACTGAGTATGAAGTTAATATCTAAACTGCTGACATGGGTAGAGGAATTCAAAACAGGCCATTCGTCCAATTTACTCAATCAGCTGGGAACTGACGACCAAAACAAGTGAGTCATGCTCAAAGTACTAAAGATACAGTCTCTCAAAAACATTTAAACCAAATCATATATGTAATTTTATATGAAAATAATATATATATATATATATATATATATATATATATATATATATATATATATATATATATATATATATATATATATATATATATATAAAACAATAAGATATTAAATAAATTAATTCATTCATTCATTAAAATTATACAAACCACGGCCTTTTTCTTCTTCCTCTCTATGTTTTTTCCTTTAAATTGGATTCTTCTGGACAATAGGATGATTTTTTTTTTTTTAAATGGACGAGTATTCGGGTTACGATTCCAAGGACGGATTCAAACTCATCTGTTTATATGGTTATATATGATGACGTACATTTCCAAGTGTACCACGACTGAACTAAAACTGTTAAAAATTAATTCAAGACATGGAAAAATTCACTTCTATAGCAATATAAAAGATGAATTAGTAATATCGAGGTTAAGAGCATGCTAAACGCAGAGCATGGCTGGCTATCTTACAAAGATAATTATTTCATCTAAATGTTTATTTTAGAAAGGCCAATTGACCGTTAGACACATATAAGAAGACTCATAATTAATATAATATAATTATATTAGAATTATTATTTTATTTATCAATGTATTGAATTTTACAACTATATAAAAATAAAAATACATCCAGTTAATGTGATAATAACCTGGCAATTGCTTGTGAAGCAACTACCCATTGGTAGCAAATCAATAAAAGTTTTACATTACAAGGTTCCTAGGCCATCTTTTTTTAAATACCTAGGAGGCTGTCGGTAATAGAATGGGAAGCAAGTTGAAATACTAATGGATTTGAATATTTATGGAGT
Source organism: Euschistus heros (assembly GCA_003667255.2). Classification (NCBI taxonomy): domain Eukaryota; kingdom Metazoa; phylum Arthropoda; class Insecta; order Hemiptera; family Pentatomidae; genus Euschistus; species Euschistus heros. The sequence continues at coordinate 1,514,991 of RCWM02000208.1, read as the reverse complement.
TCACTATGAAAGGATAGGTATCTGGTTTGGGCTATATCAGCAACATTGAGGTCTTCATGGGTAAGTTTATTTGTGACAAAGTAAGAAGCATTAAGGAGTTTTGAAGGATTTTGGATTGATAGGATTGGATACGAGATGAATTGGATGGTTTAGTAGACGTAACTATTTATGTCCAAATACGCCTAATTACTATATGAGCCTATTGTAATTAATTGAGAGGTTTGAACGCTTGTTAAGTCTTAAATGGGTAGAAAACGACGAGCAGTTTCTTGTCGCTTTAATCTTTCGTGTGCATTTCAAGTTAAACGTTGGTCCAGTTGGAGTCCTATAGGTAGCGGATCAATTCAACAGGGATCAGTGAAATATCAATATTATAATTAAAAATATAATTATAGTTGTAAATAGAAAAGCAAATAAAAAAAAAATTATCAAAACATTCAAACAGTATATTATAATTTAATCGTTCAGAATCATGATTTTCCGAATCATTTCAGTAAATTTGAAACTTTTATTTTATTTAGTGGGTAATGGTCTTACCGATTAACAATATTTTCATATTTTATGGGTTTTCTACACGTAGGATGGGTTGTTTCCTGTAGACTGATGGGTTTCACCAACCTTGTGTAAATTCGAACCACTGATACACCTCTTCTCTCGCCCAAAACTGTGTTGTTATCGATTGTTACCTTCTTTCGATTTATATCGATTACAGGCCCTACTTTTCTTGGGGGAAGTATATTTAAACAAACTCTAAATCCATGTTCAAAGAAATGTTGCAACTTCTGTTGTGGCTTCTCATATCAAAATGACAGATGAGAAAATAATCATATGGATTGTGTGGAAATATAAAAAAAAAACTAAAATAGATAACACTGAATCGATGTTGAAAGTAATGTATGTAGATAACTCCTGATTAACATTCTCAGGTTAAAAAAATAAAAAAACATATATTAAATTTCTGAAAAACTTTCTCAAAGGGAAGTTTTATATTAATATACGATACACAAATTCCATGTTGAAAGCTATGCTGTTAGCTTCTGCTGAACTTTGTCACATTTGGAAAGTGAAAATAAGAAAATATCGAAGTTCTGATATACTTTCTCACATTTGTTATTTTTTTAGATAGTAGTGTTTTATTCAATTAATATTACAATCTGCCTTACCTTAAGGCAATAAGTAATAAAGATGACAAAAAATCCATTCACACGATATGTGCAATGAAAATTCCTCACATTAGGGAATATGTAACAAGATATATAAAATACTGAATTCATTTTAGAGATATTTGGTGAAGCAGTGGTTCGATGTCGTAAGCTAAATTAGCTAAATCGATAAAATAAATTGGTATATCATTGTAATCAGATTGGGATATTTAAACTGGTATTTCATAAAAAATAAATACATAAATAAAATAAAATAAATGAAATTTTATAAAAATCATGATATATCAATATTTTTGGTCACCTATATATCGTGTACCACATATTATTTTTTTTAAGTCTTTCATTTAACTATTATTGCAAACTGCATCACTTTACGGCAGAAGTGATATAGATGACAAAGAATCCATTCACTGAATATGTAAACTGAAAATTTCTCACATAAGGGACGTGGAAATAACGCCAAACTCATGCAGAATGTAAAGTGTTAATTTCTGATTCAGCTCTTACATTTGAGATGACGGAATAAGAAAATCTAAATATTTAAAACACCGAACAACGCCACCCACGTTAAAACTAAAAAGCATGTTTACAGGTGAGGTTATAGGAAATAGCTATCGATAAATGTAAAACTCGATGAGAAGATTCGAAATCGATCTGCAGGAGCAATGCGGGTTTCACCAATTTGTTGGAGCAGTGCTTCGATGTCCCTTACCTCTCTAGCCACTACACCAATACCAATACTCACACTTCAAATAGATTTTCCACACTTTACGGTTTTAAAACACCAATAATAAATTACTTATACAGCTTCAATAAGGTATACAAATATAACAAGGCACAAAATCGGCAAACTTAAAAGTATATTATGAAACGTAAAATAATTAACTAAACTTATAAACCTAACAAAATGATACTTGTTTTGTCAGACAAACAAGAGAATCAGACCTTGTTCCTCACTAAAACATAAAAACTAAAAACAATCTGTCACCCTATTGCCCACGTACCAAAATCATGTTCGCTGTTATGATGATAGTATGTTATCGATTCCTATAAATAAAACAACTGTGAAACTAAAAAGGAGTGTGAAATCTTGTTTGTGGTCGGGATGGAACAGTTTTATTATTTATTTTTCATTAAAGGCTTCGTAATAAAATCAGAAAGCATTTTTAATACGTTCCATGAATCGTTGAAATCATCGACGCTATTTAAAATAATGGTTTAATAAACAAAATATCGCAGATAAGTGCAATAAGATTCATAAACAAACAATGTTTTTAAAAACACATATAAGTGTAAGCAAATTGTTTTAAGGAGTGGTTTTTGGTAAATATGGATACAGAAACACGTTTTCACCGTACTGTAGGGCGTCATTCTTATGACCTGCATTCCTTGTATTCCTGCCGCTGATTAAGGTATGTAACCTACATTTTTTATGTATATAATTATATATATTATGGCGACATTTCGAAGTTATTTGTTCTCATAATCATGCCCTAAAGTGAACAAAACAGGTTACAATAAAATTAAATAAGTTAATTTAACAGGTTATTTAAAGAATAAAGTTAACAATATAAATATAAGAAATTATAAAGTTAGAATATCTAACTGTAAACAATTCAAAAATATGGAGAAGTATGAATTTAATTTCAACGTTACTGATGATATATCTACATATACCATATGGATATGTAGATACTAAACTTACTAGCTATAACTACTACAAGCATCAAGGATGGAAATGTTACGGAATAGGTGAGGGTTTTGAAGAGGTACATAGAGGTACACGTGGGTTTTTCCTGATCTTATGGTATTTCCGGGTTTTTGTTCAGGTAGATGGAATTTTCGTTTAATTTGTAATTATTTAAATGAATAAATAGTTCTTACTGATTAATGTGTACTATCAATATGTATGTATCAAATTGGAATAACATATGTTGAGATTTAGGACGTCTCATTTTTTGTTAATTGTGCGACTTTTATATTTTTCTATGGTTAACATTTCTTGAATATTTTATAAAAAATAATTTTTTTCATGGTGAATAATTTTAAAGTATATTAAATTAAATATTAATATTCGTATAAACAAATAAATCAGAAATACAAAATTATCAAGAGGGAAGTATCGCCATTGCATTATCCTTGGACAGAAGGTTTTTACGACATACTGTAACCAGGCCAATACATATCATAAATTTTTATCTTTTTTATCTGAAGCGAAATATAAACTATTTCCCTGACCCGTAGAACCCGTTGCAGATAATATACGTTCTTATTTATTTATTTTTTCTACATCTATCTGTTATATTTTAAATGTATGGAAACAATTTTTAAATGGCGACCATATATAAACATAAGACTATTTTTAAGAAAATCAGTTCAATCAACAATTAAAAGTTATTAATTTAATTTTGTGGAGCATTCTAGATAAGGCTCGTTAGAAAAGTAATAATGGAGATATTACAGTGGACTTATAATCCAATATATTTATAAGTTATTGCTCATTCGAAATGAAAGAGGGCAACTCCAAACTTCATTTGTTTATTTTATTTTGTCGTCCAATCACATCCCTCTAATACTGGGTTGAAATAATTGATAGATTTAGTTATCTATCAACAACTGAAGTTTTGTGGAGAATGGCGATTAAAGTTGTGCTTAGCTTTTAACATATTTGGAAATATATTCTTACTCGCTGGAATGATAGCACACATACTTTGCGTTATGTGCTCATAGGAGCATTTGTTGCCTAGTACCTAAAATATCTGAGATTTTTCTTCTTGATGAGGCGAAACTCGGTAAGGTATGAGTGTGCCAAGCTCCAGGTCAAGATTTTGAGTCCGGTTGATGTCAGAAAATCCCTAGTCCGTTCAAAATTCAGCCTTGGATTCAGCGACGCGCGTCGAGGGTCGAGTGTCGACTGAGCGAGATTTCGGCCAAAATCTCCTTTAGTACAGGCAAATTAGCTTCGAAACATAAAGTCCAAAAATAAAAAGGTCTGACTGATGGAAACTGTTCACCACCCTTACCTTCAAATGTGGTAAAAAGTCTTCCTCGAAATAGTGTGGGGTATGGGCGGGGTAGCGTCCTCGCGTAGGTATTCCATGGAATTTAATCCAAATTTCATATATGGAATCTGATAGTAAATTTAAATAGGTTTGATATGGAAAAAAGAAATTTGGGATTGGACAAATATTTTCGGTGTAATAGTGAGAAATGTGCAAAAAAAAAAAAAGAGTTTTTATAACCGTTGGCGGTATTTTATCGTGCAAAATTTCATGTTTAGGTTCTGATAGAATATTTAACCAGCTTTCAGATAAAAAAAAGAAATTTTGGGTCGGATAAATAGTTTTGGAGATATTGCCAAAGCAGTAAGTCGTTGCTTACGTGTTTTCGAAAAAGTGGGACTTACAGGAAGTTAGCCTTCTCTTCAGTTTCCCCCTCCTCAACAGCTCTAAAACTATTGATCTGAACAAAAAAATGAATAGAACTAAATTTATTGTAAATTTTATTTAATTTTATAACGTACACAAAATGTGCTAAAAGTAAAAATTTCCTAGTTATTTGATCTCAACCGTTAGTTTGGTAACCGTACATCCTTACCAAAGCATTAAATCCAAGTTTCTTTGTGGGTAGTAATAATTCAGACTTTTTTTTTTTTTTTTTTTTTTTTTTTTTTTCCATGATGAGAAAGACTCAAATAAAAATATTTACTAACAATAAAATTTTTGAGTTGGGTATTTTCAGATATATAGACGGAGATAATTTGTTAAATAAATAGCGAGGACCAACGGCCAAGTTCAATAACAAAAAGCAATTAGATATTAATTGACAAATGCAGTAGATTTTTTTTTCGTATTAAATATTATATAGCTGAATTTTTCTGAAGGTTCTTTCTAATTGCAAAAGATAACCTGATAACAGAAATTCATTTCATCAATTATAAAACACGTTGTACACGACATCTTCAAGTGGATACGGAAACAACTACTCAATTTATATCGTGAGCCAAAATCAATGCTAAACTGTTACTTAACTATTATTTTGAGGTAACAGAATCAAATGTATTCTGTCGTATAGCAGTTTGAATTTTTTTTAAGTAAAATTCATAAATCTAAAGATGTTTGTTATTATTATTATTCATTCGTTTAGTTTTAATTAAAACAAATTGGCTTACAATAAACTTTTTTTTATTAAAATACATTGAATGAGGTTTTAAAATCCTATATGATTACTTTTTTATATGTTGAGGTCACTATGGAGGGTTTTATTTTAAAACTGAATTTGGAGGTTTTTACAACAATGAAGTATTTACAATAAGGTTCAGATTATATTATTTAAATATGGAGCATTTAGAATAGTTTAGAGGACATTTAAGAATTAAATACTTTTGATCTTCGAAAAATTTGCTGATCTTCGCGGTCCATATCCATACGTCCAAAGGTAAAATACAATTGTAAGTGGTACTGTTTTCACGCAACATGGGGCTTATCTTATTTTACACTTGAGTACGCACGATGGTATAGAAGGATCAATACAATTAGGATTGGCGAATTAATTGCCACTTCTATTGGGATTATTTTATTAGAAAACTAGTTTTGAATGCTTAACATTCATCTTCAGCTCTAAAACATACAAAATTTTCAAAACATCAGCACTTTGTTACATGGATTATATATTCTAAAGTTTTCAAAAATGTAAGACAAGAAATCAAATATTAGTACTCACGTTAGTAGATCTAACAGATACCTAAAGTATGTCCAGAGTAGGGTAGGGGAATGGTAGGTTAAACTTTTTGAGATTTTCCCAATGTCTAATTGGATTCTTCCAACAAATTTAAAATGGGGCTATCGGTAATGTTCATCTGGTCATTTAAACAACAATCTGGTTTGGTGTTGAACGTTTTTATTATTTTTAATGATTCATAAATATTAATAAATTGAATAAATACTTATAATGCAGCTATGGATGATGAAATGAGAGACGTTCAAAGCATTTAACCTTAATTAGAATTTCAAATATCAGATAATAAAATATTACATTGAAATTGATTATCATTCGTCTTTGTTGGAAAACAAAAAAAAAAAAGTTTCCTTTTTTTCCTTTTTTGCTAAAACGGTTAATCATAAAAAAATTTAAAAATGAACATTATTATCATTGATGGCATCGTTGGGAAATAATATTTCTTTTCAATTTTCAATTTTATTTTTAAGTTGTCTACCATTAACTTATCACTGAAGAAATAATTTGCTATCCGTTCTGATAAGATCGATATAATTAGGGATCGCGGTCCTCTTGGGCAACAGTTTATTGCTATTTATAATCACTATTGTTCTTATCTATCTATAGACATCAGCTACTACGTATGCTTTAGATTTCGCTAGTGATTAAATATACATAAAATTGAAAGCATCCTATGCCTTATTATTGTTATATGAATAATAGCATAATAATTAAAATTATATCAAAATGTTGAAACAGAAAATTTATTTTTAACTTTAATAATTTTTGTTCGTACTATAATACAATTATAATCAGCAAATAATGAATTAAATCTTACTGAACCTACAGGTTCGATTCCGACTCCACCAATCTCTGGCCACACACCTTTCTCCCACCCACCCCATTAAAGCCCAAATTCTACAAGACCCGCGCTGACGCAATATACTCATAACAAGCCCGTCTGTGTCTCAGTCGGTTTGAAATTTCGACATTATTAAGTCCTACGACTTTACATGCCCATTTAAACCGTCACGCAACCTTCTAAATTACCCCGTATTTTAACTCTATTTTGGGCCAAATACTTTAAGGCGTTTTTATTTTAACTTAAGCAGCCACGATCCACATACGTAGTGAACTGGTTGTAGCACAATAATCTTGTATATCCTAATTAATTAAAAAATATAAAATATAATTATGGCATGGTTTTGCATGATGGAGACAGCACCCAGTTTTACATACACCTGACCATGTACTGATTCAAAATGTTACATAAGGAGATCTCAAGTCCAGTTCCTCTTCAGCCTTCGTAGCGCATCAGGGATGTTTTGTAAAAGTCTGTTAACATATTCATTTATTTCATCATAAAATCATTTGTTGTTATAATGAATTAGATTAGTGACAATCGGGAAAAATAAGTCTGCATGTAATGTTTTGTATGAAACGTAGCGAGACAATTACGTTTTTAGTCTTGGATTGAAATTTTGAGAGGTAGGCCTCGCATCAGGTGGAGAGATGTGGCTGAAAGTATGGCTGGCCGGGGACTAACGGAAGAAGAAGCGATGGACCGAGAGGGGTGGAGGAACCGTCTGAGGGAGGAGTTTGGCTGAAGGAAACTTCGAATAGCGAAGAAAATCCTTTCAAAGAAGAAGATTTAGCATATCAAGATGATGTCCTCATTACATCTAAAACTGCACCAGTACTAGCAGCAGCCTTAGAAGCCTTAGATAAGCTGGAAATTATTGTTTGTAAAAGCATTTACACGAGGACATCAATATCAGACCAGGTGATCGAAGAAAAGACACACATAAGCCATTGGACCTTCAAAAACTGTTAAGACTATAAGTACATGAGTAGCACGTTTTCGTTTAACGTCACTTTATGGTGCTATGGCTAATCGGACGATGCTACGGTGGGAGTCCTAAATTTTGCCTATCCAGGTATAATTAGGATAGGGATCTTTAACGAGTACCTGACATCGCTCAGGCTCGGGGCCCCCATTTAACGTCCCTTCCGAAGGACGGCATAGCTAAGGATTTTTTACTCCCTTTTAAAAAATCCTAAGGTCATCTGCCGGGCTGCGAACCCGCGATCTTGCTATGCTAACCACCACGCCACAGGTGACCCCCATGAGTAGCACGTTATTACCCATGAAAATATGGTGGATAAAGATATAAAGGCTCGAACAACAGAAGGGAAGAGATCTCTATGAAGTATGAAGTAACTGCTGAACTGCAAAAGTTTATCCAGAAAGGCAAAATGTCTTCTATATAAAATACTTGTTAGACCAATAGTTTCGTATGGAAGGGATACATGGTCCATGGCAAAAGAAAGCAAAAGGATAATTCAGGTGACACATATCGCGCCTAGTAACTGTTATTCTTCTCACTAATTCCGTTACAATGTGTTATACAACATACGCGTTATATAGATGTTTGTACGCGAAAAAAGAAATTTACATTTTACTTTGTTAAAATGTTTTCTCAAAGACACATCAGAAAGGTTTTATGATAAGATTTATGATGTTTGTTAGGTAAGGTAACAATTGCAGTTTTCTTTTGTTTGGTAATAAACTACTCACAATCCCCCAGAAATGATAAAAATTATACATTTTGTAACAGCTAACGCAAAGTCTATAATTAGAAAAATTATTTTTATTTTTCTAATAAAAGCCACTGCTCTTCTTTTATAGATTACACACCAAGAAATGAAATTTAAAATAATATTAAACCTATTTAAAAATTTAATAACGATTTGCATACTTTGAAATCGAACCTTTGGTGAATTATTGGGACGTATTGTAGTGGTTATATTGAATATCTGCAGTTAAAATTTTAAAAAATATATATATCATTTTTAGTTTTAGTTTGATAAAAAAGACTTAAACGATAAGAAGCTGCCCGTTGTTACAGACTACTTCAACATTTACTAGACAAACGTTCAAAGCTCCCCATAAATTACAAAAGACTAATATGCATGACTGTGATTAGACCTATCTGGACGTACGGAGTTGAGCTTTCCTTACAATCCAAAATCCTTCGAAAAATCCTCAATGCACCCTACTTTGTCACCAATAAACTTATCCATAAAGATCTTAATGTTCCATATGTTGCAGATTTAGCCCAAACCAGATATCAATCCTGTCATAGTAAGCTCCATAGCCACGCAAATCCCCTAATTTCTCAACGTGCTTCCCACACCATTCCTGATAATCCTCCGAGGTGTCTGAAAAGAAGATGGCCCAGAGACCTTCCAGTGTAGAATTTGTATAAAGTGCTACTGATGAGTAGTTCTTTTCAGGTTATGTCACGTTATTGTAATCGATAACAGCACATTTACTTGATGTATAAATATTGTACAGTTGTAAATTTCAATAAATTGTTATTAAAAAAAAAAAAAAAAAAAAAAAAAAAAAAAAAAAAAAAAAATGGAGTTTGATAAAGTTCTACACATATATTAATTTAAAAGAACTTGAACACTTAAAAATTTTGGATATTTTTTTAATCTTCTGGCATAAAAGATATTCCACTAATCCCTGTTAAACAGATCCGCTACCTAGAACTCCAACTGGAAAACATTCTTACATGGAATTTAAATGCATGACTGAAGCGAGAAACTGCTCGCTATTATAGACTACTCCATTATTTACTAGGCAAACGTTCAAACCTTCCTATTAATTACAACACTCATTTACAAGACGGTAATTTGGACATGCGGAGTTGTGCTTTGGGGCTCAACTAAACCTTCGAACTCTTCTCGTATACTATATTTGCGCTAGTAAACACTGTACCCTCCTTATTATGTCACAAAAAAGTTTTTCCGTAATGATAGACGCTAAGATCATTATAGAAAACGTTTTAGTATGTTCAGAGAATTTGTAGAATAATATTAGTTAAAAAAATAATTTTCAAAAATCCGATCTACACTGAAAATAGAAATGTTTAAAGTGCTGGCCCTAAAGGTGAATACAGACTACTCTGACGTGACGTGGGACCACGTCATAATGCGTGGGATATAAAATCTAACACAGGGTTTTGGGCGGTTACGTTCATATTGACCTGACGTGACGTGGGATCACGTGGGATGAGGCAATCTGACGCCACACGCCATCTGACGCGTGGGAAGAATATCAAAAGTTTTAGATTTTCGTCAGATGTGGGAAGGCGTCAGAAGAGTCAGGTGGCTTTCCCTGTGGAATAGTGTGATGTTTCGCCCTTATAAATTTGTTTGTACGTAGGTATGTAGCTTGAATATCAGATAATCGGTAATCCCTGCACCCCCAAATTAAGAAATACATTTAGTGATCCTTCACCCTTATAAAATTGTTTGTATGTAGGTATGTAAATTGAGGATCTAATTTTACGAAAATCGTTTGAATTTTAATCCCCCTCCCCTCTCCCACTTCCATTAAAAAAAAATGAAATAAAAATCAATAAAGTGATGTTTCACGCTTATAAAATTATTGGTATGTAGGTATGCAGCTTGAGTACCAAATTTTTAGAAAATCAGTTGAAATCTGACCCCCCTCCCATCGCCCCCTTCAAAAAATAAAATAAATCAATACAGTGGTGTTTCACATTTATAAAATTATTGGTATATAGGTATGTAACTTGAATATCAAATTTTTCGAAAATCAATTGAATTCCGATCCCTCCTCCCCCTGTCGCCTCCCTCGGAGAAAAAAAAAAATGTTTTACCCTTATAGAATTATCGGTATGTAACTTGAATATCAAATTAAACGGGTATAGAGATGAAGTTTACACATCAAGTCGACACGCTTTCCGTACTGTTTGAGGCTCTTTCCGTACGGAAAGCGTGTATGTGTAAAGGCACCTATTGATAGGAAAAAGTATCTATCAATATCAAATATAACCAGACTGATGATTATAACAGATATTTATGATCTAAATAAGGTTATAGTTTTTGTCATTCTGTAATAGCACTTAAACCGCTCTTAATCTTCTATTAATTGAGGCATTAAATTTTGGAACTCCCCGAATTCGTCTCGCCCCATGTTGATCCTATGATGGACCCATTCTCTAGACGAGTAAATGGATGCAATACACAAAGCAGCCATTTCTTCTTCTTCTTCCAGCATGTCAAAAACACGGAATAACGTCATAGTTGGAGGTTCAATACAAACTGTCGGGTAACGCAATGGGCACGAAGTAGTTGCTATACGTCAGGCCAATGTGAACACCGCTTTATATCTGACGTGGTCCCTTGATGCCTGATAAGACGTGGGAACGTCAGAGTAGTCTGTGCTTAGCTTAACACCTATCATTTCGAACTTGCTTAGTGCTTCCAATGTATGTCAAGTCATGAGTAACTTCCGATTTTTTTTTTGTTTGTTATTTTATCAGACAATTATTTTGTTCTCATTGAATGACAAAATTAAATCAATTTATTATTATTCACCACTATTATCCTGTATAAAACAGTCATAAGGCCTGTGGTAATGTATGGAAGTGAGTGCTGGACATTAACAAAAGGGAACGAAACAATACTTAAAGTGTGGGAAAGGAAAGTACTCAAAAATTTTCGGCTCAGTAAACGACCATGGGAATTGGAGAATAAGGAAGAACAAGGAATTGGAAGAGCTATTCGGGAACCGAATATAGTGGCAGTCATCAAGGAAGGAAGGTTGCGGTGGCTGGGACATGTCCAACGGATGCCGGACGAGAGGCTGCCGAAGAGGATGATGAGTGACAGACCGGATGGTAGCAGATTGAGAGGAAGGCCTAGAATAAGGTGGCAGGATAATGTGGAGGCGGACCTGAAAAATCTGGGAGTGAGAGGATGGCGAAGAAAAGCTATGGACAAACTCCAATGGTCATCTCTTCTGCGTGAGGCCAAGGCCCATCTAGGGCTGTAGAGCCAACCAATAAATAAATAAATAAATAAAATTATCCCATTTTCCTGGCAGTTTATCAATTCCTTTCTTGTAAAATGTGGTTGATTTGGACTGTATGATGTTTTCGATAGCCTGCCTGACATTCTCTTCAGAATTGAAGGTTATAGGTAATAATTGGAGTTTATAATGTCTTAGATAACCCATTTTTCATCGCCTGTTACGATCCTGTTTAAAAAAAAGGCTCGATTATTACCCGTGAGAGTAGACTTGTGGCGATTAGCATGCGATCTTCTTTATTCCTTGCATTGAGATTCTGAGGTACCCATACCCCCAACTTGCTGACTTTCCCTAATTTCTTCAGGTAGCGGTCAACAGTTGATTGTTATGTATTCAAACTATACTTCTTGTTTATCGACATGGATTTTGCTCCAATATTACCTTTAAAAGTCGAAGTCGGGAGGACGTCCCGCCAACACTTTTAAGGTCACATCTCCAGAACGGAATTTTACTAAGCATTTTCTGACTGATATATCAGTTATTAGTCCTTCACCATATACAGTGTATATTTTTTTTCAGCTGTCTCCTTAGCACTATTGTCGTGTTTAAATTCCCACAGCATTACATGACGGATATGAACTTTTTTACTCTCCATTTCAGAGGTTAAAAAAACAGTTATAAAGTGAATCACTCACAACAGTTGAAGATTAACTGAAGCCTCGTCTATCTAGGAAAACAAAAACTTGTTGTCATGGGAACTCAGAGCGGGTAGATGCTAGCAATAGATTCTACTTAGTTGCATCGGAAGTTACTTATGACTTGACCTAATAGTACATATATAACCATCAGCAGTTTTGAGCCCTTTAAACCAAACAACATTCATTTTTGGTGATTCAATCGATTATTACAGGAAAACTGCTTTCAAAGAACCGAAGTTACTATATTGTAACTGTTACTGCTATTGAAGACAACAGTAGTGGAACAGGAGAACAGTTTTCTATTGGGGGAGAGGAGAGCGTAGGACGCGGTAGGTGATTAGGCTAATGCCGCTAATTGCCTAAACTGCCGCTAATCTATTTGAGGGCGTTGCTAGCACCTGCCTCAGCCAGCTCTGTTTTTATCCCCCCCCCTCACCCCCTCCCACCAGCCCCGATCACCTTTTAATTAAATAAACATGTTACCGCCATCTTCTATAGCCCTGTCCAATGTGTAGTTAAATCTAATGGGGAGGGGGTGGGTCTAAGTATTTATTGTTTGTTTTGTTTTTATTCTGAGTAATTATCGTTATTTATATTTAAGTGATAGGATTTAAATTGTAATTTTGCTTTACTGTTATTACTATTAAAGTTCCTCTAAGACTTATGACAAGTGGGAAGTGTTGGAAACTACAACTAACCAGATACGTTAGTGAATAAGTCATCATACGAATAAATGTTTATTTTAATAACAATTAGTTTTTTATTAGATTTTTTTGGGAGGGGAGGGGGAGGGAGGGCTTGCCACCTTCACAACTTTTTACCACTCACGCATATGGACGAGAGATAAAATAACTAATACTTTTATTCAATCAAGTAGTTTTTTCTAGTTGGTACGTGAAGCAATCATGTATTTATTCTCTAGCGTGTTTTTCATCATAAAAACTTCTTTTAGACTCAAAAGATGAAGTGCAATTGTGTCATGGGTTACACCACTAAAAAGCTAACTAAATTCTGCAGTTTTGGGGAAATTTGACGGCTTCTAGGGTGCTACAGTGCGGAGTGAGAAATTTTCATAGACTATTAAAAATTTAAGTTTTACTAAATGTTTTGTGTTTTGTGTGTTAAAAGGCCCCCACTTATAAGTAGATTTAAAATAAAATAATAATAGAACTAGCTCATATTTTAAAAAATTTAATGCTGATTGAGAAAATATCATCGTTTTTGTTTCTACGCTAAACCAAAGTAGAGAAAACTGCCATTTTTCAGAAAAAAAGTAAGATTTAAAAAAAAAAAAAAAAAATCTATTTCCTCAACAGATTGAGATAGGAACCTCGTTTCTGTTGCCATTCTACCCCGTTTAGCATGCAATATTACCCAATTTTTTTTTTTACACTATGTCTGGGACACCCTGTATATCGTTTGCTTGGAGGTAAAAGTTCGACATTTCACAAAATGAAATTTTTTCCGTTTCAATATTCAAACGGAAATATGCTCATTATAAAGTTCTCAGATAGTTATATAGTAAATTTTCTCATTCTCTAATGTCCATATATAGCAGTTATATTCACTTGGTGACTTTTAATACTTATGGGAAATGATAATATCAACACACAATGACTTTTTATGGAATTTGGAAAAAAATGCAGTTAGTTATTTTTACATCAAAGCAGACGAAATATATATATATATATATATATATATAATAAATATATATAATAAATAACTAACTGCATTTTTTTTCCAAATATAAAAAGTCATTGTGTGTTGATATTATCATATATATATATATATATATAGAGAGAGAGATATATATATATATAGATATATATATATATATAGAGAGAGAGAGAGAGAGAGAGAGAGAGAGAGAGAGAGAGAGAGAGAGAGAGAGAGAGAGAGAGAGAGAGAGAGAGAGAGAGAGAGAGAGAGAGAGAGAGAGAGAGAGTGAGAATGACACAGAGAGGGAGAGAGAGAGACTACTTATAGTATAAATGTGAAAAAACAGGAAAGTAAAAATCTGTGTCCAGCAGGGTGTCATTGTATTCAAGGGAGTATGTAACTTGTTATGGAAGGATATGAATTCTGTTTGAGCCAATTAATCAACATGTGGGACATTTAGATCATTATGGATAAAGATTTTGAATTATAAGGATCGGATACGAGAAGAATTGGAGAGTTAGATGAGACCCAAAGATCAACTCCCAAAAATCAAGCCCCCAAGAGGTTCTATTACTGTCATGTATTAGAGTCTTTTGTAATTAATTGGAATCCTAGTAGAACCACTTGAGGTAGGCTTGATGGTATTGAGGATCTATACTATTAGGATTGATGAATTTATTGCCACTCCCATTGGATTTATTTTTATTTGAAAACTAGCTTAAAATGGTTAATATTCATCAGCAGTTCTAAAAACATACATAAATTTCAAAACCATCAGCACTTTGCTACATACATTATATTTATTAAAATTTTAAAAATGTTAGACATGAAATCAAATATATTGGTGCACACCGAAGGAGAAAAAATGAAAAGCACCTTTTTAGTCCACTGTTGGTCCTGATATCATCCAGAAGCCCTTTTCGTTTTGTCTCAAGTGGGTGACAATATATTTTATTGCTTGTCTTACATTTAAAAAAAAAAAAATTATATAGGTAATACATGTAACAAAATGTTGATTTTTCGACATTTGTTTATGTTTTTAGAACTAATGATGAATATTTAAATTCTAAACTAATTTTCTAATAAAATGAATTCCAATAGATGGGAAAATTTACCCATCAATCCTAATTGAATCTTAGAACGTTTGTCTGGTAAATTATGAAGCAGCCTACATCGACGAGCAGTATCGTATTTATCTTTCAACTGGATAAATAAAAAAATAAACGCAGCTATACCAAGAAAATTTGAAGTTTGAAAAATAAACAATGATTGACTTTCAAGATTAACTAATTATTTAAATAATATATATCTATAGGTATTTAAAAACTGTCGATAGTTTTTCAAGAAAAAATAAAATTATTTACAAAGAAATGAAGATGGTTATGCAGCTTAATGACCGAGGGAAGTAATTAAATTTCTAATTACTGCAGCCTATTAGACAAAGAGACCGAAGAGTAGAAAAGACGGTAAGAAAGAGTAGACCTTTTGTTAGAGGAGGGAACTCGGAGCTAATGCTTGAGTCTTCTTTTCAATAAAGGGCCGGGCTTGAGGTGCATTTCTTTATGGCCACAGAGGAAAGTGGTTACCTTTAAACCTCAGAGGTACTCTTCAATCACAACCTCAAACCCAGGTCGTTACACAACCTCATTAAAAAAGTTTTCCGAAAAAGTAAAAATCCTAGCACTAAAAAAAGTTATATAGCATAGTTCAGCGGCTCTCAAAGTAGGGGTGGGGGCGAGACGACGGGTTTGGGGGCACAAAGCTTAATTTTTTTTTTTAAATAAATGAACTTTTGAGTGGAAAAATAAATGTAAAACATTTTTTTTTTTTTTTGTAAAACTGGATTTTCTACTCTTGCTGCCATGAAGAGCAAATATCGTTGAAGATCAGATGTGAGAAGAGAACATTGAAAGTTGCTCTCCGACAGTGGGTCAGTTCCGAAAATGACTCCACGTTTTTTCTTTGTGCCGAGAAAAAACAGGCTTTTCCACCACATTATCAAAAATACATCCTGATTTATTTGTGATTCTGTTTTTAATTATTTAAGCGTTAACCCAATTTCCGGAACAGGAATAAACTTTGACCATGTAATTTAAATCATAATTACCAGTAAACGTAAAAGTTCTGTACAAAAATACATTTCACTTGAGGTACGCATGATGATATAGAAGGATCAATACAATTAGGATTGATGAATTAAGTGCCACTTCTATTGAGATTATTTTATTAGAAAACTAGTTTCGAATGCTAAACATTCATCTTCACATTCATAAATACATTTATATACATATCTTATAACAATCTTCTTATGATAACGTTTTCACTTTTATTCAGATATTTTCATTTTTCTTTTTCATTATCATTTTATTTCTGTTCCCTATCTACAAATATTATTTATCTTCACACTTTAATATGTATCACATCTGAAATCTATCGTTGAATCAACATTGTATATAATATTTTTTCCTATAATGATTGTATATATATGTGTATAGATTTTTTCTTTATGTTATTTTATTATAAACTTATATTTTTATTATCTTATTTTATTATTTTAGTTAAATTCTAAATGTCCCTTACTTTGTGACCAATAAACTTTTCCATAAAGACCTCAATGTTCCATATGTTGCTGAGTTAGCCCAAACCAGATACCTATCCTTTCATCGTAAGCTCCATAACCACTCAAATCCATTAGTTTCTCAACTTGCTTCCCCCACCATTCCCGATAATCCTCAAAGGTGTCTGAAAATAAGATGACCTAGAGATCCTCCAGTGCAGAATTTTTATTGAAGTGCTACTGATGAGTAGTTCTTTTCTAATTTTGACGTGCTATTGTAATCGTTATCAGCTCATTTACTTGATGTATATATTTGTACAGTTGTAAATTTAAATAAATTGATATATAGAAAAAAAAAATTATTTTATTTAAAATCTCTGAGCCAGATATGATTAATGTTCTGTCATGTAAATATTATTTTCTTAAGGGACTTTGTCCCAGAATGAATTTTTTTTGTTGAGAAGTATTAAATTTAATTAATTGTATTATATAAAAATAATAATATATTTTTTAGTTTAATAAAATATTTTTATTCCTCAAGAAATCAAAATAATTATATTTATTTTTGATATTTCTCTTAAACTACAAATAACTCGGCCTTCATTCTAGTTGCATCAATCCAAAGAAGACGCACAAAGCCAACCTGACCCTCTTAACTTATTTATGATAAGTTAATTATTATCTTATCTAAAACAGAAAATAAAATATTTCCATGACCTCTCGAGATAATAAATCTGGTTTTGTCATAGATAGATATCTTCTAAGTATAATCACTCTTCATTTAATCTAATTATAAAACGGTTAATTATGAAATTACAAGAAATAGTTCGAAATTTATCAGGATTTGAAATAATCATGTAAGAAAATTTTAAATTCTTACTCATACAAATAAACCAAAAATAATTTGGATTTGGCTGTGGCGCTTAATTTTTTTTTTTTTTAACTTGAAGTTCTTAATTTTTTTTTTATTTTGCCTTTAACAAGATTTAACGATCTCCCGTTTTTTTTGTTTTGTTTTTTTATTTGTTTTTTTTCAATCAAATCTTTTTTATTTTAGATGAACGATGTATTAGTAATTACGGCAAAAAAAATGGCGTTGATATATCTGTAAACGAAGTTATAAGGAATAAACGTTTGGTTATGACCATTTTTTCAAAAAAATTCATAAAAAAAAAAATAATAAAATAAAAAAAAAAGACTTTGTATATAGATAATAGGTTCAAAATGGACCTCCCTACCCGAGATACCTCTTTGGCCCACGATCTTCCGAACACCCTTTATAGTTATAAATAGTTCTAATTCTTTCACTCCGAAACCCTTTGTAATATCCTCGATGTACCTTATCAAAAATAAACGTATCCATATGATTTTAATATTCTATGTTTCTGGTTTGTCAATAATCAGATGCTTCCATGATCAACTGCTTCTCACTCGATCCCTCCGAGGCGTCTGAATATATGTTGAACTATTTAAAATAGGACTAGGTAATCTGAGTAATAAATTCGAGGAACTACTAACTATTAATTTCTCCATTAAATAAGTGATGAATCCATTAAAAATTTAAACCCCATCAAGCTCCCTAATTAGAAGATTAAACCATAATCGAGTGTTATGAATCGATAAATCAAGAACTCATTACGTTAAGAAAACAAACGCAATCCATTATTACTCAATATGATGCAGTTGTAATCATTTTTATTCTTGTTCATTAAATTTATATAAAATTGAGGTCTTGAGAATAACTAAACTCATTCCTAATGGATTACATAAACATTACCTAAGTGAAGCAACCATAGATTATCAATTTTATAACCTAAATATTATTTATCGATGCTGTTTGATAATCCTTTGAGTAATTTAAAAATTTAAATATAATCAAAAGGAAATTTAATTTATTACAAAGAGATTAAACTTGAAATAGAAAATTAATTAGGACGTTTGCAATAGTGATATCAATTTGAAACATAACTTTACAAAACAGTATTCAAAAGTTATTTGTAATTATAAAACACTATGCACAGGAAGCGGGGTAGCTCAGTGGCTAAGGCACTGAACTTCTAGTTCTAAGACTCGGGTTTGAATCCGGCTGAAGGCTGAACTTCTATTTCTATCTCTTCGGCCATGGATCGACTTCGGGGTCTGTAAGCCGAAATAAGAAAATATCAATATAGCACACTAAACGTTATAATCCAACTTTAAACTATAGAGATGGAGGTAGGTGAAGAAGGAAAATGTGAAACTAAAAGTGAAGCATCAGATTAGGTTTGCAAGAGTAATGGAGGTTTGAAAATTTTGATGGAGCAATGGTTCGATGTCGTTACCTAAATTAAGTAAAACGATCAAATAAACATGAATTGTATTGTATGAATAATTGTAAGATTATCACTATTTTTGGTCACCAATGTATCGTATATCGATATTCATAGCTAAGAAAGAAAATAATAATAAAGAGTTTTATTTACATGAAATTTAAGAGTTTACAATTGTAACATGTTAGATATTAGATAGATAATTACATGTGTTGAACATGAAACAGCTTACACTACATAGTTGGTTTAGCTTCTCTTGGGGCCTGGCTTGTCCCTCCATAAGTGGAGGTACAAGTCAGGTCGGAGGATCCCTCGGATGTGCATATATTGTTCATTAAGTATAAATGTATTTTTAAGATATAATTTAATTTTAATTTTTAACTTTTTTTTCTCTTTTTTTATTTTTTTTTTTTATTATAAATTTTTATATTTTTATGATGAATATTATTATTTTATTTTTTTTTCACTTTACGTATTGTATAGTTTGAGGTACTTTAATTTAATTTAATTTTTTTTTTTTTTTTTTTTTTTATATATTATGAGATTCTTTACTTATTTTTATTTATTATTCACTTTTATTTATTGCTCACTTTCTTTGTTTTTATTTCATATAGTACATATTCTGTGAATGGATCAATTAAGCCATCCATATTATTTATTGCCCATATTGAGGCAGATTGTAATACTTTCTTTAAATAAATGTTTTAATAAAAAAAAAAAAAATGTTGGTTTAGCATAATGAATATAAATAGGGACCCATTTTATAACAGTAGAAAAAATAAAAACCAACAAACTAAGAAAAAAATTAATATAAATAATGAAAATTTACTAAATTAAGGTACACAATTAAAATGTGCACATCCTTGGAAATAAAATAAATTTTTGTTCAATAAAGTTTATTACCTTTGCGGAATAATTAACTTATAAATTATCTTGTTTCAATAAATAAAATTTCAAACTAAACTTAAAATTTTATAAAGGTCTTATTAACTAAATATTATTCTAGTATGTGGTTAGTACCTTTTTTTATGTATCCTCTTAAGGTTTGTTTGTTATAACTGCCTATTGTTTGAATTATGGGATTTCCTGAATGTTTTGTAGTGTTGACAAATTTCCGGGTCTGGGTGAGAATAAATTGTTCAATTGTTTGAAAACCTAATTAGAGTAACATGTCGGTTGTTTTTGTATATATGGGATAGTCGTTTATTATTCTCATACATAGATTTTATTATTCTCATACATACATAGATAGGAAAGGCTTACGTCAGTAACCGTCATATTACTGATTTATATCATTTCTTTTTAATTTATCATTAACTATTTATTCCTATTTACAACTGTGAGCATTATATACAATAAGTAAATTTGAGCATAATGATTACAGCGACATGTCAATAACATGTTAAGAACTACTCACTAGTAGTACTTCAATAAAAGTTCTACATTAGAAGGTCTCTTGGCCATCTTCTTTTCAGAAGCTTCGGAGGATTATCGGGAACTGAGTGTGAAGCAAGTTGCGAGGTTAGTGGATTCGAGTGGGTATGGAGTTTACTATGAAAGCATAGGTATCAGGTTTGGGCTAAATCTCTAACATATGGAATATTAATATAAGTTTGTTTATAGTCCAGCCAATGAGTGCTGAAGGGTGTAGAGAGCATGAAATATGTGTTGTTTTTTTCCTCAGGGCTTTGTTAGGAGTAGTTAGAAGATAAACATACAAAAAGTCCCGGCACCTGGAGATAAGCTAAAGGTAGGGGGGGGGGGGAGATGGAATACGAAAAATATAAACAAACATTATTTTTTCTTCGAAACTTATCGATTTTCAAAAAAATATATTTCGAAAACCGTTAAAAGTTCGAGAAATATGTATATATACAATTTTATAGGAAATTTAGTTAGCTTTAAGTTTTATTTGAAACATATTTTTCTAGAGTCCACTGTTTTCGAGATACCCCCCCGAAAATGAGACCTTCTTCCCCCCCCCCCCCCCACCGTTAGCTCACCCTCCAGGGGCGGGGAATTTTAGTATATTGTATATTTTGGACTATTGTTACATAAAAAGGAGTATTGAGAATTTTACGAAGGATTTTGGATTGTGAGGATTGGATGAGAGAAGAATTGGGATTTATATGAAACAATTTTGTTTTTAATCGATAGCGAATATTTTTTACGGAAACATTGGGCCATTTTATGTACTAGGTTTTTTTTCGCTTTAAAGCTTTTGCTAAAAAAGTCTTTATTTTAATTACGATAGCCATCCCTAGTTAATACTATGGAATCCAACATAAGGTTCATTTAGTTGATACTAAATGAATAACCTTCGAACTGTGATTTTACACTGTCGCATTATCTGCCTCTGCCATCTCGACTCAAGCTGGTAATCCGCGTTAAGAAGAAAGTAGAGTCCTAGCCCTTAGAAAGAAAAAAAGTCACCTGATAGAGTTGGACGAAGCAAGGGTAGTAGGGGACTTAGTGAGTTTAGCGGGACTTTGTCTGCTTTAAAGTCAGCCTTAGACGTAGCAAGATGGAAGGGAAGTAAGTAGGGTTTTTGTTTTAGCAGGCCACAGGGCAGAGCAAGTTCCCAGCCGAACAAGAAACAGTAACTCAAGGCCTTAGTTTACTCCCCCACCACTTTGGCCGTGTTCGCTAACAGTCACTACACAATTCACAGCCTTGAAACATTCGAGGCACACTTTTTTTGCATACCAGCGTAGTATAGAGCCTAGGGTACAAGGTTAGGCAGGAAACCACAGCTCTTAAATATAAATCATTCAAACTAACGTAACACAACAAAACACGATCAGAAATCGAAAGATCTATTTTTTCTTTATTCAAATATGAAATATAACATAATATATAAACGTACTCCATAATTTTATCTATACATGAAAAATAATTATATAGATAATGTATTATATGGATGGATGAATTAATTGCCACTTCTATTGGGATTATTTTATTAGAAAACTAAGATATATCTCTTAGACCTCCTGATAACTGAGGATGAATGTTTAGCATTCGAAACTAGTTTCCTAATAAAACAATTCCAATAGAAGTGGCAATTAAATCATCAACCCTAATTGTATTGATCCTTCTATACCATCATGCGTACCTCAAACAATTCTAGTACACAACTGAACTGATGAATATTTGAAAAAAAAGGTAAGGGTTGAGAGGTTTTGTATTTCCAAAACTGGTGGTATTCCCAGGTGCAGGTAGTAGAGATTTCTGTATTCCTGTGTAATATACATAATAGATAAATGATTTATGGGATGTATATTATTAGTCTGAATGTATTGAATTGGAATAACACGTGAACCTTATTAAACATCTAATAGTAACAGTCAAGAAATATATCCACACACACTCACACACACCCACAGAAATATATATAGATATATACATATTTCTAATACATATATATATATATATATATATATATATATATATATATATATATATATATATATATATATATATATATATGATGAGAAAGTAGCTGTAGTTAAGGCCACGGAACATATTCTTAGACAGACGTACGTTAATCAAAACACATACAACATCTATACGGACAATAAGACAGTAATATATTCAATTAATAACATCAAATCCAACGACCCACTGACACATCGACTAAAGAAAAATTTAATTGAAATAATGGAACGCGGAACACCAACAAAACTAACTTGGGTCAAAGGTCATAGTGGCATCGAAGGTAACGAGCGAGCAGATCTACTTGCAAAAACGGCTCATGATTTAGAACTTACTTTAGAATACACCCGCGTTCCCGTTTCATGTATTAAAAAATTTATCAAAACAGACTCACTTACTGAATGGGACAAACTTTGGAACAACTCGACAAAAGGACGACCCTTGCACAAATACATCCCAAACATCACACTACAAAATCACGGTTCACCCAAAAGTACTCATCACAAATTTACACAACTGTTAGCGGAACATGGACAGACTAACTACTACTTGAAACGGTTTCATTTGACAAATACAGATACATGCGAATGTGACGGACGGACTCCACAAACATTCCATCACTCACTATATGACTGCATTCTTTATAAACACAAAAGATCAAAACTAATACAAACAGTACTGATGAATGGGGACACTTGGCCTTCCACCGAAGCCAAACTATACAAAACTTACAAGAAAAAGTTGGCAGAATTCGCATTAGCAATTGGAAAATAGACGATACACATCAAGAAAGAAGTCCACCCCGCATCCAAAACAAGATGAACAATAGAAGACATCTGTTGAAAAATCAACTTGCCTGCATGTTATTTTCTATTTCTTTTTATTTATTTTATCAATCTATTGTATTTTTATTTTATTCTAATTTCTTTTTGTTTAACTATGGAATTACTGCCTTTTGGTATTTAAATTATTGTTATCTTTTTTCTTTTTATTTTCCCTAAGTGTTTATTTTAACTTCAATCAAGAACTTTGTTATTTTTGTAATTTATCTAATTAAAAAAAAAAATGTTACACCTGCTAATTACAGGCAGTATACTAATTTGCATAGAACTTGTAAAATTATCAGAAATACACTCCCCTCCCATAGGGTTACTACGGAAGGGAAATAAATAAAAAATAAAAAAAATGTATGTATGATTAATTTTAACATGCAGGACAATAACAAGTTAATAGTCATCTAAAAAGTAAAATGTAAGGACTTCTAAAAGATAACAGGGACTTATAGTGGAATGAGTGTAAACAGACGGAAGGAAGAGTTTGGTAGTTAAGTAAATACATTTTGATCCCTATATTTATTATAATAGATACGAGTGCAGTCCTTTAGGTCCTTAATATGACTAATAGATTTTTCTAGTACTACAGGAAACAAATTTAAAATGGGACTACAGTAAGATCTCAATAATTCGAGTACCTTACAATCTGGAAGACTCGGGTGTCCGGAAGATTTTCTATACTTGGCTCACCCCCACCATATTTTTCCTTTTCTCTGATACTTTTTATACAACACCCTTTCAATTTGCCAGTTCAGGGTGCTTTTTTTTAATTGACTAATCCAACTTTGTTAATTTCCTCCGGGTGATCAGACCATGGAGAGTCATTGATATAGAAATTTCCTGAACGAAATTTGGAAAACCAATATTGACGGGTGCTGACAATATGGGTTATTGGCTTCTGCAGCACGGTTACGTTTTTTAAAATAATATTGCAAAATATGCCGATAATGAATGATATTTTTTTCCATGTTCACAGTGCTATAGCAATCACAATACTAAGCTAATGTAATAAAGAATTTGCAGAAATGTTTGTTGACTTATTACAAACTCAGTAAACATTCCACCTTAGGGAATAATTCATCAGATAATAAATGTGCCGTAATGATATAAAAATAAACAGAAAAACCGAAAGGAATTATTTGCCAAACCAATATATAATCTTTGAAATCGCGTATTTTTAAACAAATCTAATGAATACTCTAATATTTACCATTTCTTTTATATTTATTAGTATTTTCAAATACAAAATCAAAAGGCCAACTTCTTTTGAATTCGAATTTTGAATTTAGGCTTCTTTTTGTCTGGCGAAGCATCCTTCTACGGAGTTCTCTAAAATATAATTAATAGCTTTTATACATCCAGTTTCAACACTAAGTAAAATATCAAAAAGGACAAATTTGCCATATAGCTGACACATGTAGGGGCATCGTTAAGCTTAGGGGATTAGGAGGAACTAAATCTCACATCATACTATTCAAAAAGCATTCTTATAATCTTTAGTGATTGTTACAAGTTACACTAATAAAAGGATCCTAGTAGGTCATGAAAGGCCACAGATGTCATTTATCATAATTTTCTGATTCATAAAAAAAAGAAAAAAAAATTATTTATATAATAGGTACTTTAATTAAAGATCCATTACATCATAGTTTCCTTCCAAGTCACATTTATAACGAATATTTTTCCAAAAAGATAAAAAAAGACCTTTCGTTGAATGTTTAGCAATCGGTCGGCTGACCAGCCATTTAGTGGTAACGTGATTCTTGGTATGTTACATCAGATATCAACTGAGCTAGACTATTTTATAACATTATCGGCAGTTATATATCTGAAACGAAACGCATACTTTTTATTTGACAAATGACGTGAGAGGACACTCTCTTAATTGGGGTGAATCGTCAGATATTGGTCTACCGTTGACAGAGATTATAAATCAGATAAAGCATTACACTTGACCTGCAAATGTCATCACTTTTAACCTATTGTTACGAATCAAAGCAGTTAACGTCTTATTTTTATTTTGTATAATTATATAAATAAATAAAACAGCTTCAAAGAAAATTTCTCGTGTATAAATCCATTCTTATACTCGTATTTAGTATCCCATGGCAACAAGTTATTATTATTTTTGTTTTCAAAGATGGGGGGTTCGTAAACTATTACAACTAGTATGTTGCAAAAGTGAGTAAAACCATGCCTATTACAGTACCAAAAGGGAGTATCTCACAATATGGCTGTCATATTATGCATATCATTTGTCAGATTTAGGAGACATAAACGAGGTGGAAGAAACACTATTAGCTGTTTAGAAAAGTTACCTGTTATTGTGATCGTAATTACTATTGACTAATCTAGTTTTTAAATTATACTTCATTTTTTTGTTTGTTAAACTAAAGTAATAAATAAATGTTTTTAAACATTATAAAAAAATTTTTTATATAGATATTTGTTTTGAATTTTAAAGTTACCTACTAAAAAACACAGTCAATAATATTTTGATTCTACTACGTAGTTCAATACTTTGTTGTTGTTATTTCGTTCCTCAATACTCTAAAATATAATCGCATTTATGTATACAAATATTTTTTAATGATAAATTGTTTTTAACCATTTTCAAAGAAGTTTCACTAAAAGTCTGTCTAGAAGTAAGATGAGGAAGAATAATAATTTGTTTAGGAAAATGTGTATTGTGATTACATAGACTAGTCCATGTATGTTCATATATCGTTTATTGCTTTACTATCCGTTTTTATTGTTCACCAAGCTAATAAGTAAAATTTTTGAATGTAAAATCATTTTTTAATCAGTCATTCAATTAAACTGAGGACATGTATTTATTTCATTATCAAAAAGGAGTAAATCACAAACTGTTGCAAATCGGCGGAGTAAGTACAGAAGAAAAACCAATTTTTAAAAAAAAACTGGTTTTAAGAGGCCCTTATTAGGCTTGCCCAACTAAAACCATCTATTGTTATGCTAATTATACAAGAAAAATTACATTCATATCAATTGGGCATCATATTGCTATGGTTTTTGGCTTATAGTGAAAAAGTTGTATGGCAGCGAAGAGCTTCACAAAGTCCTATACAATATAATCCTGACAGCTTGGATTGAGGAAAGGATGCCAGGGCAGTGAAAAAAGGGCATAATATACCCTCTGCATAAGAAAGGCGATATTCTGGATTGCACTAATTATCACGGTATAACCCTACTCCAGTGTGCCTACAAGGTCCTATCCAATGTGATTTACGTGAAGCTACGGCCATTTGTTGAAAAGGAAATCGGCAGGTATCAGGCAGGATTTAGGAAAGGAAGATCTACGGTCGACCAAATGTTCAGCCTTCGGATGATGCTAGAAAAATCACTAGAGCACAGGATGACGACGCATCATCTATTTGTCGATTTCAAAAGTGCTTATGACAGCATCAAAAGACCCAAGTTGTACGAAGCATTACATGAGATGGGCATTCCCTCAAAGCTGATCTGCCTCATAAAGATGACCATGGATGAGGTGAAGTGCTCCGTCCGGATCCAGGGAGAACTATCTCCAGAATTCGACTCCAGGAGGGGAGTAAGGCAGGGCGATGGTCTAGCATGGTCTGCTGTTCAACCTGGTCCTTGAAAAAGCAATAAGAGATTCCGGAATACAAACAAGCGGAACAATCTTTGACAGGCTGGTGCAGATACTTGGTTTTGCAGACGACCTGGACCTGGTGGCAAGATCGTTTGCTTCTTTATCAGAAGCATTTTTGAGGTTGGCTGAAGCTGCGGAATCCATAGGCATGTCAGTAAACCAGCATAAAACAAAGTACATGCGAGCTGGACCTGGAGCGGGTGTTGCAGTAGGAGAAGAGGTGAGAATGGGACCTTTTTCTTTTGAAACGGTAGACCATTTTACTCATTTGGGCTCAATTGTAAGTGGCTCAAATATTATATCTCTTGAAATAAGCCAAAGACTATTAAAGGCCAACAAGAGTTATTTTGGGCTCAGCAAACATTTGAGAAGCCGAGCTATTAGTCGCCGCACGAAATGCCAGCTTTACAAGACCCTAATCCGACCAGTCCTCACCTACGGATCGGAAGCCTGGACTCTGACAAGCGCAGAAGAAAAAGAAGTTCTCATTTTTGAGAGAAAAATACTGCGCCGCATATTTGGGGCCATAAAAGTTGGTGATTATTGGAGAAGGTCCGCCTTCTCAGGGAACTTTACCAGATGTATGGTGAAGCGGATGTGATGCGGTATATAAAGCTGGGAAGACAGCGCTGGGCGGGCCATGTTGCCCGGATGTCAGCTGACGAAATCCCAAGGAAGCTATTGGATGGGCTCCATGGAGCTAGAGGATGAGGTAGACCGCGACTTAGATGGGAGGATGCTGTGAGCAGGGACTCCAGGGACCTTCTGAAAGCCCGCAACTGGTGAGCGACCGCACAAGAAAGAGCTACATGGCGAAAGCTCATAGAGGAGGCCAAGGTCCATGCTGGGCTGTAGCGCCACGGATCATCATCATCATCAGTGAAAAAGTTAGAAATTTGGTTTTGCTACGTTTTGCAACTGGACGCCTCGTCTAGTTTAGCTTAGGAAAAGGACAGGTTTTTTATTCTTTTCTAAAAATACTGTTATGTATTATTCTAGCTGGATTATGCAAGCGGTGCACAGTGGTTCTTGTGAGGAAAAAACCTCAAAAAATCATGTCTGAATTTAGTACTTTTTTGGGGGGGGGGGGGGGGGGTGTGATATGTACTTATCTGATATGTACTGTTCATTCCCTATAACCTTGCTTTTGAAACCGAAATCCAAAACCCGAAAAATCTTACTAATCTATACACTCGAAAATTTTCGCATACGATATAAAAGAATACCGAGGTGTTTTAAAAATCACAGTTTTTTCAGATACCTCCGTCAAGTTACTTGTGTGGATTGGTAATTCATATTCAGATCTACAATTCACATTTAAAATTTTCACCGTCTGCAAGAGTTTTTGCAAAGTTAATTCATTTTTTGCAATGTTGATGAGATTACATCTAATTAACATATTTATAATCAACTTATTCTTTAATGTTGTTTTTCGATTGTTGTTTTGTCAGATATAAGTACCTGAGGAAGCTAAAAAAAAAAAAAAAAAAATGAGAAATAGCGAAACCAGTTGTATTGTAGCCAATTGTTATTACACTGTGTTAAAATGTTAGACGCCCTTGTAAATAAGAAACACGTCTTATGATTTCTTTATTTTCGATTGATATTAGTTTTTTTAACACAGCTTGAAGTATAAGTAAAGATGTTTGAAAAGGAGACAGAATTATGAGATCTTGCTGAATATTTAAATCCAATAACACTAAAAATTAAAATTGTATGTTCCTCAAAACGATTGACACACTGTCATTTTTTACGTTTTTCTAGATCTTGTGGTTGATACCAATAAATACTATTTCCACTTTAGAGCGGTATTGAATTTGTACGAAAGTAAACACAACTAAGCACGTCAATTATGAGGAAAAATTAATGTTTTTAAAAGGAAGAACGTCGTTTGATTTCTTCAGTTAATCTCATCCCAGAGGATCAGTTTTAGGAAGATCACACACCGCATCAAATGTTCAGTTTTACACTTTTTATATTCATTATGGTTATATTATAATCCTAATAAGTAATAGTAACTATTTATAATTATTTTTTATATCTTCACTATCTTGTAAATATAAAAACAATATTTTTTTGCGATTTAAGAAATTAAAGTTGTAAACGAGTTTTTCTTTGTGAATCGAATGAGACCATCCACAAGTCGATACCATTATGTTTTCAAAAGTTTTAGGTTAGGTTTTTATAGGTTATTAGGTTTTTTATTACTTTTAGGTTTTTAGGTTTTTTCCACTTTTAGGGCCTAATAATAAAATATTTCAAAACTTTAAAATCAAGAAGCCAGATTACAAAAACCATTCACAGAATTGATAAATTAAAAAATGGTGAAAGTACTGGTTTTCAACAGTTCTGTTTAAAAAAATAAATAAATACAAATTTTATAAAGGTGCTTTATTTTTTTTTATTTTTTTTTTTAATACCTTTTAACACTTCTCATATGCATTCCTTACAATCCGAAATCCTTCGTAATATCCTCTAATGCTTATGTCATTAACAAACCCATATGTTGCTGCTTTGGCACAAACCAGATACCTCTCCTTTCTTTGTAAATTCCATATCCTCTAATCTCCCAACTTGATTCACACTCAATTCCCGATACTCCTCCTAGGCGTCGGAAAAGAAGATGGCCGAGAAACCTACTACTAGAACTTTTATTGAAGTGCTACAAGTGAATGGTTCTATACATGTTATTGGCAAGTCATTGTAATACTTTCCTCAAATTTACGTGTAGTATATAATGTATTCAGTTTTAAATATTAATAAATAGTTAATAATAAATAAAAAATAAATAAAAATTGTATAAATCAGTCATACGAGATAGATAGCTGACGTAAACCTCTCCTTTAGGAGCTACACATGAGACTCTAGCTATATAAAATTAGAAAGGGTACAAGACCTATATATGAGAATAATAAACGACTACACCAGATATGCAAAAATAACCGACATGTTACTCGAATTAGGTTTTCAAACAATTAATTCACACCCAGACCCGGAAATTTTTGAACACTACAAAAAATTCAGGAAATCCCATAATTCAAACAATAGACAGTTATGACCAGCGAACCTTAAGAGGATACATACACAAAGGTATTAGCCACGCACTGCTAGAATAATATTTAAAAAAAAAAAAATTATAAAATATATTTTATCTTTTTAGTAAGGTTCTTGAGGTTCAGTCAATAAATAAGAAACAACTATTTTGGCTACGTTTCGAGACTATATTGTTCTCATAATCATGCCCTACAGTGAAAAAACAGTTACAATATAATTATATGTTATACAAGTTATTTCAAAACATAAAGTTAGCTATAGTACAAGAATATAACAACATGTGTTAGAATAATAAAAATATATATAATTACAGAATATAGAGGAGTATGAAGCTACTTACAATGTTACTAATGGATATGGAATAGCCAATTAATTCTAGTACACAACTAACCTAGGGAAATTTTGAACAGACAGTTACAAAGGTTGTGGGGAAATCCCTGAGAGAAAAATTAAGTTAAAAGGACAGGGTGGTATTCCCAAGATGCAGGTACAAAAATATTTCAGTGTAATATACTAATAAATGGAAGAATGATTTATATGATGTATATAAATGTAAATGTATATTATTGGTCGGAATGTATTAAGTTGGAATAACAGGTGTTAAGATTTAGAACGTCTGATTTTTTGTTTATTGCGCGATTTTTAAATTTTTCTATGGTCATCATTTCTTTTAAAATTATTTTGTTCATGATGAATAATTTTGGGGGAATCAAATTTAAAAGAATGTTTTGTTTGCCTGTAATGTGTGGTGAGAGCTATTTGGTCAGGTTTTTTCGGGTTTTTATTTATTGACGTGCAACTGTATTTATGTTGATACTATTACTGTTAAGATATTGTTCCGATATTTCATATATTATATATTATCTTATCCGTATCTTTGGTTTTGGTGAATAATTTATCAATGGTGGAGGTATTTTTTTATGTGACAGTGTAGTCAGTTTTATGGTTATTTGTGAGTGTTTTCCTTAGCCTTTCTGATAGTGTTTGTATATATGGGATGGTGTAATATCATAATGCTGAAATTCTTCATAAGATAAAAGCCAACGATCTCCATAATAATATAGACGAACAATCGTCTCTCTTAGAATCCACACATAACACTGAAACAACAAGAAAATGCTTGTCTTTATCAAACACTTCAATATTTTTTGGCAAAAACTTTAAAATGTCTATAAACTAAAAAGGGATCATTCAAACACGGCTTTAATCAGAAATATTTGGACAAACGAAGTTTTTGAGTTTTGGGTCACTATTAAACCATCAAGTTCATCTCTTAACCAATTCTTACTATAATGAATTCTTTAGCCCAAACCGAAAATCTATCATAATAAACTCCATAACCACTCAAATCAATTCGATTATTGATAAGCTTAAAAGGCATAAGAAAACAAGATTTTTAGAATTAGAAGAGTTATTTTCCTAATTGCTCACTTGTTTTTTTCAATATTTTATTGTTTATAGGAAAGTATTCTCAAATTATTTGCGAAGAATGATAATTATTTATTAATAGAGATGGCCCGACTAGTCGGTAAAGCCAACCAATCAGCTGATTTTGTAGTCGGCCATTTTATTCATTTATCTTTCGACGCTTAGAATTTGGTTGATTCAAATGAAAAAAGTAAAGAGAATTGGGTAGTTCGTTTAAATGTCGGAAAAGGACATGTTAACAAGTCAAATAGTTTCTGGGAGCTAAAGTTTTATTTAGTGATGGATGTATATTTAATATATTTTCATCTGATGGAACAGTTGGGGCTTGGCGAGGACCAAAAAAAAGTTCTAGGGACTAAAAATTGATAGAACATCTTGGGACATTCTAATATATAGAAGTTTTTTCTCCACATGGGCAGTCTTCTTTATAAATCATTGAAATGTTATTAAATACATAGCCCTCGTATTTACTTGTTGTATTTCTTATAAGGTTATATATTTCAATAAATAAATATTTAAATAAAATTCACGATGAGGAATATAACAATTCAGATTCGAGGAATAACTTTGATTCTTGATAACTTCGTTAAAGCCTCTGAAATAAAATTATATCTTCTAAAACTCGAGAGGAGATTAAGATTTTAATGTCCAAGGAAGTCAATTTGGATTAGCCAGCAAGTTTTAATTACTCTGAATCTCACTGATATACTTCCTTTCCTCTTTTTATACCTTGGCTCAAGGAATGAATAGATTGGGTAGCGAATTTTAGAAAATTGCCGCCATTAAACCCCTCCACTCTTCACAGACAAAAAAAAAAATCTGTTGCTGAGAGGAATTTAGAATGAATGAAATAAAATACTATCTTATATGACAAGCGAAAAGTTAAGTATTATAGGATAAAAATTAATTATAAAATACAATTTCTATTTTCACAGAATCCAGTTTAGTTGATTTCAAATTAAAAATAAATATAAAAACAATATATGAACACTATTTTAGAAATAAAACTACTTAAAAATGTTTTTAATTGAAAGAAAAAAGTAGAGTAAAATATGGTTGACGGATAAGTAAAAAATAAAATACACTATATTATGTTATTATATTACTGTGCCAACGTTTTGGCCTTCTCTAGGACTAAATAAGATATGGCTATAAAAAACAGGGTTTGTATATTTTTTCTTTATACCCCTTTTCTAATATTTATATCTTATATTTGAAACCTTGGAAAAAGTATGCGATGTAGGCCGAAACGTAGGTGCTATATTTTGCCTGAAATTGTGAACTATTTATTTCTACTGTCAATCATACATATACCTAAAATAAAAGAGTTTTTTATTCGGTTTTAGCACCACCAAAAAACTTAAAAATTGACTAAAAAGAAAGCCTCCCTCCCTTTTTTTTTTCCTTAACTGGACCACTCATTGAATAATACGAGTAAGCAGGATTTACACTAGAGGTTAAAACTTAGCGCTTGGATTTGAATTCTTTGACTTGAAATTTCTTTTTGAAGAAATACATTTAGTTGTTGGTTATATGAAAATATTTACTGTAAAAATTAAAATAAAACCGGAAGGTTCGATGCCGACACCACCAAACGTTGACCACACACCTCCCTCCAACCCAATCCCCCAAAACCCAAATCTTCCAGATCGGCCTTGACGCAATCCTCCCATCTACGTATTGGTCTACCCCTCGGTCGTTAACCCGACGACTCAAAACTGGTCACTTTTTTCGGAATTCGATCATTACTAAACCCAACGACTTTACATGCCCATTTTAACCGTCGTGCTATTCCAGCAGTTCTGCATTGCGAAGCTTTCTAAATTCTCCGGTTTCTTCATCCTTTTTTGGGCCAAATATTTTACGCAGTACTTTATTTTCGAAAACTTTAAGGTTTTGTTCCTCCCTTAACGTAAGCGGCCATGTTTTGCATCCGCAGAGAACTGTTGGTAGTATAGTAGACTTATATAACCTAATTTTTATATTTCTCGAGAGTAAGCGCGAACTGAGTAGTTTTGCGACCGAGAAATAACAAGCATTACCGGATTTTAACCTAGCCCTTATTTCCTCTTGAATTTCATTTTTTCTTGATATAATAGACCCTAATCTCATAGAAAGAACGATCAAAAAAATTACATCCTGAATCTGAAACGTTGACCTTAAACCTTCATTCTAGTTTTAAATGTTAATATTAAAGAATTAATACAGTTGTAAATATCTTATCTAAAACAATAAAATCCAAGGTTAGTATCTTACGTGGGATTTGGAAGGAGTGTCACAACACTGCATAGAATTTTTCTAGTCCTAATGGTGAATAAATTTATTTTTTAATGTTAAAAAAAAAAAAAGGTTCAAAACCGTTCTATTTCGATTAATTTGGTAATTAGAGGAACATGCGAATAAATTGATGATGTCATTAATTTAAAACAAATGCTAAATGAGTGGTATCATTCTATTTACTCCTAGTTTGACAAATATAAACTCCTTATCTTGTTTATCTGCATTGCATAACATTCAAATAGCACTTGTTTTGCCCAGAACTACACATATGGAACATAAAACTGACCGTTTTAACTTAAACTGGCATTTTTAAATTTTAATTTTTTAAATACATAATTACATTAAAATGAGTATAAAATGTAATTAAATGTTCATATTTATTGCTTTTTATAAACACCTACACCTATGTACATTCAGAAAAGGTATCGCATTATGACTTAGAATAATTTATCAAAAAAAAATCAAGGTTCGAGTAAAAATAATAAATAAATCATTTCGAACAAGATAAATAAATTTACATAATTTCAAATTCATTTTTAAAAAACTGCCAAAAGCATTAACTGAACGCTGAAAATGTATTTTCAAAGCTCATTGGAATTTTTTTATCTAAATAACTTGTTCAGCTATCAAAAATGTGTTTATAAGATTTTTTTTTACAATTACAATTATCTAATGTAAACATGATCGTCAAATATATATATATTTTAACATGAGATTACTCGTTTCCGGAGCCGAGTAATATTTTTTTAGGAATCTCAGATTATTTTATATTATATTACTTCATATTTTTTTATGTATATATTTCCGGGTCTTTTGCACTTCATTTTGAAGTTATTATCATATGTTTAGGTTACGAGTAACCCAAATGTAATAACATGTCAATGAGAGATCGTTTGATTGTTCCTACTATTAAATAATTAAATAAAAAACAAAAAAATTACAAAAACAAAAATTGTTTTTATTTAATTATTTATTTAAATATTTTATTAAGTGTTATTCGATGTAGAATACCTTTTTTCTGAAGAAATTATATCGCTTTTTCTTTTGTATTTATTCGACGAATTAAATCGAACAAAGACATGTCACGAATATTAATATTTTTTTTTCTTGTAATTTTTTGTTTTTTATTTAATTATTAAATAATAGGAACAATTCAAACGATCTCTCATTGACATGCTATTACGTTTTGGAAGGTTACTCGTAACCTAAAAATATGATAACAAACTCAAAATTAAATGCGGGGAACAAGTGCAAAAGACCCTATATTTCCTGTATAGATAATATTTAAAAAATAAAAAAATAATATTTTAAAATTAAAATGTATAAAGTCGTATTAAAATACCTCACCCATAACTCTCAATAATAATTAACTTGGAACAGGAAACCAGTTCGGAAAACTTCTGAAGCAACAAAACAAAATAGTTCTATTTATACTTTAATATAATATAAACTGAAACATATTTTTTGTTTACTATTTAATTACCTTTTTATAATTATATATCTATATTCGGAAAAAAAGATTTTCATTAGTAGTAGTAGTGTAAATGAAAATTTGTGGAATGTCTAAAATAAACCAGATATGAGTGTTAAAAGAACTAAAAATATGAAATTTTATGATTTCTATTCATTTTTCTATGATTTATTATTAAATTATTTTTAAATATATTTCTTAAATTTATTGTTACTCAATAAAATAAAAAGACTCTAATTAAAGGAATGGGATTAATTTCATAGCAATTACTTATTTAAAAAACTATCCATTGGTTAATAAAAGCACTCTAAAAGTTGTGTATTGGAAGGTTCGGAGGCCTCCAGACATCCCAGAGGATTATAAGTAGAGACCGGATTTTTGTGCAGTAAAAAATAAAAAAATGTGCAGTAAAAACCTCAAAATATGCAAAATCGTGCAGTAAAAAAACTCAAAATATGCAAAATCGTGCAGTAAAAAACTCAAAATATGCAAAATCGTGCAGTAAAAAACTCAAAACGTGAATTTAAAAACTTAATACATGCAGCAATCCATTTATTTACACAAATATGCAAAACATAACCAGCCCTGAATAAACTTAAGGACATTTCGACAAACGTTTCGTTTTAGTGTTAATTCAATCTGAAATACTTTAAAATTTGGGGAAAAAGGAGATGAAATAAATTGTTAATTAAAAGAAATATGAATACCTTTATTAAAATTTCCTTTACGTGGAAACAAAATATAATTAAATGTTTTTAAAAGTTTCGTGAAAGAGTACATTATAAATTTCAAAATATTTCTCAGTAAAATTATGCGCCTGTCACTTAAAATGTTTTTTAGTAAAGAAAAAGAACGTTCTACATTCATGGACATAATAGGACAAAAAATCCAGATTATCTATCAGCTTCTGTTTCCTTTCCGTTGATACAATTTTTTTTTTTTTTTTTTTAACGAATGTAGTAGTTTTTCTCAAGGATTGACTCGAATTTTGAAAACAAACATCTTCCCTTTTCATTTTCAATTAATTTTAAGCTTTCTTCGAGAGTTTCATTAATTTCGATTTGGGGATTCAAGGATTGATTTCGGGATTCCAATCATATCAGAGCGGTTGACAGGTGCGATTTAATAAACGTTAAATCGGATATGATAGTGGATTGATAGTTTAAAATCTTGTCGACAACTGGTCCTTTGTGCTAAATCAGAAGTGGGGAATACAATGGGAAGCGGGGAGTAAAATTTTCTGAGGAAACGACTAAGCTCTGTCGATCCTGTTTACCTAATTCCTCAAAGCTCCTAATTCAACACGATCATTTAAAAGTAGTATGTCACTAATACATTTGATTTAAGCGACTTTTTACTTTCAATTTAAAACTAATTAACCTATTTAATATAAATAAATGTTATAAATGTTGCCTAATAATCGTAAGTAAAATTTTCATAAAATAAATTGCTAAGTGAATAAAATTAGATGAATTTGGTTCAATTGTGCAATTTCGTGCAGTTAAACCCGAATTCGTGCAATTAAGCTCAAAAAGTCAAATTTGTGCAATTTCGTGCAAAATAAAATTTAAGAATAAGAATCCTTAGGTTATAAATGAGATAACTACTTTGGTTAGAGAGCGCTAAATCAACGCAAACTAAATGTGCAATAACACAGAAATCCGCTCTCTAATTATAAGTATTGAATGCAAAAGGTGGTTTTGAGAGGATATGGAGTTTATAGATACGAAGTTATAATGATAATAAGTATAATAATATGTTATAATTAGTATTACAGAATAATATTAGAAGTACCTAGTCCCAGTCAATCATCAATATACAAGAAATTGAAATCATTATAGATAATTTTATTTGTGACTTAAGTAATGAAGATGGTTTTGCTAAAAAAAAAAAAAAAAAAAAAAATCATGTCTATACAATGGTTTTTCTGCCCGAAACTTTTGAAATGAATTCAATAAAATATTTTGATACGGTAATTAAAAAAAAAAAATCTTAAAAATTATTTAAATACTTTATTAAATTAGATTATTAACGGAAATTGAATTATAATTGAATAATTGAATCAAGATGGTTGTGGAATGTTATTACTTGTACGTAAGTGGAAAAAAAATAAGATAAAATATAAAAGATATATTAACAATAATCCATCAAATATATATTACATCGTTTTACTTGACTCAAGAGAGCTTATAGACAATTAATTTTATGATTAATACATGCATGTATAAATGACCTTTGGCGAGACAATCCCCCTTTGCCACGACCTGGACACTACAGATTATCATACTTCAAGCCGATGATTCGTTTGTCGTCTGATGGAATCACGAGGAAGCCGGCTGACAATCGAAGGTTTACCTGCAAGTTTAAGATCAGTTCTATTTCAATGTTCTTCAACCTAGGAACGCAAACACATGATCTTTTTCTTTGAAGGTGAATCTTCCTGAAGATATTTTTTTAATCATTTTTGAACGTTACCATCTTCTCAGCTTTCATGACTCTTGGCAGCTGTCTTGGTCCTGTTTCGACAGAGTTTGAACTCCTTATAATAAATTCAAAATTCACTTTTGGACATCTTGGAATTGCTGATTTATTGGCAAGTAGCTTTATTTTTATTTTTTATAGTTCTTCATTTAGTATAATATTTATGAGACGTAAGGAGGGATTTTCAATATCACATTAGAATTTCTTTGCACGCAAATATATGTAAATTGACAAAAAATCTAATTTATTTTTAGAAATATTTATTTCAATTAATACTAAAAAAAGAAGAAAAAAAAACTATGTATGGACTAAAAACAGAATGCCACTTCTTACCATATCAAGATGGCAGAAGATCCTTAAATTACCCATAAAACTTATTTTACATAATTAGCGTCAATGATTGTTATGTAAATATTTATTAGAAATGATGAATTTTTAGTTGGGTAAATAGTACATTTTTTTGGTTTACAATATGTATAGAAGTTAATCCTAGACGTCTAAATTGCAATTAATCAGTGATTGATGCTCAATACAATTCTGCTAACGTCCTTGCACAATTTAGTTTACTTAACCTCCACCACGTCTAAATTTGGAGATGTCTTATTCTTTCAATTTGATTAATAAATCTTTTTTAGAACTAAAAATACTATCAAAAACAATGAAACATTTGTGACGATATCTGGCATATTTCTAAGTTTACAATGAATTAGGTAATGATTTATATTTAATGTTTTTTTAATATATATTTTTATCTGAAGCACTAGCTTAATTTAGCTTTATATGGAGTCGATTTTTATCGTATTTAGACATAAAACATTATAGATTTGCAATAAACAAATTCCACAAATTGTCATTGTGTATTACAGCTTAAAAAATCGACGATTCGTTATAGTAATTAAGCGCCCTATATAATAGAAATAAATAACCATTTGAATAGAAAAACAATCCAACATCTTGCTAATTTGATTAAGGAATCATTAGTTGTATTCGACAAGATGAAAATTGAAAACTAAACAATTATTAGTTGAATTGAATGATTTGTTATTTATTTTACGTTTTATTGGTTTAGGAAGCAAATGATTCTTCATAAAGAGATTTAAACAAAATTTAGGAATATCTATAACTTATAGTAATGAATCCTATTATTTCAGTGAGTTATCAGATTTAAAGATTATTTTATAAAAACTTAATTGCGCACTTGTATCATAGAACAGAAGAGAACTTTTCGTATTTTTTAGATTCCCATTAAAATGATTTAATGTAATTTTTTTGGACTGTATTTCTTGCAAATCTATTCTCTGCACTTTAATTGTTGAAATCTAATTATTTTTAGAATAGCTACCAGAAAGAGAGCAAATAATAATTTTCTATAAGAGAATGCTGTTTTTTTAAACAACGAATATATTTTATTCCTAACTCTAAGGAAAGTTACCAAGGATTTCTTTCGACTAGGTGCACACATCTATTCCTTTTCTGTAGTAAATACGTATTTGATAAGGCGTATAACGTGTTTGATATGCCAGCTTTTATAAACAAGACAAGGAATGTGACGTCGCAAAATGGCGACATAGGAGAAGTGTTGTTATTAGTGTAGTTGAATTAATATGGTTATAGTGAATTGTGGAGTGGTGTTTTTTAATTATTTTTACAATTTCATAGTGTCGTGACACTGACCTGAGTTTCAGAAGTTGATTTATTAGTTTACACAGTTAGAATACCAATAATATGACAATCATGGCACAGAAAGTGGATTTCAAGCAACATTTGATAAGAACAAGGAAAGATACCAATAAGGAATCTATACATTCTGGCCATTTTATGATCTCTGATTTCGAAGCAGAAGCTCAGGACGATGAAGATGAACTTGCAGTACCTGTACCTGAAGTCAGTGAACCAAAAGCTGTGATACCATGCCATAGGCTCTTATCACAAAGTATATTGGCTGTCGAAAAGAAATTTCCCCCTAATCAACTTTCAATAGAAACTTCACTAACTAAACTTTTCCAATGCATGTCTATAGCTTACAGGTATGTTTCTATCGAAAGTTCATATTTTTTAAATTATATATTAATTTTCTCAATAATATATTTTCTCATTAATGACATCTGCTTCTACGATTTACTTCTTCAAAATTTTATAAATTAATATAATATGATACAAAATGAGCTTGTTACTTAATTTTCATGACAAAGTTTCAATAATACGAATTGCTAATATACTTTCTGTATTATTAAGATAAATAACGATCGATTGCAACAATTGATTCTGATTAACCTGTAATTCTATGCTTAGTTATAAATAGAACTGATAGCAAAAAGTTCACAATATGCAAACCGATCTTATGTATTGTTTTACTTTCATTCAATAAAATTACATTTATAAAGTTTCCTACTTTTATTAGAAACTTATTTGTTTTTTTTTCAACTTTGACATTAGTACTGATCCAGTACATTACATGTCACCCTAACCAGCATGACCTTACATAATGAAAAACCTCTGAAATTCATTTGTAATGGTAAGCGTTTCTCTTTTATCATTTTTACACTTTTTTTTATTTTCAATTATATAATTTAATTTATTATTTGTGTAATATACCTATTACTAGGGAGTGTAATTGTTATTAATGACAGTCGCATTCATTTAAGTCATATTAAATTGGTTATCATTGCAGATTATATAACATCAGCCTATCACTTAATTTCAGAAAAAATAGTAATATAGAATATATTGTTAGGTTATATCCTAGGAATATGTTTTCTAATTTTCCTTTTGTTTTTAAACAATTTTGTTGTACTGAAAATCGTTATGTTAACAAAATTTATGTTTTCAAAAACCCTCTTACTAAATTGGCTGTTTTTTGTACATTTTTCTGAAAATTTGACGTGTAGTTTAGCCTTTAATTCCCAAAAATATGATTGCCTGATTAGACAGGTTTTTTAAAAATAGAATATTTGATTTTGATGATTTATTTATAAATAGATCATATAATGATGATCATTACAATGAATTGCAATTTCTGTAATACATCTTGGTCATAGGTTCTCATATATACTTATTCATATCTTTTAAAATAAAATTGAAAACTAATTTTCGTTACCAATATTCATTTAGATTACAAGGCCGTAAAAAACTTACTCTAATATAATTTTATTTATACTATAATTTATTTCCATATCTATATCCAATTGAACCTTGATTGTATCTAACATGCTATATACAAAGATCTCAAAGTAGAATTTTTTTTTTTTTTTTATATTGTGACTAGGTTTATTTATGTTTGCAATTTTAGATGTATTTGTACATTTATAATTATTGCCGAAAAAAAAAGAAAAGAAGTTTA
Source organism: Euschistus heros (assembly GCA_003667255.2). Lineage (NCBI taxonomy): Eukaryota > Metazoa > Arthropoda > Insecta > Hemiptera > Pentatomidae > Euschistus > Euschistus heros. Next base: position 1,474,088 of record RCWM02000208.1, on the reverse strand, counting down.
GAGGTTCTGTATACAATTGTTTTTTATATAATTAAATATATATTAATGTATTTCTTCATTTTAAAAAAATGTGAAGTTAAATACATATCATTCACAATTTTGAAATGTAAATTGTACATCTTGTCTTAGTTATTTTGTTTTATTTTCCTTAAAAAACGTCTCTAACCCCATAAATTTAATCATGTAATTTTTTTATTGCACACTATTATTGTTAGTATGTTCATCAGTGAAGAAAGTTCAAGTCTTTTAATATATTAAAGTGTTAACTAAAAATATATTACATTGTTTACAAGAAATCTTTCAATTATAATATATCTGGTATATTCTTATCCTCTTTATATGTTAGTTATGGTATTTTTAGACGATTTTTCAAATTCACATTAAATAATTATTTAAATTGTAGTTATAAGTAATTTCTAATTAATTAATGACCATTCTTATGATTTAATTGTTAAGTCATATTGCCAACTATCAAATATACATGATACAGACTCTGTATCCTTGGACTCCATAAATTTTTTTTTTGTTTAATTGTATAGGGTATGACAAAGTACCATATATTTCTTTACTCCAACTGTATAAATAGTGGCAATATGACTTTTACAAAATGTTTTAGCGTATTTACTTAATTTTATGGGGAAAAAAAAAAAAATCTTTTTGCAAGAACCAGGTATTTCCAGATTCTCAAATTTCTGATGAAGGCCAAATGAAATTTAAATCTTTAAAAAGACCCCAAGGGACTCCAACATTAGACAAATTATTTATCATATAAAAGAAAACTGGAGCTTCATTTGTGCCTGGTCCTTGCACTAATTAAAACATCTGTAAAAAATAATAATAATAATAAAATAATATAAATCTGTCAAGGCCCTCAATCTCGCCCTGATTCAGTAAATTTGTTTATTTAATTTTATTATTTATTTTATTTTTTTCAGGCAGAAACTTACCTCTCCAAAGTGGAACAGATTTAAAGGAGTCCGTTTAAGGTGGAAAGATAAAATTAGGCTCAACAATGTTATTTGGAGATGTTGGCATATGCAATGTAAGTACAAAAAAAGAGAAAGAAAATAAATGTACATATAATGTTTCACCGTGTATCATAAATCTAGATTATGTTGTCAGGATCAGTAAAGCATTGTAATGTTTAGTGTTATTAAAAAATATTTTTCATTATACTTATTTTTATTTTATGTAATAACTTAAACGATGTATGACATTAAAAAATGAAGTACTGGGTTACTTAACTTTATATTTAAATAAAAACTTTTTCAATAATTTATGATTTTTAAATTATAAAGAAGTTTAAAGGAATGTGAAGTATAATGCTTTACTTTAAATAAGTTTCCAAGTATCTTGTAAGACTGATTTTATGGAGAAATCAAAATATCTTTTGTTTACTCTTTTTTTTGTTCAAAACACGTAATAATCCATTAATGAATATCATCTACCAATCCTGCACTCTTGATATAATAAAAGCAATGACGGTATTTTTATAACTTTAATGGCATATACAATTGTAATTTTACAGTTTGTGTTTATGAATAAAATACAGTCTGTAGCCGACTTATTTTTAGCCTAATTTATGAATGAAACTAAATCTATCCATTTACAGTAAAATGAACTATATTACTTCAAGGTTCCTTTATAATAAGGAATTATATTGTGTTTTCTCGGTGATGCAATGTATCTTGGTAGTGCACTGGATTCCTAACTTCGGCCCAGGCTAGATTTCAGTTGTGACTGATAATTATTTATTCTGTCATATCAGCTGAAGATCGACTCAGGGCTCAAGATGTTATATATTCTTCTTTAGTTCCTAAGACATCCAAACCATCAATTTGAAATATAGATTATAATTATTATATTACTATTAATATACTTATATACAACAATATTTATCAGAGGTTAATGTCCTTATGTACTCCAACTGGGGCAAGGAATACAGTTATCCTACAGGTTGCCAACATTTTCTAGCCAGAGTTGGAAGATCCATTAAGTGAATCCTCTATGAATTAAATTACAACTGTGGGGGATTTGAACCAGTGCTGCTGCAGTTACTAGTATGCTAAAGTGCCTCACACTCCATCACGCTCAGCCACAAACGGCCTCCAATTATAAACATTAATACATGTTAAACCCAAGCTTACTGGAATATTGGAAATACATCTTTGTTCTCATCAAGACTTTCGTGTATTGCAGCATAGATAACAAGTTATCTTGATGAGAAAGGATGGATAGGGAATGATAAAGATTGTGATAAAAGGAAGGAGGTTAAGTATCACATCTTCCTTCTATCACAATCTTCTTTCAGTCCTTAACCAGTGCTAGTATCAAGCTTAAGTTATTTATCATCTAAGCTCCAATGAAACTAAACCTTGGTGAGTGCCATCATGTAGTTTATTTCTGGTCTAAATTGAATTAAAAAAATGTTTTTACCTCTTTTTTTAACATATATATTAGTACTAAATTGCCTATGTTATGTATATTTGAATGTCTTTAGAACTGAAGATGAATGCATATGCTATGTCCTTCGATAGCTTGGGGTTTTGTTCAATACTTCTTCAATATTAATACGAAATATAGTCCCTGATGACTCAATAACTCTCATCTATTGATGTCTGATTGATTTGATTTATTGGATTCTTACTCTCCTATTGTGCAAACCAATTATATTTAATGTAGTGGCAGTTTGGTAAAGAAAAATTAATAATATTTGTGAATAGATTTTATTTAATGATATTTAAATATCAGGTTACTATTGATGATTTCACAATTACTATAGTCGAGGGCAATACACAATTTACATTATCTACTTACCATATGCTATGGACATTATATGGTAACTTATCTAAGGTGTTAAGGTCTGAAATCTTCCTCACCAGAGTCGGCTTCCTTCAGCATCTTCCTCCAAAAAAAGAGAGTCTGTTATTTTCCCAAAGCACGTGATAAATAGGAGCCTCTCCCCTCCATCTCACCCTTGTGTTTCTTCCTTTGAGTATCTAACTCCTTTGTTTGGAAACTTTTATAACCCCAGGTATTGCCGGTTAGGGATCTAAGGCCCAATTCACACAGAACGAACGTGGTGGAGACGTGGCGCGGACTTTTGTCTCTTCGGACATAAAAACAACATTAATAAAATTTGATATTGGAGTTACATACATATAGACCAACAATTTAATAGGGGTAAAAAATCATTACGGACATAAAATTTGAAAAATTTTTTTTTACATACGCACGAACAATTTAATAGGGGGGGGGGAGGGTGGCGGGTTTTTCGGGAAAATCTGAGTTTTTTTATGTCTGATTCACCCCTTACCCAAAAAAAGAAAGCTAAAAGCCTTAAAAGAAAAACGAAAAAAAAAAACTCGTGGCGAGGAACGGGCGTGGCGCGGACTTTTGTCTCTTCTGCGTCTCTCCTATTAAACAAATGTTCTAATTCACACAGAACGGACGTGGCAGAGATGTGGTGCGGGCGGTCGCCCTCCCTGGGACAAATGTGGAAGAGACAAAAGTCCGCACCACGTCCGTTCTGTGTGAATTGGGCCTAAGAGCTCCTAATTGGATGCCCTGAAAGATCAGTCCTTAACTATTAGGGGCTACGAACACTTAGGTTTTTACTATTTGCTGATTATTAATATTAATTGATATTATTATAATATAATATTATAACCTAAATTTATATCACATCACATTCTAAATTAATTTTCAAATTATAGAAATGGTACGTCATTTATCAGTTCCTTACTAGAATAATCCTTCTATACCATTATGTGTTCATCAACTCTTCTGTTTATCAAAAATTCTGTCTGCTTCCATTTTAGCTCGAAGGAAACAATTACCATATTGTTTTGAATCCAGAGGTAACCTTGTCCCGAGATCAATTTGGTGTGAAGATTAGGGTATGATTATTCTATAACTTAACCTAACATCTGATGCTGTGACTATCCCTTAAATATTTTTTATTTCATTGTTTTTGTGGGGGCTTAATGTCTTTATGTGCACTAACTAAGGCAGGATGGACAGGTTACCAACCTATTCTAGCCATGGTGGGAAATTCATTTTGTGGGTCCGCCATGAAATAAATTATAACCCACTCAGGTGGGATTCAAACTCATGACCTTCTCTAGTAAGCATTCTGAGATTCGTCCCAACTCACTCAGCCATTGAATCCCCCTAAAACATTTAAAACTGTTGTTAGTTATTTAAACTGTTATGTTATTTAAACTGGTAAGTATTATAGTTAATAATACATTATTATTTTTTTTATTACAGTTATCAACAAACAAAGTACTTTAGTATGCCAGTTTGCTTCTCCTTTGGATGTCGACACTCATAATAAACCTGAGGTAATATTACTAAGTTGGATTATTTTGCACCATTTTTATTTTATTTTTGTATAAATTCTCTATTGTATTATACATTTTAATTATTTTCAGGCTATTGTTCTAGAAGGGAAATATTGGAAAAGAAAATTGAATGCTGTTACCGCTGAGTACAAAAAATGGCGTATGTTTACTCACAACCAAATACTAGGAAGACCAGAAAAATATGGCCACGATTTAGTATGTCTCTTGTATTAATATTTTTTAATTAATCAAAAATATATAAATTAGTCATAAATATTTATTAGTATATAATTTTATCAGTTAGTGGAGTTCGAAAATTCCGAGTGGCAGACTCAGATATCAGATAGCCAGATGATGGTCGATGAAGATTATATGAATCTGATGAGTGATACTCTTTTCTCAACCATCACTGGAAGTGTGCCATTTCCTTTTCCAGATACCAGAGAGATAGGTAATTATTTATTTTAAGTTGGTAGTATTTTATTTTTTTTTATTAATCTACAGTGAAACATCTTTACATTAGATCTATACTTTTATGATGGATATGACCTTTGCTGAAGGGTGTCAACTCAGAGGGGTGAAGGAGTGTTTACTAAAAAGTGATTTATTTACAATGATCAATTAAAAAATGGGGATTACTTTAGTTTCTAATTGCTATAACTAGTTAAATACTGTTTTTTTTTTAATTATCACAACCTATTTATTAATACTATAGTTGCCAAGAAACTTCATTCCGTTTCCTTAGCAATTTACTTATTTTGGTTTTTTTGGTCTCCTGTGAAATTTTAAATTTTGGACTTACACATTGAATCTCAACTACAAGATAACTCTTAGATTGCGTTCTTTTTTAGGATGCCAACCATGAGTTATCTTATCCTGTGTTTACTTGCCATTTTTGTGCAGCTACAATTAAACTCGAAATATATCAGTACAAATATCGATAGATGGCTTCTGGGAAAAGAACAAAAAATCAATGCTGGCTTGCATTGACAGAAAATTTATTAAAAAACGAACAAAAAATATAATTATAAAAATTCCTAAGACCTTTTTTTTTAAAAAAAAAAACAACAACATTTTTTATGCTTTTTGATGATAACTATGAACTAGAATTAGAGTTTTTGATCACATAATGTGGTTAAATCAAATTGTCATTTTAGGTGAGATTTCTGAAAATTGCTGTGGCAATCAACGTGTTAAAGAGGTTTAGCTTGGCAGGCCTCAATTGTAAGAAGATACTTACATATTGAAATTTAATTCTTGATTTGTTCATAACCATTTATTTAGAAAAACAAGATATGTGAATGGCAATTATGAAATTTAATTATAAAATAATCTTTTAAATTTTAAATGTGCTTTTCTTTATTTTGATCATTTTCTCTATATCTGTTTGTGTATTGTTTATTTGGGCTTAACGTCCTTATGTACTCCAACTAGGGCAGGAAGGACAGGTTATCCTACTAGTTACCAACCTATCTAACCAGGGTGAGAAGGCCAAGATTCATTTCGTGGGTCAGCCACAAAATAAATTTTAACCCGCCCAGGTGAGATTTGAAGCTATGACCTTCAATACCGAGCGGAATGAGACCCTCGCCTCAACTTACTCTGCCATCGAGTTCCCTCTATGTATCCATTCCTAGAGGTAAATTTATATCTTGACAGTAATTTGGCTGTCATATCCTTTGTAGGAGGTATCCATTGGAAATGGGTGCAAATTCCAGAGTGGATAATTCAAAATTGTCCATTTAAGTAAGAAATCTGTCTGTAAGGTTCCACTCTAATGCAATAAATGTATAACCATGATTTCAGTAATGGACTTGTGATTCATTTTGTTTTGTTTTTAATGTTGTTTCTCTAGCTTCGCTAGTATTACCAATTTTAAATTTAAAAAATCAAATATTTATTTGAAACTTATCCTTCTGAAATAGATGCTTTATGTGTATGAACCTCTTACTGACCTTGCTCTCCGATAACCCTCTGAGCTACATGGACACAAAACTTCTTTTACCATTCCTCACCATATGGGTTGCTTTTCCAGATGTTCATAATTGAAGGATTTTGGGAAAGAACGGTAATAGCTTTTTTTTGCTAAAATGAGATTATCGCTGAAAGAAAAGATTAGTGATACCATTTAGTTCCAGTGTAATTAAGGAGTAAATATAATGGATATCAGCTGAATACGATCAAAGACCCCTTGCTGTTAATTGAATACTGAGGTTATCAAATAATGTGACTGATCATACTTTCCCATGGCCCTTCAGTTATCTTGACCAGAATTAATGGGGCATGTATGTTAGGGGAATATAATGAAACACGGCGTTTAGAATGAAAAATAAATATGTATAATTAATTCATATATTTATTTATTTAATTTTTTTATGAAGTTCTTTAGTGAATTTTAATATTGTAATAAAATAAAAATGATTATTACTCTTTAGTCAATATGAAATTTTTATTTTATTATTTCATAGCTAGAGGAGCTAACCTGGCTGACTTTATTCAACCGAGTTTAGTCCAACTGCAACCGAGTCTAGATGAGTACATGGATATAGAACCTCTTCATGGTAATTTCAGTATTATCTTTAAATGATGCGCAATTATTTTTTATTTTGCTTCAATAAATTAATCGGTTTCTTATATTTATTTTATACTTTAGGTAATAAATTTACATTTTAGATTTGCTTTGCTCTAAGCTGTCAACGGTTCAAGAAGAAATTCCATCTCTTCAGTCGAACTCGTTTTCGAAAGCCAGTTCAGCTATGTCATCAGGTGCGGTACAGGAAAAGCAAACTGTTGATCAAAATTTTCAAAATCAGTACTCTGGTACGTGGTATATCCCACCAATGGATTATTCTTTACCAGCTCTTTACCATCCACCACCTCCTCCACCTCTTCCCACTCAGCTAAATGAGGAGATGCATGTTGGTCCAAAGGTAGGTACTATTTTTTTTTTTTTTTTTTTTTTTTTTTTTTTTTTTTTTTTTTTTTTTTTTTACCATAATCAGAAAATTTGAAGGAAAATATCAATAAGAATATTTTTTTCCTTTCATATAAATAATACATATAGCTTAAGGTGTATTTACACTTAAAATTTTTTTACTCTCGAGAGTAAAATTCGCAATTGTAAAGACCCCAGAGAGTAGTAGAGGGGGACCGCTCCGAATCACAGTCTTGCATCGTCATCGCCAGTGTAAACATTTTCCCTTAGATCGCAGAGAGTGCTCTCAATCAATTCAAAATAGTTTGATTTTGCTGAAAGTAAAAAAATACTCTCAAGTGTAAAAACATCTATTATGGCCAAATCCAATAAGAAATAGATGTATGAGGATGTTTGTAAGCTCATTGAAGCTTATGAATTAAATCCAATCCTTTAAAACTCACAGAACTCAGACAAGCTGCTTCTACACAATCTAATTTGGTATGTTTTTCTTCAAATATTAAAATAAAAACAGTCGATTTAAGTAATACGTTAAGTAACCAAATTAAATGAATCATGAAAGAAAAATGAATAAATGGTTGTAGTTTTTGGTTTTAAAAGTATAGGTTTTCTGAGAACATGAAACCTGTTTGCTAATATCCCAAAACTGTTTTCAACATTTTTTTTTTTTTTTTTTCTTTTTTTGAATAGTTGTTTTTTTCGATAAGCACAAAACTAATAACACTGCTGCTACTGCTCTTTTTCATGTTGAAGACATCTTGTCTATTTAAATTTACACTCAGAACTGAACAGTCCGTGCGTATAAATGGTCTGAAGGGAACTTGCAAGTGTTGCCATGGAGAGTGGACTCGAGCGAATTTTGCTCTCCCGTTTAAAGGGCTGTGAGAGTAACTCTTGAGAGCTCTGGCTGCGTGTTCCTCTCACGTGTAAATGCACCTTAAGAATTTGTAATTATGATTTAATCAATACATTTTACAATTGCAGGCATTAAAACCAAACAAAAAACATAAAAAAATAATGTATCTCAAACTTTTCAAAATTTTATTTGCATTTAAAAGTTGTTTTTGTTTTGTGGTTTTTTTATGCAATAATGAAAATTATGGTCCACTTTCAGCCAAAATCTAAACATCGCTCTCGTTCTAACCCTGGGCTCAATAAAAAAATGGTTAGTCCAAACAATTCCTCAAATTTGGTTCAAGGCGATGTGAATACAAGAAGTTTACAGTCTTTGTCATCTGTCACATCTAATCAACAACAACAGCAGCAGCAGCAACAACAACAGCAACATCAACAGAATACAGCACTTCTACAGCAACTATTGACATCAAGTGAGTTAAACATTTTCAATTTTTTTTTTTTTTTTTTTTTTTTTTTTTTTTATTCTGAATCAACTTTGTTTTTCTAACATTAAAATTTCCAGGCTCTGGTAGCTTATACAACTTGCTGGATTCGGGTAATAATTCTTCAAAGCAGCCTTCCTCTCATGCTCAGCAATGTGTTGAAGTCTCTGTGCCTTATATGCCCTACGAATCAATTGATAATCAGTTTTTGTATCAATCTCAGCAAAGGTACATTCTTGATTAATAAGATTTAGTAAAGGGAGTAACATACATATACATTAGTCTCTTATAATTGACTCCCTCTTAACCAAAATATAACCAGAGATTAGACAATGGCTGGAATCCAATTACATATTTCTGCAAAAAAAAAAAAAAAAAAAAAAAAAAAAAAAAAAAAAAAAAAAAAAAAAAAAAAAAAAAAAAAAAAAAAAAAAAAAAAATCGCTCCCTTGAGACATTTTTCCTAATTTTTATATTTTCATGTATGCTGAATTCGAATCTGAAGACAAAAAAATGTTATAATACATTATAATATTTAATACCGAACATGAGTAATGCGTATATTTTTTCCTTTTGTACTCTACATCACGTGACTCCCGATGGAGTGTACAACAATAGTCGGCCAGCATGTTCTCAATGTATTTACTGCTATACCATTTTTTTATTTGGGCTATCTTTTGATGAAATTGTTCTCTATGTTCATCTAAAACTGCTCCCAAGTTGGGAGAGAATATATTCAAATGGGAATGCAAAAAATGAATTTTTGAGGACATGCTGGAACCCGCGGGCTTATATGTTCTTCAACGTCATTTATGAAATAAATCCTAATACTTATGCTTTCCAATTTATTTCATTTTTAATACATTATAAAAGTTTCAAAATCAGATAGATTTTTTAATTTGTATTTAAAGCTTTCAATGATAAAAAAATTGCTCAAAATGTCGAAAAACACCTCATTTTTTGACCTAAAACACAAATTTGACAAAAAATGGTGCCTGATCGAGATTTTCTGACTTCGGATTCGTGTTCAGCAAACTTCAAAACATAAGAAAACAACATTTTTGTTGCAGAACAGTGTTATCAGCGTTATTTAATTTTGGAAAATTAAATTATTATTTACATATATAAGTAGCTATATTTTTCAGATTATAAACTATTTAATCCTTTATTATGTTTTTTATTAAATTTCATTATCTATTGTAATAAAAATATTTTATTAAAAAAAAAAAAAAATCAGTATTTATTTTTGAAAAAAATATTAGTATGAGCCTGTCATTTCAAAGTGGAAAAAAAAAAATACAATTTTTTAAAGAAAATAGTCTGGGGTGCATTAGGTTTTAAATAGAAACATATATGTTTAGAAAAAAAAAAAACTTATTATGTGCTGATGTTTTGGCTTGCATTGTAAGCCTTCTTTCAGGGGAAAAATCACAAAAAACAGAATGTGAATAATGGTATTAAACAAAATAAAATAAATAGGAAAATATTTCAAATAATGGGAAAGTAATGGAAGATATAAAAACACAATTAAGACATGGGTAGTTGGAATGTGTCGTCATGGAAACACAATTAATATATAAATTTTAATTTATTGTGCCGATGTTTTAATCGACTTTTCATGACTGCTCATCACAACTGCCTACTTCTTCATTAGCTCCACAGTAAAAAAAAGAATTAAATCAAGAATATATGATGAATACAAACAGTGACAATAAATGCATTATAATGAAATAAAATTTATAATATATATATTTATAAATTTATAATTTATAGCTATAAAAAGGTAGATAACTCAATAGACTAGTTAAGATGGCTTCCATTTTTTTATATTTTAATATTGTAAATCACCCTATAAGTGTAAGAAAATAATAGCAGAAGTGAATTTTTGTCTGTTATTCACACTGAGCCGACTTTAATAAAGAGGCTTTTGAAATTACATTATGAATTTTATGTTTTAATAATTGGATTGATATAAACAAATTATATGGCTATTATAATTTCTGCTTTAAATGAATTTTAATAGCTTCTTATAATACGAGTTCAAATTCATGACTTTTAACTAAACTTAAAGGTCGTTCATTTACAGCTAACTCATATAACCTGTATTATATGAGTATAGTTACCTTTTATATGTTTATTATAATTTTTTTTTTGCTTAATTAATTTTTTTACTTTATTTTAGTGACAATAGTAGTAGAGTGAACAACATCGATCAGTCAAAGAGCTATGGGATGAAACCCGACAATGTCATTCATCACAACTCTAATTCATTGTCCGACACATCACCTTCGACTTCATTAATTTCACCTGTCCAACAGTCACCTGTCCAATCCGTGGTATTTATTAGCTTATTATATATTAATTTATCTTATTTGTACTATTAATATTGTAAATCAATCATTTTACATGTGATTTTAAAACAAAATATAATTTTTTTTTTTACTATTCCATCATATTATTCTTAAAGGACAATCTGTTAGAATCAATAATGAGTTATTATAAAATAAATGTACGGATTTGAAGTGTTTTAATACAAATTAATTATGTTTATTTTAATTCTTCAAGGTCAACTCTCCTGTTGGATGTCCTGAGTCTCCAGGACTTCAGGACCCGCTTAGCCTTTCGCCACTTAATCCACTAAGTCCATCTTCTCCTAAATATGTTCCAGCCTATAAGGTACATCTTTTAAATATTTGTATTTTTAAAAATTTTTTTATGATTACTTCTTTTAATTTATATATATTTTATTGTCTTTTATATATATATATATATATATATATATATATATATATATATATATATATATTTTTTGAAGAGAAAAGATTTTCGGGATTTGATCCCGACCGGGTCAAATCTTTTCTCTTCAAAAAATAAAATAATATATTTAATATAATGAGTAATATCAAGAAAAAATACATATATATATTTATTATATTTATTTTTTTATTTTTTTTTAAAGATATTCTCTCTTCTTAAATATCTTGTTTCTTCTTCATATATTTTATTTTTAAATAGAGTGGAGTGCAAGAAATATTTTTATTAAGATTCTTAATGAAATAATTATAATAGGTTAATACAAAAGTCCTCTTGCACGAACACAACCCTTGATACCAACTTCCTTTGATTCCATGTGACTTATGTTGGCTTTATGAGATGATTTATATGAGCGCAAAGGTAGCCACCGAAGAAGTTTGTGCCATAGAAGGAGAATAAGTTATCCATCAGAATACTGTCTTACTCTGTTTTTTTTTGAGTCAGTTGGTAACTCAGACCTGAGGAGGACTGCTACTAATTCCTAAAATAGAGCCGCCAATTATAAAGGCACTGGCGAAACCTATTCAATAGCTACAATAATCTCGCATTTATCTCAGATTAAATTCAATGAATCCGTGGCCTACTGTAGAGCTAATATCCTACCCCCACTCTTCCCCTGTCTAAATGAAATTAAAAATTTACTCACTGTATCATTTAAATGTTTAAATCATGTTATCTGAAAACTTATGTACAAAGACTTTTGTTATAACGTACTATGATATGAATCTTTTATACTTTTATTTTCTCAACTACATCAGAATCCTAATGCTAAGGATAGAATATACTTTATTGATTAATTGTAATAATTAGTTTTGACTCAAGTTCAAAAATTTATTTTTGCAAATTCATTTTTCAGTTTTTTTTTTTAATATTTTAAATTCTACTAAATAATCAAGCCTTTACACTCATATAACACTATTTTTTTAAATTCCATTTTTCAGGAACATAGAAGGGTTTGTCATATAAATGCTGAACAAAAGAGAAGATGTAATATTAAGAATGGGTTTGATACTTTGCATTCTCTGATTCCTCAGCTACACCAGAATCCCAATGCAAAGGTAATAAATTCAGATAAATATTATTGATTATTTATTATAATTAAAAAAAAAATTTAAATACAAATATTTTTGCAATTAAACTTTGAAAATTGTGGAAAAACTAAATATGATGTGACTATAATATTGTATTTTTAATTGTATATTGGATAGGAAATATTGTTATATATATTTGGTCGGGCTTCTTGTATGTTTGATCGCGGGGACTGTTTGTAAGATTGGTCTCGTACCGTAGACCAAAGTCAGTCACTCACTACTCGCTGATCAGGTATGAAGGCCAGTGTTATTACCGAGCATTCTTAATTTTTATTCTTACATACAACAAGGGGTTCCCCAAGTGAAAGTTCATTAACAAATATCTATCTTTATTTTTGTCTTTATTTTGTATAAGCAGTGAAATATTTGAGTTTTATTCTAAGGCCTAACTTAAGTAAAATATGTTAATTATAAATTTATAAATTATTTATACAAAGTTGAACCATTCATCATTGGTGGCACGACATCCCGTCACCGATAGTGGGCCTCCTCCAAAAGTCTCCACCAGTTTGTTCGGTCGTTTGCCGCAGTTCTCTAGTTTTGGGCTCCAAGAAGGGACCGTGCATCTACAGAAACCGAGTCCTTCTATGCTCACTCGTTCGTCCAACCCGCCATTTCCCGTAGAGCTCTTCTGTTAGTATGATTTTGGGATCTCGTTGGCAGCCATCTTTTCCACATATCCTGCCCATCGAAGTCGTCCAAGCTTCATGAACTTGACTATGTCAACATCGTTGTAGATTCTCACTAGTTCTGCATTCCTCCTTCTTCTTCAGATGTCTTGTCTAACAGGCCCAAAAATTTTTAAAAAATGTATGTTCCTCTTAAAGACAAAAAGCCTGGACTCATCTGCCTTCGTGGAAGCCCAAGCTTCTGAACCATGACTACTGGATGGACTAGTGTCTTATAGAGCTTGTTCTTGGTCCTGTTGAAGAGCACCTTGCTTCTAAAATGTTTGGCCAAAGTAGCATTATAATTACTATTATTACCATTAGTAATAATCATTTGAGCTGAGATTCGAGATAAATTAATTAAAATACAATGTTTGAAACTAGTGAATATATAAAAAATATGTATTCATAATGATAAAATGGGTATCTACTGCATGCCAAATCTGTTATATATAATCTTTTATCTGGATTAGTTTCTTGTCTAGATTCTAACTTATGTCTGGCACACACGTTAAGGTATACTAGAAAGGTTTTACAGTATAAGTGACCTGTACAGGTAAACGCAAGTATACGTGCCAGCAATTGCTGGTTAAAGTTCACTGGCATTATGAATTTTATTTATATATTAAAGGTATTTATATGTACAATTGTGCTAACTAGTGACTTCACTCACTATATTGCTAGTGACTTTTGTGATCATGTAATACTGAAAATGGAACCAAGTGATAGAAGAGTTCATTGAAACATATACATTGGAACCTTGTCTGTGATAAGTGAAAAGTAAAGAGTATTACGAATGTGAAAAGAGAGATGTAGCCTATGAAGGATTTGTCATTAAATTTAAGAAATTAGAACCCAATGCTACAAATAAATTGGTTGTTATAAAATCAGTAACTTGAGAAGAAATCGTAATGAATGTATCATTTTTCTTTGCCAATCTTTACTCCAGGCTTTGCATTTTCATTTTTATCCATTTTATTTTATTTTTTTTTACACTTCATGGCCAATAACAAACCATCTAAAGTGATCACATTGTCATCTTGTTTGCTCCCCATTTCTTGACTAAGTTCAAATCTTCCAGTTGTATGTGCTAGGCCTTTGGTATTAGATGTATTCAATAGGGATAAGCAGGATATGAAGGAATTATATAGAATAATCATTGTTATATATTCACCATACAAAGCTGATTTATTTTTATACTTCATTTTTAACATCAATAACTTTAAGAAATACTCGATCAATAACAATGGATATGTTTTCCTCTAAATATCTATATTGAGCATATATATTTATAAATCCTGTTAGGTATTATTAGTATTTCTTGTTTCTGCAGATGAGTAAAGCTGCTATGTTACAAAAAGGTGCAGACTATATAGTCCAGTTAAGAAATGAGAGAAGTTCTTTGAAACAGGAAATGGACAGCCTTAGGCAACAGATAGAATCATTAAATAGCACTATATGGTAAGATGCTCAAATTTAATTTATCATGCACTGGTATTATGTGAAAAATTTAATGATTCATAATTTTTATTTATTTATTCATCTTTTTTATTTTTGTGCTGATCAATTATAAAACTTGGCTAAAAAATACTGATTGCCGTTGGTGAAAATTATTTTTTGTAGTTGGTTAAGGTTATGATTACCTTGAAAGTCATCTTGATTTGTACATTTTTACTTTTAACAGTTAAGTGAATTTTTCTCTTGCAGCTGTTTTGTTGTTTAAACAGCTGATTACAGTTATATTCATACTTAAATAACTTTAATACTGAGATTGATTTAAATTAAAGTCAGCTGATTGTAGTTGCAATTGTTATTATTATAGTTATTATATTCGATATAATTATTATGATTATTTTGTTTTTAATTACTTTAATATAAAGTTTGATTCAAATTAAGGTCATCTGATTGTAGTTAAAATTGTTTGTGTCCCTTAACAAGTTGTATATTTTTTGTTCTAGCAATTGTCAGTCTATGTTACCAGTGACCGGTGCTCCCGTTTCTCGTCATAGAAGCAATAAAATGAGGGATATGTACAAGCAATATGTAAAATCTAGAACAATAGAAAATTGGAAATTCTGGATTGTATCCTTAAAATATTTTTTTATTATTTTTGCATAAACGTTCATAAATTATATTAACATAGCTTCGGCTAAGATGTGATTTCTTGTAATCACCATTCATCAGAATGTGCACATATGAGGTATCACATGTTAGCCGATTATAGCTTTTAATGAAATGAGAATTTTATAACTATAAAACAGTTCTTATTATTTCTTTCATAGCACCAGTCATCAAAGACCACTTATATGTATACCACTTTTATTCTCTAAATATACCCTCACTCAACTTCTGCTTTTATTTTATAAAATTAGTTAGTGTAGGAGTGGTGAACATAACATTTAAAAAAAAAAAAAAAAAAAAGAAGCTTAATTGAAATAATGTCATCATGAAATATTCTACAATATATTAGTGGTATTAAATCTGTGCTACAAAATATTTTGGGATATTTATTTAAAAAATAATTAATTTTAAAATGCTATATTTAAACTAATGACAACAAAGGAAGGCTTCCTTGAAAGGTCACAGCCTACCTGGCTGGGTCACAACCCTTGACCTAGGTTGACTCCAATTACTTAGGGATTGGGCATTTTGGTGCTATACCTGTACCTCCAATCCTCCATTTCCAGGTACTGCTCCAGCCTTAGAGATTAAGTTCAGTGAGACCCTCTTATGTTGTAAACGACCTGGCAGGTTTATGATTTACAAACAGAGAATATTGAACTTCTGGGGAGCAGGTATATCTATGCGAAAATGCTTGCTTTTATTATCTTCCTAGAAGAAACTACAAAAGAATCATATTTTTTCTATAGAAGTCATGTTCTTTATTTATTTTAAAAATATTATGTCCATGTCTTGGAAGCATCTTTATATTTTGGATTGGTTTAAACTCTGCAATTTGTTGTTTTAAAAGAAAATATTAATCTTTAACTAAAAAAAAAATTAGGAGATGTAGATAGTTAGGGAAGGCAGTCATAGATACTCAGCAGATCAAAAATATTGTTATTTTATTTTGATCCGCTGAGTATCTATGACTGCCTACCCTAACTATCTACATCTCCTATACTTCACAGTCAACTATACCTTATGAAAAAGAAAAAAAATTTTTTAACTTGTTTACACTTACATATGTATTAAGAAGTCTTTTGATTTATTTTATTTGTATTTTTTTACCTTAAGTCATAGTCCCAAAAACAGTTAAAGAACTAGCAGTATGAATAATAATTATATTTAATAACTGTTAATTATAATAAAATCATACATTATTAATATCTTACCAATTTATATATTACTAGGATTGTGTCTATTATGATTGAATGTTGTTAATTTTATTAATAACATTAATTTTAGTAAATTATTAAGTCTAATAAATTTCTAATCAGCATTGTTTAGTAATCATTGTTATATTTATTTGTTTAGTATATTTAATTTCACTATTTTTTTAGTATTTTCTGCCTTTTTTAGAAGATATAAAATTCTGAATAAATCAGAACAAAAATTTCTGTTTGGCTGATAACACAGTTGCGATTATCAAATAAAATTAAAAATTAATAGATTTTCAAATTTTATATTTGTATGCAGTAAGACTACATGATTTCATTCTAAATAATGACAAAATAATTTTGAGATGTCGCAGAAGGGTTTCAAACTGTTTCAGGGCTTTTTTTTTTTATGATCTAAATATACTATTTCAATATCATTATCACCTGATCCCGCAATCTATTACAGAAGTTAATTGAACCCTGTCATAGACCTAAATCGACCAGGAGATATGTATATCAGATTCCTGACAACTTCCCTAGGTCTGTCACTGCTGCCATGATAAGTTAATTGCAAACCTAAAACACTTGCTACTTCCACTAGCTTTAAAAAAAATATTGTATAATATATAATTTGATAACAAAAAGTGCATATCAGAAGTGGTTTGATGATTGGTACAAGTGTAATATATACTTTGAGAAAATCAAAAACTTACTTTTATTATTTAAACAAACCTCTAATTAGAATTACGAATGTACTTCTATCATTAGTTGGCCATGCTAATATATTATGTATTTCTAATTTAATTTTAAATATTTATTACATTTCCTAAACACTATGATTAGCTAAGTTTAATTGGTGAGCCACTTCTGGAGTCGTTCAACAATAATGTTTCTACAAACAGCATTGAAGATCTATATCAGAGTACACTTCAGTGGGTGGATCAGCACTGTACTTTAGTGGATCTAAGGCCAGGTAAGAACTTGAGGTTTACTGCTTTATGCTTCATTGGAGTTGTTTATTCTATTCATAATGTCCTCGTTTGGATTTCCTTATACTATTGTTTCTCAACAAATGTTTTTAGTAAGTGACCATTAGGGTAGACCTGAATGTAGTCCTTTACCACCATTCTCTGTGTCATTCATTTCATATAGAACCATTTTAGCTGTGATTAAGGATTTTTTTACTGTAACTATTTTTACTGGGCATGGTTGTGTTATAAAAGGAAGTAAACTTTCCAGGATGCTATTTAGTGTTTGATAGCTGTTCTTATTTTGATTCAATTTTTTTTTTAGGAATGTTTGTAGAAAATATCAAAGGAACATGCTTGAGTGTATAATATTAAGGCATATTTTAGAACAAAATTTCTACATATCTTTTTAGAAAGGATAGAGGATTATTTGTGCTATAAAGCGATGTCAAGTTGTATGGCTATGTCAGAATACAGCATCTTAAGTGGTTCGAACACCTCTTTAGAATGGATGATGGCACAACCGACAAAGAGTTGTATCAGGTTGCTGTGAAGATGAAAGCTCGAGAAAGGCCACGGAGCAGATAGTATGAAAGGATTTGAAGAACCTCCAGAATATGTAGATGTCTCTAAAACTTGCTGCAGACCAACAAGACTGGACAAGATTAATTGAGCAGACTAAGAAACGCTTAGTGTGTCTGTCATTCCTATGAAGAAGAAGATTGTTTCTATATTCAACTATTCTAGTGTTTTTACATAAATATATAAACTATGATTTTTTTTTTTCTTTGTTTTTGTTTTATCTCTAAAAAAAATTCATCTTGTTGATACAGATGATTACCTAAACTTAGTTTGTGATGTTTGCTATTTCTGTAGGTTGAATGAGGTTTAAAAAACACCAGATTATTGATGCATATTCAAGTAAACTGATCTTGTGCTCCCTCCAGAGTTGTACCTCACATTTTAATTAGCTCAATACCATGAATTATTGTTGTACATTTCCATTTCTTCTTGTGTTAATTTTTAATTATTCAGCTTAGTACAATTATTGTATGCTGATCTACGAAATTTTCTCCCATCACTCCTTTGTATCCATTGATTCTTCAATGGAGAAATCTCTGACAACATATAATGTTATTCCTTAGTAAAGAGATCTGATTCAGGATGTAAATCGTATGCTAGCGCATTCTCGAGAGACAGAATTGGACTATAAACCGTAGGTGTGATATCCGGAGACTGCTTAGAATGATTTTGCTCAAGAAAAAAAAAAATCATGAAACCAAGCATACAATGCTATTCCCTCATCCATTTGATTCCTATCCATAATTTTTTTTTTTTTTTTTTTTATAATATACATGTTATTAATGAATTTCTGTTCCAGATTTAGATTATGTTTTAAGTAATTTGTTTTTTATTCTTAATACAACTATTGAATTTTTTACTGCTCAACATGTTATGATTGAAAAAAAAAATTAACAATTAAAAAATATACCTTATTGTAAATTCTTTATTTCAGAATTTTAACCTTTTTACTGTTCTGTTAATTGTTATCATTATTTTAGTTGTATTAAATGCACTCCGTCATTTGTGCACTTCTACCGAGGTCTTAACCGATCCGGCTAGACTACCAAATGAAGCAAGAGCAGCAGTAGAAAAATATTCTAAGAAGAACAGTTAAGTAAGGTTTACAATATGATTAGTTTTTGTTTTGTTGTTATCTTGTGAATATTTTTTTTTCTCAGTGATTTTTATTAATAAGTATCTGTTTCTTTGTGTAGTATATAGTGGTTTACGCCCCCCCCCCTTTTAATCAATATATTGAGTTAATTCTATATTAAAGAATGAAGATACAAAAAAAAAAAATTATTTTATATTAATTTTTTTCAACCATATCTGTGGTGTAATGATTAGCATTTCTGACTTTGAATTATTTGAGTCCTGGATGCCTGAGAATTAATTGAACTAATAATGTATGTCATCATGATCCACTCAGCCTCATGAAAGTAATTGAGTTGCTAGTTTTGGATATTGAAGTAGCATATGTGCCTTGAAAAAGGAAATGATTGTGGCACTAATTGAATCGAAATCATAGTGGCATTGATTAAACAAAAAATCAAGGTGGCACTGATATCATGGTGGCCCTTGTTCCTTTCACAAGAAGAGGCTGTTTTTTTGTTTGTTTTTTAATGTATATAAATTATATATTTTTATGTTAGTCTCACTTTAATGACTTACTGAATGAATTAATTTAACAACAGTTATTTAAATATTTTCTAACGACTATAGAGTACAAAGGAACAGATCTATTAAAGATTAGTATTTTTATTTTGTCAGTTGACTTAGTGATTTGCTTTTACAGTTTCTTTTACTGTTAAGTCGATATGTTATCACCTACCACATTGATATGTTTTCAGTTTAGTCTTTGTTTCGTTGTTATTGTGATTTTAAAATTAGTTTTAAAAGTGTGCCCACCAAAAAAAAATTATAAAATTAGTAAAATTGTATATCTTGAATATAAAAAACATAACAAAAAAAAAAAAAAAACATAAACTGATAATCAGTTTTGTGTATGTAAGTATTGTAAATAACTTTCACAAATACCCAATTAATATAAGCTTAAGTGCCATATGAATATCATGTAATTTTTGTTATACGGTGTTCTATTTTTATGTCAGTTCATGTTGAGAATAGAGACCATTATGAATTGTATTCCACAGGGATCGAAAATAAAAGTTATCTTTATTCACAATTAATGTAAGCATAACTTTTGGTACTGGTCTATTGTAGGGACTTCACCACCTTACCTTAACCTTATATTTGCCTGTAGTTTTCAATCAGTCCGCAAAATATTTTAATCCTTCTATTTAAAAAGCTGACATTAGCACAATCTGTTCTATTAAATAAATGAACTTTGGATTATCCCTTTTGTGTTTTAAGGCACTATTATAACCTCAGGTAGAACTGATTTTGACTTCCACTAGCTTAAGAAATGAAACAGGGATACTTCTCAGTTTCTTCTATACTGTTGTTGATATGGTAACTACAAACTAGGAGTGGTTTCTGGTGGTAAAATAAGTAAATATGCCTGACCCGTGTTATGTCTGTAATACACCAGTGCATAACATTTTAACTAATTTTATATTGAAGTTTTTATATAATGAAAATATTCATTTTTATCCCATTTTTAAAACAATCACATTTTTAAAAGAACGTTTGCTCAATGGTCACTAGTAAAGTGGCAACTGATAAAAGAAAAAACAGTTCCCATTCATCTTATCCTTGTTGAAGGGTTATATTAAGAAAGCCATTGTTGTTTTATTTTAGTTACCATGGAAACCTGGGTTTCATCTTTGTTCCCTTTAGAAATAAGATGTTCCAATATTTCAAAACATCGCAAAGCCAACATTGTAATTATAACAGCTATTCAGAACTATAACTTTTCTGTTTAATGTGTAACCCTTTATACAGCAAATATACAATCGTTAGTTGCTGTATAATAAACCTTAGAGGCTAGCAGTTTCTGTGCTAACTATGAGCTCATATTATATTGGTCACAATTTGAACATCTTCATTAGCCTTTTTCTATGAAACATGTTCTACAGTAGATTCTCAATAATTCGAAGTGATTGGGACTGTGACCACCTTGAGCTATTGAAAACTTCGGCTATCTCAGTTTGTATGCAATAATGAAAAAAAAAATTGCAGTTCAAAAGTGTTTAATAATAGACATTTACAAAAAACAACCTTGAAATCAAGTCAAGATCTGCTACCAGTACTGGGCCTCCATTGTACCTCTCATGTCAACATTTATTTTTTTCCTTTTATATCTCAACATATTTTTGTTGATGGTAATACTGTTGTGAATTAAATAATTGAAGTCATAAAATTGAAAAAAAAAAAATGTTTTACAAGACTCAGATTCATGATAAACTCGAGCCATCCAGGCTATTGTATATGAAATACTTAAAGGCTTAAAATAGCAAAGGTTATATTAGATGCAGAAAAGGCTTAAAATAACAAAGGTTATATTAGATGCAGATGACATGTGTTACAGACATTGACAGAATAAATCTAAGGAGAAGTAGCACTACCTGTTGGTATAAAAAAATATCAATTATCCTAACCTTTTTCCTATCACCTAAAATAGAACAGTACCAAACCATCTAATGTTTTTTTCATGAAATATTTTAAAATATTCTACCAACTTTAATATTAAAAACAAAAAAATACTGTTCCTATTTTTATGTGATTTATTTTTTCTATCCCTGATATATAAATTTCATCAAAAGTTTGAGGGCTTCATAGTGTACATATGTTGTTCGATATTTATGTAAAATACACATTTTAGCATGTACTATGTATATCAGCGGCCAGATACAATATTTTATCCCTTTTACTGTCTAAAAATTTGTATAATATAACACAATAACTAAATTAATTACAGATTTAGTTATATTTGGTTATTTATTTATTTTATTTACAGATCATTCAGTACCAGACTTCTTCTTTTTTTTTCACAAAAATTCCTTTTCATAGAAAAACTAAAAATTATATTAATGTTTTAGTTAACATTATTATCTTACTCGTAAATTATTTTATACAACATATGAAGGGTGTTAAGCTAAAAGGGAGGAATGTCCATTAATCATAGTTCTGAATTAATCAAGAAATGAAAAGTACAAATTCTATATTCTTCCTCCTTGGGAACAGGTTCTTAAACTTCAAAACTTATGAAAATCTCTCCTTGAAACCACCTCAAGTGATAATTTATAGGACAAGCTAACAGGTGGCTATGAAATCTGTTTCGGTTTTTGCTATTTGAGAATCGTTTAATATGCCAAATTATTTTATCTGATTTTTAATTTCTACATTATGAAATGATTATTTTGTTTGCCCCGACCAAGAGATAACATTGAAACACAATTAATTAAGGAGAAAGCAGATCATGCTTATGTTGATGAATTCAATGAAACTTCCCTTTTCCTACCCTAAGGGGCTAAAGACATTGTCCACTATGCTAAAGTATCCATTCACTTGAAATCTGAGGGGGGGGGGGGTTGGAAAAATCATCAAAACTGTTTATTTCTTTTGTTTTCATTATCTCTATTATTCCAGTGTTTTCTATTATCATTGTTGATAAGAACATTTATAACACATGCCTAATAGTATATATGAGTATGTGTTGTGTAATTATTTAATAGTAATATTTTTAATTTGGATGCTCCATTCATGAAAACATTGCATTATGCGTGAATTTGTCATTAATTGGTACTGAATGTATTGGATTTTGGATTTTTTTTTTTTTTTTTTTTTTTTTTTTTTTTTTTTTACCTTTTGGGTCATTTGTATGAAAATATAACATCACAATTGTATCTGGTTTTTAAAAATAATATAATGATTGTACCAAATAAAATAAATATTGAATCAGGGTTTGAACTAATAGTCTATTTAATTGTACAGTTAACTGATATTGTTATTATTACCTTAATATTACTTTGTTTTACCCTAAAAGTTTTTTGTTTAACTCGATTCGTTTGTGAATGTTTGTACTTTTATTTTTCATTTCTGATTTATATTGCAGCGTATCGTCAATGGGTTACTTGAAAATATAATTTCTTTAAGTAAGCATCGACTTTATTGCGAATGTTAATAAAACTGTAGTTTTATTCTACGACAGAGTAATATAATTACCACATACCTAAAAATATGTATTCATATATCAGAGGATTACAGAACGTAATCTGTAGCTAGTGCCTTGTGTTGCTCGAACTATATTGTTTATTAAGTCCCAATAAATTGTGATCTCTCAAAGCTGGTCAAGCTTTCAGTGTGGAATAAAATATTCTATAAATTGTTTGTTGAAAGGTTTATAATCTAATTTATAAATAAAATTTACAGAATGTTGAAGTATATTTTTTTAAATTTGAATAAAATCTGTTTATAAAATGTGTTCTTTCTCTTTTATTTTATTTTCCTTTACACCCATATTGCTACATTATGTCCAGCCTCACTCTGCAGCAAGCAATCATTTTTAAACAAAACGTTTTGTTTGCAGCTGGCAGAAAGGTCTGGGAATATGCGGAAGTAAGTGGTGGGGGCACACATAGCTGGGAATCTGGTTGCCAAACAATCTGGCCACCAGGCAGGGTTTGAAATCGATAATTAAAAAAAATAATGTTAAAAATCAAATCCGATCAAGATTTTTATCTGGAATTTTTAAAATCTTTTGATGATTTTTATTAAGATCGATTTTGTTTGTTTATTTCGTTTAACGTCACTTTATGCTGCTATGGCTAATCGGACGATGCTACAGTGGGAGTCCTAAATTTTGCCTATCCAGGTATAATTAGGATAGGGATCTTTAACGAGTATGACATCGCACAGGCTCGGGACCCCCATTTTACGTCCCTTCCGAAGGACGGCATAGCTGAGGATTTTTTACTCCCTTTAAAAAATCCTAAGGTCATCTGCCGGGCTGCGAACCCGCGATCTTGGGTTAGGTTGCTATGCTAACCACTACACCACAGGTTACTCCCAAGATCGATTTTTATTTTTGATCATGGATAAAAATCAAATTCTGATAATTATTTTTGAACAAAATTTTTACAATTAACAATAATAATAATTTTTGAGTAATTCCTTTCTAAATCAGAAAGTTGAATTTTCTCCATGATAATATCATGGAAATAATTTTTAAAAAAATATTGTATACAAACATGTTAATCAATTTGTGTGTAAAAGGTGATTTTTATTTTCTGATTATTATTTTTTTGATCGCAATTTAATCATTATTATTTATGCAATACCGTGTCACTCAGTGAGTGATCATAATTTTTAATCAAATCGATAAACATAAAAAATCAATTGAATTTTTATTTATAAATCAGGAATGATTTTTCAATTAAAAATCAAATATAATAATTTTTTTTTTTTTTTTTTTTTTTTCTCGGAACGGCCTTAAAGACCACGCGAACATCATGATTACGAGTTCTTTCATTTCATTTATTTCTCCTTCTCATCCAGTACTCCCTCATCATTTTCGAATGTCTTTGCTTCCTTTCCTCCGTCCAGGCAGTTCCCCTCACCGATCTCCCTCCGCCCACAAGAACTGTAGTTTTCTGTAATTTCTTTCTATAGCTTTCACTGTCCAAACAATCCCGATCCGCTATTCCCAACCTCTTCATTTCTTCTATCACCTGCTTGATGTACGCTGGAGCACTTTTATACCCTCTCATCTTTGAGAAGACAGCCTTATTTAGTCTTTCTGGAGGCATTCTCACCATATGTCCGTAGAATCTCAACCTCCTAATCCTGATCTCTGTTTCTAGGTCTCTTAGATCTCCATAAATTTCTTTGTTAGGCCTCAACCTGTACCCTTCTGGTGTCTTTTGAGGGCCATAGATCTTTCTCAGAATTTCTGATTAATTAAATTAATTAAATTCTGAGAAATATAATAATTATTATATGATTTTTTGGAAAAAATAATTATTGATTTCAAACCCTGGCATTTGGCTTCTTGTTTGCGCCAACCTAAGTACGATTTAATCATTTTCCTCTCTATTTTCACTAATCTATTTTGCTTAAATTATTCGACGTATTTAACAACTTAGCAATGTCACTAATGTTTTTAATAGTCACTAATTGTGACTATAGTTTTTGAAAAATAAATTCTGAAAACAAACTAAATAATTTCGTTTTAATGATAAAAGAAATAAAATAACCGAGGAAAGGAAAAAATGAAATTCTTCAAAAGACAAATGCATTATAATTAATAAATAATTGTACTACTTGTATCAAATCATTACTCTAGTCTTTTTAAATACAAATCAATCTTGTAATAATGAATACAATACTAAAAAAAAAACTCAAAATATTTAATGACGAGATGGAATGGTTACCATTGGCAAATGAGCTCGTGAAACATTAAATTTTCTTTTCAAATACTGTAATTCCGTCAAGAATGTTTTGTTGTGTTTGTGCAAGTGTGCGGAGAGATTGTAGCCAAACAGTCATGACTGGTTTGGTTGCAAACATTTTGTTTGATGCAGTGTGCGGCCAGCCTAAGAATATTGCATTTCAAAACTTGTATTAGTTTTTTTTTTTTTTATTAAGGCAAAAAGCCTTCAAATATTGTGATAAAATAATTAAATTCCATCATGAACCAGTTATTTTCAATCTGCTCTCAATAATAATACAATAATACAACACACATGGAAAAACATCATGTACTATGTACTATCCCTATTTGTTACAAATGTTATCTTAATTTATTAAAATTTTAATTATTTATACAATTAAAGTTTTCAAAATTTGTATTACAGAAAATATTGTAACTTCTATCAATCAAACAAAATGTAATAAATAAAATCAATGAAAATCATACTAGAGAAAAACAGAGCACCTGTTTTAAATTAAATTTCACCTGTAATTTAATGAAAATTAACCAAGAATGATGCTTGAATTTTTTTTTTTTTTTTTTCCAACTTGGTGGCCACCTGATTATAATAATTACAAAAATCCGGACTTTTACATGAATTTTTGGTTTTATTGTTCATTTTAATACTTGTTCTAAAAATGTAATGTAATAACCAAATTTATACTAGGTAGATAACTCTAAATAAACTTTTATATATAAAATATATACAATGGAATAAAAACATAGTAACTAATATCAAAACTTGGTTTTTATTATCATTTAACAAAACATTTTTAAAATGATGAGTTAAAGTCACTTTACATATTTACAAACAAACTAATCGGTAATTATTTTACAAAGGCTTTATTAAATAATTTGTACCCATTCAGAAATAATACACAAAATTTTCATAAAACTTGTGAAAATGACATACAAAGTTCACAAATAAGAAAAAGTCCAATGTCTTTGTCTTTCAAAAGAGCAAATTGAGCAGAATCAGGGCAGCTTTCATTATGATTTCTTAATGCCATATCAAGAGACCATTTAAAATGCTGCAAGGAATCTGCAGAAGGAAATTGCGATTGGCACTTATTACAGGAAATGAGACCGTCACTGATGACTAGAACTGATTTTTCGCAGATGGGACAAATAACTTGATTTTCCCATTCAAAATTAAAATTTGCCTCTTCTTCAGCCAATATTTTATCATACTCTTCAATAAGCCAATAATCTGAAATCAATAAAAATCTATAAGATAAAACAATATAAATTAAATTATAAATTATAAAGCTGTTTTATATCAGCAATACTTGTATTGTGGATATAAAAACAGCTAGGACAAATAAGTAGAAAGAAGGGACATGGTAGACTCCCTTAATTGATAATGGAGGGGAAGGCAAGTGGAAAAGGGGTAAGCCTAGAACATTGCCTAGGTGATGTGGAAGAGGGATCTTCAATATAAGAATGTAGGAGAGAAATAAATAAACATAAACATACCTTCTTCTAACTCGTCTAATGTTCCAAGCTCTTCTTCACGATTATCGACGAACCTAGAACATAAAGAAAAAAAAATGTAGTAAAACAATATTAAGCACCCTGGAGATTAGAAATAATAGAAAATGCAAGAAAAACACTAATTGCAGTTCAAGTAATTGATTGAACTAATACCAACAAAGAAATTTAAATGCATTAAACATTATAAGAAATCATTTAGTTTAAATGAAGGGGGGGGGGGGGGACTGCTCCTGGTATTAACAGCTTTAGGATACTAAATTCAAATATTTAGATTCAGCATACACATGTAGTTATAAAAATTAAAAGAAAAAACTATGTATATCAAACTATTTTTCTGATGAATCTGTGTAATGAAATTCAGCCAAAACGAAGATTGTCTTATAGATGTCAGTCATGATAATAGAAGATATTGTTTCTGTGTTTAAACTAAAAGAAACAAGGGAAATACATTGTGTTTCACTGGAACCACCAAACAATTATCCTGTTACTACAATATGTTCTTTGACACTCCCACTGTATTAAACCACATTAGGTCTAATATGGATTCCAATTAGAATTATTTTACTGGCTTGAGTGAGATTCTGACGAATGAGGGTTCATAACATTTCAACATTTTATAGGAGTCTAATACAGGATTAAACGATACCAACAACACAAAACTAAAAATATTGTTAAAGATAGCAACTACTGTACTACATAAATACCATCTGAAGAAATATAAAAGCACAACCTATATGAAATGAAAAAATAATCTTTATTTTGGGACATGTGCAATAAGATGGTACAATGGTCTGATTTATATAATTTCAGACAATTTTATTTTTATAAGTAGAACATGAAAGTGGAGTAAATGGTAGATACAATTACACATAAAAATTTCATTATATATAATAACATAATAAGAAGAAAGAAAATAAGAAAAGAGAAATAAAAATAAATTGAAATTGAAAAAATAAATGAATAAATAAATAAAAAAGAAAAAGAGATTAAAAAAAAAAAAAAAAAAAAACTATACGTAAGTAAGTTGATTGGAAAATATATAGTGTTTATGTGAGATGTGGTATGTGTATATCTGTATATGGGTGTGTATGTTAGTATACACACACATCACACACAAACCCTTCTGTACACACTAACATACACATATAAAATGTCATATCAGAAGATAGTAAATGGAGTATTTACCTATTTTGTTATACAGGAAAATAACTGATTAAAGTTAAAACAAATTTGAATTTACTTCATCGGCATTAGATTTACTGAATTAGGCCAAATTAATGTTTAATTAATACTCATATTTACAAGCGTCTTACAGGGATGTAAGGAAATATTGGAAAAGGAGTGGTTTGAATGAGCTTAAGAAAGGAGCATGTCCAATTTCAGAACGGTGAGTGTTCCAGAGGGTAGCAGATCTGGCTAGGAAGGAATGTTGGTATAATGTTGATCGATGGAAAGGCGAATATTGTTCAGAGGAACATAATCTTGTTTTGGAATGGGAGTTAATGGAATAATTGAACTTTAACACATATAAATGTAGAATGGGTGATGGTTATTGGGACATTCTCATGGCCTCAGCTAAAATAAAATAAAAAAATTTAATTTTTAAAGTTGATTAAAATTTTATTATTTTTGAGTTTTCTATTATAATATACCTTTTATTTATTAAATTACCAGGAGGGCCAATTTTTTTTCTATTTACCACTGTTTTGAAGTATTTTATTGAACTTTTTGAAAAATGCTCTTGACCGTTACTCTTTCTTTAAACATTTTTTTTTTCATATTATAAAATTATTAATGTCCTCAAATGAATAAAACTAAATAATTTAAATATAATTAAATGTTAAACAAATATAAAAATGATAAGATACAATGACAATGTCGATTTTTTTAAAGTTTTGTTCTTATTTTGTACTTGAGGGGATAAAGAGCTGTAATTATTCTCACTATACTTTTTCCATATCTAAAAATAAGAGATTGTGTAACATAGTCATAACATAACATAGTCACAAAATAACATAGTCACATTAAACAAAAATCAATCATCTTTATTTATTTTTTTGAACCATTATATCACTCATTTTAATATTTTTTATTGTGTGACGGTCATGAGAAAACACAACACACTGTCCATTTAACGTCTATACAACTGGAATGGATAAAAACAGATTAAACATATGAACAAAATTAATACACATAATGAGGAACCTCCCATAATTTAATGTTTATTGCATCACCAGAGCCTTACCTAAACGGCTAGTTAGTTGTGTACATCTAAAAATAATCAAATATGGAGTCCAAAACTTTAAAAAAATATGAATCATTTCAAAAAAGTGTGACGGTCGTGAGTAATAAAAAGTAAAAGGAAGGAGACACCCTGGATTGATGAAAATCTTAGAAAATACACTAAAAAATGTCTATCAAACACATCACTTATGGAGATAACGTCATGAATTACTATGAAAATAAATAAACAAGTTTTCTTTCTAAAAAATAAATACTTAAATAACTTCCATGAAATCTCACTTTATAGGTAGCGACAAGTGACGGTCATGAGCTTATAAGCCTTTTTATAGCTATAAAAAAATAACAAAAATATTTTTCGATACTAGGCTGTATGCACCAACTTCAAGGGATCGATTTGCATTCAAATTCACTAAAATTATTGATTTGAAAGTTTTAGTTCCAACTTAAGTCCAGCAGGACAGTGAAAAATTACTGCCATGAGAATGGCCCTATTAATGACATGGTAAAGGAAAGAACTCAGAAAATATTGCCTACAGGTGGATGTGTTGAGCCATTCTAAGGTAGTATAAACGTGTGAAACATAGAACACCACAAGGATCCGAAAACAAATCATACCAAACTGTTCATATTTCATTTTAGCCTGTATCAGAGACCCATAGAGAGGTCCCCATACACCACACAGCCATAATCAAACTGAGGAAAGATGAACGAGGAAACCAGGAGTTTGTGAGTGGATTGGGGAAGGAATGTCAGGTACAATTTAATAGTTTCAGGGTTTTAATTACGATTCAATATACATTACATATATATTATGAAGGTCAAAAGATGTTCATACTGTATCGGCCGATAGAAAACAATTTTAAGAAATGGCCATTTCATTCTGAATATACACAGTAACTAAAAAAAACAAACAGGCATGGTTTGAACAGTAGGAAGAAAAGGATATTTTATCATATTGATACTGACAGATAATTTACCTGCAATAAGTAAACTAAGATTTAAACACAACAAAGAAAAAAAAAAAGATTACACCATAGGCAAATAAGAGTAAGATTCAGTACCGAATTGTACCTTCCTAGAACAAGGGTCACTTAACCTTAATAATAACTGTATAAAAATTATTACAATTCATTAACTAATTCCACATAACACTGGAAACAACCAATACTTTAGTAACATGAATTGAATTATAACATAAAGACTGACATACTGGGGCAAGTGACCCTTACCTGTTATTATAGGTACTGCATGTGAGAGATTTAACTTCTTCTTTCAGGATTCCGGTTAATGTACATTGAATCTCATCTTGATCTTTCAAATTTCTGAATTTTTCAAGCAGAGCACACCTATTAGCTCTAATTCTTGCATGACATCGCTGGAAATGAGTTTACATTAAAGATAAAACTTTATTTAAAAAAAAAAAAAAAGTTCTCACAAATAAGATGATACTTACTTCCCGTAAAATATCTCGAAATTTGGGAGATTCACTCCGTTTTTTATACAAAGCATTTCTTTTTCTTATCCTGTCATCCAACTTAGGGCTTACCAGAATACCCGCCATTTCACCAAATGAATAAATACCTAATCCAACGTTTTCTATATAATCATAAATATATTTCAAATCCTGATGATATTTGTAGAATTAACAGAATTTTTAATAAATAATATTTATTGATTTTTTAAAGCAAACAGAATTTTCTTTGAGTAAATTTAGAACAAATATGTTCTTTTGTTAGGTTGCTTGAACTGCTATTTTCAGGTAGTGCCAGAAAGGTTATATTATCCTTTAAAGTTGCTCTGGTTTAGAAAGTCTCTGTTGTACGTTAGTTCGCTAGGAGAGTTTTATTCTTGAAGAACTTAGTGCGAATGTTAATGTCTTACAGTTATTTTGTCCTAGTACTTTCATGATGGCTGGGATATTTGATATTGAACTTCATGAAGAAGATGTTAATACTCCAGACTCAGACGATGATACAATCGAAGTTGAAGAGGTGTTTATATGGAATATATTAACTATTTTAAATGCATGGATTTTTTAAAATTGTGATATATTTTTACGTTATAACAATGCCATTTGTTATTGGTTTATTTTTACGGTCCATACTCTTATATAAGTGAACTTCTATAGTGGACAGATGTTTTGTTTCCTACCTCAAGATTTGTTTTCAGGAATGGACCTGTACTAAGCAATTGTTTGGCTATCTTTTGAAATATATCGTTGCTGTTAAAATTCAATGTTTTTAAAACTTAGGTTACCATTTTTACAATCTTTAACATGTTTTATTTATGTAATTTTAATTCTTTTAAGATCAGGATTTTCCTAAGTGTAGTATTTGCCTGGAAATGAAACACAAGAATTCAATTTTTGAGTTTTTTTCTTGGAATGATACCACTTGTATACTGGTTGAAGTGCTATAATTCATATTTGTGTACAATAAGGGTTTCTATGTTTTTCTTATGCTAAATGCACCAAGGACAATTTTTCATTATTGAAATTTAAACAGTGCAATCACTTCAAAACTTAATAGTTTTTACTTAGTATGTCAATGTATAAGACAAACATTTGAATAATTGTACTGTTACACACATGTTCAAAATTTGTTGTTGGCAATTTTATTTATGCAGGATCATGCTGATTTACAAAAAGTTTGTTAATAATTACATTGATAAAACCCTTCTTTTATATCTGATTTTATCTCTGATATGTCTTAAGCTCTTTCATTTTTATTTTTTTTTAGGAGGAAATGAATTTAAATCTTAATTCATAAATTATAAATTAAGTGCACTTGATCACTGTGAGTGATCTAAATTTTAGTAATTGTATCCTTTAGTTCTTTTTTGTATGATGTTTTCATCTTGTTCACATGATGGTTGACAGTTCAAGAAAATCATCACGATTGTTGAAACTTATAAGATTTCCATCTAATAATGTTGTTTTATTTTGTAATGAAACAGCATATTGTATCACATACATTGTTAATTTTGTTTTGGATTCCATTTTTAAAAATAAATTGTTTCTAAAGGGTATTAAGCTATCTATCCTGAAAATTATATAGGAGTTAATTTACCTGGTAGCTACTCTTTCCCTAGTTCTGGGGAGTGAAATTGTATAAAATGTGAAATGATGTATAATCTTATATTATTTTTAAATATCTTATGTAATTAGTAATCTATAATTACCTGGCCTACATTCTTAAACAGATTACTTTCCTAGTGAGAACTAATAAACTCACATAAATTACCATATAAATCACCGATCCTCCTGACAGGTCCTTCTTAAGTATTTTTATTTATCTTTTGTTTGAAGGGTAATTTTTTGTTCTTTCTGTTACAATAATTATATTTCTGTAAGTCCTAGTTTAGCTCCCAGTGGTTTTTATATTTTAGGCAATGTATATATATATTTTTTATGGTTGTTATTTAGTGGTCAAATTTTAAGCAGCCATTTGTGCAGTGGTTTACAACCCAAATGAGTTTTGAGCAAGTCGTGTTAGGTATCTTTTCTTAACCATTCTTTTAAGGTTTCCGTTTATAGTGTTGGTCTCTGTAATTATCCTTGGTGCAGTGTTATTAGAGATATCTTTGCTGTTTATAGTTTCTGTTGAAGATTGTGTTAAAGACTGTTGACCATTTATTATCTATAATGTTTGTCTGAGATAAGTCAGGATGAATGAAGCATTCCATTATGTTTTATTTTTTATTTTCTCTCTTACATTTTAACAGACAAAAGAGTCAGTTTGTTCATTCCTATTCAATAAAATCATTCATATTTAATTCATGGTATATTGGCTCAATGTGCCTAATTTTTATTTTATGAAAAACAACTGCATTGTCAGTGGTTGACAGTGTTTTGTTTTGTCTTATGTATTTAAGCTAGTGAAAATTTAATGAGAATGATTATGTTATTACTGAAATTTTAACATTTAAAATCTGCTGTTTTTAATAGAATTTATTTGAACTAAATATTTTAACCTCATTTTATTTAGTTTTAGACATTTTCATTTTTATAACTTTTTTTTTTTTTTACACCTGATTCTGACCATAATTTCCATTACACTCAGAGCATGAGAGGTCAAAGTTGAAATGACTCGAGATAAGGGTCCGAAAGAAGATATTTATTATCTCTCAGATCAAATCAGTAAACCAGTTTGTTTAAAGTAGTACAATTGCTCTGTACGGATTTATATAGTAACAATAGAGTATCTTATCTGAGAAGTAAACATCAGCCCTTTCTTTTATTCAGAATCTTATTGTGTTGTATTATAAATCAACAGTATTCAAAGTTTGAATGTTTTCTTTTTTCTAAAATATCTGGGAATATGCTTCATCTATTGTTAAACTTAATTCTTTAGGATATAGTTAACATTATGCTTTGCATTAAGTAATTTATATAATGCATCACATTTTTGGCCACCAATTTTATTTTCAAGAGATACTCTCAGAGCTCCACTCGATAAATTAAAGTGATTTGAATACTTGGCACTAGCTGACCACACTCTCCTATGGTCAAAAAATCTCTACCTTCATGGGTTGTCGAGGAATTTTTTTTATAAATAGAATCGAATATATGTTCTTTCAACTGTAAGAAACAGACCTACCCTTCATGTTGTTTGTCAGTAATAACTCCCTATGAAGTTAACTGATGATTTTAATTTTAATAAAATAGGTGTAAATATATATATATATATATATATTAATATATATATATATATATATATATATATATATATATATATATATATATATATATATATATATATATTTTTTTTTGCATTGAAAAAACTGAAAACAATTTTGTTTCAGGGGGATTATGATCAGGAGCCTAACTTAAATGATATTTTGGAGTAAGTATCTTATACATATATATTTTTTTAATCATTATTTGAATCATCATTATTTTTTCTTTTTATCATTCATAGTTACCCTATGAAAGGTATTTATTATTTTTTTAGGGTCTATCACTAATTGCGCACTACTTTTATTACAATAGTAAATTATTACCATTATAATCAATCAAGATGAATCACTGATTCATAATTTAAAAAAATATATATATATTGAAGAAATAAAATATTTAAGAGAACAAAAATTAAAACACAACAAAAGAATAATAATAATAAAAAGTAGAAAATCCGATTATATTTTCCCCTCAGCTTCTTTTTAAATTAACAACAAAGAAGGAGGTTATATTTATTTATACATGTTTCATAAGTATCGACATACTGCTTAGGAACAATAATAAATTATTTAGTTAAATATGTCACCCAGATTCACTCAGAAAACCTTGTTACCTTCAAAAAATTAAATTTTAGAGAAATAGAACTGACTGAGAAAAAATAAGAAATAAAACTGACTTTTTTATATTTTTCAAAGAACTTTTTCATTCGTCTTCCTATTTATCATTAAATTTTTTATGATGCTATTAAAATCGAAATGGAATAAAATTTATTTTTATATAATTTCCTGTTTTTCAATAAAACTTTCCAACAAAGTTTTCTAATGAGGGTGACATTATATAATGATATTAATCCATTGTATATGCTAGAATGTGGAAGTCGTTTATTTGTTCTCTTTATTTTAAACAAAAGAATAATATGGAATATTTTTGCAGATTCTAAAAATATACTTTTTATTTTTACAATTCAAGTTCAAACTTTAACAATATCAAGTTACCTTTGCTTCTTTTAGATTGGGTTAGTGCAAAAATAATGGAGGTTTTGAATATTGATTTTGTTTAGGCCAGCAAATCTTTGTTGCCAGGTAAACAAAGATAATCCTCCAGTCTAATAGAATAATAAACAATGGTTATTAATGTTTTCTTCAAATTTATTTTTACGAGTTCTAACTTGTTCGGAGTGCAGCCCAAACTGCAAATAATATCAATGTTGTTTGGTGCGAAAGAAGCATCAGTGAATGTATTTACTCAGATCATCTGAGATTTTGATCTCAAAGTCTAGGAAGGTCAGGTAGGCCTATTGTTGATCATGGCCAACTGAAGGCTTTGGTAGAAGAAAACCCTTGTAAACCTACTCGGGACTACTATATTTTTATCCAATTTAAACCAACTATTAGTTGTTATAAAAGTTATGAATTTCGCTCAAATTTTAAGAAATTAATTTCATTTTTTTACATCTTATTGAACAAACAAAAGAGAAGAAATGGTTATAGCGAAGCTGAGGGTTGATCATACTCGCCTCATACATGGAAAAACCATACCGAAGTGTGTTTTGCAAGACTCAGCAAAACTTAATAAGTCCTTTTCACTAAGATATTTTATTTTTTAATCTTTCTTCAGTTCATTGATTGAAAACTTAAATCTATGTATAAAAAGAAGTATTGAAAATACATTTAAGTAAAGGTAAAAAGTGTATGTATGCGGAAAAATAATTAATAAAATATTTATTATGTACTTTTTACTGCAGATTCTGTTTAGTCTATATGGGTTATAGTCTCATCTTGCCCAGATTAGCAGAACTCAATTTTAGAATTTATTTTTTAAAAAGTCAAAAGAAGTATCACAACCGCTTCTCCTTATGACTTTTGAAACATTAGCTCGTAAGTGCACCCTATACATTTGACTTGTATTGGTTGATTCTTAGCTCAGAGGATAATCCATTAGATGAATAAAAATTGTACACTTTTATCAGTCTATAGAGACATTTTCTTTTACTGTTGACTTCCTGAATTACCTGAAAGATTCCTATAATGATGCTCTAAATGCCGCATTAATGTAAATGAAGTTCATCGAGTTAAGTGCACGTTTTTCTATCGAGAGTTTTATTATTGGTTTCTTTTATCTTAAAGGTAATGCTGAAAATAAACACTTAATTTTTAGTATAGTTTGATAATCACATAATTTGTACATATCAGAATACATTAATCACTTTTAGTAATGTTTATTTGTTCTTATAGATCTGAAGATGTGGAAACTGTTCAGTTATCCGAACAAAATGTCAACTCTGGAAAAGAAAAAGCGGGTCCGAAGGATTTTGAGCTAACAAAAGTGTTGGGTAAAGGTGGATATGGGAAAGTTTTCCAAGTAAGAAAAATTACCGGAAAAGATTCCGGTACAATTTTCGCCATGAAAGTCCTGCGAAAGGCTTCAATAGTTAGAAACCAAAAAGATACTGCTCATACTAAAGCAGAACGCAACATTCTAGAAGCTGTGAAGGTATATTGATAAACTTACAATTTTATAATAAAACAATATTTGTTCTGTCTTTATATTTATATATTATTTTTACAGCATCCTTTCATCGTAGACCTCATGTATGCTTTTCAAACAGATGGAAAATTATACCTCATTTTAGAATTTTTGAGTGGGGGAGAATTATTCATGCATTTAGAAAGAGAAGGGATATTCCTAGAGGACACTGCTTGGTTAGTTTTGGTATTTTTTAAGATTTTAGGAAATTATTTAGTATTTTCCTATCTCTCATTATTTATTTGATTTCATTTTAGTTTTTACTTGTCCGAAATAATATTAGCCCTGGAGCACTTGCACCGACAAGGAATAATTTACAGGTGAGCAAAATTATTTTTTTTCCTTTTCTTGTTTATAGAAAAGGTTCAAATTTTTTTTATTTTGCTATTATACTCTTTACATATCCTAAAACTCCTCATCTGGTATGGAAATGTTGGGTTATCTGGAAGTTTTCAAACTGTTTTATCCACCTAAGTTTAGAGAATATTGTCTTCAAACGGTTAATTTAAAGAAGAAAATAAGAAAGCCTGCATTGTTTTCCAGACTGCCCAATATATAATTATGCATGTTTATACATTTATACGTATTACTGTTACTGGTATTTGTGGGAACATTGCTCTGACAAGTGAGTGTATTGCTCCTTTTTGCCAACCCCTGATGTCTACAAAGAATTTGTTGCCCAGTCCCAGCTAGGATGGGAGTGTCAATATTACTTCTTTGGGACCCCCTGAAATAAATTATAACCTAACCAGGTGGAAATATAATACACGATCCAAACCGGGCCCCCTGTGTTAATTACTAATAAAACAAAAGATATTCATTTTAAAATGTGACCACTTAAAAAAAAAAAAACATAACAATGCTTTAGTTTGAAAGAATAATTTTCAGTTTTTTTGTTGTTGAATGTTTTCTTTTCAATGGAGAAAAGTTCGTAGTTTCCAATGTATGAATTTTAATCTTTGCCAAGATATTAGACATTTTATATCTTATTCTATTCCACTAATCCCTGTTGAACAGATCAGCTACCTAGGACTCCACTTGGACAAACGTATTACTTGGAATCCACATACAAGACTAAAACAACAAGAAACTGCCCGTCATTACAGACTACTTCAACATTTACTAGACACACATTCAAAGCTCCCAATTAATTACAAAAGACTCATTTACATGACAGTGATTAGACGTATTTGGACGTACGGAGTTGAGCTTTGGGGCTCTACTAAACCATCCAATTCATCTCGTATCCAATCTTTGCAATCCAAAATCCTTCGAAAAATCCTCAATGCTTCTTACTATGTGACCAATAAACTTATCCATAAAGATCTTAATGTTCCATATGTTTCTGATTTAGCCCAAACCAGATACCTATCCTTCCATAGTAAGCTTCATAACCACTCCAATCCACTAGTCTCCCAACTTGCTTCCTCCTTCATCCCTTATAATCCTCCGAGGCGTCTGAAAAGAATATGGCCTAGAGATCTTTTAGTGTAGATTTTATTGAAGTGCTACTAGTGAGTAGTTCTTCACAAGTTATTTACATGCCATTGTATTCACTGTCAACACATTTACTTGTTGTATATTATTTTGTACAGTTGTAAATATCAATAAATGGAAAAAAAAAAATATCTTATTCACCCTACTGACTAAAATTTTCTGTTAAAAGAATTTAATTTCTTGATTATACAGGCAGTCCCCATGTTTAGATCAGGTTTTGTTCTAAATTATTTATGTCTATGTTAAATCCTTTTTTAAGCCTAATCAGAAAACCGCTGATCAATTTCAGTAGGAAAACTAAAAAAAAAAAAAAACCCTACACAACAAAATAAACAATACTAGTTCAATTTACAATTATAGTTAATTTTATGAATTATAATAAATATTATTTACATTATAATCTAGCCAAGTAATAAAGATAATAATACACAACTTATAATTAAGAAAGATAAACAAAATGATAATAAGATTACTTTTGTGATGTAATACAAAATAAAACTTTTATTTACAACTTTATGTTGTGAAAATGTTTACACTACTCTAATTTATATACTATTTTGTAATTTATAGAAATTAGTTTGTTTTGTTTTTTAAATCTTTAAGTAATATGTGTTTTGTCCATTTGTGTTTGTATCTTTTTAGAGTTTTCTTGT
Organism: Euschistus heros; assembly: GCA_003667255.2. NCBI lineage: Eukaryota > Metazoa > Arthropoda > Insecta > Hemiptera > Pentatomidae > Euschistus > Euschistus heros. The sequence goes on along the minus strand of RCWM02000208.1, from coordinate 1,435,579 downwards.
TGTAATTACCTATTTCTTGGATATATGGGTTTTCAGTTATAGCAGTTGATTTGAAAAATAAGTTTGTTTGGGACTGAATGTGTTGTTTGATTGTGGGTAGATTGAGATCAGTGAGCATAGTGGCAATTCATGTGTATTTGGGGTAATTATTTATGATTCTCATACAAATATTTTGTATAACTTCCAGTTTTCTGTCATTTGTGTTACATATATTACTCCAAACAGGTGATGAGCAGGTTATCATAGGTCTGATTACAGATTTTTAGAGTATTAATTTGTTTCGATTGGATAAATTAGAGTGCTTATTGAAGTATAATTTTACTTGCTTATAAGTAACATTTTACTGATTATATTTTTTATTTTGTTACATTTTTTATTTACATGTGCTGTAAATGTGAGGGATAGATCTAATTCTACACCAACATATGTTGCTGATTGTGCCCAAGGGATATGGTAGTCTTCTATAGATATATAGTGGTCTATTGTAGGTCTGCGTTTTGTGAAAATTTTTGCTATAGATTTGTTTTGGTTAATTTTGATTTTCCATTTCTTCCTCTTCCATACTTCTTCTTTGATAGCCCTACAACCTTCCATAGTTCGAGCTGCCAGTCTTCTCTGGCGTATTTATTATTTCAATGATGTCTGATCGAAATGATGAACATTTCAAGGTTTCATAAATTTTTTGAGGTTTTGAAAATGTTACTAAATCTTTTCACTGAACATTGTAGATGTACTGATATTCCCCTGGATTTGTTTTAATTGAAAATTAGGGTACAAAAACTATGGTATGAGCCCGAAATAAAATGGCAAATAATCTCTATTCTACTAAAACATGACTTTCTATTAGAATAACAAAAATGTACACCAAAATGATACAACTGTCTGGCTGCATTTATATATTTTGTTTGATATAGTAATTTTATTACTTGATTTCCCAGAAGCTAATACATATCTTCAACTAACTGATGTTTGGCTTTTAGTAGCAATGGTCTTGTTTTAAATTCTGTTAAAAGGAGCCTTTGCTCTAGGATGCATTTCATTTCTCTAATATTAAAAATGAAAAATATTTTTCTTTTATTATCAAGAGTAAAAATTAATTTATAATAATAACATAATTAGATGTCACAAAACTATTTCCATCAAGACTATCAGTTCCAAGGAATCAATTTCGGATCAGCGATTTTCGATTCCAATTCTATTCTCTGGAATCGAGAATTGATATTTGGAATCGACACATCCCTAACCTAAACTTTTTTGCTTATATTAATGTGAACACTAAGAGGTGGCTGATATCACTTCTTTTTTTTTTAATATTTATGAATATTTTATAGTTTAATGTTTTATTATTATTCATTTTTCAGAGATTTGAAGCCAGAAAATATTTTACTGGATGCCCAAGGTCATGTGAAATTGACTGACTTTGGGCTGTGCAAGGAGCATGTTGTAGAAGGAATAATGACCCATACATTTTGTGGAACCATTGAATATATGTAAGCATTTTATTTATTTATTTTTTCAATTATTATCGGACTGCTGTTTCCAATTCTGATGGAGAGCTCCTTCCTCATAGCATTCCGATTTATTCTAAGTGCATAGGGAAGATGACTGCAGGGTGTGAAACATGACTTCATTTCTCTATTATTAGAAATGAAAAATATTCTCTATTGATTCCAGTGTGTGAAACGTGACCTTTATGTTAGTGTAGTTGAGTTGTGTACTGTTCTGAGTGCGTTAGTGCTGAACTCAGAAACCAGACGTGTTAATTCTCTTTGTACCAAGCCCAGCTACCCTTCCTCATTATAATATTTTATTTTCATTGATATATTTTAATTAGAATTACCCGTCACGACTTAGCATGCTCTCATAAGTGAAGAACACATAGAATTTTAACTTATCATTGAAGTTTTATTTATTCTTCGATAAATTCTTGTATTGTAGAAATCATGAAAAATGAAGAAAAAAAAAATCATATGACATCCATAAAAACGTTTTGAGTTTTGTCACCCGATTTTATCAGAATCATCTTATTATTAGGGTTTCCAGTTCTAGAAAGTGCTGTGTATAATTGACTGTGAGAGAAACAATCATTCAAAGATCTACTATGACGTATTTGTAAGTCTGGCTCTACGATTTGTTAATCAAAATACCAAAAGATACTTTAATTTGAAATTTTAATCGTTTGAATTGAAATGATAGATGAGTAGGAATCATTATGATTCTAGGAATAAATGCTATTTCTTCTCTGTTCCAGTGAGAATTATAACCTCAATAATATTTCCATGCAAAGCTGTAATTTTTAACTTGCTACCATTGCACAGATTAGGTGGTTGAAGTTCACATTAAAATATTATTGGACATCCAATTTTTAATTGTAATGTATTGGTGTTGATGATCCCGTTGGACAGAGATTATTTACTATATTATTAGCAATTTATCAATTGATTTTTAAACTTCACTGGGATCCACATGTCACATCACATATTTATCTCTTTTTTAATGACAATTTCATTTAAAATAAGTAAATTTTACTATCTATTTCAAGTTAAAAGTTCATACTGTTCTTTAGAAGTATTTTCTTTTTACTTTTTACCACATAAGTCTTTTCATAACACCTTCCTTTGAATACTAGACTTTAATTATTTAATATAGCTAGATAGTTGATAGGCCATAATGAAATTTGGTACAAATAAAGCTTATTATAATTTTTTTTTTCAATATATATATTATATTAAATCTTACATTAATGCTCAAACAGATCTTAAGCCAATTTGGATTATCTGGCAACAAATCAGAATGGCTAACTGAATCTTGAGGAAGGAGAAGCCTAAATAGTTCCAAAAATGAAAAAGGACAACATATGTTGATTAAATATTATGTGACAATATTATAAGCCATATAAGGAAGCAGTTGTTTTTGTACACTTTCCTCGAGGTCTTATTTCCAACAGCTTTAGTTGAAATGAATGCAGGACCTGGCTATCCTTAAGCAGTTCTTCATCAGGATATATATAATCACAAGGTTTTTACTGAAACTGAATTTACCTTACCTGATTGGTAAGGTTGTAAGTTACTTATGTTTGCAGAAATATTCAGAAAACATAAGTAATTTACGTTTAGAAGTGCTTGTCCTATTGATGAGGTATTTATAGTTTACAAATGCTATCCGCTGGTTCTAAAATGAACCGTGCATACTTTTGTAATAAATTTTCTGACTTAAATACTATGTTACTCCCCTATAACATATTTCAATTGGGGATGTACTTGTTTAATTACATTTCGCATATTAGTTTATAATTTATTTTAAAACCAGGGCTCCTGAAATCTTGACGAGGAGTGGACATGGGAAGGCTGTCGATTGGTGGTCTCTAGGTGCCCTCATGTATGACATGCTTACTGGAGCTGTAAGTAATTGTTAATTTTAATTTTATATAAATAAACAATTGTGAATTATGTTTTTGTAATGAAATAATTATACATTTCAGCCACCATTCACGGCCGAAAATCGTAAGAAAACAATTGAAAAGATTCTGCGTGGAAAACTCATTCTACCTCCATACTTAACACCAGATGCCAGAGACTTAATCAGAAAATTATTGAAGGTTTGATGAATAACTTTTATAAGTTATCTTTTGGTTATTACAATATATTAAGATATAAATATACCAATAAGTAATTTTTATTACGGTACAATCTCGATTGGTTTTTATGTACAATCTCATTAATAATTCGATACATATGGGACCCGGGGGGTGTCAGATTACCCAAAATGGCAGATTATTTGATGTAAAGAAAAATGAATTAAAAAATATTTAAAACTTATTCAGAAAAAAAAAAAAAAAATGGCATAGGGTAAATAGTAACCTCTGAAAAATAATTGGAACTTTATAAAATTCATTTGTATGTTCCTACTTATAAAGCTGTTGGAACATGATTTAACATAAAAGTTTTCATTAATATCACTAAAACACGAATGCAAAAATATATTATATATATGTACTAGTATCCCCATCGTGGCTTCGCCACCCTCCATTAGTGAAGATAATTTCAACTAAAAATTAATGTTTTAATTTTTTATCGATGAGATTCTTGTATTTTAGCATGTGGTTCAGCATTATTTCTTCAGTGATTTTTTCACGCATAGCAGTAATTATTAATCTAGTTATAATCGCACTGATTAGGCGGTTGAAGATTACGTTAAAACACTATTAGACATAAATTTTTTAATTTTAATGTATGAATTGGTAATCAAGATGGATAAAGACTATTAAGAAACTCTTGCGGAAAATGAACTGCATTATCAGTGCTTACGACATAAGGCCCGTGGATCATATTTTTACACACAATATAAAAAAACAAAGGATCGACATTGTCATTTAGTAATAATTTGTATTCGGCAGAAATAACTTTATTGATTTGATCTGGTTGGATGTTGATTTCGAACTATAAAAGTATATGACAGTGTGGCAAACCTTGGTCCTGCCTCTCAACATTGTACATTTAAATTTTAGTTACTGTAAATTTTACCATTGCAAAACCTTCCTAGAATTATAAAAATTATTTTTTTAGATGTCGGTACAGATAGGTTGAGTTTACCATTGTTAACTCTATTGTGGAATGGCGCTATACACAATCGGTCGATTTTCAAGCTTCACTGGGATCCACATATCGCACACCATATTTAAATCTTTTTTAATAATTTTCTTTATAGTTTAATAAGTAAATTTTATCATCGATTTCAAGCTCTTTTCTAACCTCTCGCGTAGAATGGCACTCGCCACCTATCGGTCAATTTTCCAACTTCACTGTTGTCCACATATTTTCTTTTTTAAATAAAAAATCAGTAGATTTTAATATTGCTAAACCTTCTTGGAACTATGAAGACGATGTAGTTAATATTTAGTACAGATTGGTTCAGTAGTATTCGTGGTTAGTGATCACAAACGTAAAATGGCTTGTCCTTTTATATAATAGTATAAATTATTATTAAACTTTCTAATTGAAAATCTTTCAAGAACTATGAAGATGATGTAGTTAAAATTTGGTTCAGATAGGTTCACTGGTTTTACTAAAACGCTATTGTCGCTTGCCACATATTTATAGCTTTTTGGATAACAATTAAATTGAATTAAGTAACTTTATTATCAATTTCTAGCTATATTTAACACCAGATCATTGTAACCTCTCTTTTTGCTCTTTTTGCTCTTGTTGCTTTACTGCACACCACATATTTATCGCTTTTTAAACAGCAATTTAATAGAAAATATGTAAATTTTATTATTGCTAAACCTTCCTTGAACTATGAAGATGATATAGTTATATTTGGTACAGAATAGTTCTATAGTTTTCGCTGTTAGTGATCACGAACGAAAATGGCTTGTCCTTTTATATATAACTTCATCATTCCCCCTCTCTCATAAGTGAAGATCTTAGATAATTTTAACTAATAATTGATTTTATTGATAAAAATCTTGTATTAAAGTGAACAATTGAAAATTATATTATTGATGATATTTTCACGCATAGCAGCCATTATTAGCTTGGCTAAATTTAGATTGATTAGGTGTTTGAAGATAACATAAAGCATAATTAGACATCCAATTTTCAATTTTAATATATGAGTTGGTAATCCAGATGTACAGAGACTATTAAGAAACTGCATTATCAGTGCTTACTACTAAAGGTTCAAAATTCACATTTTTACACACAATATTGAACAGCTGAGGATCGGCATTTTGATTTGTAATAATTTTCATTCGACAGAAATAATGTTATTGATTTGATCTGGTTGGGTTTTTAATTTCTAACCATAAAAGTATGAGGTAGGGTGGCAAAACCCGTTTCTAACACTCAACATTGTACATTTAAAGTTTTATTGTTGCTAAACCTAGAACTATGAAAATGATGTAGTTAAAATTTGGTATATTTCACTCCATATAGCTGTTTTTATAACAATTTAATTGAAAATAAGTAAATTTTATTATCAATGTTCACCTCTATGTAACACTGTGCCTTTTAACCTTTCATGTAGATGGCAATTGCCGCCATTTTTGAACTTCACTGTTATCTACTTATTATTCATTTTTCAATAAAGAATTAGTTGAAAATCATTACATTTTACTATTGCTAAACCATCCTATAAAGATGATGTAGTCAAAATTTGGTAGAGATTGGTTCAGTAGTTTTTGGCGGTTAGTGAACACAAACGAAAATTGCTTGTCCTTTTATATAATAGTATAACCTTAAACCGCCATATGGAGCTAACAGATAATTGTTACTTGCAGATAATATACAAATAATATTGCGACTATAAATTAAGGTATAAGGTATCCTATCTTTTTTGTTGGATCAAACTGCATACGGTGTGAAAATTTGATTAAAATCGGTTCAGTAGTTTAGGTGTCAGCCTGCTCCAAGACAGCGACAGGTAATTTATATATATTAAGATATAAATACAATTCAAACTTACATTTTATTTTTGTCTTTTGGCTGGGAGTCTATAGTTTTGTTCTGTAACGTAAAGCATTGTTAACCTATAATGTAACATTTTTTTTCACCCTCAAAAATGTTAATTTTTGACACACTAGCTTTGTTGGTGTGGCCGTGTGGTGGATCAAAACTTTAATGAGTTTCCTTATCATAAATTAAATGGAGAATTTTATTTTATTTTTTTATAACATTTGTCGCTAGGACCTACCGTTTAGGAGCTATATGGACCCCTGCAGATTGCAGATTTTTTATCTGCCGATAGTTTGGTTGGGTTCTTAACCAGTACGGAGAGGTATGCATATGCTCACATTATACCAATTCAGTATAAGGTAAAAGTTTGATGGGCTTCCCGTTTGCCATCAAACTAATCCGTCGGCCAACTATTGGCTGACTTCAACTTTCCCACACATGATGACTGTTTATCGGCCAATAGATCAGTTCACTCCTAGCTTTGGCGTCGGGCACTCGTGCCGTGCGAATATTTTTATAATGGCATCGCCCAATTCACAATTGTTGATTGTAGGAACGTACATCGTAAGGTTAATTGAAGAAGTCGAACAATGACCTGCGCTTTATAAAAAAAGTTTAATAGAATGTTCTAACACATTTGTCTAAAACTGTAGTTGGAAGTTTGTAAAGCAGTATTGTTAATTTTATCGTAATGTTTAATCTCTCCTTCACAGGTATAGAAAGTCTCAAATTGGTTTCTTCCTTCGCTATAGATGGTCCAACTAGCATGGTTGTTCATTAAAGCTGGTTATGCTCATCTGATTTAAAGGCGAAAAACTTTTTCGGGTTATCAAGTAATTTAGAATGCATTGTGTAGAATTTTCTACTAAATAACCTGAGAATGGGATACACCCAATACTCATAAAATATCTTCTTGATTTTCTTCCTCTGTTGTGAGAGCAATAATAACATTTCTGGATGTTTTCATTGTGCGACTGCTTACTTCAACAGTCAAACAAAAACTAAGTACTAAATCGTTTGAGAATAGTCGACAGGCTGTTGGCTAGTCTGCGCCAACCTTGTTTAGTTGGCTCTGTGTGCGCACCAGAAGCTCAACCCGACTAAACTATTGGCCGATAACAAGTCTGCAGTCTGCAGAGGCCCTATTGGTTTGAATGAAAGAAATCATGTTTTGCTTACATTTTTTAGTGTTTAGGCTTTTTTGACACGCTCTGTTGCTGTTGCTTTGGATCAAAAATTTGATGACAGTTCCCTCGTCAGAAGCAGTAGATTATAGATAGACCTATTTATAGTTTTTCTCAATGAGGGAAAAAGTTATTTAAAAACTTTTTAAAAAAAAAAAACATCAATTTTAGTTTTTAGTTCAATAGATTTTCCTTTAATTTTCTTAACATCATTATATCTCTAACATCACATTTACCTTCTGCCTACATGATTACTTTATCCTACGAAGTTACTGCTATTCTGTGTATCACCATGGAGGTCATAGGGATTTCACGAATAACATCTTATTCTTTGTCTCCGGGAAGGTTCTTGTGAGAGTTACTGGTGTTGGACTGTTGAAGGGCTGGATTATCTTGATTGTACTGTATTACTGCTTGTAAAGTAAAAAATTTTACTTTATACCATACATTATAGCCTATAGTTTTTCTTTTTCTTTTTTTAATTTTTAGGAAGACTATAAGAAACATTATTATTACTTTACATTATTAATTACTTTTTTTTGTTTATTAACAGAGACAAGTTATGCAGAGATTGGGCTCCGCTCCAGGAGACGGTGATGCCATCCGCAATCACACGTTCTTCAAGTACATTAATTGGAGGGATGTAATGTGCAGGAAACTAGAGCCTCCCTTTAAACCAGCCCTGGTAAGAATTGATTTTACTCATAATGGTTTCCATTGGTTTTCTATTGTATGTTTTATTCTCATATAAGACATTTAGTTGAGCTTGGGTACAAAAATCATTACGAATTACCAATGGGACCTAAAAGCTTTGTTTTTTTATGAATCACCAAGATTCTAAGGGACCAAATTGATTTGGCCCAAGTTATTCTAATAAAGCAGTGTCAAGTGTGATTGATTTTTTTTTTTTTTTTTCATTTTAGTCAAGTGCTGATGATGTATCTCAGTTTGACACCAAATTCACCAAGCTAACACCAATTGATTCACCTGAAGATTCCATGCTAAGTGAAAGCCTTAATTTAGTGTTTCAGGTATCATATTTATTTATAATCTTTATAATTATTTTTTACCTTTATTAATATTGATATTATTTACTTTGGAATAACTGTAACAATGTTATTATAGGGATTCACCTATGTTGCGCCTTCCGTTCTTGAAGAAATGAACAGACCCAGAATTGTGAAATCTCGCTCCCCTCGTAAACACCATACCGTACACCAAATAACAACGACGACACCTCCCCTTCGTAATCCTTTTTCGAATCGTGACGACATAATGGAAGTTGTAACACATTTACATAGGCATTAAGTAATTAGGAATCTATTTAATTGTATATGAAAAAAATATTTTTAAAAAACAATAAAAAAAAGAAAAAAAAAAGAAAATGGCAGATGCAGATCTGTTAGACTCTATAACCTCTGGTCGACTTTTTTAAAGTAAAAATTTTGATTAATTTTAAACATCTTAGTTTTGATGTTATGTGATTTTCCACTACATCCATATTGAGTCTGTGTTAATTATTTTAAGTAATCATTTAAATACGGTTCAGTTGAAACATTTTACTCGTAAATAAAATTTTTTAGAAGAGCAGTATGAAGTTTTATAACTTCTTATTTGTATTATCAGATGATTCCATCCTCCATCCTTTAGTCTCTCTGATCACAGTAAGTAAATAATCATTTTGTTATTAACCTAATCATAGTTATCGATTTTTAATCTTTTTATTAATAATGGTTACAGTAATAAAAATTTAAATTGTTCTTCTGAAAAATCGGAGCTATTGGTTTTCATACCAAATACTATTACTATAAACCGTATCTTTGTTCGTATATAAAATCATTTGTTAGATTTTTATTGGTGCTCATGTCTGTTGTTGTTATTAAGTTGTTTCGATAGGTTTTGTTTTTGTTTTATTAGACTTTAATAAACTTGACCATTGGTTTCAATTGACCTACCATGAGTGTTCACAATAGTGTTGTTGTTACCTTTTTTTATTAGACTAGTTTTATAGTGAAGTGCATACATACGCATGTGTATTTTTAACACATACACACCTACCTTACCCAAAAAAAAAAATAATAATAAATAATAATGCTTGAAGTATCTTTACATGGGAGATGCTAATATACTTTAAAGTACTTCAAATGTATATATGTATGTATACATGAATACTTGATATGTATATGTGTGTTTTTGAATATATATGCACTTACATATTCAAATATAACCATATATATAGATTGTATATTAACATTTATTACTGTTGAAATTTTATCTTGCTGTGAATATTGATTGAAGTTATTATTTTTTATTTAATATAAAAATATAGGAGTATAATTTTAAGCACAATTATTTTTAATTGTATATCCGATTACACAATACTCGTTTAAAATTAAAATATGAGGAGAAAAAGTCTTCCCTTTGTTGTTTTATCTTTGCAAGACTTCTTAAATGTTAATATTAAAATTTAAAAAAAATAAAAATAATATTTAAAAAAATAAATGATTAAATATTTTAGCTTCAGTTTCGATATTTTCTTCCTTTTTTTTTTTTTTTTTTTTTTTTTTTTTTTTTTTTTTTTTTTTTTTTTTTTTTTACTTGAAATGTATCTTTTACTGTCTACCTGACAGACTAATTCTGCATCTGCCTTAGCCAAATTATAGTTGTTAATTGCTCTTTTGATTAATATTATCCCTGGGTACATATCTTTTTAGGTATCCACTCCAATATGTTTACACATTATGCTTTTAAAAAAAAAGAATAAAGAAAAAAGATGGTGGCCTTCAAACGTAGTCGTTTAGTAAATAACTTTATGATCAAATAGGCACAATATTTAGTCGTTACATAAGTGTTTAATTTGGATTCTTAAATCGACAATATGATAAATATTCTTGAAGACAATACTCGAACTCAATGCTCATTATTGTTCCAGTTTAAATGTAAGCATCCCGTCTTTGTAAAACTATGTCTTCTTTTGTTTAAAAAGAAAAAAGAAATGTGTGTAGTATTTTTATGTTTCTCGTCTGAATGTCTTTTTCTACTTATGTAATGACTAATGGAATTGACCAATGATAAGTATAATTCTAATGAAATTTACAGCCGTTTATTGTAAATTATGTGAAAGTTTAATATGTTTGTATAATATTTAAAAAAAAAAAATTAGTTAAAAAATAGAATTTTTTCAAATTTTCTAATCTTAAATTTTGTAAAACTTTTACACATTTTTGTAATTTGTCTATGCCTTAAATTTGTATATACATATATATATTATAAAATGAATAAATATTAAATGTTATAATAAATTTTGTACTTCAGCTATATGGAAATGTACCTAGCTGATAATATGATAGTTTTAAACAGTACGCAGTATAATAAAAAAAAATCTGTTTCTGTTGAAATAATTCAGGTACTATCAAAAGTATAGGTACTGCTTGTTTTTATCAAGAAAAAGGGCTCTTAGTTTATTTAATAATTTTTCATGTTATTTATTTTGATAAATCATAATGGGCTTAAAAGCTTAAGCTGTCCTCTGTCGGTTCACCAATACATTTTTATTGATTAATTTTGTTTTATTTTTATATTGTAGTCATGCTTATTTGTATTTTAATTTTATTGAGTTATTTCTCTTAAATGTCGTATTCAGTTAACAATGTTTTATAACATCTGGCATATTTTCTGGAAATAGTATTCTGTTAGAAACTTTGTTTTATCTGTTATTCGTCATCATCCTCCAGATGACTTGTCTTTGGCTGTCAGACTCCGTTCTTGTATACCCCGAGTCCAAAGATCCTCTACATTCTCTAGACAAAGTCTAAGTCTAGACCTCTCGTCCTTCCAACTGGATGTCCCACCCTCCCATATAATTTTAGAGAACAACTGTCAATTAATTATACCTTTAAGAGCCATCCTTCTTCAGCCGAAGAATATTCCTTTACTTCTTTAGTTGGGCTATAAATCTGTTATTAAATAGCATAAAAAAGTAGCCCATGTTTTTTATTTAATTTTTGAACAAGTTATGTCTTATTATGATTTTTTATTCTATTGAATATACTATATTTGAAGTTCCGAAATATAATTCTGTTATTCGCTGAGCTTATTGCTTGGTTATGGACTCTATTCCTAACTTTCTTTTTCTTTTTATAAATTAAAACAACTGATAAGTTGTTAGCTTGTAAGGTTTTATATGTTCGTTTCCAGAAATATATTGACGACTTGATTTTTTAAGTCATGAAACATTGCTTACTGATTATAATGTTTAGCAAAGAGAACAGCTTCATAAAAGCAAAATACAAATTATTTTTTCTAGTTTAATTGTGGTAATATAATCTCAAAATATGCTCATTTAAATTTATAATTTTCAAGTGTTTACTTAATTATCAATTTGATCATAGGGTAATATAATTTTTTTTTTATTTTATCCTTAAAAAAGTTTTTATTTTTTTATTTATTTATTCCTCGTTCATAATACAGCTTGTGTAAATGTTTTGATTGGTGCCCGTTTGGACAAATTAGAATATAAATTTGTCGCATAAAAAAAAATACTTGGGGTCGCGATAGTAGGCATATTTTTTATAGAATTTATGAGTAGTTTTTAGTAGTTATGATTTCTGTTGGTGTGGCATTTATTGGTTAGTTTAACAGACTTAACCAAAGGGTGTGTATGTTACGGTATCTTAAGTCTGAAGTTGAAATCGTCTTCTATTACCTCTTCAACCGCAAAGACTGTTAAGGCCTAAATTTTAAGTGTTCACTAAAACTTTGTCTTCTATGCCAAAGAAATTGCCGAGTTCAAATAGAACAATAGCGTTCGATTGAATCGAATTAAGTCGTAATAATTTTTTTTTCTTTATCTTCAGCACTAGTTTTTGTAGATACTCAACATATCACACCTTTGGACTATGATATGAATGGTCATCTATGCATTTAGATTTATAGTTAATCTGAAAGTCCATTTTATGTTGTACTTTTGTGTTTAAATAAATGAATAATAAACATGTTTGTTATGAATAAATTTCTATTTAGAATTATAGTTTTAATTTTTCATTAATTTTCCCAAATCCATAATATTTAAATATTTTTTTACTCTATATAGGAATGAGAAATTTTTTGAATTTTAAAGAATCCCCTGATAGTGAGAGCAGAAAATTACAATTCCAGTTCAGAATAGAAACAAATTAAAGTTTGAATATAATAAAAATGATTTAATATACTAGTTATTTATTGTTTCTCTTTGGTCAGCAATTTTGATCGTTGAATACCTGCACATTAGGAGTGAATTAGGCAGGTAAGTTCTTAAAACTAGAATCAACTATGTATGCAATCTGGATTATATACATATATATATATATATATATATATATATATATATATATATATATATATATATATATATATATATATATATATATCGAATAATTAAAAAAATTCAATTTCTCCTTGACTGGGAAAAACAATAGGTCATGGATATGTATATCTATAATTCACTGCTTCAAATTAAGAAACTCACCAAATTTTCATTTGAGCATCACCAACAGAGCTAGAGAGTGTCAAAAGAAGAGCCCCAAAACTTAAAAAATGTAGGCAGAATGTGACTTTTTCATTCTAACCAATAGAGCTCCTAAACGGTGGGTCCCAGCGACAAATCTTATTTAACAAAAAATATTTTCCTTTAAATTATTGATCAGGAAACTGACATCAAATTTTTGATCTGAGCAACACCAACAGAGCTAGAACATGTAAAAATGTTATATTATTGAGAGAGAAAAAAACGTTACACTCTAGGTTGCCATGACGACGCTTTACATTACACTCTAGGTTGCCATAAGGATACTTTACGTTTTACAGAAAAACTATAGACCCCCGCCAAAAGATATATCTATGTCCAAAAAGCATTGATTTTTTTTTATTGTCTTACATTGTCTCTGAATTCACAGTGTTAAATATTTTAGATCTACTGTATGTATAAAACAATCACTTCTGGCATTGTTTTTCTTATTAGCAAAATTAAGCATTTATTGATGGGTATAAAAGATATAGTCTGGCTCTAGCCTTTATCCAGTGCACACCTATATACTCTCATTATCATTTTTACCTAACTAGCTGATTTCTGCTATTATACGAGGTATTAGTTAGTGAAGATTTATAACAACTGGAATCAAGGCTCAGTAATACGTATTAATAGTCGTATTACAGGTAGGCTTGCAAGTTTATATTATCAGAATAGTCAATATCTAACAAGATAAGACCTCTCCCCACTCTCACTCATTCCCTCCGCTGCCTTTAAGTACTAACAATTTCGCAGAATGACTCAGTGCCCGGTCTACAATACCACTATCGCCAGGGACGATAAATTAGCCATAGCATGCACTGTGTGTAAAACTATTTACCATGACCAATGTGACAGAGAGTCAGAAATTGAAAAAAAAATGGCATGTCCATGAGAATCCTAGACCTACTTTGTGTTCCTCCATTCACCTCCTGAATCCAAGATCTCAACCTTCCAACCTATATACCCCCTCACATAGAACTGCCTCCTTTGAAAAATCCTTCATTATCCGTGCTACCTCTTTTTGGAATTCCATACCTATGCATATTCGCAAAGCCTCTTTCTTAACTTCTTTTAAACATCTTTTATTTATCCATCTCCTCGATCTTCAATCTTCCACAAAAATGTAAATAATATGTAAATGTACATAAGTGTTAAAATTTTAACTGTTGATTGTTTTTATTTATTTATTTTTTTTACTTAACTTTAATTTTTAATTTTTTTGTTTTTTTTATTTCTTCTCTCTTCTTTTTTCTCATAATTTATTTGTAATACTGATGTGCTGATTTAACTAATCTCAGCCAGACAATTGTACCTTTTATTGTGCACTTTAATTATTCTTAGGGGACAGTCTGTGCCAGAATAAAGTGTATTTTTCATTTCATATAAATACCCGTTTTCCAGAAATTATATGTCCCACCTTTTATTGAATTCTGAAGTCCAGAAAAATCAATAAACTGGGGATCTTCTAAAAAAATTTTAAAATGTCATTGGAAATTTTAACACATATCTGAGGCACTTGTGAATAGTAAATGAAAAAATCTTATTGTTGGAAAAACACAATTTTTTATTGTGATGATTATATGATAAATCCATAATGATTTACTAATTGGTTTTCATCTCTGTAATAGCCTTCTGGTAATGCCCATAACCTGGAATTCACTAACACAAATAAAACACTTAAACAACATTACAAGTGCCCCAGAAATATTGTAATGCTAGTAATCTCTTCACAAGTCACTCTTTAAATTAATGAAGTTTGAAATATATGCGTGTATTACAAGAAAAAAACTTATACTCACTCCAACCCATGAGAAGTTATGTTCAGTACTTGGCAGGGAAGTATTGTTTTGTGACCAATGTTTACACTTAGTGCTGTGATCAGCATCCATAACCAACTACAAGATTTTCTCCCCAACTAAGGGTACTCTTATTATAGATGATGGGTATTCTGATTACATTTTTCATCTCAGGTTTAACCAATTTGTAAAAACTTAGTTTTTTCTGCCGTTTCAAAATAAATAATGAAAAAAATATGCTGTTGCATTGTTGAAGCCGATGGTTAAGTGTGTTAGTGCGTTAGCTATGGATGGGAAGTACATGCTATTCACTTGGATGGATGAGCGAATGGATACCACTGAACCGTTGACCAAGCACACCTCCCCATCAGAAGAGGTTCATCAGCCTACTGTAGGCTACTCTCATTAACTTGCCATGAGATTCAGGACGTAAAACAGCCTCCCAGAGGTTTGGTCTGCAGACGGTTTGTTATGAGGAAAAATACTAGGTCCAAGTTGGCCTACTTCCCTGAGCAACCATAATCTATGAATCTAGGCAGATTGGTCAACTTAAACCTGAGTGTTTGGATGTACATCGCTGGGAAGGGCATTGGCAAATTAGCCTTAAAGGGATAGATAATCCAGCGTGGGTAGCCTGTCACTATACCATGGAAACCATGGTTCACACTAAATGAGGCGGGTTGTCTCCTCTGACATGTCTATGCTTGCGCACGCTGTGAATGTCCTTAATAAGAACATTTCTCATGGCCAAAGATCTCCAAGATCTGTTGTGACTACCAAACAGGAAAATTATTATAAATTTTTAATTTTTGAAATATTTTTTTAATAATACACAGTGCAAAAGAGACTATAATTATATCAATAGAACATGATCGCCGAGAGAGTTGGGGCATGGGTCTTAGTGTTCTCGGTACTGAATGTCATGGGTTCAAATAAACACCTGGGTGTGTTAACATTCATTTTGTGGGCCTGCCAGGAATCTTGACCTTCCTACCCTGGCTAGAATAGGTTAGTAACCTGTCCTTCCTGCCCTAGTTGGAGTACATAAGGATGTTAAGCCCAATAAATAAAAATTATATCAATATTTTTACATTGATGGTCTTAGTTTTGTAGTTGCATTGGTGGTGGTTGTTTTGGTTTTACATCGAGTTTAGTGACTGATCTCTTAAATCTACAGCACCCTGTTAATAAGTTGTTTACTCATAAGTATATTTATTTCTGATTTAATAGAAGTCAATGAGGACAGCCTTTGATTTTTCCTACCTAACTATTCTATAACAAATGTTGAAATGATTTTTTTTTTTTATTAATTTTTAATTTTCCCTTGTAATGAAAACGTTTTCTTGTAACTAGCTGTTTTTCTGTAGTACATACCTACATTTCCCTTAGATCTACATTTAAATAATCTTTGTAACTGAAGAAATACTAAGAAAATATAAGCAAACCATGGTTTATAGTATGGTAGGTGGGAAAAAAGTTATCTGAATCCGATGAGTAAAATGGCTAGTTATTGTGAATAATCAGGTAAATATAGAAAAATCCTTTAAAAGGTTAAGTAAATTAAATTTTCTTAAAACCAATTTATCAGCCTACCATTAGGATGGAATTGATGTCAACAAAAATTTGTTTTTTCAAAAACTGGATTTACAGTAAAAGTGCAAAGTTAAAAACTGCTGCTCTGAAAAGTTGCAATTTAAGAGTTGCTAACTTATTCCCTGTGAACACCAATGTGTCATTATTATTTATGTCCAATATTACTTTCTGATATTACATTCTTAAGACGAATGAATGTAATATTAAGGACTAATGTTAAAGATTTTTTTTTAAATTAATGAATTAAAAAAAAAAAATACCTTAAGTAATAAAAAAAAAAAATTGTAAACAAAATTATTTTTGTTTTTTTTAGTAACTACATAATTCATGTAATTGTTTTGTTTTCATTGTATCAGACTTTTTTCTAGTATAATCAAGTGTCTGCTTTAATTTAATTTTTTTTTAATTCACTTCAATTTAGCAATTTAAAATACCATACAACACTTAAATATACAAAAAAAAAAAAAAAAAAAAAAAAAAAAAAATCCGGAACTTTTAACAAGTTAAGTAATGTAAATATATTTTTATTTTTTTTACAATTGCTGTCTTGGCCTTTCAGTATATGGTTGGCATTGGGCCTTGAGTTAGGCTGAAAAAAAAACACGGTTACAGCGGAGACATATTTCTACTGAATAATTTTGTTGCCAATGTTTCTAGTATGACACTTCATGCAGGTAAGAATTTTAAATTATTTTTGAGTTCGTTAGTACAAACATTTATAACCATTTTTAAAATTTATTTACTTATGATAATCATGTAACAGGATAGGTTTTTTCCTGTTTACGAGTACCGCCTGTTGTTTGATCAAATTTTGATACTTGGGATTATTTTCTTGGCTGTAAGATGTTGAATTGATAGTTTCCTCCTTCAATAAAAAGAAAAAGGGATTACCACGGCTGTAGACCACCATACATACAGAAATCTACTGATAAAATTTTGAAAACAATCGACGAATGGTCTTTCTATTATACCCCATTTACCAAAAGCTTGATTGATATTCCTTTTTGTCTGGAATGCGGAATTGGCAAGTTTAAATCCATAAAATAAAATTACTCGGATATCGCATGTTTTCATTTTAAATGGAACTAAAATCTGCACCCCGACTTGAGAAAAATCAACCACTGTTAGTAAATAGACAATTAGAATTTCCTTCTCGTAGAAATTAAATATTTTTTCGAGAATCTACAGACAAAGCTTTAATCCTCCCTAAACATTAAAATTTTAAAAAATCGAAAAACCCAATAATTCTGACATTGTGGAGGACCTGTAACACCAATGGTTTGCTACCCAACTTACAAAGATTATAGACAATATTACCTACTTAATATTCTTCACTACTGTTGGTCACAGATTACTTAATTACCAATATCGATATTTCTTCTCTCCAATGAAATAAATATTATTATTCACATTAAAGCTTTTATTCTGAATGAATAAACAATTATCCGCCATATGAGAACTGATGCTCACTAAAACGACAAAAGTCATTCTTATTTTTCTTCTTACCACGGGGACTTTCCAAACTCTGCGACGTCGATTTTGATCCAAATTTTTTCGATGATTCTACACCAGAAAATAATCGATACGTATTTTTTCATTTCGTTCAATGGACCCTAGGAACCGAGGAAAAAAATGTGCTGAAAATTTTCATTTTATATCTTGATTTTTTTTTCAAATGATATCCACACGGTTCTTTTACAAAAATACTTCTATTTTAGATTAAATTGAGCGAAAAATGTAAATATAACAAATCATTTATTGGTAAAAAAAGTTATAAAAAATTGAAACATCGAGTAAAATAACGTCATTAATTAATACAAAAAATGAGTGTTAGGTTTTGATCTAACTCACACAAAAACAGTTGTGATTAAATTACTTTCAAATATTTAAAAAAAACTTCTTTTTTATTTTTAGATGCTTAGGACATTCGCGGTACAAACATGTCCATAGTGTAGAAATGATGAATTAGAACTCCTACCTACTTTTCCTTCCATGGAAAGTCTAAATTCAACAGAAAATGACGGAAACATTGATCAGGTGTATGGATATGTAATAAAGCTCTTAAATTTAAGTTGAAATCAAGTATTCTGTTTGATAAAAAATATGAATAAACCAACGATACTCCACATGTAACGGTAGAAAGCCCTTCCCCGGTAAAAACAGACTCATCTGCCCATAAAATTCACCTCGAAAAGTAGTATTCTTCAACAAAATCTGCATTCAGAAGCTAATACCAAAATTGAGGTTTATGTTCATTATCATTGAGTTTTAAACCTTACATTGAAAATCTAATAAAATAAATCCTAAATTATAGTAATAAATAAATAAATGTAATAACATAAGAATCTCTGATCTGGTGTCGCTTTATTGACAGTTTTCCTTTATTTTCTATTAAACAATAATTTTTTTCTTTGCTTTTTATTTCAATGAAGAGTTTATTATGTTTAAAGTGCACATTTTCATTAAGGGATTGTCATAATGTTTTATTTACACAATTAACTGATTTGTATGCCAAATGAAAACACCATGTTTTTTCGGTTTCAATAGTAAATTTCTCCATGAAATTGAAACAAAATCAATACGTTTAATATATCATTCGAAAGCTAATTAAATTTGCAAGTTTTTGTTAAATTTGTCGTTTTGTGGATAGTTTTTTTGAAAAACGGTGAGCGTTGAAGTAAATACGACATTGTGACTTCCACAAATAAGGTGAAGATCAAGCTGTTTTTTAGATACCAAGTTTGTAAAATTCAAGGTTACAAGTATTCAGCTATTATAGAAAATTTAATGCTTAATCCGAAAATGTGGTCAAAATTTGAAAAATATTTAAACGAAATGGA
Source organism: Euschistus heros (assembly GCA_003667255.2). Lineage (NCBI taxonomy): Eukaryota > Metazoa > Arthropoda > Insecta > Hemiptera > Pentatomidae > Euschistus > Euschistus heros. Next base: position 1,416,163 of record RCWM02000208.1, on the reverse strand, counting down.
GATATTACAGTTTTTATGGGAAAAAACGTGGTTTCCTCAAAAAATTCTTTGATTTATCGTACTCCTGCAACGGATTGGAATAGAAAGGTAAGGTCTGCGGCATTTTGCTACATTTTTGATCTAGTTTGACCCAATTTTTTTTTTTACACTAAGAGATACTCACCCTGTATATATCTACATTTAAGAAATAGATTTTTTATCTTTAGAGCTCTTTTTCTACAAAGCATACCTAGTCCCCTAAATATTTAGTTGAATAAAAAGGTTTTTTTATGAAATTAAAAATACCTTTAAAATAGCTCGAAAAAAAAATAATCTTTTCATATATTTTTTAAAAGACACAAATAAGCTTTTTTTTTAATCAACTTTTCTCTGCGATAATAACAAGTTTATCAAGTATATGAATCTAAATGCTAATTTTTTTTCATTAAAAACTGGATGGATTTGAAGGCCTTCTTTAAAATATAAAAATTCTTTGTATTTTTTAAAATCCATTAGTTTCTAATAACGATATTAAACTATTTAGCTTAAGGGTAACCTAACTAGCTGACCGGTGGGGTACGTGTACTTGAAAACAATTTAACATTCAAATTACCCATAAAATTTCATATTGGATTTTACAAAATATATACCACTAATTACTTACTTGCTAAAGAATGAAACCTGAAAATATCTCCCACATCAAACTACACATTTTTTTTTTATTTTTGAAAAATAATTTGCCAGTTCCTCGTATCTCATGTCAACAACTCTATATCACTGATAACGACGAGTAAGTGCTGATTTCCTCCGTTTACTTACCAAAAACTTAGGATAGTATTAACGAACTCTGAAGTTCAATGTCAGAGTTACTAGGAAACTGCTACTTTCCCCTTTTCGGTATAATTAACTCATTTTACGTTATGTTTAGAAGCTAAGCAAGTCTGGGAGTTCTTAAATTCCGGTTCGAGTCTCAAGATATAAAATGTATTTACAATAACATAGCCCCAGGGTCGATCCAAAGATGTCAGGGAATATAAAGTGGGAAATGGACTCTTCATTGAGTTGGTGCAAAAAAACTGAATCCATTAGTGTTCCAACTTTCTTCCTATTCGATTTTTTATAACAATCCTCTGTCTGAAAAGAAGATGGCCCAGGGACTTTCTAATGTAGATTTTGTTGAATTGTAACTAATTAGTAGTTTCTTTACAAGTTATAGACATGTCATAGTAATTATTTGTCAACACATTTCCTTGATGTGTATATTGTATACAGTTGTAAATGTCAATAGATAAATAAAAAATATTTAACTAGTATTTTGCTTATAACGAAATTTTATTAACAGCTGTTATAAATAACAGCTGAGTCAAAACACAGGTATTAACAATCATGGCGTCTGGATTACCAGCTGTTGTATCATTTTTGTATGATGTGTTCGTGATATTTTTCAAGTTCAACAACTAAGCAACAGGTGTTTATTTTCGAATCATTGAATTGATCTCAACATCCCCGGAGTTAAATTATTACTCCCTTTAACTGGGAATAATTCATACATTTTTTAAAAATTAAAACATTTTTTGTAAATCATTAATAAGATTTTTCTTTTGGGAGATAGTTATTCTGATCTGATCACTTCACAGAGAAGTTCGATCTCGTTTTATATTTGACAAAGATACTCGTACTACAATGTAAATAGTCCTTTCTCACAGTATAACAGACAATAGTCGCGAGACAATCTTATCACTTCCTTTTCCTACGAGGGGCAGTTGATAATGTTTGATAGCAACAGGAAAAAGTCAATAAGCAATCCATTTTCACAGACACTTGTTAAAGTTAAGATACAGAACTACTCGTATCTGAACGTCAATAATTACATCCTCTGATCTGGTTATTCCCGTATCTAATACCATTCCTTGATAAAAGATTTAGAAGGCATTCTCTTGATAGATTTATAAGTCCCTAAAAACTTGAATATCGGAGCAGATAGGTTCAGACTGTAAAGGTGAATTGGAAATAGAATTTAATTCGTATGGAACTTTGATAGACAAACTACTAATCAATATAATGGTTGGGAAGATAGAGTGAACAATTTTTTGAAATAAATAAAAATTGTGAATGAATGTTTTGATGTGCCAAACTTTTTTTGCCATGACATTAGTTGTAGTTAGTCCCGTTAAAATTTCGGTTTTATCTGACCAGAGACAACCGAGAGAGCAGCGCTGGAAGAAGTTTAGTTTGGGGATCCCTGGTCTGAGTTTATATTTTTTAAGAAGGGTATGGTTGTATTGTTATATTTCTATTTTTAATATTATTGCTATTGTTTTAATTCCCCCCACCCTTTCATATGTTATACAGGGTATCCCGAATTTAAATGGCAAAACTTCAGGAACTTATAGGGGACCGAAAAACTAAGACAAAAAGTCCTTTAGAGATTTGCTCGTTTTTGCTTAGTTTTAGAGAAAATCGCAAAAAAAGAAACAAAACAAGTTTTCATTTTTTACTTTTTATTTACATTTATATTTATGTTATGTTCTTTTTAATGTAAATATTGCTCAAAATGTTGTCCTCTTGCACCAATGCAAGCATTACATCTAGCACTCACTTGCTAAATTGCAGCTAAACATTGTTCTGATGATATTTGGTGCACTGCATCTATAATTCGATCTCTTCATTGCTCTCTTGAGTTGATTGACACCGAATAAACTTTCTGCTTCAAGGTTCCCCATACGAAGAAATCCATGGGTGCCATATCAGGTGATCTGGGTGCCCAAGGTACTACTCCTCCACGTCCAATCCTTCGTTGTGGATAATTTATATCCAGCCAAGCTCGAGCAACTCTGCTATAATGAGTTGGACATCCATCGAGTTGGAACCACATTTCAATCCCCTGCTGTCTCTTCTCTTCTTGAGGTAATAAATTCTGAACTTTTTTAAGATGGTATGGGTAGCGATTATCACCTTTCAAAGTTCTTCATATTGCTAATGCAGCAGATGCTCTTCGGATGCTAGTCTCAGGATTGTTATCGAAGTGGCGTTGGACAAAATTTCTTCTCCGATAATCTGCTCTTATTGCTGCCTGGAATTGGTTGCCTTCATTACGTATTAAGAATGACCCAGTCTCTCGTAGTCTATTAAAAGTTAACGAAAAGACTCGTCAATTAGGCACTCTTCTATTTGGAAATCGGCGCGCATACTCCCGAACCGCTTCTAAAGCATTACCGTTACAGAAACCATACACAAAAATCATATCAGCGTATTCAACATTAGGATATGTATGCGGCATTGTGGCTGATGCTATTCACACAAAAATATCTGAGTAACTGACTGAAGACTGATTTAGGAATTATAAGTTCCTGAAGTTTTGCCATTTAAATTCAGGACACCCTGTATAGTTTGAGGTTCTTTATTTTTTTTTATTTTTATTCTTTTCCATACCGGTAACGAAACTGGTCTAGTAATTAATACCGACAAAACGAAATATATGGTTAGTAATAGAAACTAATTTAAAAAATTAGGTCATATACACTGCCAACAGTTGGGGTCACCTGTGGTGTAGTGGTTAGCATAGCAAGCTACTAAACCCAAGATCGCGGGTTCGCAGATGACCTTAGAAAAGGGAGTAAAAAATCCTTAGCTATGCCGTCCTTCGGAGGGGGTCCCGAGCCTGTGCGATGTCAGGTACTCGTAAAGAAACTATACCTGGATAGGCAAAATTTAGGACTCCCACCGTAGCATCGTCCGATTAGCCATAGCAGCATAAAGTGACGTTAAACGAAATAAACAAACAAATAAACAACTGCCAACAGTTCTATACGGATGCGTAACATGGCCGCTTACGTTAAGGGAGGAACAACGCCTTTAAGTTTTCGAAAATACTGCGTAAAATATTTGGCCCAAAAAAAGGATAAAGAAATTAGATAATTTAGAAGGCTTCACAATGCAGAACTGCGCGACGGTTAAAATGGGCATGTAAATTCGTTGGGTTTAGTAATGATCGAATTCCGAAAAAAGTGATCAGTTTTGACCCGTCGGGTAAACTACCAATTGGTAGAACAAGACGTGGATGGGATGATGCGTCAAGACCGTCCTGGGAGATTTGGATTTTGGGGGAGTTGGTTGGAGGGAGGTGTGTGGTCAACGGTAGTGTCGCCTTCGAACCTTAGGGTTCGCTAAGACTTTATTTATTTACTCCTTTTGCATTTATTTCTTATTATACATTTTGTGTGAATGTATTCGTAAAGCCATCCATATAAAAATGGAACACTTACCTGCAAGGGATATTTATAAAAATATGAAAAATTAATATTCAATGCCCTGGTAGAATGTTTAATGCTGTTACAGCTGAGAAACGGGATAACCGGTGACACTAAGCAGATGCGATAACTATGTAATTGACATGCCAGACAATCATGGAGTATTTTAAAACATTTTTAAAAAGTCTGAGAAATTCTCTCATTAAATTCCTATTTAGTATTTTTTGGGTCATTTCTGGGATGTTTCTCGAGGCATTGTTTTGTATAATATTGTGTATCGGATTAATAGTTTAAAATAAAAATTAATTTATTATGTCTACGGCCGTACCAACAGACTTAATAATAAATTAACTTTTAACTATTAATCCTTTGCAAAATATTCTATATGTTCATGTTTTAACATTGTAATGCTAATCTATATTTTTTTTTTATTTGTGTTTTTTCCTCTTACCACAAAAGGCCGTATTTTTTTCGATGAATATTAATTCGATTGTAATATTAAAAAGTGTTGTGTTATGGCATTCTTTATCTTGTAAAATTTCTTTTTCAAGCTATTGATAGTCATAATTGTTGCCGAATTGGTGTTAAGTGGGGTCAGCCTCGTAAGATATACTCTATTTACTGCACATCACACTTTTGATATGTTTCGAGGGCTCGTAGAAGATATATTTTGAACTTTCAGTGGGCATTTCGAAGTATTACTTCATCCTGATGACGATGGTAGTATAAAATTATATATTATATATTATTATTATATAATATATATTATTATATATATATATTAACAAATGATTTGCCAATTCTATGATATTTAGTTTATTTGAATACAGAAAACTCTCTCTTATCCAGCAAATGAGGAAAACTCTTACCGCATATGTTTAAAATTTTTAAAACAAAAAGACTGCATCTTCGCATGGTGCATGTACACTGATCAGTGTAATATTGCAGAATCTACCCTTCAATCTTATTATACAAATCCTGTCATCGACACAGTTGTATCCCAGCAGTGTATGTCGGATGCTTTTTCTAATCATACTCGTAAACCCTGTGCCTCTCTGATTCTCTTTTGTACCACTATTTATCAATAAATATTTCTCAAGTGATACCACATCTCTCCATCGGATCTCACGTAAAGCAACCACATCCAATTTATATTGCTCCAGTACCGATTCGAATGTTCTGCTCGCGCCTGGTTGCAGTATACTCTGCACATTCCAGGTGCCGATCTTCAGTCCATGTCCTTGTTTCTTCTTCCTCCTCTTCTTCTCCCTCGATTGCTTTCCTAAGGCTGGTGTTGGTTGGGACCCCCCCCCCGTATCCGAATGGGTCCCTCCGGGGACTATATTTGTATTTTTAACCTTCACCATTCTTATATTTTCTTTTCTCCCTCTCCTTTCGGCAGGTTCTAGACTGTTCTTTTTTTTATAGAGGTGAGGTCGCTTATCCAGGCTTGGGACTGGCAGCGGTTCACCTAGCATCACTAGGGGTAGCAACACTACATCTACTGGCGAAGCTATAAATAAAATGAAATTGGTTATATTAATTTGTTAAATATTAAAATATTAGTTTTTTTTTTCGGTTGTATCATATGTGTACATACGAATAATTGAACTTCACTGATCGTTTTGTGATACTCGTACGTTATTCCTTCCTATTATTCCCATTTACTAATTTGCGTTTTGGTGAAAATTTTAAACCTGAAGGTCAATGTATACATTTTGACTGGTTTTCTAACATACTAAATATAATAGAAGTAGCAAGTAGTTGAACTAACTCCCTGACGCTACAACTCTGCAAGGGCCTAGGCCTACCCTACTATCCTACATCACTCTTTCCAATCCTGGGCCAGCCTCCTCCATCCTCTGACTCCCATTTCTCCAATCTACCTTTCCAAAACATCCTTCTATCTAAAACGTGGACGGGCTCTCATTTTTCCTCCTCCAGGTGTTCCCCCCTTCGGCTATCCGCCACCATCCTCTCTAAGATGGTTCATTGAACGAAGGACACCAGATCCGGTTCATTAACGTTTCTTTGAGTTCACTAATCTTTCTCATGCTTCATGTTCTATTAGCATAGATAGGACTATTCTTCTCAGAGCTTTTCTTCCCCATACTCTTAATATCTTTCCACATTTGTATTTAGTTACCCAGGTCTTCCTTGATTTGTCACAACAGGCCTAGTTATAGTTTTATGTACGATGGTCTTCGCTTTGTTGGTCATACATCTGAACTTTAACAGACTTTGAATTGCGAAATGACGTCTGTTACTCCTGCCTTAATATCTCGTATAATACGTTGATTATTCCTTGTGCCAAGAACTCCCCAATGCTTGAATTGGTTTGTCGTCGTTAATTTCTTAAAGTCTTAAATAAACCAACGTGGAGGTTGGTGGCTCGATAGCCGAGTGAGTTGAGGCGAGGGTCTCAGAGTGCTCGGTACTCAAGGTCGTGGATTCGAATCCCACCTGGGCAGGTTAAAATTTATTTCGTGGCGGACCCACGAATGAATCTTGACCTTCCCACCCTGGCTAGAATAGGTTGTTAACCTGTAGGATAACCCGTCCTTCCTGCCCTAGTTGGAGTACATAAGGACGTTAAGCCACAGTAAACAAACCACAAAATTTAACAGCTGTGATTATTAACAGCTGAGTCAAAACTCAAATATTAACAATCATGGCGTCTGGGTTACCAGCTGTTGTATGAGGTGTTAGTAACATTTTTTAGATACAATAACTTGCAACAGGTGTTATTATTAAAGCATTACATATGTCTGTATTTTGTATTTCAAAACTATAATTCAATAGTAAATCTGATTATTCGGATTTTTGGGTATCCGGTTCACATTCGGTACCAATTAATCCGGTTAATCTGAGTTTCATTGTATATCAATACTGCGGTACCTGAATCTCTGACTGCAACATACAACGTTGTTCCACCACTTCAACAATAACACAACGCTATGGATTGTGGAGCAGGTTAGGAACCTCAGGCAAAAAACAACGTCATTCCACTATAATGAGGTCAGATTCAGGACGTATATCGAAAGGTAGCTCATTCTCTGAGGCGGTATTGGGTAAATAACCGTGCGTATGATCTTCCGTGGCTTTATAGAACGCTTTTCCACGGAAAAAAAATCATGAGACCAAATTTACAACAGTACTCCTGCCAACCATTCAATTATCACTTACTTATACTTCTATACTAAGTCGAAATATTCTAATTCCTCAATTATATTGATCCAAATCTTCAAACATACGTTTCAAAATTAAAATAAATTTATATGTAAACATATATATGTGAGAGGAGACTGATAAGGAATATGATAATCAGACCTTCAGATCGCAAGGGCACTTTCCTTATTCTTCGAAATCTGTTATTATACGTATAAATTTTAGGAAAGCTAAGAACGTCAGTTCTTCACAGGTTGTGCCCGAAAGAACACATAATTGCTCCTGTATTGGTGAGTAGCTTGAGTTTATCTAAATTGTTTCCATATAATTTGAAGGAGTCGTTATTGAGTTGCGTTGCTCAACTTTAAATTAATCGTTATCTAAAATACATTAACTTCAGATACAGATTTGGTAAATATTTATAGTAAATACGAAAAAGAAATGTCAGTTAAAATTTAATACTGTTATTTTAACTAGTGATTTCGGTACCAAAATTTTAGATCCTGAATACAGGCAGCGATACCAAGACATCGATTCTCGACTCCGACACCTCGATTGAAAAATATTACTTATAATTACAAAAAATTATGCGTATGATACTCGTATCAAAAAAAAGAAAAGAGCAAACCAAATCTGTTAAATAAATAATAATCATTCAAGAAATAAATTAGTAAATAGCAAATATAATTTATTTTCTACTACATATTAGTATTTTATAATATAAAATTAAAATATAAGAAATGTTATTCATAATATTTAAGTTTATTACAATATAGTCAATATAAAAAAATAATTAATTTTTTTTTTTAATTCTTATTTATAGTGATAAATAATCCGAACGTTTTCGAATTTATTTATTACTTGAGGAATTACAAATGTTACTAGAACCTTTCACTGAACACTGTAAATGAGAGTATGCACTAATATTTCTCTATGAACAGGGTTAAAACCTGGGTAAATATGTAATACAACGAAACATAATCTTTTATGGAATAAAAATTTGTTTGTAAGAATAACATAAAAAATACAATAAAACGTACAATAGCCCATTTGCATTTCCTTAGGCTCGTTTCACACCTACCCGACTGTCGTTTAGACGCCGTGTAAACTACTTTAGAGACGAAGAGCATACCAGAGAGTATTTTATGTAATGTTTACATAGAAATGTTTTAGCCAGCTATTTATTCAGGGTGAGTCCCCTATAGTGAAAAAAAAGGTGAAACTAGATCAAAAATGAAAAAAATGCCGCAGACCTTACTTTTCTTCTCCAATTCCTTGCAGATATACGATAATTCAAAAACTTTTTTGAAGAAATCACGTTTTTTGTCATTAAAACTGTAATATCTCCTCCTTGTTTAATTTTTTTTTTTTTTTTTTTTTTTTTTTTTTTTTTTTTTTTTTTTTTTTTTTTTTTTTTTTTTTTTTTTTTTTTTTTTTTTTTTTTTTTTTTTTTTTTTTTTTACCATATTTTCGGATTTAGCATTAAATTTCCTATAAGAGAAGAGTACATGTAACCTTGAATTTTACAAACTTGGGACCTAAAGAACAGCTTGATATTCACCTTATTTAGGAAAGTAATACTTATAATACTTCAACATTCACCGTTTTTCGAAAAAACTATCCACAAAATTGGAAATCTCACAAAAACTTGTAAGTTTAACTAGCATCCATATGGTGTGATTAAATTACTGATTCCGTATCTATTTCATGGAGAAATTTACTTTTAAAACCGGAAAAACATGGTGTTTTCATTTGTCATACAAATCAGTTACTTGTGTACATTAGACATTATGTTAATCGCTGAATGGAAATATGTATTTTAAACATAATAAACTCTTCATTGGAATAAAAAGAATTGAAATGGGATTGAAAGAAATTATTGAGATTTGCAGTTTTGTGGATAGTTTTTCCGAAAAACGGTGAGCGTTGAAGTATAAGACATTGTAACTTCCCTAAATATTGTGAAGATCAAGCTGTTCTTAAGGTCCCAAGTTTGTAAAATTCAAGGTTACATGTACTCTGCTGTTATAGGAAATTTAATGCTAATCCGAAAACGTAGTTTCCTTAAAAATGTCTTTGAACTATCGTATATCTGCGACGGATTGGGATAGAAAGGTAAGGTCTACGGCATTTTTCTTAATTTTGATCTAGTTTCACCCAATTATTATTTTTTTTAACAAAGAGGGACTCACCCTGTATAATTAGCTGGCTAAAACATGATGAATGAGTGACGAATCATAGCAGAAGTTGGATGCACGATTTAAGAAAGATTGTTGTGTTGCTCTAATTTAGGAAGTAGCCATAGTACGGTAAGGGGTTGAAGTCCAAGGTGCTACTAATAGAGAGAATGGTCAAGGAAACATTTCCAATAAAATTATGGGAATAACCATTTCAACCTGGGGAATACTTAGAAGAGATCTCAGACAGAAACATAAGTATTTAGAAACACTTGAAATCTATTTACCTTTTAAAAAAATTAAATAAACACAGAACACTTGGGTATTTTATTGGTTTCGGTGATATGAATAGTCGAGTGTATTAGGTGATCGATAAAGACTGGATTTTATGCAAAAAAAAAAAATCTAAATACGCGAAAAAATCTTTTAAAATATGCGACAGGATAGTCATAATAAATAATTGGTGATAATTTTTATTTGTGAGCAGAATCTTTTGAAGTCGGTAGAAAAATTAATAAAATTCCCAAAATTTAAATTTTTTATGAAGGTGGGTTCAAATAAAAGTTTTTATTAAAATCAAAATACGCCCATTGCTCTTAAATAAAAGTTCTATATTAGAAGTTCTCGAGGCCATCTTTTTTTCAGATGCCTCGGAAACTGCTTCCCAGTTTGAGAGACTCATGGGTTTGAGTGATTATAGAGAGGAATATTCTTCAAGCCAAATTAGCAGCATCAAGGATAATAAGAAAGAGTTTGGAGCTTTGAGGATTTTTTGGAATAGTTAATTATTGTGAGGATTGGATTGGTGATGAATTGGGAGGTTTGGTGAAATGAAAAAATGAAAAAATAAACTTTATTCTAGGACTTACTGTCCCCTAAGAATAAAAATAATGCACAGTTAAAAGTACAATAATCTGGTATGTTATTTACAAATTAAATGCATCAGTAATTACTGCATACACTTTTTATAGGGAAAAAAATTAAATTTAATTAAAAAAAAATAAACATATGAAATAATAATTATAGCTTAAAATACCATCGTATATATATACACATACACACACATACAAACATATATATATACATACATACAAAAGATGATATATGGTATTATTTTAAAATAAAACCATATTATGAATATATACATGAGAAAGATACTAATAATACTGCTAATATGCTAATATAATAATCACAATGCATTCAGAAAGATAAAAAATATAAAAAACAAATCAATGAAATAAAACAAATATAGTGAATAGAAAGGAAAAGATATATAGAGAAAAAAAATTAACTATTTGAATGTTAATAAGACAAAATATTTACAAATACCTGAAAATATATATTTACACATCTACTTACTGCCTCTTATATTATATAGCTATATGAGACAAAAATAAAAAGTAATTTTTTAGACAGGCAAATGATTAAAATTGGCAAATTTACCTACAATGATATAATTATTGAAGTAATTCATTGATATCGGATATAGGTGAGATTGACTGACTGGATTTTTAATTATTACACATATTGGCGGCGTCTAACTGGGATTTAAGGAGATATTGGAATAGGAGAGTTTTATATGAGTTTAAGGAAGGAGCATGTCTAATTTCAGGAGGTATAGAGTTCCAGAGGGTAGTGGATCGAGCTAGGAAGGAGTGTTGGTATAATGCTGTTCGGTGGAGGGGAGTATATAGGTCAGAGGAACGTGATCTTGTTGTGAGTTGGGAGTGGAGGGAAGACTTGAATTTCAACAGGTTATAGATGTAAGTTGGGAAATGGTTATTAATGACTTGGTACAGGAATGTGCCTAGGAAATATTGTCTACGGGAGGATGGATAGAGCCAGTCTAAGGTAGTGTAGAGGTGCGATACATGTGAACGTCTCGGGGTACCGGTAACAAATCTGATAAAACTATTCATGATTCGTTGTAATCTGTCCCGGAGACCCACTGAGAGGCCCCCATACACTACACAACCATAATCAAACTGAGGAAGAAAGAATGAGGAAACTAGGAGTTTTCGCGTGGATTGAGGAACAATGGAATAATTTGAGGATTCCTATTGATTTTCGGGCTATTTGGGCGATTTGAGGCTTCCAGGAGAGGTTTTGGTCGATAATGATTCCTAAATTTTTGGCAGAGGAACAGAAAGTGATAAGCTGATTATTCAGGTTTAGGGTAGGAAAGTTGGTAATGGATTTGAGGAGGGGACTTGAACCGATTACAATGGCTTGAGTTTTCCCTGCGTTTAGCTTTAAATTATGCAAGTTAGCCCAAGAACAGATTCTATCGAGGTCTTCCTGGATCCTAGATAAAGCTTCATGTAATTCGTTAGGAGGAAAGGATAAATAAATTTGAGAGTCGTCTGCATAAAGGTGATGGGAACAATGTAAAATTGACTGGGGAAGATCATTAATGTAGGAGTTGAAGAGGAGGGGTGAAATGCTGGAACCTTGGGCTACTCCCGAAGACAAAGGTAGGAAGTCGGATAAGGGTTGATTAGGGATAGATACTGCTTGAGTGCGGTCGGAGAGGAAGGATCGGATCCAGTGGATTGAACTATTGGAAAATTTTAAAGCATTTAATTTGGTAAAAAGGATACGATGGTCAATGGAATCAAATGCTTTAGAAAAATCTAGGAGTTTCAAGACGGTCAGTTTTTTTTCATCTATTGCAGCGTGGATATCGCTTATGATTTTGGTTAGTGCAGATTGTGTAGAATAACTAGGACGGAAACCGGATTGGAAAGGATCGAGTAGATGGGAATCTTCCAGGAAATGGGAAATTTGGGATTGCACCAATCGTTCAAGGGGTTTTGAAAGGTTTGGAAGAATGGAGATCGGGCGATAATCTGTAGGACAGTTAGGATTAGGAGTTTTATTGATGGGATGAACAATAGCTTTTTTCCAGGAGGTAGGAAATATAGAGTTTTGTAGGGAGAAATTATAGATAAAGACAAGGACTGGTAAAATTTCTGGGAGGCATAATTTTATAAGTTTAATAGGGATACCATCTGGGCCTACGGAATTGGTATGAGATTTCATGATAGAGGAGATAATTTCTGTGGGGGTTATGTCGGAAAAATAAAAGTTACTGTCATTGAAAGGTGTTTTTAACTGAGGAAAACACTACACGTTTAAAGTAACATTTAATATTTAAAATACATTAAACGCTTTACATAACTACATACTTGTGTTTAATACAATATACCTTATATCTAATACAACAACCTATGTTTTTATACAACATACTATATTAAACTTAACTACTAATACAAACTACTAATACAACATACTATATTAAAATTAACTACATACTAACTATAACATACTATAATACATAATAATAACTACATAATAACTATAACATACTAATTTAAAATAATAACGGGTTGAAGTGCTCTACCCCCATGGAGAGGTCACTCTCCGTTAGAACATACAGCCCTGTTTCTCTCTGTAGCTTGGCTCTCAATGCCTCAAAGGCAGTGCATGAAATTACCACATGTTCAGCGGTTTCCGGTACACACACAGACAAAGCGGGTCAATATTTTTACCATGAGTAATCCGGGAGTGAAACAAAATAGGCGTTCAGGTCATTAGGTGAAACTGGAAGAAGTTGGTTGAGGTTGAGGATCCGGAGGGTTTATGAAGGGCGAGTTTTCGAAGGATTTGCCATTTTGACTTGGAATCGGGAGAGGACGATAAGGCTTCGTGGAAGTAGGAAGATTTTGCACTTCGAATTTTTACTTGCACCTGATTACGCAGTATTTTGAACACTTGATGAAGACGTGGTAGTTGCGTTCGTCTGAATCGTCTTCGTGCAGCCTCACGCTTTCTCTGCAGATCTTTAATTTCTTTTGACATCCAGGGTGCAGGTCGACGACGAAAGGTACGAAAGGTAGAGGTTTTAGAGGAGCGTAGTATCAAGGATTCTGAGAAGATTGGATGTGAGGATTTCAACCATGGAGTCTATGGAGGAGGAGGAGTAGATTTCACTCCAATCTAGGGTTTCAAGGAGAGGTAGGATAATATCACGGTCAAGGGCGTCAAGGTTGCGGTAAGTTATGGTTTTTGTAGGAAAAGGATAGGTTTGGAAATCGTAGGATATTTGGATTAGGTCATGGGAAGATAAAAATGAAACGGGGCATGTGAGGAGGAAAGGAGATTTTTTTGGGAATCCAACCATGTGTCGGTCCAGCGGGTATGGTGAGTAGGAGCGAAAGGTACGATGAAAAGGTTCGATGATTTATCATTGGAGTCAGCAAGCAAATTTGTATTGAGGTCTCCGGAGACAATAATATTGGAATAGAGAGGAACCAGGTTAAATAAGGAAGATTCGAAGGACTGATCGAACGGAACCAGAGGAGGACGGTATATCACAGCGTATAGTAGGTGATGATTGCCGGCAGAAATTTCTAGGATAAGGTATTCAACGTGAGGATGTATGGATGAGGGGGAAAAATCGAGGATTCTGGTTTTCAGGCTGTCGTGTACATCGCATATATGCGAACACCACCATCAGTCCGGCCAGCCCGGTCATGGCGGGTAAAGGAGTAATTGGGAAGGGAGACAAAATAGGAAGGAATGTGGGGCTTAAGCCAAGTTTCGGAAATAGATATAATATGAAAAAAGTTATGTGGAAATATTGCTGGAATTCATCAAAATGGGCAGGTAAGGATTGGGAGTTAACGTGACAGGAAGGATACTAGACATACTGAAGAGAAGTTAAGGGAAAGACATTTATAGGAAAAAAGACCCTGTAATATGAAACAACCTTACATTGTATAAGAAAAATAAAATGAAAAGAATAAAGTAAAACTATTTATGTGGGAAGAAATTTGAAAGAAAAATGTATGAATGAAATAAAATTCAAAAGTATGCATTATAAATAAATAAGCCAAAATGATGCAAGAAAATGACAGTAAGTAGATTATACAGGTAAATGACAGTCATACGAAGACATCCAAATCCTGAGCCCGGTCGACAAAGATAACAGGGTGGCCGTCGTCTTTTCGGCAGCGCACTCTACCGGCTGAGAACCATACATATTTTAGTTTACCAGTTACTTTCTTCTGCCTAGCCAGCCAGTAGAGGTGTCTGTTGGTTGGTGTCATTTCTTCTCCGATGAAAATCCGGTGGGAATCGTTCTCTTGCCAACCGATATCTCTTGTTGTAAATTCCCGTTTAACTTTTCTTTTATGAATTATCAGGTGGATTCCGAAACCTGAATTCCATGTTTTGTTTTGGGCTTGGTTATAATCTTGTAATTGAGTATTTTGTAATTTATTGTCATCATAGAGGGAAAATAAATGAAATTAATTTCGATCTAATATTTAGGGGTTGGAACTAGGGTTGGGCGATAGTATATAGTTACAATCGATTTATTGATAGGTCATGCTTATCGATGGATACTATCGTTAGTGTCGACTATTGATGGTCACTATCGATAGATATTTTTTACCCTCAAGTTTTGAAACTCTTGGATTATGCTGATCTGTCTCTGTCCAGTGTTGAGTTCTTCTATATAACGTTGATGCCGCACCGGACGTGTCATTATTTAATTCTCCGAAATTACTAATTACATTATATTGGGTAAGACACGTAGTCTCACACTTGTGCAAACAAACCAAATTCGCTGTATTGATCATTGACTCTTCTAGGTTTCTAGGTTCGATAGCAATCGATAGTTCTCAACCGATAATATCGGGCTATCGATAGTTCCAACCCTAGTTGGAACTTAAATAGGAAAATTTAAAAAATAAAAAAGATTCCTTTTTTCATAATAAGTTATAGAGATAATCACGAAAAAAACGAAGAAAAAAACACTAATTTGACTTTAATAAATCTTACACCATTTTTTTTTTCATGGATATTTCTTTTGGCTGGGGGCATATAGTTCTTGTGTAACGTTTTTTTTTCACCCTCAGAATAAGTAACGTTTTTTCCACACTCCAAAATGTAACATTTTGACCAGCTCTCTTAGTGTTACTCTGATCGAAAAATTTACAGTTTTCTAATCAGACATTTAAAGGAGAATGTTTTTTTAAACATTTGTCGTTAGGACCTATTTTGGTTTGAATGAAAAATGTCCCGTTTCGCCTAAATTTTTAAAGTTTTTTTGATTTCCAGTTCTACAATCAGTATATCATAGATAGACACTTACAGGATCTAATATTTTTCCCAGTCGGGGAAAAATCGATTTTTTTATTGATTTTTCCCATACATCGCGGTGATTTGTATTTTTATGGGTGTGGATAACTAAAGTTTTAAAAATCGAAATAGTATAAGTTTATAAAACTTATGTAATGTGAGCCAGGGAGCTATGATAAAGAGTAAGGAAGGAAGAATGCTAATGCTCAGGGAGGATGCACAGACCAGATGGCGGCTACATTTTCAAACGCTACTGAATGCTGATGATAAGGACTCCACCAAAGAATTTTCAAACCTTCCTGAACCACGCAGATGAAGAAGAAGAAATCCCACCAGACACAGATGAGTCCGAAATGAATTTGGAAAAATTGATAAAAAATAAACCGCCCGGCACAGATGGAATACCATCATAACTCTTAAAAGAAGCAGGAACTGAGCTAACTAAGGAGCTTCATCAACTGTTTGTGCAGATCTGGGAAGAGGAGACGGTCCCGAACGATTGGACCGAGGGCCTTATCTTACCAATTTTCAAAGGAAAAGGAGACCCATCTATCTCTGACTACTACCGTGGCATATCCTTCCTTAACATGGCCTAAATAGCCTTCTCAATTGCTCTGCACAGCATAATACTGCCATATGTAGGGAGGGAAATCGGCGAATATCAGGGAGGCTTTGGGTGTAATAGATCCACAATAGACCAAATCTTCTCACTCAGATTGAGATGCGAGTAAATGAAGGAATTCAATCAAACAAGCTGGCTAGCATTCATCGATTTTAAGGCAGCATATGACACAGTCATACGACGTAAACATTACAAGTGAATGGATAAAATGAGAATTCCCTCTAAACTAATCAGTCTAGCAAGATGCTCAATGTCCAGTATGAAGTTCTGTGGAAATAATTCGGACCCTTTTGATGTTATGATCGAGCTTCGGCAGGGAGATCCACCGGCCCCTCTCCTCTTTAACCTTCTTAGGACTGGGTGGAGTGTTCCCGCACCCCACGGCTCGTTTTTCGCTTGCTATTTTTATAAATTTATAGATATCCATTAGTCCTTCTAGGAGTTTTCTTCTGCAAGTGTCTTGATTCAAATGATCAAAAAATAAAGAGAAAAAACTAAATGAACTTCATATTATTTGAACAAGTATGACCAAACACAGGCCGAACACAGGCGAGCGCACCCCACCTAGTCCTTAGTGTGACCTAATATAGTTTAGTATAAATAACTAGTGTAAAGTGAAATTACATTAGTATCATATGTACCCAAACCAAATAAATGCTATTATCAAGCGAACACCACACAAACAATATTGTAAATGATGAGAAAAAAAACAACAGAAATTATCAGTACATATAATGCTACCAAAGGGGCTGTAGACACTCTCGACAAAATGGTAGCAGAATATTCCACAAAACGGCAAACTAAAAGATGGCCAATGAAGATTTTAATGAATTCATTAGATATTGCAGGGCTAAATGCATATATTGTGTGGACGAAACTCCATCCTAACTGGAAAATTTCTTCACTTGACAGAAGGCGGATTTTTCTTTTGGAGTTGGGAAAAAAATTAACAGAACTGCTTATTAGAGAAAGATTGAATAATCCAAATTTATGCAGAAGGCTGAAAAGAGACACAATAAGAATGATGGAAAAGTGCATCGACATTGAAGAAAATCAAGAACCCAAGTCTTTAACGTCCACTGCTACAGCAACTAGGCCCAAAAGTAGGGGAAGATGCTACTTGTGTCCTCGAAAAATCGATTCCAAAGTAAAAATTTCGTGTAATAGCTGTGTACAGTTAATATGTCCAAAACATACAAAAAACAATCCTCTGTGTATAAATGCTGAAAATTAATAATTTTTTTTTTATTTTATTTCTTTTTTTAATATTGTTTTGCTTTCATGGTTCTTATAATAATAAAAGTAAATTTATTTTATTACTATAAATTTTTTTTTTTTTTTTTTTTTTTGTAAATCATTCCTTTTTATGATGAAAATGTACAAATTTATTTAACAATTTATTAATAAATAAACAAAAATTATATTCGTTTTTATTTTATTTTAACCTATAATATACCTAAATATTAAATACATTGTATACTTTTTTCATTTACATTGTGGTTTAGTATGTAAAATTGAAATTTAAAGTTGGGGTGCGAGCGCACCCGACTCAGTCCTTAAGGTTATACAATCCACCCCGTCCTAGGAAGGTTAATATAGCCCTCCATGTAACCATAAACAGAACTGAGTTGGATAAAGATGAAAAAATATTTAATAAAAACAACACAGCTTCTTGCTTATGCGGATGGTGTGGCTATTTTGGGAAGGTCACTAAGATCAATAAAAGAAGCTGTCGTAAAGCTTGAGAAAGGAGCGAGTCGAATAGGGCTAAAAATAAATGATAAGAAGACCAATATAATGGTCCTCAGAAAGAAGAAACAAGCCCACCCCATAAAATATTACATAATAGGAAACCGCAGGCTCGAAGTGGTGAACAGCTTCCAGTACTTTGAATCCACAATAAATGATCGACTGGATGAGGAGGAAGAAGTTAAGAAAATGATTGTGATGGGAAACAGAGCACACTTCGGCTTGTCTCAGTTTCTGAGGAGTAGACTGACCAGTAATGACACGAAGTTTAGGATGTTTAAAACACTGATTAAACCTGTGGTAACATATGTCAGCGAAACCTGGACCATGAACAAAAAGACAAGCGATCGGACCGGTTTGAGAGAAGAATACTTATAAATATTCTGGGACCTGTACGCCAAAATGGAATATGGCAGAGAAGGAAAAATAATGACCTGTATAGCAAATACAAAGACCTCAATATCTCGGAGAACATCAGAATCCTGAAATTGAAATGGTTTTGGATTGAGATGGAAAGAGATGTTGGGGGAGACCCAAGGGCCGCTGGAGAGATAGTGTACTCCATGACATACGGGAAATGAGAATGAACGGGTTGTATGCAATGGACAGAGAGAAATGGAAGGCAAAGTTGAAAAAGCCAGCGGCCGCTGTATGTTGTGTGTAAAGCTAGAGGAAGAAGAAGTTTATTAAAAAAGCATGATTATCATTGACATTAATATAAATATTTTAAACTTTTTTTAGTTATTTTTAAAAAAATTAAAACAAAAATCATTTTATTAATCGGTATTTGCATTTACTGCAATAAACAAAATAAATTGAGCAAATAATAAAAATAAATTCATTTCCTTGTTATTACTTGCTGAGAAACTACTCTTTGTTAGCACTTCAGTATACTAGTATGTTCCATAAAGGGAAGGTCTCTAGTCCATATTCTTTTTAGACGCCTCGCTGGATTATCATAAATAGATGAAATAGGGAGTAAGTTGAAACGAAGGGATTAAGTGAATACGAAGCTCATTGTGAAAGACAGATATGAGGTGGGGAGTAGCATATTGATAATGCACTAGACAAGACGCGCTACCACTAGCAACGTGGAGTTTGAAGCTGTATAACTTAAATCCAGTGAATAACATTATAAGTATTTCGTGATTTAAGACCGCTTATCCTAAACCTTCAAGAATGGTGTCAAAAATGGAGAATCAAAATAAATCCAAACAAATCCCATCAAATAACCTTTACCTTTCGTCGTAAACCTACGACATCCTGCCCTACAGTATCCTTTAATGATATTCCACTAATCCCTGTTGAACAGATCCGCTACCTAGGACTCCACTTGGACAAACGTCTTACTTGGAATCCACATACAAGACTAAAACGACAAGAAACTGCCCGTCGTTACAGACTACTTCAACATTTACTAGACAAACGTTCAAAGCTCCCAATTAATTACAAAAGACTCATTTACATGACAGTGATTAGACGTATTTGGACGTACGGAGTTGAGCTTTGGGGCTCTACTAAACTATCCATTCATCTCGTATCCAATCTTTGCAATCCAAAATCCTTCGAAAAATCCTCAATGCTCCTTACTATGTGACCAATAAACTTATCCATAAAGATCTTAATGTTCCATATGTTTCTGATTTAGCCCAAACCAGATACCTATCCTTCCATAGTAAGCTCCATAACCACTCCAATCCTCTAGTCTCCCAACTTGCTTCCTCCTCCATTCCCTGATAATCCTCCGAGGCGTCTGAAAAGAAGATGGCCTAGGACCTTTTAGAGTAGATTTTATTGAAGTGCTACTAGTGAGTAGTTCTTCACAAGTTATTTGCATGCCATTGTAATCACTGTCAACACATTTACTTGTTGTATATTTTTTTGTACAGTTGTAAATATCAATAAATGGAAAAAAAAAAAAAAAAAAAAAAAAAAAAAAAAAAAAAAAAAAAAAAAAGACCGCTTATTTTCATTTAGTCATTAATTGTCTTATAATTTTCAGAAAGGCAAGGCAGAACATATGATAATTATGTTGATGTTTATATTTTCTTAAGTTGACCATGTTTTGTTTTTTTTTAATCATTAAAAGGTGTTTATTTATGTCTCACACGCCATTTATGTTTTTTCTCTCATCAGCTTGTTCTCACGATTTGAGTGGCCGGTGTAGATAGCAAAAAAATAAATGAATAGAAAAAAAATTTAAAATTATGTTTTTTGTTTATTTATTTTTACGTGAGAAAACATATCTGGTTCGCATGCAATAAAATCATAAATTCTATTAAAGTTCTTTTGTTTTATGTTGTCTCTTTCATTATCTTTTCTTTACAACTTTCTCAGTTTTTACTTAACATGATTCAAACTAGTATTTATTCGCATATATTAACAAATATTTAAATAAATTTAATAACAAACGAATATGACTACTTCAAAACGCACAATGTAGCTGATATTTAAAGCACTGCCTCCATAATTATCCTCATCCATTATTCAACATATAAATTAAAAATAAACAGCTGATCAAGAAAAATACTTTATCTCTTTCTTGAAGAGAGGTTGTGAAATTCGTTAATAAAGCAAATACCTTCTTTTGACATGGATATGTCTTTTGGCGGGGGTCTATACATTTTTTAGTGTAACGTTTTCACCCTTTACGAAAATATAATATTTTGACACTTTCTAGGTCTGTGGGTGGTCCAATGATGGAAAGTTGTTCGGCAGTTTTTTTATCAAAAATTTAATGGGGAATATTTTGGTTATATAACATTTTTTGCTAGGACCTATTTGTTTAGGAGCTATATTGGTTTGAATGAAAAAAGTCAAGTTAATGTAATTATTAATTTAAGTAATATGATCCTTTTAATTCTACAATGTAAACTGAAAAAAAAAAGAAGGAAAAAGTTGAGAACATTATTGAAATTTAATCAAGAGTTGATTTGGAATGTGATACGATGACTGATGGATTTAAAAGCCCAGCAAAGGAATCAATTTTCTATGCATAGAAGTAGATTATAGATAGACTTATTTTAACTTTATTCTTCATTCTTACCGGCCAGAAATGCAAATTGGAAAGTAGCGGTATCTGTCACAAAAGTAAAATAAATGAAAATGGTGTGCCAGCCATGAAAGTGAACAGAAGGTGGAGGTAACTCTTACATAGGTGACTAAAGTTTTACTCTCATCAACCACCTTTTTAATCTCTTCGTGTTTCTGCCATTTTTTCTACGTAGCTATATACTATCTGTTAAGTACGTGCTAGCTACGTACCAAGGAGCTTTGTAACAAATGAAACTATCCCAACATTCGAAAAATTTGGAAAAGAGACGAAATTGAATAAATTATATTAATCCGTGGATTGTTGGTATTCGGAATTCAAATGACATCATATTACACAGTATCAGCTGAATTCAGCAGTCGTTCTCCATCAATCACCAGATGCACTACATCAGCGAAATGTGAGTAAGATTCTGTTCAGCTATCAATATAAAATATATTCTAGTCAATATATATATATATTGATTTGAGATATATATATATATATATATATATATATATATATATATATATATATATATATATATATATATATACACTGTTGCATTTTCAATGGTTGTCAAATTACAACGTTTACTCATATGATTTTTTTTAGTTTTGGATTTCAAACGAAAATGTGCTTCGTTTAAACCTAAAAATATATTAAAACGAAATCTAATAAAAACATAATACTTTGAATTCCTACTAGACATTTCTCAGTATTATATAAAGCGGAATCGGGTTGTAGTGACCAAAAAAAAAAAAAACCCTTAAAAGAGATAACTTGTTTGAAGAATTTTAATGCACTTTATTTATGTACAAGCTTGCGGTTTTTTTCTATAAAACATTATTTCTCTGAAAGCTTTACAGTTTAAAGGTGGCTTTTTCCTGGATTACCTATTACACCTTATTGACTAGATAATTATGGAAATAAATAACAAAATAAAAATTAATTAACAGTAGTTAATCCTGAAATAAACAAACAGCTACCAAAAATCTCCCTCTTTTCTGTGAGATTTGAATTAACTAACGTTTTTAACCAACAGTTTTTGTGAAAACGTTTATATGTGGTACGTTATTGTTGATTTGTTTAATTTCCTGACATAATTAGAAAGTGTTTGTATGAGAATGATTGGATTAAAATACCTCAAGTAAATTTACGCAAATTAGCATCTTAACAACTGATTATATTGTATAGAGTGTTGATACTCTATTATAAAAACTGCAGCTATAATCAGCACATCGTTGTCCTCATCATAATAATAAACTTATTACGTTAATTGTAAACATTTCAGCGTTATTCTGAGCTATAAGTTACAACTTATAAGTTAGCAATTATTTTTAATCAAACTGAACATACTTCGGTTGTGTCAAAAAAATAATTAAGGAAAATAGGTAAGCTTATGGGAGAAACGAATCCAGATATGAAAGTGGATCGAACACTGGATCGAAAAGGTGCATTGCGAGTCTGTTCATTCGAGGAGAGACGCCGAAGGATACTAGTACCAATAGTACAGGGAAATTAGACCAAAAGAATGACCAAACCTTCAACTCCATTTCATATGTGAGGAAGATGATGATCAGAGATGCAGTCAAAGAGGAACACCACGCCTAAAAAGAAATTCTTTAATACCTACCAACGTTTCGAACTGCCTTGCAGTTCTTCTTCAGGGCTATAATGAACAAAATACTAGATGTGACAAAAAAATAACAGACCTATAAACAGATGACAAATGGAATACGGAATGACATGGATAAAAAACAATAAACAAAAAATCGCATAGAAACGATTAGATACATAAATCAGTAATAATACAAAGCAGCAAGATAAGATTAAGGACAAGACAGGAATAATAAAGGGAAAAAATAAAATAAAAATTAATGTAAGGGTAATGGATAAAAGGATAATAAATGAACAATAAAAAAGGACAGAAGAAAATGTAAATAAAAAAAAATATTTTATTTTTTTATTTACATTACATTTCTGTGCTCTTATCCATTTCATATAAGTTTTGATAGTAAATTTAATCAGCTTTTAGATAAAAAAATAAAATTTTGAATAATTAGATTACCATAAGATTACTGACGTGTTTTTGCGATAAAGTGCGACTTACCGCAAATTAGTCAATATTTGTTGGCGAACTGCTCTAAAACTATTGATCTGAGCAAAAAAATTAATAGAACTAAATTTGTTGCGAATTTCATTTGCTTTACTAATGTATAGAAGACAAAATGTGTTAAAAAGAACAGTTTCCGAGTTATTTGATCAAACAGCTAAAATCCTACAATTTTCAACACTTTCCCCTCCTTCCCCACCCAAACCCGACGTTATTTCGAAAGAACTTTTTACCACATTTAGAGCTAACAATTTACAGGTGGTGAACAATACCCTGCTGTCAGACCTTTTTATTTTTGAGTTCAAGATTCAATGCTCATTTCCCTGTACTACGAGAGTAGTGTTCAGAATAAATGCGTAAGGATAAAAGCCGTTAGTCTTTCTCAGAAAGAAATATTTGTACATTGATGGATATGTTCAGGGAATTTAAAGATTCTCTAATCAGACAAGATATTCTTGATGCACAGGTCTAATCTAATAATAAAATTAACAATAGGAACTTACAATGTACTTAAAAAGTAAAAAGTGTCGCAAATGCAGAAGTGAGGAATGTTATTTGATTTAGTCTTTAATAGGATTAATATTTTGACAAGCGGAAGTTCGGGTTCGAACTTCCAATCTATCATGAGTAAAGACCGGATTTTCGTGCAGTATAAACCATTGAAACGTGCAATAAAAAAAATCAAAACGTGCAAAAACATGCAATAAAAAAATCAAAACGTGTGAAAAGGTTTACTAAATAAAAAGATATTCGTTTTTATATTTTATTAGCACCAAGTAGACATAAATTAAAGTAAAATATTGAGTACAATAAAATTAATAATTTTCCTTTATTTAAACTATATTTTGTATTAAAATATTAAAATAAAAAACACTCTTAGTTAGGTACAATAATTATATGCCATAGTAAAACAAAAAATAATACAAAATTCTATTGATTACCATCAAGTAGATACATAATATTATGTTTTAAAATAATATATATTAAATCTATCTTTTAAACTATAAAATAAGAAAACAGGAACATTTTCTAGGACAAGAATCAATTATTTAGACGATATAAACAATTCAATAAGACAAAAAATAAATAAATAAATAAAGATATCAATTTTTTCCTTAAAATTTACTACAATGTACATTTCTAAATTTTTTTCTGTTAAATTATACCTCCTGTCATCAAGGATATGTTTTAAAAGAGAAAAAGCTCTTTCTACATCGATACTGGTAATTGGACATTTTTGATAGGAACTTAAAATGTTTGGTGACACATCTATATCTGAACGTTTGCCATTTAAAACGTCGTT
Organism: Euschistus heros; assembly: GCA_003667255.2. NCBI lineage: Eukaryota > Metazoa > Arthropoda > Insecta > Hemiptera > Pentatomidae > Euschistus > Euschistus heros. Next base: position 1,391,621 of record RCWM02000208.1, on the reverse strand, counting down.
AAATGTTTGTAAAATTTTAAATCCAAGATTTTTTTCAAATACGGTTTGAAATTTTTCATAAATTAATTTTCCTTTGTCGTTATTTACTTTTTTGAGTGTCTCTTCAACACTTAGTACGATATTGATTTGTTCATCTAACGATAGATTTTTGGCCTCTAAACGTTTTGTTGCAACGGGTATTGGGCCAAAATGGGACCATATGAATGCCAATTCGGACTTAACTGAATTGTTTTTTACAATGCTTTTTAATTTGGTGTTAACAAGAGCATCTTCTTTCAAATGTTCTATTAGCTCTGCATACCTATCCAAATTTTCGGAATAAAAAAGGGCAGCGTCTATCCAGGTTCCCTGGTAAGAACTGCTTCCGGTGGCAAGGGGCAATTCATTACATTCCTATATAAAGGCACTCGCTGAGGGGCTTTCAAGAAGATTTTTTTACCACAAGTTATTAATTTATTTACATTTTGGAAAACTTCACGTATTTTCTCGGCAACTCTATTAAGACCATAACACATGTTGTGTGAACCATGTTTGGGTAAAACACTGTAAGACCGTTCCCAGTTTTGAGCATATAAGGAGCTGCATCGGTTACTATAAGTAAAACCTTATTTTGATAACCGTTGAGGCCAAAACAATTTGACAAACAATCGTTCATAAACCGCGACACCGACTCAAAATTAGTTTTTTCCAATTCTTTACAAGAAATTAAGCGAGGGGTAGGCTCAATTTCTGGGTGCAAAATACCAATTATTAATGCATAAATATATTCCCCTCTCGAAATAGTCGTTTCGTCGACTGAAATATAAATAAAATTATTAGAAATTTCATTTTTAATTTTCATTAAAGTCTGTTCATAGCAGACATTTAGATAATTTTTTCTTAGTGTGCTCTCGTCAGGTATTTTCTGTCCGGTATATTTTTCTAAAAAGTTTGTAAATTGCGGACATGACAGCTTGAATAGCGGAATATTGGAAGAGACTAATGCCATACACAAGTCCTGATTAAAAGAATTCTTCATATTGGTGCCACTACAGCTATCTGTTATCAAAAGTTGAGTTACGTTTTTCTTTTCTTAGCGGCCTCAACTGCCTGTTTATGACTGCCTGTACAATAAAATAATAAAATAAAAAAATGTAGGTACACAGACCAAGATAAATGATTTAAAGTTTAGCATAAATTGGGCAATTTAACTGTTTAGGAAAAATTAAAATTAAACGTAGGTAGTACATTAAATTATATTTTCTAGATTAGGATTCAGGAAATGCCATTTCATAATTTAACTCTAAAACTTACTTGTTTGGCAGTGGGCGTCTACTTGCGATTTTCTATCAACACCCAACGTTTTTGCAGCAAGATTCACAAAAAATGATTTTTCTATCAGTTTTTAGTTCTGGGTACGGCTGTATCCATCCCTTTAATTTGGAGCAAACACTACTTTTCCCTTTAGGCATGTTTGATATTGAATTGCACAACTTGATAGTGGAAGAAGAAATGAAAATAAAGAACTGAGAAATACAAACACGGCAACCGGATATAGGGAGGGGTGGGGGTGTTGAAAAACAAAAAATCCCAGAAAATGGGGGACTCGAGAATTGAAAACTTCTACGAAAAAATATTAAAAACCGGTTTAAAAAAAATGGTTTGTTTTATTCCTCTTGTTTTATAAAACGTATAGTGTTTGTTTATATTTTATCCGCTTTGTTGACTGATTTTTTTTTAAATAACAGACAAATTCAAAAATAAAACCTTAAAACATGCAATACATGCAGGAAAACCTTAAAACGTGCAATTTCGTGCATTAACGTCAAAACGTGCAATTTTGTGCAATATAAAACTAGTATATAAATAACGTGGTTTTCATGATTTGAATTTCTATCCAAGTTTTAATGAATTTGAAGTTTGCAAAAAAAAAGATGCAATTGCACGAAAATCCGGTCTTTAATCATGAGATTATCGCGAAGTGGGCTTCATTTTAATAAGCCTGCAGTTTCCACCTTTCTTCGCTAGTGATGACACATTCTATTTTTCAGACATTTTTATCAAACAGAAATACTTTCATATTGATGAAGTATTTATTGGCTGAGGCAATAATGAAGGTTGTGCCGACGTTTCGGCTTGCACTAGACCAAAGCATTCATTACACCTATTCATCTTTAATTAAAATTTATAATTAATTGTGTTTAATTACTGGACATCTTAATTGCCTACATCTTCAGAAATACTTTCATTCCGGTCTTTCGTGATTTTTGTTTTAATTGTTTCTCTGCATTATAATATTTAATTAATTTGTAGTTATTTGTTGGAACACGCTAACCTACAAAGAAAAAAGGCTGGAAGGAGGATAACCAATAAATTACCTACTTATTGAAGCCAGAGTGGGAATGTCGAGAGTCATTCCTTCGATACACCACGAAATATATTGCGATCCGCAATCTAGATCTGGTTAATTACCAATGTATATATTCTCCATTTTGTTAACTATTTATTGATATTTACAACTGTATTATAGATGTATTATAATGTATTATACATTATATACATGGATCAGAAGCATGGGCCTTTAAGAAACAGGATGAAAATAGGCTTCTGATCTTCGAAAGATCAATTCTGAGAAAGATTTTTGGCCCTGTTAAGTCTGTCTTTATCAGAACGCTTGTCTTATAATTGTTGGAGTAGTCAGAAACGACGAGCAGTCTCTTGTCTTTTAAGTCTGTTATGTATTCACTCATTCATTAAAAATATTGTTTTTGCTTTATCTTAATTTAACACAGCAACCTCTTTCTCCTACTCTACGGGACAATTTTCAGCAGCGGGTTCAAAAGGAACTTGAGGAAATATTATTACCTAAACTAACTGGAATCGATGCTTCAATACAACTGTAGTCCCACTCTTGCATTCTTTTAATGAGAATAAATATCTTCGCCGATGTTTGACTTACAATAGCAATGTTTGGTCTTTGAAGGCAGTCGTTTTAAAATATGGATAAAGAAGAGTTTATATCGTACACAAAATTGTTCAAAACTATTGAACGTCGTAAATAAACAAAAATAGCGCACCCTTCCTATACAAAAAAAATAAATAAATAAATAAATTAAAAAATAATTTAAAGTGAAATATATGGTAGAGATCTCACAGCCCTTCAAAATAAAAACAGTTGTACGACAAGGTGATGGACTATCCCCAATTCTTTTTAATTGTGCCCTAAAGAAAACAGTGAGAATTCGGAATGAAAAACTTACTGAACCCAACATTTCGCCAATAAGGTTAGGGAGAGGAAACAATAAGATTGAAATAAATTGTCTGGCATTTGCAGATGACTTTGCAATACTTTCTGAAAATGTTACATCTGCTGTAACCCAAGTAAATGTCTTGGAAGAAATAGCCAGCAGAACTGGCCTCAGAATTTCTGCGCAAAAAACAAAATTTTAACAAGCATCCAAGACGCACCAAAATATCTGAAAACAGATATTGGCCAAATTGAGAGGGTAGAAAAGTTCAAATATTTGGGAGAAATAATCCAAGAAAATGGTTTGGAAAAATCTGCAATAGAGGAAAAATTTTATAAAATGGAGAGAGCATATGGTATTACCAAAGATGTTTACAATATAAAATGTCTATCCAAAAATGTAAAAATAAGGCATTATAACACAGTAGTGAAGCCGCAATGCCTATATGCAAGTGTATGTGTATGCCCCTAGAAAGATTACTGCAATCCCAGATCTCCAATTACCTCGAAGATTCCAATTTACTTGACCCGTTCCAATCCGGTTTCCGCCCCGGCCATTCTACTCAATCCGCTCTCACCAAAATCATCAGTGACATCCAGGCTGCAATGGATAGACTTTTCCAAGGCCTTCGATTCCTTAGACCACACAATCCTCTTTTCCAAACTGAAATCTCTAAACTTCTCCAATAGCGCTCTCATGTGGTTTCATTCATTCCTTTCCCACCGTTCTCAATCAGTTACCATTCCCAACCAAGGTTCATCCTCTTTCCTCACTTTGCGATCAGGCGTAGCTCAAGGATCCAGCATTTCTCCTTTCTTGTTTAATTCCTATATAAATGATCTTCCTAACTCCATTCATAGTTGTTCCTACCACCTTTACGCCGATGATTCTCAAATTTATCTTTCCTTTCCTCCAGCCGAGTTATCAACTGCATTTTCCAAAATTCAGCAAAACCTGGATGAAATCTGTGCCTGGGCATTCCTGGATAAATTGACTTTAAATGCAGCTAAAACTCAAGCAATCGCAATAGGATCCCATTCCCTCCTTCGATCGAATACCAACTTCCCTACTTTATTCCTAAATGGTCACCCTATATCTTTCCTCTCCTCTGTTAAAAACCTAGGTTTAACAATCGATCAAACCCTTTCCTGGAAACCCCACATTGCTCAAATCTTCCGACGATCGATTGGCATCCTAAAATTATTCCACCGTTCCCGACACCTACTTCCTCCATCCACACGTAAACTCCTAGTATCCTCCCTCATATTCCCCCAATTTGACTATGGATGTGTGATTTATGGTGGACTCTCGATGGTTCTTGAAGATAGCCTAAAGCGTATCATGAACTGTTTCATAAGATTTGTTTTTGGAACCTCGAGACGCTCTCATGTGTCCCATCTTTACACCGAGTTAAATTGTCTTTCGCCTTCCTTCCGTAGAGATTACTTCCTTGGTTCATTCCTCTTCCAAGTTATTAACACACATAACCCTCCGTCTATTCACAGTATCCTACATTTCAAGTCCTCAATCCAATCATTGCATACAAGGTCCCGTCTCTCCGATCTCTACACCCCGACAGAACTACTGCTTTCCAACGTTCTTTTCTTGCCCGCTCCGCTATTCTTTGGAATTCTCTTCCTTCTTCCATTCGTAATGCATCCTCCCTGGGAACTTTTAAAACACTCCTCTTCCACCACCTTTCCTCCCTCCAGTCGGATGCTATCTAATTATGTAGATAATTTAATAAATTTCACCCAAGGATATCAGATATAAAAGTTTAGCCTGTTTAAACAATCTTCATATGATAATGTTTTGTCTATCACTGAAATAATTTTCATTTTTACTCTTTTTTCATCATTTTATTTTCTTTATCCTAGATTCAACATCAAAAATATATTGTTTAATCAATTTCTTATATAATATTTTTTCTTTTACTGATTGTAAATATAGTTTATGTATGTATGTTGCGTGTATGTGTTTATATATGCGTATAGATTTTTGTTTCATTTTATTACTTAATTTATTGTAAAATTGTATTTACTTTTAATTATTTTATTTTATTATCTAATTTATCATCTCTAGGCCAGATATAACTTAAGTTCTGTCATGTAACTATTATTCTTAAGGGACTTTGTCCGAGAATAAAATTTGTTTTTCTATTCTATTCTATGTCTGGCATTAAACTATAATTTGGATAAATTGGAAAAACTAGAAAGGCGAATCATGAGGAAAATATTAGGCCCACAAAACACAATAGAAGGTTGGAGGTTGCGAAGTAATGATGAAATATATCAAAATGTAGAAAATATATCAGATGTAATGAGAAAAAAAAGATTGATGTTTTTTGGTCACTTATATAGAATGCCTGACAGTAGATTGACAGGTAAGATTTTCAGATATCTGTGGGGTAAGAAATCGATAACAAGCTGGGTCAATGAAGTAAAAAGGGATTTAGAAAAAAAAACAATATAAAAACAGAGGAAATAAATAATAGAGAAGTCTTTCGGCGAAAAGTATTGAAAATGGAGGGATTTCAGGGCCGGAAAGTGAAAAAGACTGGTGCAAAATGGTCTGAGGACAGAAAGAGGAAACATGGTGAACGGATGAAGGCATACTGGAAGAAAAGAAAAGAACAAGGAAAGAAGAATTGGAATTGGCATGTGGTTCTCTGTTGGCCCATTCGGAAAAAGAAAAAAAAATCATTTTACCTTATGATCAATTACATTATATATTATACAAATATGTACGATGTTAACATAGAAGATTTTTTTCAGTCGAAAAGATTCCGTTCAGTCATCAATGCTCTAGATTGTCCAATCTCTTCCGGCGAATGCGTTATCGCCCATATATTCATTCGCCTTGAATTGGATACAATATTAATTTTCATCACATTTTCCTTGTCTCTCTCTCTCTCTCTTTCCTCCCCTCCCCTTCCACTTGAATGGATGTCTACTTCTTTATGTTTTACAATTTTCCATTCTATCACTCTTATATTAGGAAGTGGGTTGTTTGAAAATTACCCATCTCGTTCTGTTCATTGTGGATCGTTCTCTATTAGAGTTGTCACACGACACTTGAGGAGACAACACGCAAGGTACTGTTCACATTCTGGCGTAAAGGTGATCAAATATTTTTTCATAAATAAAAACATAAAAATATCATATATTTGTAATTATTTTTAGCAATAATGTTAAAGTTCTTATGTGTGTTTATATAGTGTGAAATGCTTATAAAATAGTGGCTCTGAGGTTCTTGTTAAAAATAAATATATAATAAAAATAAGGTTTTAAAATTAGTTTAAAATTTTTAAATTTTAAATTCTAGGTTTTATGATCTTATAAATTTAATATATTACCAACTATTTTAACTATAGTATAAAGAATAATAATAACATGAATAATAGTTACTATATCTTAGGTCAAGTGTTTACTATGTCCCAATTTTTTTAAAGCATTTGGTGGACTTCCAAGACTGTAGGGATCCTATTTATCACTACAAATTGTCTTTAAATTTGCTAAAATCTGTGGTGTGGAGAAGAAAAAGCTTTAACGCTACTATCTTTAGAGATGGGTACTCAGAGTGGAATTTATTTCATAATAAGAGCCCATCATGTTTCTAATAATATCATAAGACAATATATGATAGAGGATACACACACAATCCTATTATTGAATTATATCATGAGTGAAATAACGGAGTTTTAGTTGGAGAATTATTTCAGTCTAAGTAAATTTAAATTAAATCTGGTATTACAAAGCTCATCTAAAAGTTTTTCGAAAGTTTCAGCACTTTGTTGAGCATTTAGCTCATGGGTCTGTTGTGTTGGTACAATTGTGTGACATCAAGTGATTAAATTCCAGCAAGAAGGTTGGTTTAAAATTAAGGAAAAAAGTAAATTTATTATATATTAAAACAAACTGAAATACGCAATAAAGTAGCTTGTTGTTTCACTGAGAAATAAAAGGAGAAGTTTATTTTAGAAGCTCGTTGAAAATATAAATAAAACACGATAACTGAAATACATTTTGTTATACTTTACTGCTTTTCTTAACCTGCTATATAACCTCTCTCTTACTAACAATTTTTCCTGTGTTGTCTAAAACTGCTACAGTAGTTTAAAATAACTTTAATTTGCTATTAAAAGATACTAAACAACTCTTAATCTGTCTTTCGTGTAAGATAATAAAATTATATTTTTATAATACGATAATAAGAAACTGAAATTTCTGATGAGGATTAATAAAGTTATATCTGTGTACCGCGATGAAAGATGGGTAATATTTTAAATAATGAGGTTTCACCTTATCAGAGGAGATACTAAAGAATAGAGATCCCGAAGTCGAGACTCATTCAGTGAGTCCATCGCAGAATAAAGCTAGAACCTGCGTAGCTTATAATTTAAAAATGCTGAGATGCTGCTTCAACACACTCGGCCACAACGGACTATAAATCTTATTATATAATCAATAGCAATAATTTTTTTAAATACATTTGTTATTAATTGTGGTGTATTTTTTTAAAATTTTACTGTCACACATTTATAACTTCAATCAGTCAGATTTAAGATAAATATACCCGCTTTAGCATAGTTTTCAATTGTAACAATTCACCGATACCTAGATTTTGTTTTTGTGAAATTGAATATTTTTTCGTTTTGTTTTCTTTTATATTTATCAATTAAGTATATAAATTTATTTATGCAGTTGCATTTTCATTGAATGATACATCAAAGACTGTTCAATTTAGATACAGTATTATAACTTATGGTTAATATCCTCGAAAGCTGACATCACTGTAGAAATTCAAGCCGTTAGGCACACTGGCTGAAATACTGTAGAATGTTTTCGCCAGCTTATGGCATTCAATAAATTGTGCTATATAATATAAAGAAGACGGCCTAACAACTCACCAGGGTCTTCAACACACTGGGTAAACAAAAAAAATGAATCAACTATTTATGGCTTTCAAAAATATTAACATAATATATCTATATGTATAATATAAACGTGATCCATATAATCTTGTGTAAAGAATGATTTGGTTAAAATATGAGAATGTGGGTGACCTTCACCAAGTCGCAGAGTTTAGATTGATTTATAACTCTCATTATACAACTCAAAGACAAATATAAACACTGTAATAATTGTCAACAAAAGAAAAAATGGTATAACGAAACAATATTTAACGATATTTTCAATATTATCTGTCATGACGACGGATAAAAACCAAAGACTTCAAACATAAAAATTTATGATTGTAAATCATCCGATGGACAAAAACTTAATTGAAAAAAAAAATCTCAAACATAGGGTGTGGTCTTAGCTTAAGACAGACTTACTTGTATTTATAAATAAATGTAGTGTTAATTCATTCCAATTTTCTAACCAATTGACTGGTACCTCCAAATGTACCCTGTATGCTTGAAAAGGCAAGGAAGGGAAAAAAAGGAAAAGAAAAAAAAAAAAAGGTACCTCCAAATGCAAGTCCACCATTAATTCGTCAGTCAAATGACATCACTTCTAATTTTAAATTCAGAAATTTACTTTCACTTCTGAACTGTTTTGAATAGATGTTCTATTTATAAATTAAAAGGGGAATAGTCAACATTATTAACGCAATACCTATACTATTATATAAGTAAAACTATACCGAATCGACCGAAACAAACATAATTGAATCAGACCAACTCCTCTTTAGATGTGGATGTTAATAGTGCTATTATTAAATTAAATTATTGTAAATTTCAGTTCTTGATTTACCGGATTGACGCATACTTCATTTGGTAATAATACATTTTAAAAAATGTGTTTTTAAACTCGAACACTATTCCATGCCTCGAATTATTTGCTCGAAGATCGATAACTCATTTATAAGTTCTTGTGTCTTCTGTGAGTATCAAGATAAATTGGACTTAGCTTATTCTTTGACAAGTCCATTGTAGTAGAAGTAATGTGATTACCATTTCGATTTTCCTCAAGAACAAAGATAACAATCAAATATAGATCAAATAACGCCATTACAATAAAAGTTTCACCTGTTTTTATAGAGCCACTAGCTGTAAGTACCCTGCTCCGCTACGGTTTAATATCATTAGGATTAAGGACAACTTAAATTAGTAGAAGTTAAGCTTAACGTTGATAATTATTATTACTTAAATAAACCTAAAGAATTCCATTCTTTGAATAATTTCAATAAGCAACTTTGACAATTTGCAAATGTTAATTTTATATTATTTTGATAGTCCTCCAGTGAAGCTGCGAGGCAGCACTACCATCTTACCCAGCTCTGATACCAGACCAACAGCTTTTCTTATGGCATACTTTAAGGAATATAGTCTCAACTTCTCAACTTTTTTCATTTTTTCGAATAAAGTTTAGTCTTTCTGTTTCTATTTTTGCTTACATATCAAGCATAAATTGTTTGAGGAGATTACGAAATTAAAGTAAATAAAGTTTTTCACCTTCACGCTCCATCAACATTTAGGCCTAAAAATCTGCTGCAGATACAGTTTTCTTAAGTGGTGTATTAGTGTTTGGGTCACGCTGAGGGATGTTAATACTGTACCCATCTTCTCCATGGTAGAACATGAGACGATACTGAAGAGAATCATACGCTTGATAGAACTCACTGATTCTTATCAGTTTTTTTTTTCCCTGCTGTGGAGAACAATGTCTCGCTTTTCAAACATCTGGCCAACAATTAAGACAGCAACTTCGTTAGTGTTAGGAGTATTGTAACGTCCTCAGTGAGCATTTGAAGGCTTTTTGTCAGCACTGATAACTACCTGGAAATCTTATAGATCTTTGGGAACAGACTCAACAGCAGCTCTGAAGTCCTTGATATACTCGTTATGTTTATGATGAATTTTCTGGAGTTGGCCTACGAATTCAGGCTTGACATTTTGAAAGTGAACACAGCAAATGCCTCTTTCATGGTTGTCGTCACTAAGAAAATTTACCTGAATAAAAGACGGTTGCTGTTGTGTTCCAGGCATCAAACTCCCTATTCTGTGATATAAACCTGTCTTCGCACCTTAAATGTTGGCATTATATCTCCCTCTTTTATCTCCTTTGCTCCTAATGACGTCATTTGGAGACAACCGTTCTATTTCCAAATATTATTTAGAAAATGTTCAGCCTCAGGATGTTCGTAAGTAAGGAGGCTGTGCAAGTGTTCAGGATATTCTTGAAAGGTAGGAATTTGGACTTTCCTGTTACTGCAGCACATGGCAGGGCTCTCGTCCTTCCATTTTACAGCATAACACCAATTTCAAGTAGACCGTGATCCAATATCGACGGTTTTGTCTTTTGCATATTCAGTTTTTGTGTCATACTGGCTGTAACCTTTCCATTGAACATCTTTCATCGTGTTTTGTTACAGCTGCACGTTTAACGTGAGGATTATTTTCTGATAATTTTTTTTTAAGACTTTCTATGGATCTCAGGATGGGTTTTCTTTTACTTCTGTACAGTCCCTCTAAGTATAGTTGGATGATTCTCAGAATATATGTATACAGCATATCCTTTAACTTCGGGTTGGCTTTCTTTATGTTTATTAACCACTTTTTTGTTAATTTCGGGATGATTTGTCATGTATTTCTTAACAGCTCCTCTGTTGACCTCTACATGTGCTTGAATATATTTTGCAGCCGAGTTCCTTAGTTGTTTGTTGCCAACTGAATCTGTGAATCATTTCCTACGTTGTTTACTTTTAGATTGATTGGTTTACTTCAATGTTGCAATAAACTCATCTGAACTGAGAAAAAGGTATATTCTAGGTTCAAGGAATGAAATTCAGAAATGCTAGGTACAACTTGTAAAATACAACTTGGACCTGGTTGAAAAAAGCCGTTTATCTATCTTGTCACTGGAAAACTGAAGGAAGAGTAGTTGGGGACGAAGCTACTGGTGAAGCAATGTTGGTGAGTTGCTCGTAAGGAATATGTACATCGAACTGGCCTTACATGACATCACCAGAGAACATAAGTCTTTTAACCTCTTCTTCAACATAAGTCTTTTAATAGCTTCTCGTCACGAAACAACTTAAACTTGTAAGGGTCCACCTCTGCAGCCACCATGAGTTCAAAGAAAGTACCATATTATAAGGTTTCGACATCGATCGTGTTTTTTTTTTTTGTTTTTTTTTTAACTATAAGGAACTTAATTTGTGGTCAAAGTATGAGGCTTAAACATCTGACCTATTTTTTAACTTAGCTTATCTCCAAATACCATATGACAATTAATCTATTATTATTCACCCAATAAAAATTATAATCGGATTTTCTGGTGGTTTCTGAGATTTCGTGTTAAATGAGTGAGTGGTATTTGGCAAATATATAGTAGATTGTTCAAGTTTTTAAATATGCTTGATTTGGTAGGTTTGCATTTATTTAGTGAATCGACCTAAAAACAGCTCAGGGTTGAATTAGGCCTTAGTGGACTGGCTTTAATTTGGTTGCAGAACGATAAAATAAATTTAGGTAGCAACATCGAACCACTGCTCCATCCCTGCACCTGTCCAAAATACCTTTTATTTATCGATTTTTTACTTTCTTTCGATTAAGCTCGATGTTTCCCATGTTTTCGAATGGGGAGGAAAGATAATTCTCTTTCATTCACTCACAAACACTAAATTCCAAGTTGAAACAAATATTAAATTCTGTTACACCTTCTAATATTAAATAACTACGCCATCCATCCATCCATCCAAGTATCAATACAATATTAAAGAAACAAAATGCAAGTTGAAACTATGAAATTGAATTTTGCAGGAGAGGTTGAGGGACCTATCGATAAATGTGAAACTTGAAGTGAAGCATCATAATCGTCTGGGAGTGTGATGTGGGTTTGACAAATTTCAGTTGCCCGATATCGTTATCTAAATCCTGTATATTCTTACTCAAGTTAGAATAGATTGACAATCTATAGGATAGCCCATCCTTCCTAATAAATGAAAAAAAAAACAACAACATAAAGATGTACACCCTAATAAACATCAATAGCATACAAGATTTGTTCGTATTGCGCAGATAGATCCAAATGGTATACTTAATTTATCATTTATTCAGACGTCTCAAACAAAATAAAAATTCGTTTGTTTATCCCCAAAAGTTGAAAAAAAAAAAAAAAAAAACTGTATTATATGAAACAATTAAAGTCATAAATATGAATTAAGTATTTTTCAGTTTTGTTTTTCCAGTTTATACACTATTTATCTCCTTGGATTTTTGAAATTTTAATATTTGGGTTCTCCTATTACACAGATAAATCTTCAATGAGCAATTGCACAATCTGAAAAATCTAATCAAATTTTGGCATTGAAAAAGACATATTTTTTTAATTGAATTTTTGAAGAAAACGTAGTTAAATCGAGTTAGTATGTTATATAACCGAGAGTTTCGGCATTACGCCGGCTTGTTAGCATAAATAGCGTAAACGACATATTTTGACGGTTATGAAAACAAATAGCAATCCAATTTAATAATTTAAATGGTTTTAATCTTTCAAGAAGCCTAACTTTCATTACTAGCTGATAAAATTGAGAATTTTTCGCTTCTAAAGAAAATTCACAGATTTCTTCAAGTACTTATTGCCACATAATAAAGAGAATATCCGTAACGTATAAGGAAACATTGTTTTATGATGTGTCTTGCTATGACACATATTTGATGATTTAAGTCAATATAATTAAATAGTACATCAGGGTGTGGTGTATTTGATGGTTATGCGCGTGATAGTGTTATTCCTTGATCTTTCATTCTAGTCTCATTAGCACTTGTTCGCTAAATATCAGTATTTCTTGAAGATATTTTGTAAAAAGTATTTGAGTCGAATATTATTAACTCTGTTTAGTATTTTGTCATTAGTTACGTGTATTTTATCTTTAATTCTTTCCTAATTTATAAAATTAAACTGATTTTTTTTATTTTTAAAATAAATTTTAGAAGTCTTTAATGTACTAGATCTCTGCTATTGAATCTCTTGTATGTTATTGGATACGTTCCTATTCTGAGATTAAATAATTTATCAAGCCATTTAAGTTGGACTCTATTGAATGTGTTGTATACTTAACTGGTCTTGAGAGGCAAGAAGCTTTCCCCCATAAACTTTACTTATTGATTTCCTTATTTTCATAAATAATATATTGAAAAACCGATTTTCAGATTGAAAATGGTTCATTACAATGAATCTACTAATGTTTCTCCTCCAATCACTGGAGGGCAATTGGATATTTATAGAAAACAATCATCATTCAAACAGCAGAATATGAGAATTGCCATTGAAGATCCTGATAGAACAGCAATCAAGGTAAGTTAATTTATAATAAAACTGACTTTTTAAAACAATTCAGTGTGTATTTAGTTCAAGTCCAAAAATGTTATCCTTATGACTACACTAATAGAAACTGAACTGTAAATCACTGTTTACATATCTTCAAAGAATTGTCTTCAGTCACATTTAAACCATACAACATTCAGGCCCTTAATAATTAGACACTTTATCTGTTAATTGACCTCAATTTTGTTAAAAATTGGTTATTGATTTGAGAGAAGTATATTATGGAACTAAATTCTAATCCTTAAATAACTACTATTGCAGTTTGTACTACATCACACATTCAGAATGAAACAGTTACAATTCTAATAATGTGTATTAGTTTGACCTAATGTCAGAGATTTTAAATGTTATACGTATTTTGAATCATACTTGTTTTCAGATAAAAAAGTTATTATAACTAGATCAATCAGTTATTATGGTCCAATATATGAGAGATGTATGCCTTGATTACATAAAATTCTAATGAAGTTACTGACAATAAAGTTTGAAGTTGTGCTTCTTTTATTCTGAATGTCTTATACATGCACCATTGAAGTAAAGATGGAAAATAATAGTTTTATTAAATTTAAGTTATTTAATGGGCTCTGTTTTTATGTATTTAGTTTGTACTTACATCTGTATTTTAGTGGATTGAACATATACTTTACTTTCAATTGTATGATATTTTCTTGATGGAATTAATTTGATTCGGCTTATTCAATTATTAAAAGATTAGTTGTCCCTGAAGACCAATAGTGCTTTAACCAGTTTACTGTACAACAAGAAGGTGAAAGATATTGTTATAAAGAGCTGTGTATATCGGTGGATGCCGTGAAGAAGTGGATAAGGCAAATTACCTTGAAAACGAGTTAATTATTAAACTTCAAGAATGATTTTTAATATATATATACGTTATGAAGAATTAGTTAAGTTGTGTTTTTTAATAAAGTCTTAAAGTATCTATTTTCGTGAAAATGGTATTATTAGATTTATTTCTGAATTTAAGAAAATAATCAAAAAAGCTCTACTGAAAAGTGCACTTATCCACATCTTCACGACAGCCAGGTATATAAAAAGTAATAAATACCGTGTTCATTGGGTTGTATTTGTTAATTGTAAAGTGTATAGATTACACTGATAATCATGGTTAATTGATTCATTTGTAATTATTAAATTATTATGAATCTTTTAAGCAAACTATCTGGTTACTAATATTCATTCTAATTTTCATTAGATAACTTTTTTCTTAATTTTTTATATTTCATTCTTTTGAACTTAATTTTATTATAGCTCTCCGTGTTTATGTTAAAACAAAAAATGAATAAACAATTTTGTAATCTTGGTATTCAATGTTCCAGATGAAAGTTTGGTCTTATCTTGAATCCGACCCTGCTTACTGGCCTAGTCATAAAATTCTGAGCTCAGATGAAGAAAAACACAGGACAGCTAAACTGCTCGAAAAGTTCAGACGTTCCAAACTATTTGATAATATTCACAGCTGGGATTATAAAACTAGGGTATATTTTATTTTATTTGTTTTTTTGATTCTTCTTTTGGAGAAAAATTCTAAATTCTACTTTAAAATTTTCAGACAAGGTATTTAATAACGCTAAATCAAGCTGTTGAGATGCTAAATGCGAACTTATCGATAAAATTCGCCCTTGGTGTATCTTTGTTTGCTAATGCATTGCTGTGCCTTGGTACTCAAAGGCATTTGAAGTATTACAAAGACGTATGGAGTGGGAAGGTATCTAGCTCTATATAATCTTAATTTATAAGTTTATTTATACTTTATGAGATCAGAACCATTATTTTGTAGATTCTTAGTTGCCTCGCTATAACCGAATTGTCTCACGGAAGTGATACCAAGCGCCTCAAGACAACGGCGACTTATGACCATCTCAGTAATGAATTGGTTCTCAATACGCCCAATATCGGTGCAGCTAAATGCTGGGTAGGAAACTTAGGTAATTTATTTTCTATTTACATTGATTATTTAAAGTGCTAACAATAAATATTCGAAGGTGTGCCAATAAAAAGCCCGTTATATTGTGATATTTTGCTTGATAGTGTACTAAATGGTGTTTTTAATAAACATAATAATAATATTATTTTTAAGGATATGCGTTTTTGGGGAGAACCAAAGTTTTGATAACGTGTAAAGTTATGAATAGGGATTTATGTGAAGTTCCAATAAAGTTAAGAGGTTTAAATGCTGTTCTTATAAGTTGGACCAGTGCCTTAAAATTATTCATACCAGCCCTTCTGTGTTGAATCATTTTAAGTTCAATAATAGCTTGGCTCATTGAAATTAATGCTATTTGCCAGAGTGAGAAATAGATTGCGTCTACTTAAGTCTTATAAAGATGAGAGATACCATTTAGAAGAAAAATCAGGTGGTTGAAGTATATTGTTTTACTTCACCTTGTTCGATTTGATAATTAAATTGTGTACCATGTTAGTAATTTATCTTTTCCTGTAAATAAGCCATTAGTGAACAGTAACATTCGACAACTTATGTTGAGGTTTTATTTTCTTTCGGATTTTTTCCCATTCTTCATATCATGAAATTACCTGTAAATGTTGTGTTCGGACTTGATTATGTTCAAATATTTAACATAACCTTATTGAAACTCAGTTAATATTATTAAAATAATTCGTTACAATAAATTAGTCTTTATAAAACAGATTCCAGCTATTTATTCCAGCAGCTCTAAAAGAAGCCGCTAACTAAGTTATAAAGTGGTTAAAGTCCCTTTTTCCATTATTATTTATACATTTTCATTAATACCACTTATTTTCAATAAGGAAAAAAAGAAGTATTTCTGTATTAATACTCGGAAGGATTTATGCTATAATAACTTCCTAAAAGAGTTGTACTTTAAACTTACGTATTGAATATAATAAATGCATTTCATAAAAATAAGAGAAATCATACCAGTAAAGCTAATCGTCCATCTCAAATCACTTTCACTCTCGCGACAGCTTCCTGAGACTCCACTCACATCTGTGACGAGTTACTGAATATCAATTATTTTATTCCTAAATGAATTCGCGTTAGGCTCTTACTTTTATTGTTGCATTCAAAACTGCCAAAAAATAAAGAAAGTGAAAAGAAGGAGGGACTGCTGGGTAGAGGAAATAGGAGGACAGATGAAATGAATTAAAAGCTTGTTCTACACTTTTAAATGAGTTAAGTCTAGAAGATTAATAGCAATTTAAAAATCTTATTCGGATATCTGCAGTGCAATTTGAACTCAGATTAAGTAAAACACCGAATTGTCTAACATACTCATTTTTTTTATCGCGATTCCTGTACCAAGTATGTTTGACGTTCCACAAAAACTCTTGTTTCTCATACAGATAAATTAACTCTATGACTTTGTCATGGTAATCTCTCTTTTATCACTCATTTTAAGAACAAACTTAGAAAAATTTGAAATTGCAACATTCAAGTCTCCAACACAAATGTAACACTGAGTTCTGAGAGCAGGAATAAGCATGTCCATTCGTCATTTGTGCTCTCTCGGAGACCTGTCCGGACTTCTCTACGATATTGCTCTCAGCCTCCTGTCTTTTTGTTGAGTCTTATGACTACTGTCGAGGCTGTTTTGTCTCAAATGGACACTTAGCTTAAACTACAATTTATATTTATATAGTATTTGATAATCTGTCTGTATAAAAACTAACAGCCTTGAATTACCCTGAATTAATTTTCATTCTAAAGAATATCCTAATTCTTCCTTTCATGTGGATGTGGAAAAAAAAAATCAATGTAAACAGATGTAATTAGTATTGAATCATTTTTTAAAAATTATATTGATCGAACAATTTTAGTTCCATTGAAAACTGAATTAATTATGTTTGTAGAAATCTATTTTGTCAACTAAGTGAATTAAAATGGATCTATTATATTTTGAAATGTTCTTAGTTTTTATTTTATTTATTGTTGTTTTTTTGTTTATTCTCATCAAGGAAGGCAGTCTACTCATGCTCTACTATTTGCTCAACTGATTGTCGATAACGTTTGCCATGGGCTTCATGCTTTTATTGTACCTATCAGAGACCCCGAAACGCTCATACCGTATCAAAATATAACAGTTGGTGACATCGGTGAAAAAGCTGGCCTCCACGGCATTGATAATGGGTACAATATTTAGTTTCTTCTTTGTTAGTATGTTGTTTGGTTTTTTTTTTTAATATCACTTTATTTATATTTTTATTTTTAGGTATGTTATTTTCCATTATTATCGAATACCGAAAGAGTGTCTTCTAAATAAAATCGGTGACATTAATGAAAATGGGGAGTATGAAACAGCATTTACCAATCCACAGGAGTTATTAGGTAATTGTAATTTTTTTTTTTTTTTTCATTTACAATTATTTACCTCTTGATATTAATACTCTTATTTTGTTATAATATTTTCTGTTAATGATAGGTGCTGCTTTGGAAAGTTTGTCTGCCGGAAGGGTAGCTATTTTGCAAGAATCTTCTAACACTTTAATCAAAGCTGTAGTCATCGCTATTAGGTATGCTGCTCAAAGATTACAGTTCAGCGATAGTGAGGGAAATGAGCTTCCTCTTCTTGAGTACCAAACACACGTAAGGAAATACATTATATTTAATTTTTTTTTATAATAATATAATGAAATACAAGCCAGAATAGCATATCTGATTGGAAATAGATGACATATCTCACTTCAAAAATTGTTTAGCTTTGGATCTCTAAGTAAAAGAATGAAAATACTTATTTACAAAATCTTTGTAAGACCACTCGTTATATATGGAGGCGAAACATGGCCCTTAACGAAAAAATCAGAAAACATGCTCAAAGAGCAATAAGGTGGAAAGAATGACTGACCAAAGGATGCCAAAGAATATGCTCTATGGGGAAATGGATGGCAAGAGAAGAAGAGGACATCCTCGAATCAGATGGCTGGACGATGTGGAGGAGGATATAAGGCGGTTGGGAGTTTAAGTATGGAGGGAGAGAGAGCAAGATCGTTGAGATTGGTTGGCTGTTGTAGAGGAGGCCTAGATTCTTGCAGGACCGTAGTGCCAAATTAATAATAATAATAATAATAATATTATGTCTCCCTTGTTATTTTTTTTGGTACTCTAAACTAATCTATTTAAATTCTCATCTCGATGTTAACAACTCGAGAACTTATATTGCACTGTCACACTCTAATTAGCTTAAGTATGGTATATATAGATATTTTTAATGTGTAGGTTTTATTCTGAACTAAAAAAAATATATATTTTATGGACATTTTTGTGATGACCCTATTGTATATTCTGTTTTGGTTTTTGAAGAATCAGTAAACAGTGCACTCATCCATTCTTTCTAACAATTGAATAGAACCGCCGAAAAACTTTCTAAATGACAAACATACAATTTTGAGTTATAAACCAAGTGAAAGAAAATCATAATCTAAAGTTTTTGTTAGGCGGTGAGGAAGCACTTATTGTGGGTCCATACAAGTTTGAAAGGGTGAATGAATTTACATATCTGGGATCACAGATAACACCAGTTAATAACGTATCTGCAGAAATAAAAAGAGGCTAGTTGCAGCTAACAGGGCTTATTTCGCTCTTAAGGAAGGTATTTCATAGCAGACTTGTGACTAGGGGAACGAAGCTCAACATCTATAAGATCCTTGTCTGCCCTGTTCTTACCTACACTTCCCAGACATGGGGACTATCTCTAGAAAAGATGAAAATGATCTCCTAGCATTCGAAAGGAGAATTCCGTCGAATAATAGGTCCAGTGATGGATGGAGATATATGAAGGATTAGGAGAAGCAGGGAGCTTTATGATCTGTACAAGGATATAGATATGATCAGATTCATAAAGCTGGGGAGACTCAATTGGGCTGGCCACTTAATAAGAATGAGAGACGATGAGATCCCCAAGAGAGCCATGGACAATGTCATGCACAGAAAACGATGTGCTGGTAGGCCAAGGTTAAGATGGATTGATGGCGTGGCAGCGGATGCATGAAGCCTGCTAGAAGTCAGGTGCTGGAGATCGAGTGGTGGCGGCTTATTGAGGAGGCCAGGACCTACCAAAGGTTGTAGCGTCACGGAGAAGAAGAAGTCTTCTTCTTAAAACTTTCTTAAGTTTTTGTTAGTTTTGTAGGTAAGGTTTTTTTTCATATGTAACTTGTTATATTTACATGTATAATGACATAATGGAGTACTATATCATACTATGGCGTACTATTATACATGTTTTAAACCTTTAAAATCGCCACTTTGGAAATTTTGACACTTAGAACATTTTTCGGCGGATCCATTCAATTATTAACCCTTTAACAAGCGATGTATCCTGGAGGATACACATATTTAATGCCTTTTACTCAATAGATGACGTGATTTCCAACGCATTATTGTGTAATATCCTTTATTTAACCTTGAATTTCATGATACATGAGTGGGGGTTAGCATGGCTATACCAGGTATGCAAGTTTAAAATGTCGTTTATTTCTTAAAATATATACACAGTAATTTAAAAAAAAGTATAATATATTTTATTCAAAGTACTGACCCTCGCTTTCTACACATTTTGTCCATCTCTCGGGCAATATATGGATACCATTCCAAAAGAATGCTTCATCTTTATTTGAAATCCATTCATCGAGCCATTTTCGTACGTTTTCGAAATTGTTGAAGTGTTGCTCCGCCAATGAGTGTCCCATCGATGAGAAGAGGTGATAATCAGAAGGCGCCAGGTCA
The DNA here is from genome assembly GCA_003667255.2 of Euschistus heros. NCBI lineage: Eukaryota > Metazoa > Arthropoda > Insecta > Hemiptera > Pentatomidae > Euschistus > Euschistus heros. The sequence goes on along the minus strand of RCWM02000208.1, from coordinate 1,371,339 downwards.
GGTGAATACGGCGGGTGGGGTAGGAGTTCCCAACCAAGCGAAGAAATCGTTTCCTTAGTCAATCTGGCTGAATGTGCAGGAGCGTTATCATGCTGAAGAATGACTTTGGCGTGCCTGTGAGCCCATTCTGGGCGTTTTTTTTCGATCAATGCGTGACTCAAATTGATCATTTGTTGTCGGTAGTGCTCGGTATTGACTGTTTCGCCGGGTTTGAGAAGCTCGTAGTAGACTACTCCCTTCTGATCCCACCACACACACAGCATTGTCTTCTTCCCAAAACGATCCGGTCTTGCACTCGATGTGGATGGTTGTCCTGGCGTTACCCATGATTTTTTTTTTTCGTTTGGGATTCTGAAAATAAATCCATTTTTCATCGCCAGTTACAACTCGATGCAAAAAACCCTTTCTTTCGTGGCGTAAAAGCAGCATTTCGCACACAGTTTTTCATTTTTTTTTTTCCATCTGTCGTTCGTCCAATTCATGTGGAACCCATTTTCCAACCTTTTGAATCTTTCCCATAGCTCTCAGGCGATCGGAAATGGCTTGCCTAGTGACATTCAACTGTTCTGCCATCATTTGTTGGGTTTGGGTATTGTCTTCGTCTAATAAAGATTGCAATTCGAAGTCCTCAAACTTTTTTGGTCGATTTTCTCGTTTTTGATCAGTAACATCAAAATCACCACGTTTGAAACTTTGAAACCAACGTTCACATGTCCTGACGGTTGGAGCAACATCGCCATAAGTCTCAACAAGAATTCGATGACATTCAGATGCCTTTTTCTTTTGATTAAATAAGAAAATCATGACATGCCGCAAATGCTCTTTATTTGGCTTAAAATTAGACATTTTTAACACCAAAGAAAGGTATGATACGTCCACGTAAACGACTTAAAAACAACTGACTTTTGTAAACAAATGACTAACAAACAAAATAGCGTTTAGAGATAAGCAAATCCTTCAATAGGCTAAGAGTGCATTCTATTGGAATTAAAACGACATTTTAAACTTGCATACCTGGTAGCCATTCAAAGGGAAAAAATAAATAAATGTATTAAAAAATTCCCGGCCCACCCGTTAAAGGGCTAAAAAAGTTCAATTATTGTTTTGTTTTTTTTCAGCAATGGCGCCTTTTCCCATATCTGGCTGCGAGTTATGCTTTCAAATCATTCATGCATGATTTCGATGAACAATATATCAATCTTGTTGCCGATTCACGGGAAGGAAGAATAAACGTAGCACATTTGGTGAGTAACATATTAAATTATCAACGATGCAATCAATTTGTCATGCTTCAATTAATCTATGGTTAATTTTCAGCCACAAATGGTGAAAGGTATTCATGCTATAGTCTGCACTACGAAAGCTCTGATAACCTGGACAACCCAGACTGCTATTCAGGAGTGTAGGGAAGCGTGTGGTGGACATGGATATCATAAAGGTATTATATTTTAAGATTCAAGCCATTTCTCAAAGATGTAAAGCCAGGACGGTTAAGAAAGAAATTGTAGAATCTGTGATAAGATAGTGGTTTTATCAGCAATTTAATTGACGAAAGTTAATTGAATTGCTACTGTTTACATCGGAAAGTTATTATGGATTGATTCAACTTTAATATCATAGCCCTAATCCCTGTATCTGATTAGTCTGAAAATAAGTTGACTACATATTCTATAGGTTTACCCAAAATTTAGGAAAAAAAAATTCACCTCTCTTAAACCAAGGATCTAATGTTACTTCAAAACTATCACCGATCAGGTGATTGCTTATTATTCTTATATTTTGTTCAAATTAGAAATAGAATTTCATCGCTGCCAACTGACCTCTAATCTAAGTGTTATATTTTCATGCAAGTTGTTTTCTTTATTCTTTTTGTTTCTGTTATAGCTGCTGGATTTGGTGATCTGAGAAGCAATCATGACCCCCGTGTAACTTTCGAAGGTGACAATACTGTTCTGCTTCAACAGACGTCTAACTGGATTCTTCGTTTATACTGTGATTCAGATTTGGATTCCGAAATGTTCCCTCTTTCAGAAGTTTCATTCATAAAGAATAAAGATTTCGTCTTGAGGAGGAAATATTGTAATGGCGTTTCTATTATCTCAGATAAATGTAAGTTTTATATTGTCTAGTTTTTTTTTTTTTTTTTTTTTTGTTTAATTAGAGATAATTATTACTTACTTCAAATAAGATGTGCTATTTCTTTTATTAATGGTTGTTCCTTTCTCTAAATATAAGGGCTAAAAATAGTATCTAAATACATTTTTTCTTTCATTTCTCATCTGTACATACTGCATTTACAACGCCATAACCTTGAAATACCTGTACATAAATTTTACTTGATGGAGAATATATATCATTTACTTTTTTCTGAAAAAGTTCATTATAATTGTTTGCTTCTCATGTTAAATATTTGTTTTTCCCAACAGTTTCATCTCAAAGTTGGTGGAGGAAGAGTATATCCATCGGTGAAGCTCCTTGATGTTCAAAATTTTGAAGGGCGACTTCAACTGCTTTTTAACCTTTTACTGTAACTCATTTTCAGTTCTTCCTCATGGTTTTCCGTGTCTGCTTTCGAAGTCATTATCTTCACGGTTTTCTTTTATCATCGTGACGATATCATCTGAAAGGTGTTCATTGTCATCCTCCAATCTCCTACATTATACATTAAATTCTTTCTGTTCAAAGGAATTCATTATTTTGATGGGATCGCCTAGAAATCCTGACTGCAGGGTTATCGGATACTGAGTTCATGGGACTGTGCTGTATTCTTCTTTTGTTAACTCCTGATTGCCATTCAGTGTGGAGGAATAAATACATACATACAGTCTGGGCCTTTCTCTGAGGTGTCTTCTTTGAGGTCTAACTTCTTGGAGCAATCTGGTCTTCTGATCATCGCCCATACTATTTGGCGTGGCATATCTGGCCCTAATATTTGAGCTGCCATTCTTCAATTCTTGGCTTCAATGGCCTTCAAATGCCTCTCTTATTCTTTCGTTCCTCTAACAGTCTGTTCTTGTTTTGTTGATAATTTTTCTAAGATTCTTCATTTCTGTGGCTATCAATTTGCTGAGAGGTTTATCGAGGACTTAGCAATTCTCTGCACCATATTACAGAACATTTAGGATCGCTGTCTTGCATACTTCTATTTTCAAATCCTTACTTATTTCCTGCTTCTTATATTAGAAAGCAAATGGAATAGAACGCACCTGTAGCTTTCTGGGACTCAATTTTATACTTCTCAGAAGTCATTAAGGATTGAATATATGGCAAATCAGCTGAGGACAATTAATTACCGAGTGTCTTATCTGAAATTCTGAGGTTTTTGAACAATGTTACTGATCATTTTTTCCTTTGAATTAAATTATTTACCAGTACCTATTTTAAATTGTATCGTTTACATCAGGTTTATATTACTTTATTTAAAATCTGGTTTCAGAAATTTATTATTTTGCATTGCTATGTTCTCATATATCTTAATAATATATTAATATCTTTTTGTAAATGTTGTTTTTTATTTTTTAGTTATTATGGAGACCTATGAATGGCTCATTTGTTATCTATCTAGATCTACATTACAGAAAATAGACAGTCTAAGGAAACAACAAAAAGATAAGTTTCTTATAAGAAACCAGTCTCAAGTTTTTAATGCTCGTACTTTGTCCCTTGTTTTCGCTGAGGTAATCTTTATTTAAATTTTTAATTATGCCCATTTGCTTCCTTGATTATTATTTAAGATTTTTACCTTATTTTTTTCTTTCTTTATGCATTTCAGTTCCTGATTCTTACTTTTTTCATCAAGAAGTGCAGATCCTGCTCACATGATGTTAGACCCGTCCTGAACAAACTGTTCAATTTGTATGGTCTTTGGTCGTTACATAAACATCTTGCTGTTCTTTATCAAGGTAAGTGCTTACTTTTAAAAACGTATATAATTATCTATAGCTCTAGAAAAAAAGGGACATATTACAAAATGTCCTTACATTTTAGTTTTAAGAAAATAATCTAACTAAAATCATTAAAAGTAGTAACCATCACGTTTCATCTTAGCTCCTTTAATTTTACATACATCTACAACATATGAACCTGTTTCTACTTTGTAATATTTAAAATCGCTTTTAATAATAATAATAGATGAATAAATAAATAAAAAAGGTGCCAGAACCCTAATGGTCAGACCTGCAACGCTGTTTCACGTTGATCCAGCTTTCTGACTTAGTTACCTCAATAAACCTTATAATCTTTTCTTTGTTAACTTGAATTTTATTTTTTTTTAAATAAGTTTTTATGTTATAACATAAGTTATGTTAATTATAAGTTGTTGATTTAAATTTAATTTGCTGTTTTGATATACAATATAACTATTTCGTTTTTTTTTTTTGTTTTTTTTTTGGAACCGGCTTAGCAGCACCTCAGCCTGAGTGCTCATTGTGGCAGTAATATATTTCCTGTTTTGTAATAATACAGTGTTTTCATGTATCTAATAATCATAATCGGATCCACGTCTAGGGTTTAAGATGAGTTTTTCACCAAAGTGAAGAAACCTCCACCTTGCATATAACAACATATAACATTTGCATATTATGTGGTAAGGCTTTTCATCTTCCTTATTGCAGAATCTGTAATTTGGTGAAGTTTTGATTTTAATTAAGCAGAGATGTTTATTAAGTCTGCTATGCCCTGTATAACATTTCTGTCAGATATTTGAGTCTGGCCCTATCAAGATTAAGAAGTTGTATACTCCTTTTCTTGCAGTACTCTCCCAGAAACAATTTTGACTGTCTCAGTTTCTTTTGCTGCCAGTTCTGAGAGGCAATTCTGTTGTAGAGCCGGTCTATATCACTCTTAACCAGGCTCTATGCAATTCCACATATTGGCTCAGGAGCAATGGGATTGCTGTCCGAGCCCTGTTTGGCCAGCTCATCAGCCTTCTCATTGCCTGGTATATTTGAGTGGCCTTTAATGCTTGTCACTTTTATTTACAAGTTTTATTCTATAACTGTAATCAATAGGACTAAAGTTTAGGAGCTGTAGTGGTTTGAATGGAAAAATTCACGTTTTCCTACAGTTTTTAAGTCTTGGGGCTTTTTTGGCACGCTCTAGCTCTGTTGATTTTTATTGGATCGTAAATTTTCCGACAGTTCCCTGATCAGAAATTTAATGGAGAATATTTTTTGTTCTATAACTATAGTCACTAGGACTAAAGTTTAGGAGCTATAGTGGTTTGAAGGGAAAGTCACCTTTTCCTACAGTTCTTAAATCTTGGTGCTTTTCTGACATGCTCTAGCTCTGTTAGTCTTGTTTTGGAATGCTTCTTCTTCCACTCCTCCATGCACTTTTTTCCTGGTTGTCGTGATATTGTTTGTTCAAATGTCATATTGTTGATTTTATTAGTCTGGCATTTATTACGATCTTCAAAATTTTCTATATCGATCAGCTGCAGGTCCCTCTGTGCCTCCTTTAACCATTCTCTGCTGCATTTGCTTGTCATTATAACGTTGAATAATTCCTTTGCTAATTTGGAGCTTTCCATCCTGTAGATGTGCGTGTCAAATTTTGCTTGGTGTTTTCTGATTACATCTGTTATGCTGGTCTTTTGATAAAGTTCATTCAGAGGTCTCTTCATCCTAAGTCCATTTTTGTTAATTTACTTTAATAAATTAATTTAAGTAATTTGATCCTTTTAATTCTAAAATATATATTGGGAAAAGCAGTATATTATATATAGATAGATTTATCCATGATCTATTGTTTTTCCGAGTCAGGAGGGAATTGAGTTTTTTTTTTTTAATATTTTTTGAAAAAAAAAATTTTGGAAAAAAAAATTAATGTGAAACAGCACTTTTAAAATTAATTAGTTGAACCAATCATTCATTCTATTTTTATAATAATAGTACTATTATTAGTTTCTATCTTAAATATACTAACTCGGGATTGTTTCAGGTGGTTATTGTGAAGGCTCCTCCTTTGGTGAAGGTCTGTCTGAGGCAATTCTTCGTCTCTGCAGTGACTTAAAGCCTGAAGTGGTTTCGCTCACTGATGCCATCGCACCTCCAGACTTTGTACTCAATTCTATACTTGGATGCTCTGATGGCAAGGTATGCAATTTTTATCCTTTTTAGTTCAAAAAAATAACTTAAGGGGTTTGTATGTCTAGAAATGTTTTTTACTGGAAGTTAGAGTTGACACTATGTTCATCCTTTTATTTGTTATAATTAGTACTGTGGAATATATGCATTTGCATATTTCTCCTGGCCGACTAAAACATCTAATATCATCAAAATGTATATGTTTTGAGGCATTTGGAATCAATTTGAGTTATTTTTATTTTGCACATGTGTGGACATATTGCCATAAATACATATTTTTGCATATTTTGAACTTCAATTGCATATTTATCCACATATATGGCATTTTTATTTTCCATATTTTGTCATAAATACATATTTTTAACTGTAATTGCATATTTAACTACATATACGGCATATCAGCATTTGACTTATGATTTTTTTTTTAAGTTTCTGAGCAGACAAAAAAAATAATATATAAAAACCAAAAAATAGCTACGTGAACCTCTCCTATTCTTTTTTTTTTTTCATCTATTGAATAAAATCATGTTTATATTTGGATAATATATATGGATAATATCCAAATACTGATTCTTCCCTTTTGATCGTATTTGCTTCTCTTGAAATTTTTTAATCACATTAATTTCTCGTTCTTGCTCTGCTCAAATACTTGGAATATTACTTCACTTTTATTGTTTCTCGAAAATTACTCTAGCAAAGACAAAAGATCTTGTTGGAAAGAATGTAAGTTCTCTTAATTGAGACTTTTAAGTGCGATGGAGACGTTATATATTGTGTTTCTTTTGATAAAGTTGTGTCAATTACTTCACATAAAAACAGCAAAGTACTTATAAAACAAAGGCAAGAAATCAAAATTTGAAAAAACTTGTGTTATACAAACTGCAACTGGGGCCACTAAATTCTGGTTTTGATACTGATTTATGTCTAGCTGAAATACCCTTCCATACATGTTTTCTTTTTTAACATTCGTCTTGTCTTTTTATTTTTTAATAGTCTTCTTCGAATTGTTTCCTTTTCAACACAATAAGTTACTTAAACTTGAGTTTGTACTAATGTATAAGTATCTACAGTAGAAACTCTATAATTCGTCATGAGTGGGGGAGGAGGTTTGACAAAATAATGAAAATGACGAATTACAGAATTTTGCTAGTTAAGTAACAAAAAACCATTTTAAACCATATAATTGTGTTTTTTTTTTTTTTTTTTTTTTTTTTTTTGCAATTTAATGAATATAATAACGACCTGATGAACATTATCAACATTGGACTTAGTGACAATGACAAAAAACACAAAAACCTTGGAACACAAACATTTTAAAAAAATGTAATAATAAAAAAAGCGTGTATAAAATAAAAAAAACACCTGATGAATTACAGAATAAGACAGATTATCGAGTGACAAAATAACGAGTTTCTACTGTATTGCAATTTTTGTATTTTTCTAAATAGGTAATGTAAATAGTTGTATATTTTAGGTATTTAATTGCATATTTTACCCTATATATTTGCGTGCGTGCGTGCGTGCGTGGGTGTGTGTGTGTGTGTGTGTGTGTGTGTGTGTGTGTGTGTGTGTGTGTGTGTGTGTGCGTGTGTGTGTGTGTGCGTGTGTGTGTGTGTGCGCGTGTGTACGCATGTGTGTGTGCGTGCACGCGCGTGCATATTTTTGAGTTTTTATTACATATAATTCACAGTCCTAGTTATAATCATCCTTCAATGAATAAAATATAGATTTAAAGGCTATGCTTTTGACCTAGTGTTTAATGAAAAAAAATAAAATAAAAGTACCACTGCAGCCCATGGGTCTTTAGTATTTGGTAAGGTTGTACTGAATGGCTTCAGTCCAGAGCTTGATCCATTATTCCGTGGCCAACTTTCTTCAAGAGAAAAAAATTAATAGAATTACTGAAGTTGAAATTGCGATGTAAGATTTTACGACAGCCATCCTCAGGAGTGTTACCATCATAGCATTGAACTATTAACAGGAAAATGTTTGACAACAGTTGATCATAATGGGCTATATTTTGTTTATTAATTTTTTGCATTATATTAAGAAAATAATGTGTAAACTTTTGTTGAAAAGCGGCTTTATTTTTTATTTTAAATTCATTATTAGGGTCTGAAGCTGATTTGATTTTCATTTTCAAAAGTGGTTTTTTTTAAAAAATATGTTAAAAAGTAATTTCATGATGAGGGTATTCTAACATTCTCGTATTAATATAATATATATCTTTTTTTATTTCAGATTTACGAACGCCTGATGGAAGCTTTTAACCTTCCTGATTCCTCAGCTAATTTCAACGAGGATAGTATCCTGTTACAGTCCAAGTTGTAAATTTTTAGAACGCGTAACAGGTGATAATTTTAAATGGCAATAATTTGAAAAATCTGTTTTCTTTTATTTTTCCATGCTCTCATGAATTATTGCTGTTCCGTATGATTTATGCTAAGCATAAGTTTATCAGACATAGAGCCTTTATAAAAGGGCAATAATTGTATTATTATTATTGTATTATTATTGTTTTGTTTTTTTGTTTTTTGTTTACTTTTTATATAATATCATATTATTTAATGATAATATTTATTTCAGAGCAGGGATCGAAAATAAAAAGGTATTTTTTATTCGTGATTGATTTTGATATAATTTTTATTTCAAATTTAGATAAAATAAAAATTATTTTTCTTTCCAGAAATTATCTTGCATTTTCAGTATTAGTTGTTAGTTTTGCACAACAGCCAGAAAATAAATATTAACTGATCTACCCGGGAATTGAACCCATACTACATTGTGACCCTTACTGCTACACACTTAATCATCTAAGTCCCTCTATTAATTGTAACTGTTGTTAAGTTTAAAATTGTTATTTTCAAGTTTCAGTTTCTCTTTGAGCAGATTTGTTTTTATTATTAAAAAAATAATAGCCATTATGATTTTTCATGATTTTGATTCCTTTAAAGAACTGAAAATTTAAATTATAAAACTAGTCTGGCAAACATGCCTATTGATCCTTTTTGCCAACCCATGGCTGCTGTCAAGAGGTTGCTTCACTAACCTAACCGGAATGGGAGAACCATGGTTCATTTCATAAGACTGCCACAAAATAATTGACTCACCTATGTGGTGAGGATCAAACCGATACTACTTTGTAACCATATCTGTTATACGTTCAGCCATATTTATTATTTTTAACCGATCTTTATTGTTACAGATCTATTTTATTTTTTATTTTTTTAATCTCAATTTCATGAAATAATGCTTCAATTAAATTTAAACTTTTATTGTTAATTTTAAAAATTATTCAATCATCAAAAATAAACATTAAAAAATTTTAAACTTAAGAACTTGGAAAATATTTCTGATTCTTCGATCCCTGCTTAAAATTTTGTTCAGCATTGTAAGTTTCAGTGTCTAGTATGTACGAATTTCGACAGTATAAATTTCATGTATTACTTTTTAGTTTTATTTATTTATGATCTGTATATGACAGAATGCATTAACAATCGGGAATTATAAGCGATTAATACAATGAACAATGAAAAACAAGGAATAAATTTGCTGATAGGTTGCCTAAACTAGGACCTCTACTCGACGAATTTCTTTATCCATTAATGTGATAAAACGTGGCTGTTCTTTTTGAAACAATGAAGTATACATTTGGATGTATTCTTGATTTTTAATAATTTTTTAGCCTGAACTTTTCCATATCCTTTTCTTTAAATATAAAAATAATGAATTGAACTATTTCTCTTTATTATAATATTTATATTTTATATTGTCTTATTTATTACATGTGTTCAGTTTAATTTATAGTTTACTGTGAAACTACTAATTCGGCATAATTTGAGAAAATTTATGTAAGTTTAACAATATTGTAGAAGCAAAAAAATCTTTTACAAAACATACAAAATCTTAAAAAGGATAGGAAACCGTTCAAAGGAAAAACTTAAAATGCTTTCAGTCCAAAAATTAAATACTATATATTAAAATATTTATATTAGAGATGGGCTGATTAGTCGGCTCTATATATTTCAGCTATTCATTTATATTTCTGCGCTTAAAAATAGGTTTATTAAAATAAGAACATGGCCTTTATTGATTATAAATTTTTATTTTAGATTCATCTTCACAGTTTGATATTTAATCCAGGAATAGAAACTCAAACATTTCAATTATTATACATTAATTATCAAACTTCAAGAAAGGTTATAATATTAAAAAAAATAAATTTGATTGCTTCTATAGTACTGAATAAAGAACTTGCGTAACCTACTATTCATTTTTATACAATACTTTTCATATGTACTGAATAATATCTTTTTTGAATTCCAAATGCGACAATTAACTGTCTAAGCTAAGTAAAGTAAATTTCAGATTTTTGCTTTATTTGTTAAGAAAAAAGCTCCGTTATACATTTACCTGTTTATAAAAAACAGAAGAAAAAATATAAGATAAACAAAAACCTGTAGCTACATGTACAGATGACTATAAAACTGTAAACAAAACACCTCAAACATTGCTGATGTCACCCGCCGATCAATTCCAACAGAAGCGATGATAGGCTTGGCCAATTAATTGCCCTTTTAGCCAGCTGACTAGTCGGCTTATCTCTACTTTATTTGTATGAACTTATAGTTTGAAGTATAGAAAAGTTATATTTTCATTATTTACATTTCTGTATTAAATAGTAATTTTTTACATGAATTTATGTTAAATTATGATTTTTGCTAATATTATGTCTTGTTTGTGAGAATAAGATATGGGATAAACCATTCTTTGTAGGGATTAGATTAGAACGAATCAATCTCCGAATGGAACCAGCTCGTTTCAATGATTCCCCTCCAAGTTATGAAATAATAACGTCAAGAGAGAGGAGAGATTTGTCACAACTGAAATAATTCAGTTTAGCGAAAATACAGGTCACAGAGTTTATGTGTTATGAGTAACAAGGCTCTGGTAGCTGATTCCATATTAATTTTTGATTACTCCTTTATTTTTTATTTATTTTATTATAATTTCATCTCATACAGTCATCACAATATGAATTTATGCTATTCCAAAATCATCCGAACTATTATTTTAAAGAACATTCCTAAAGGTTTTACTTAATTTATTGAAAATAATCTTATTGTATTTTAGCCATTTGCATTTTGAAAATTTAAAATTGAATTCACTAACTACTTCAGTATGTAAAACATGTCTCCGACAGTATTAAATATTCAGATCTTTTTGAGCAACAAGCGATTAATTATTTATTTTTTATTATAAAAACTTACTTTAATTAATGTTAACGATATCTATTAATTTATTTGGAAACAGTCATTCCAAATTTAGTCATCTACTAGTCTATGTTACTTGAATGTGAACTCTATATTAAATAATTTATTTGTACTAAAAAAAAAAAAAAAAAAAAAAAAATCATTGTTCTCATTTTCATCGAAATGTCACTTTTTAAAAAAAATAAGTTATTATCAGACGCTGGATTTTTATGCAGTTAAAAATCATAAAATTTGCATAGAATTAACTGTAAATAAATAAATTTAATTCAGAATTATTTGTTTCTAAATTTTTTTTTTTCAAGAATAATCTTCAATCTACCACTCAGCATTAAATAACTGAATGATCCAAGTATGAACTTGTACCATATTCACAAGATAATTGAACAAGAATAAAACTTAAACAAAATTAATTATAATAAATAAAATTAAATAATCATATTATAAAAATAGTCATGTTGTGGGGGTTTTTTCTTTCATTTTTTTTTTTAAGTTTCTATATTTTATAGATATATTTTTCTATGTACGTTGGATTCATTTTAGGTTGTTAGCTAAAATGTGTCCAATTTATTTAAAAAAGTATAACATACAGAATAAAAAAAAAAATCCTATTACATTTTTTTATTTCCTTTTTTCAAATTGAATTAAAAAAAAAAATTAAAATTTTATATTTTTCAACAATTTGTCATTTGAGAATTTGAGGTAACATTGTGAAGTAGCGAGAATTGTGTTAGAATCAAGTTTTAGAGGTAAATAAAGTTTTTATTTTAATATTTTTGTTCTACATAAATATATTTTTGATTGAATGAAAAGTTTTTAAAAAAATTTAATTTATACATTTATTCACAAATATGCAAAATTTAAATTAGTTTATGTGCATCTATATTCTCAAATTAAGAGAACTACGTTTACCAAACTCAATAATTTGGTTGTATAAAAATCCAGTCTCCTGATTTTTTTTTCTTTGTACATTGCCCTATTTATGTGTAATGGTTAAACTTAAAACAATACTACTTTTATTTATTAATTTGGTGATATTAATTTCACATCTATGTTTATTTTTATCGATTATATTTGTAGAAAATTAACTGCCATATTTGTATTGTAAAAAGTTTTTATAATTGTCAGTATTGTTCTATTAAGTATGTGTTTATCTCGTAATGCACGATTGTCATTGAAAAAAAAAAAAAAATTGCCAAACATTATTCACAATTACTAAAATTACCTATGTGCCTTTAACTTTAAGTGTAATCAGACCATTTTATCATAATTGTTACCTTATTATATTTGTATATTTTATGCAAAAAAACAATTTCAAATTTTTACATGTTAATAAAGTTATTTTATGATAATGTGTTTCAATTTATTTCCCTTTCCAATAGAGAAAGTTTATTGACTTAACCTTGAACTGTGAGACCTAGTTCCAGTGAGATAACAGTCTAATCTTTGTAATATTACTTTAAACTGATGCTAATCCGAATAACGTTTATCTTTATTGCCCAGTTTGAAAGATAAACAAAAAAATAAAGCTGAGTCTCAGATTCACTATTTTTTATATCATGGATGAAGCTGATTGTTATTTTATCGGAGTTGACGTTGGGACGGGAAGTGTTCGTGCTGCGCTTGTAAATATAAACGGTAAAATCTTAGAAGTAAAGGTAAAACCGATCAAGACTTGGAATCCTAAGGCAGATTTTTATCAGCAGTCTTCAGAAGATATATGGGAAAGTTGTTGCACGGTTATAAGAGTAAGTTAATAAGGTTATAATGGTTAGTTAAGTTTAGATGTTTATCTGTAACATAATCAGATTAAAACTATTCAACTAACAAAATAAAACAAATTACATTAGTCAAAAAGGCAAATAAAGAATAATAATAATATTTGATCAAACTCCCGATAACAATAGCTTATTTTCACAAAAAAAATTAATAGTTTTTAAATATTGCTACACCTAAAATCATTTTGTAACTAATCAAACAAGTTTTAAAAACTTATTTGTTGCTTGAATCATACATTATTATTTTTATCAAATATATACATATATAACTAGTTTCAACACAAAATTAGAATAAAATCTAAATGATAATTATTTTTTAATTTTGAAGATAATGAATTTTGATCAACATTTTAAATATTTTGTCAGTATCATTTCCCATATAGTGTACTATTAAAAATTATTATGTCTTATCGAATTCAATGGGAAAATAAGATGTCTTGAAATCAGCACCTTAAAACTTTAGGTGTGGAATTCCAAAACCAGCTAAGTTCATTTTCCAGATGTTTTTTTTACTAGACTATCTTAGATGAAAAGTTTTCTCAAAAAAGTAGTTAAATCAAATATAAAACGGCCATACAAAAAATAATTCCCTTTCCTAATCCAGTCTGATCTCTACCTCGTCAAGCTGTTTTTTTTTTTTTTTTTTTTTTTTTTTTTTTAATTTACTTTTATTGAAATTTACAACTGTACAATATATATACATCAAGTAAATGTATTGACAACGATAATAATAACATGCTAAAACTTGAAAAGAACTACTCTTCAGTAGCACTTAAATAAAAATGCTACACTAGAGGATTATCAGGAATGGAGTGGGAAGCAAGTTGAGAAACTAACGGATTTGAGTGATTATGGAGCTTACTATGAAAGGATAGGTATCTGGCATGGGCCAAATCAGCAACATATGGGACATTAAGATCTTTATGGATAAGTTTATTGGTGACAAAGTAAGAAGCATTGAGGATTGGATTGTAAGGATTGAATACGAGATGAATAGGATGGTTTAGTGGAGCCCCTCCTCCAGCTGTGAAAAATTTTTAAAAATGGACTTGACTGGTTTTGGAATTCTACCCGACTTCATATTGGTTGAGGATAGAATAGAAACATAATTTTATTCTGGGACAAAGTCCCCTAAGAATAACAGATAAGTACAAATATAAATAAAATTAAATCTGGTCAGAGACATAATGAGATAAAAAAAAATAAAGAAAAACAATAATGCAATAATGACACTATATACATAGAAATCAGAGAAAATAAAATAAGTTAAAAATAAAATCTTTTGGTACAATGATTAGATTTGTATGTACAATAGAAGTACCCAAATGTTATATTCATAGAAAGTGAAATTTAAATTAAATGGAATCTTAATTATGCAAGAACTGAATCTGAATCTGATTCCGGCAATGCAAGAACAATATTTTAACTAAGTAGGTAGATAGCAAGCATCAGCTTGGATAAGAAGGAGGTATTGAAAATAGAAGTATTTGAATGTTTTCAGAGATTTAGCTTGTCTGATATGAGGAGGAATTAAGTTCCAGAAGATCGTTTGAATGTTGAAGTTCTATGGGATGGGGTATACAGATCAGAAAGACGGGATCTTGTGTGTATTAAATTGACTGCAGATCTAAATTGAAGTATATTGTAAATATAAAAAGGTTGAAGGGTATTGATAATTTGGTAAAGGAATGTTCCATGGAAATATTGTCTACGGAAAGTGGAATAAAGACAATTTAGATGGGAATAGAGGTGGAATACATGGGAGCGCCTCGGACTGCCAAAGACAAACCTGGCGAAGCAGTTCATGATTCACATCAGTCTGTCCTCAAGAACTGTCGAGAGGCCTTTATAGATTATTATTTTATTAATTGATTATTGATTCGAATTAATAGATATTTTCCTTTATTGATTCAAATTTATAGATATTTTCCTTTCTCAATCTGGTTCTGATAAACAATCCCTGCTAAAACTTCTGGAAAAGATTTGGTTGGTGCAGAACGAAAGGGAAAATGATAGTAATTTGGTATTTCTGTGAGGAACCAAAAAGAGCTACTAAAAATTAATCATGGACTTGTTTTTGAGGTATGAATATTTTTTTTTCATACTTAGCAACAGTCAACTTAAGGTGTGACTGTAAACAATAATGCTAGTAATGCTTCTCATTTTTTGACGAAACGTTTTTTATAAGAAAAGTTATTTACATTTTTGATTCATTTTCTTTATAAAATTCAACAAGTCCATCATTAATCCTATTATCGAATACCATATCACTTCTGAAGATCAAACATCATTTTATCAAAATTGTATCTCAATCTTTCCTGTATGCCTCAAATATTAAGATGCTGTTTAGGTACCCTTAGGTTTCTCCATTGTTGCTACAACCTCTTTCCTCAGTCTACATGTAAAATCATCAAATCTTCCCTTATTTTCTCCAAAATTTTGATGTATGGTTGACTCGAGAACATAAAATAAAAACAAATTATGCATTACTTGGTAGGATTCACAACATAGAATTATCATGTTTCCCATTTATATGTAGAATCACAGTGGCTCGTCCCTACCATATTTAGACAATATTACCTGTGATTATACTTCTACCAATTTACCAGATCATTCAAAAAGTCCTGTTTTCTTTATGATTTGTGTTATTCGTTTTGATTTTAGGACTTTGGTTATTTAATGAAATTAAATCATCTTTTACCCATATAAACACATATGTCTATGCTTGTTGAAAAAGGGATTAATTTTAACCCAGTCTTACAAGCATAGACTTATCTTCTCATCTAATAGACTAATCTTAGCTTCTCAAATTTTTAGTCAAAATGATTTCTGTGGAAACTTGTATTCTTGTGATATTAATCTATATGTACAAACTTAGTTTTAAAAGTTATAAAAACTACTAGAAAAATATGTTATAGTGATAGGAAATGATGTTCTCTCTGAGAGGAAGGCACAATTTTGGTTTGAAAAATTTCCAGCTGTATGAGACTCTTGAAGCAGAAGTTTGTTCCAGCTAGTCAAATTTTGTTTTATTAGGACTATCTTTGGGATTTCAGCACATTGCATATGCTGATGGTGTGGTTATCACAGGTAGAACCAAAACAGCATTGGCCAGTGCTGTTGAAGAATTCAAGACAGTATCTCTCAATTTGGGCCTCGAAATGAACACGGACAATACCAAATATATGAAAACCTTTAGACAGACAAATGGAAGAAGAGATACGGTTCATGTGGGGGAGGACACATTTCACTGCTGTAATACATTTAAATACCTGGGAGGAGTTGTGACGGAGAATAATAATATAGACATGAGAGAGGAACACAAGTGGCAGATAAGAAGCAACGCCGAGATCGCACTATTGTATGGTGAGCCTGATATACTCTGTCCTATTAAGAAAGGCAGGCTTAGATGGTTGGGACACATAGAAAGAATGGAGCCCAACAGGCTGCCAAAAATAATGTTTAATGGCACACCAGGAGGAAAGAGGAAGGGGGCAGATCCAGGCGCAGATGGATAGATGACCTGGAGGAGGATTTACGGAGGCTGGGGATACGAAATTGGAGGGACCGAGAGGAGTGGAGAAAGATGGTGGCAGAGGCCCAGGTCCTGCAAGGACTTCAGCGCCCAAGAAAAAACAAAAAACTTTGGGATTTACCATCATTTTGGGAGAAGTTTATCGATTGTAGCTATTTACTTTTGTTTAACTTCCCTCAAAAAAAAGGAGAGGACTTTTTAAAAAACCCTTGTACTCATGTCCTCTGTTCATTCGCAGTACAAAATTTCCTCTTTTTCTTATAATACTTCTTACTATCCCAATGAACTCTACAAAATAGTGAATTAAAAAAGAAGAAAGACATTTTTACTTTATTGGCAAGCCAATTTGATATATTTCTCATTTAATTAAAGATTTTGAAGATACCAAACTCCATAGCCTGCTTGGATCTTTAAAGACTTGAAGTTTAAAGTGCAAAGATTGGCTGACTGAGTAGGTAAAAATGTTTTTGGAACATGTAGATTAATATACAAGTCCTCTACGAAGAATCCTGTGTCCATCAAAATAGTCGAATCTTTAAGTGTTAGTGTTTGAGAGTTCCTTTTATTTTGTCTTAAGACCAATTGTATGTTTTGGAATATAGGTAACTAATCTTAGAGTATCAGGTAGAGGCTCTATCTAATGGAAGTAATATTTCAGAAATGGTTGAGGGTAATGTTTTATATAATGAATTTTGCTACTTTGCCACTGTCTATAATCTTCAATTATGTTCTGAAATGGTTGTATTATATCTATAGTCTCTTTTGGCTATCCCAAACATTTGTCTAAGGAATCTTATCTCTGATGTGTATATTTTTTTTTATTGGCATAATCCATGCCTATAAAATTAATCAGTAATTTACCTCTATAGTAAACAACGTAAGCATTTGATTTACAACTTTGTTAGAGTTTATATAATTATTCTCATTTATCAATTTTGCTATATTAAACTTCAGTGTTATTATTTTATTTTATTAACTAAAAACAATCAACTTGTTAGAGGCTTTAGTTCAGAATGTATTTTAATCACGAGGAATTCACAGGAAGTAAAAAAGTCAGTACCAAAAGAAAAAATTAAAGGAATTGGTTTTGATGCAACTTGTTCCTTAGTTGCTGTTGATGACGCTGGTTCTTCAGTTTCAGTTTCTCCTGATGGTAAGTTTATTTTTATTACTATAATATTATGTTTGTTTTCTACCTAAGGTAAATGTACCTCTAGTAGACACATTTAAGCAAATTTTCATTATTGTGTCTGTCATGGGTTTTCCTGGGTACTTTTTATAGATGGAGATTTACAATGCATAAAGTGAATCTACTAAATGTTCCTCTTTGAATTCATTGCCAACAAAAGGTTAGTGAATGATTAGTTATATTTTTTTTCTTTTTCTTCCAAAACACCAAATTTACACTAATAGTGGACATTTGGAATTTTATTCTGTTCAAATTGAAATAATTCCATATGTTTTTTATAACCCTGGCTGATTGCAAAAAAATCATCAAAATTTTCCCTACCCCCCTAATGAACATCCAACAAGAACAAACACCATCCCAGAAGTCCTCATTAACAATTATCAAGTAAGGTTCCCATGGTAACCTAAAGAAGCTGAATTTCCAAAAGCTGCCTTCTATATGATGCCACTTACAGCTGATTCAAAGCCTCCCTGCCAATATATATAACAATTTAACTATCCAAGAGGCCACTACTGGAGCAGGGTCTATCTATTACCAGTACTTTTATCATAGTCATTTTCTTTTTTTACATTAAGCTACACATTTTAAACATTTTTGAATACTGAATACTTCAAATTGCCTCCTTTAGGAAGTCCTGAACAAAACATTATCTTATGGATGGACCATAGAGCAGAAAAAGAGGCAAATTTTATAAATTCATTGGGTCATAGCATACTCAGAAATGTAGGAGGTAAAGTATCTCTGGAAATGGAACTACCAAAGCTGATGTGGCTGAAAGAAAATCTGAATTCCCAGTGCTGGAAAAAGACTGAAAAATTTTTTGACTTACCTGATTTCCTAACTTGGAAAGCTACTGGATGTGATACAAGGCAATAATAATCTTAAACTAAATGATGTACTATAAATTTTATAATAGTTTACAATAATATACTTTTAATTTGTAGATCATTATGTTCAGTTACATGCAAATGGTTGTATGAAGTTAGTTCTGATGGAGAAGGCGGATGGAATAAAAGCTTTTTGGAAACAATTGGTTTGGGTGACCTAACAGATAACAACTTTATTAAGATAGGTATGTTATTTTTGTGTAAATGTCTAAACCAACAAGTTTAATATAGTTTTGGCAACACCGACAAAATTTTTGTTAGCTAAATTGAGTTACAACTCTGGTAATGATTTCTAGTCTGGCTGTTGGCAGAAAAGTTATTATCATATTTAATTAACAAGTGGTTCACATTTACAAAGCAGGACTCCAAGAGATCCTAGCATCATCAATGTTATAATACTTATTTTAAATTAAATTGCTTCTTTTGTACAAGGTAGTGTAATTAAACAACCTGGAGAGCCTTGTGGGGCTGGACTTAAAGCTGACATTGCCGAAGTTTTGGACTTGTTGGAAGGTACGGCCATTGCTACTTCGATCATTGATGCACATGCGGGAGGTCTGGGGCTCATTGGCTGTCAAGCACCACCCATACCACAGACCATAACATCTAGACTGCGTATGAAATTTTGGTTATTTATTAATAAATATCTTTTTCATAACAATAGACAAGAACTGGTGGGTGTAGCATGGGTCAAGCCAATTTGGTGGTGTCAGCTATCCGAACCTTTACCGCCATAACTCCTATTTATTTAAAATTTGTAGCTACATGTTTTGGAGACAATGCTCCATCATCAGGCTTTTAAATTTTTTTTTAAAACACTTTTATATATAACATTATACCAATAGTTTTACAATTATATAGTAATGTGTCATTTACCTCTTAATATGTGATTATTTTCACATTGTCTATTCTCCATGTTATAAGCCATTATATAGTATAAGAAAGAATCCTAGTTGAAAGTGATGATGTTAATTTCTGCTATATTTTCTCAAGGGAAGTGGAAATAAGAAAACATGAAACCTGTGATATACTTTCTCACATTTATTTATAGATGGATATGTTTTATTGAATTAATTATACAATCTGTCTCACTCAAGGGCAATAAGTAATATGGATGACAAAGAATCCATTCACAAAATATGTATACTGAAATTTTATCACTAAAATTGAAACAACAAATGAAAAATATATAAAACACCAAATTCATGTACAACTTAATCTTCTTAAGTTTTGCAACACTTTTACAAGTTTTAAATTTTATCACTAAAATGGGCTATAAATATATAAACTCCATCAACTTAATCTTCTTAAGTTTTGCAACACTTTTACACATTAGATAAGATGAAATAAAAAAACATGAATTGATAAAACACTTAATCCTTTATGAACCTCATTTTGTTAACTTCTGTTTCACCTATTTTCATTTAAGAAGACTAAATATCAATATAACACACTGAATAGCACAATCCAATTTGAAACTGTAGAAGTGATTGTTTACATTTGAGGTTTTAGGAATGAACTATTGATAAATTTAAACTCAAAGTGAAGCGTAAGGATCGAACTGGTGGGTGTAGCGCGGGTCAAGCCAATTTGGTGGTGTCAGCCATCCAAACCTTTACCAAGAGGTGAAACAAAAAAAGAATATATATCTTCTTTTTTTTTTTTTTTTTTTTTTTTTTTTAATTTTGTATAAATTCCTTTTATTTTCAGTCGATATATATTTTTAATTTTATTTTTTTGTTTTGTAAGCCTTACACTTTGAAGTAAGCCAAAGTGTCATCACAATAAATTAATCAACTTATTACAATGTTTCTACTGACTTGAGCCACAAAGATCTCTATAAAGATTAATGGCTTTATTACTCATCTCTGAGTATAAGCCTCAACAACTAGCATGTTTCATGCATTTTTAGAAACATGACTCCAACTATTTCTTAGGTCTGTCAAAGTATCTTTTTAATGGTATTGTTTGGAACATGGGGCATTATGCATATAAAACAGTAGTTCATAAGTAACCAATATAATTATAACCGTGGATTTGCAAAAAGTTCAGATTACCAAGCAGGAGAATTTTAAAAATAATGATAGGTGTTCACAATGAAGGTACTCCTACTGGATTCAAAACTGAATTCTTCAATTTAGCACTAGGTTAAGCCATGTCTTAATATAGTAGGTTATCTATTTGCTAATAAAACAAATGCACCTTATTTTCGGAGATTCAGTTGATACTATAGTAAATGAAATGGTTCTTAGTCTTCTGTCCTTCCTGTTACACAGATTTTAATGATTTGCTTGTACTTTGACTAGTGTTTTGAAACTCAATAGTTTTGATTAGTTTATTAAAATGTTGAAAATTTGAAAATAATTGAGGCATAGGACCCAGCCATCCAATTTTGATAATTTTTCACAGTTGGTCACTAAAGGTAAAGGTCTGGCTGAATTAGGAGGCCTTATTTTTTGTATAGCTGTTTTATATGTGATTTAACTACTACTAAGAGGTAACCTTCCACCTGTAGATAATCTAGTGGAAAAACTATTAAAATAAACAAATAATCTGGAAATAAGACTTGTTATTGTAAACTAACAATATTTGGGTGTTTATTTATTAATTTTGAAAAGAAATATCCTTATTTAAATATCCACAGCATTGATTTGCGGAACATCGACTTGTCATATGGCAGTAAGTAAAGAGTCAATTTTCGTTAATGGAGTATGGGGACCTTATTGGAGCGCAATGGTGCCCGGATTGTGGTTGAATGAAGCTGGTCAAAGTGCTTCCGGGAGTTTATTGGACCATATTATATCAACACATCCTGCTAGTTCTCAAATAAAGTTGGAAAAAGGTAAAATTTACAATTTAAACAATATTAAATGGTAATTTTGTAGTGTTTAAATTCAACTCTGACTAGAATAGGAAGGTAACTGTCCTTCCTGCCCTAGTTAAAGTAAGTGAAGAGGTTAAACTCCAATGAATAAACAAGACTTAAATAATTTAGAGAGACAGCTTTTAGAATTGGTATGATTAGAATGAATTAGCAATTCAATTCATTAATTTTTATTCCATCTTTTGACCCTCTCTCCCATCTAGAAATAAATAAAGTACCCGTTTTTGGTGTGACAAAAATATTTTCATTTCAATTCAACAAAAAATTTATGTTTTAACTTTAACAAATGTTATAATATTCCTGATAATATAGTGGATAATAATATAATCTGAACTAATTGTTGCTAGGTGTTCAGATTTGCGAATAATTCATATTATAGAGGTTTAAGAAAAATAAACAAACAATCAGAATAAACGTTGGTTTTAAGGTATGTAATATATAGATATATGAGTAATATATATTAAAATATTTAACAACTCCAAATATAGATTAAAATACATACAAACATGTATATATATAAAAAAAAAAAAAAACCAATCATCAAAGTTCAATGCATTTTTAAAATTAAATTTTTTCAAAGTTATTTAAAAATCCAAAATTTAGTTGTCTATTTTGATTTATTTAACAGAATTATTTAATTAGAAGATAAACAACAAAATTTTGACGGGGTATTGGCTCATTTGATTATTTTTATTTTGTTTTGTTGTTTATCTTCTAATTAATCATTTATATGTTTGTTTATAATTTTTTTATTCATTTGAAAAAAGCCAATGAAAAATAAGATTTTTATTTAAAATTATGCGTAAAATAAAAAAAAAGTTTCTGCTTACTCGCTAGTTCGGATTACTGGAGTGTTCGGATTAGCGAGATTCCACTTCTTAGTGGAGATTAGCTTCTTAGGCTACACAGAAATTGATAATTGCCTTAACTGTTCTAGACTAACATCCAAGAAATCAGTAGGCATGATGGTTAGACAATATCGGGTGGGGACGATGGTTATATGAAGGGCTGATCATAATATACTTGAAATCTTGTCTTGTTTGACTGTCTTGCTGTTTCTGCTCATTCCATCATGAAGCCTAGATATATAATTTCATGTATATATATTAAAATACATACAACAATAAAATACAACTTTTCATATTTTATGTAACTAAAAAGTGGCTATTGACACTTTTAGCGGATTGCAGGATTAAAGAAGTGGTATTTGAATGGTGAATAGTTGTTTATAAAAATAACTTTTTAAAATAAGTTACTATAAATTAATTTTATTAATTACCTTATAATAAATTATAAATAAAATAAATGTATTAAAATTTACAGGTAAGCATATTGTTGATTATCTCAATACTCTTTTAATAAAAATTGCAACCAGGAATGGAAAACCTGTTGATGTTCTCACAAAGGATGTTCACGTGCTACCTGATTTTCATGGGAATCGGTCCCCATTAGCTGACCCAACTATGAGAGGAATGGTAATTTAGTTATATAGTTTATTTTATGTATACATTTAATTATGTATTCCTTTAATTAAACTTTATTATTATTATTCCAATATAATATATTAACCAACTTTAAATATTAATTATGTAGAGATAATTGAATGTGGGTTATAAGGATATATTAGTTAATATAATGTCAGAGGAGACTGATAGAATAAAATACAAAATAATCAATACCTTTATAACCCACAAAGGGTTCTGGGTTCAGCTGTTTGTTTAGGACACACTGTTACGTGGCCAACGTTTGTGAAGGGAGGAGATTTGGCCAAAATCTAACTCAGCCGCCAGGTCTTTTCCCAAATTAAGGGTACCCACTTTACAGAGGCTGGGTGTGCCTCAGAAGGGTCTCCGGACTTCGAATTCAACAAGTGATACAGAATGAAAACAATAACTTATTGAATAAATTTTTGCCTACTTTGTATGCTCTCTTCACCTTCTTAAGACTTCAAATTTTAGATATTATATATTTCTTATAATTTTAGATATTGACTATTGTACCTAGTTTTTTCAAGTAACTTACTCTATTATCCCATAATTTTATTTTAAGAATCATTGTAATAATTTTATATCCATTTTATATCCAGCTTTTATTTTTTTTCTAGATTTGCGGGCTGACCTTGTGTGCAGATGAAGAACAATTAGCCATCTTGTATTTAGCGACTGTTCAAGCCTTGGCCGTAAGATCATTTTTCAATTATTATTTGTTGGCTTACAAAATTATATTAAGAATTTGTATATTTAAACACACTGCTATATCAACACTATGTCTTACATTCTGTCTCAAAAAATGCAATGGTGGTTTCTTCTTAATATATGATTTAATTATCAGGAAAAAGGTAAAAAAAAGAGGACAATACTGATTTAATTTAAAACATTATTTCTGTCAATTAAAATCTATATCTTAGAACATTTGGCTACTGTTGGAAAGTATTTAAGTGAACTCTTAATCAGAAACTCAGATCAAAATAAAATTTAAGGAAAATACATGATCCGGTAAATGAATAGGGACAATATTGAATCTGGAAAAAATCATTAACTGAGGGAAATTTCGGAATTAATCGCAATAAATTTTTGTGAGTTTGTCGAATTGAGAGAAGTATAAAAGCCAGAATAGAGCAGTGCCAACTTGAATGGCTGAATATGTATTCAGCATGTTGTTCAACAACGTTAAAAGGTCAATGGAGGCAAGAACATTGAATAAGAGAAATTCATCCAATCTTTATAGTTCAAAATCTTTTGTAAAATCCCCAATGTTCCTAAGGAAAGAAACCAAGAAACTTCTCAAAAATGATCTTCATGTCTCATATGTTACTGTTTGGACAAGTCGAGATACTTATCCTTCCTCACTAAGCTCCATATCCACAAGTATCTTAACTTGCTTCCCATTTGCTTCTATATAACACTTTGAGGTTTCTAAAAAGAAGATGGCCTTAGGACTGTTAGGAAACAATAAAATTTATTATGTATTCAAATTAATAATGGCAACACTGATTGTAACAGTGCCTTTGTGTATGACGCCATGTTAGCTTGTTATTAAGAAGTGACGCTCTCCCATGAAAGCTTGTGCTTAGGTTATCCCGCTCTTTTGTTAGTTAAATAAAGTTAATCAGAACTGAACAAGTTCTTTTTCCTTTCCACATTACCGAACAAGGAACTTCTAATATTTAACTTTTATTGAAGTTCTACCAATGGGTAGTTGCTTTACAAGTTATTTTAATCATTATATCTCACATTTACTTAGTGTATTTATTTTACATAATTGTGAATATCAATAAATAAAAACAAAACCATTATTTCATCAAAGTTTATTGAGTAGTATTTGCTGAGATATTGATCAGTTTTGAAATAGATATGCCTATTGGCTAAGGTCTATAGTTTTTTTTGTGACTTTTTTTCACCCACATGATATGAAAATAGTCAAATATTACTGATGAAATTATATGAGTAACAACCTCTAAGGACTTATATTTAGAAAAAAGTAAACTGGAAAAAAAAAAAAAAAAAAAAAAAAAAAAAAAAAAAATCTGCCTTCAATAAAATAAATAGTGTATGAATTACAAAAAGAAAGTAAGATTTAGACTGGCCTACTAGAACACATAAGGTAGTCAAGCAAGAGGTTATATCAGCTGTTTAATAAATAATATTAATAAATATCTAACTTTTATTGAAGTTCTACCAATGGGTAGTTGCTTTACAAGTTATTTTAATCATTATATCTC
Organism: Euschistus heros; assembly: GCA_003667255.2. Lineage (NCBI taxonomy): Eukaryota > Metazoa > Arthropoda > Insecta > Hemiptera > Pentatomidae > Euschistus > Euschistus heros. The sequence continues at coordinate 1,345,989 of RCWM02000208.1, read as the reverse complement.
ACATTTACTTAGTGTATTTATTTTATATACTTGTGAATATCAATAAATAAAAACAAAACCATTATTTCATCAAAGTTTATTGAGTATTATTTGCTGAGATATTGATCAGTTTTGAAATAGATATGCCTCTTGGCTAAGGTCTATAGTTTTTTTTGTGACTTTTTTTCACCCACATGATATGAAAATAGTCAAATATTACTGATGAAATTATATGAGTAACAACCTCTAAGGACTTATATTTAGAAACAGCTGTTATAAATAAATTTTAATTTAGTTAATGAAATCCAAAAATATAATTTTATTTATTGTTGTCTATAGGGGCTTATTACTATTATGTACTCAAACTAGGGCAGGATGGATAGATTCTCCTCTAGATTTATTCCATGGGTTCATGACCAAATAAATGTCAATGTAAATTTGCCTGATTAAAACCTGTGCCATTAAGGTTTCATGAAAATAGAAATTTTCATTGAAAATTTATCAAGTTCAAAAAATATAATACATAATCTATTTTTAATCATGACTTATTTCAACTTTATCTATTTACTAAGAAAAATAATTACAAAGTTATAATAAAGTAGTTTAAAAAATAGAGTCTTCTCAGAAAAATATATTAACATAATTTAGGATTAAAAGATAAGCGTTATTGAAATTAACAAAATGTATTTTTAAATTGCGAACGTTTTGGCCATTATTAGGCTTAAAACAAGAAATTGTCAAGTGACGGATCAGAAGAGGAAAAGAAAAAAAAAATTAAATCAAATAAAACTAAAAAAATACAATTGAAATTAAATTAAATTAAAAAAAAAAGGTTTATAAACAATTTGAAAATGTAATGAATATAAGAAAATTATTTATTAATAATATTTGTTAAGATGAGAAAATAGAAATTTTATTGACATAAAAAATAAAAAAGATGTACGTAAATTATACAACAATAAAGGCAATAAGTAGGTTGCTTCTAATTTTCATTATCTTTTTTTTTTCATTATGTAGAAATTAAGTTAAGGGAGTGTCTATGTTTCAACCTGCCTTGCAAGTCTTCTTTGGTAGTATAATAATTATATACCACCATTATTGGTAACTTTAAACAGAAATAAAATAATTACAATGTACAGAAAGTAAATTGTTTAAAATTTGGTATGTTTGTTTAATTTCAACAATACTTATCTTTTAACCCCATCGACTGATCCCTCTCAATAACCTACCCTATCATATTTATATATTTTTCTGTAATTTTAAAGTACATTTTTATAAATTTGTATTTGTTTTTATTAGTAAATTGATAAAGTTGAAATAAGCCGTAGTTAAAAATAGATTATGTATTTTATTGTTTTTATTTTCATGAAATTTCTATTTTTAAGAGACCTTTGTGGCATTGGTTCCAATCAGGCTAGGTTGCATTTGCATTCATTTTGTAGTGAACCATTAAATAAATCTGGACCCTCTCAATTCAGCTAGAATAGACTGGTAACCTAGGTAGACTACTGGTAGATATAGACTGGTAGGTTTTTTCAGTTTACCTTTTTTTAATATAAGTACTTAGATATTGTTACTTGACTAATTTCATCAATATGTTTGATATATAAGTCATATTTATTATATTTTTCTATAATAGATGATATAATAAGTCTTATTTACCAACAGTATTTATTATTATTTATAATATTCTTACTGATTTATTTTGACTACTTCACCACTTTCAAATAATGTTTAAAACAGAAAATAAATACTATTCACAATATTAATTTCATTTTTATGAAAAATTAAAAAAAAAACACTAATTATATCCCTGATTAAACCCAAAGATTTAGTAAAAAACAGATTAGTAAAATATCTTTTAACCTATAAGTAATTGGATTGAATAATTTGATTCAAGGTATTGTTTTATTATTTTAAGAAGTAACTGCCTTTATAATAAGTACTTAACTGCCTTCATAATAATTAAAAAAACCACCTTGTCATAAATTAATTAATTGTAGGTTAAAGGAGTCATAAAATTTTTAAATAATTATTTTTATTTTTATATTTTAAGTTTATTTTCCCATCCTCTACACCGTGCTTACAGCTGACATCCCGACTCATCCTACCACTGTCCTCACCACTTATGCTGATAACATGTGTGTTATCAGTAAATAATAATCCTTACTTTGCATCCCAATCACTACAATCTCATATTACTGAGAAACCTACGACTTCCTGTCCTACAGTATTCTTTAATGATATTCCACTAATTCCTGTTAAACAGATCCGCTACCTAGGAATCCACTTGGACAAACGTCTTACTTGGAATCCATATACAAGACTAAAACAACAAGAAACTGCTCGTCGTTACAGACTATTTCAACATTTACTAGACAAACATTCAAAGCTCCCAATTAACTACAAAAGAATCATTTACATGACTGTGATAAGACCTATTTGGGCGTACAGAGTTGAGCTTTGGGGCTCCACTAAACCATCCAATTCATTTCGTGTCCAATCTTTACAATCCAAAATCCTTCGAAAAATCCTTAATGCTCCTTACTTTGTGACCAATAGACTTATCCATAAAGATCTTAATGTTCCATATGTTGCTAATTTAGCCCAAACCTGATACCTATCCTTCCATAGTAAGCTCCATAATCACTCCAACCCAGTAGTCTCCCAACTTGCTTTCCATTCCATTCCCAATAATCCTCCAAGGCATCTGAAAAGAAGATGGTCTATAGACCTTTTAGTGTAGATTTTTATTGAAGTGCTACTATTGAGTAGTTCTTCACAAGTTATTTACATGCCATTGTATTCTCTATCAACACAGTTACTTAATGTATTATATTATAATATATGTAATATATTATTTTGTGCAGTTGTAAATATTAATAAATGAAGAAAAAAAAAAAAGTTTATTTAACAAATATTAAATTTATAAATAGATATATTATATTTCAGAAAATATTATAGTATTCTAATTTATAAGTATTGAGACTATTTTAATTTTTAGTGGAAAATTTCTGTCACAAAAAAGAAAATAAAATGGAGTAAAATTATATTTTTTGTTTATAAAATACTTAGTTTTGAAGTTTTCCTAACTGTAGATAGCAAATTAATTGGATCATAGTCTTAAAAGTGCTTTTAATCACTCAAGTTTCCTATAACAGCACTAACTAAAATTATGTTGTGATAAGAACTAGTTTATTTGTATGACAAACAATAACATATCAGGTAAAACAGACTGACCTCTATTGATTTCTACCTTACCTTTCCAACAGCCTTTTAAATCAAGTTATGGAACATACACGGTTCACTAATTTGCTCAAGAAATATCATGATTTCTCTTCATTCTCTAGCAAGTTTCCTTCGATAGATTTAATAAAGTTAATTTTCAACAATCTGTTAGTAGCAATTCATTTCATTTCTACGGCCAGTTTTAACGAACATAGGATAGTTATAAGACAACAATTGAAAGCACATTTCTCATTTATACATGAATTAGGATATGTAACACTTTTTTTTCCAGCAATATCAGCTTGGTGTCTTTTCATTAAAAGAAATAAATATTCAACAGCGGTTCATGATATCATTGAAATTGGTGAATCGTTGAGAATCAAAACCGCTTCATCTAACTATACTAGATTGCATTACACCTTTTTAGTTGTATTAATTATGGAATTTACGTATGAAGCTACTATTGAAGGGAGCCATATGCTCAAGGCTCCAGCAATTTATACTTATTACATGGTGATGTTCTTGAAATGTTTCTTCATATCTGAATTCACAAAGGAATTTGCTGTTATCAGATTCTATTACAAAAAACTTTCACAAAAATTGAGGATTCAGGGGAGGGTGGAGAAGTTGGTGGAGTGTCATGAAGTGCTCTGTTCCTGTTGCACCACTTTATGGGAATGTTATGTCTTACAATTGACGATTCTTACAACCTATGCTTTTTTACAATTGGTGGGTTATGTATATTTGGTGGTGGACTCTTATTGGAGCAACAAGACTCTCACAACCTATCACTTCATTTACATGTTTTGGACGGTTCTTTACTGGTGCTTTACTTGGTTTACTGTGTATTCCTGTGTTGAAACAAAAAATATGGTAAGGACATCAATAAATTAAAAAAAAAAAGAAAGAAAAAAGTAAGATATAAAAAACAACAACTATAGTTTGTGAATTATTAAGAAATAGAAAATGATTTTAAAAAGCAATTTATTTAAATATTTTCATTTATTTATTTAGGCGGCCATTTTTTTTTTTTTTTAAACAACAGTTGAATCTGGTTGTTTTCTGGCTGCAGTTGACAAAAAAAAAAAAAAAAAAAAAGAAAAGAAAAAAAAATTGATAATATTTTATTTTCTCAAGGAAATGTTTTCTGATTGTTCTTTCATAGTATGTAACCTTAAAATCAGTTTTTAACAGGGATCAAAACAGTTATTCCTTTATATAAAAGAGTTATAAAATAACTGTTTTAAAGAAACTTTTATACAAAAGAGGTTAAAATATAAGTTATGAAATAACAATTAGATATAAGTTCTTTCTGGCTATAAAAGTAAAAGTTCCAAAAAACAAACAACTTTTTTTCAACACTTTTATATAAAAGTTAAAAGTTATAACAAATTTTAATGTAAGACCATTATTGTTCTTTACCATTCATCCAACTGGAAACTGATATAATTTAACTTTTTAGTGGTGGTGAGGTTTAAAGTAGCTCTTAAGGACGACTCATCCGATTTTGATCAAATTTAATAATTATATTTCTTATATATCTTTTATTAACTTAAAAGTAAGCAAATAGCACTGAAATATAATTTTTATTTGGAGGGGGGGGGGGGTGAGCGGGAGGGTGGAAATTCATATTTTAAAATGATAGCTAATCTTCATAAAATGTGGTAATCAAGATTTTTGGACATCTAATACAGTTCTCAAAGGATCGAAACTGATTAAATTTAAATTTTTATTGGTTGAGGGAAGTGGAGGGGGAGGTTGAATTTAGCACTTAAGGACTAATCCGATTTTGATCAAATTTAATAATCATGTTTCTTATAAACCTATTAGCAATTGGAATAGGGATTAGCTTACCAAATGTTATAAAAAACAGCAGTAATTAAAAAAAACAACAACTGATTTACACTCTTCCATCACCAATGGAAAAAAAAAAAAAAAAATTTATATAATAATAAGTAATAATTTCAAAGCAATTTTATGCTTACAAATTTTAGATGTGATGAAAATCAGATGAGTCATTCTAAAATTTTCTGCAACCCCCCCCCCTCCTCCTTCCCCTTCACCAATAGAAACTTTAAATTCAATTGTTTCAATCTTTTGAGAATGATTATTAGATGTCTAGGAACCTTGATAACAAAATTCAATGAAAAACAGCTGTAACTAAAAAAAAAATGAATTTACACCCTTCTAACCCACCGTTAAAAAAAAAAAAAAAAATGCTTCAGAGATGTTATCATACTATGAAATTGTTAATATTTATATAAAAGACTTGATTATCAAATTTGATGATAAAGAGATGAGTCGTTCTTATGAACTACTTTTACCCTCCCCTCTTCCACCAATTGTTTCGATCCTTTAAGAATTGTTATTAGATATCTAGGAAACTTGATTACCAAATTTAATGAAAATCAGCTGTCATACTAAAATATGAATTTACACCCTTCCAAGCACATCCCTCCAAAAATAAAAATAAAATTATGCATCAGAGCTGTTTCCATACTCTGAATTTGTCAATAGGTAAATAATTACCTGAGATAATAATGTTTTGAATGTATATGAAAATATGTTTATGATTGAATACAACAAAAATAAAATGTCATTTAATAAACTGATAACAGTTCATTTTACTGTTTTTGGAGATCTTATTTCTTAGCTTTATTAAATATTATTCATTTAGCTGTTTTTCTTTTTCCAGGCGAAGAAATTCAATAAAAAGTTAATCCGGTTGATAATAAATGATAAAACAAATAAATTGATAAATAATGTAAGTATACTCATAAAATATGTGCAAATTTGAACACCCCCCCCCCTCTAGTGATGATTACCATAAATTATCTGTTTTCAATTTTTTTTTTATTTTGAAATTTTAATCATTACTTAAAAGAAACCTAACAAATATGAAATACAGTAGAATCACTCATACCCAGCATTGGAAAAACTGGTCTGTGGATTATCTGGTTTATTCTGTGAAACATAAATGTAGTTTTTATTTTTTTTCCCTCTTAGTGTATTTATAATGTTGGCTGGTGAGTGAAACATTAAAAGTCTGATGGTGGTGGTAAAATTGGTGTAGCAGAAGCAAGTTTGTGGGTTTGATCCCCCTCTAAAATATTACTTAGATAAGAGAAATAAGGATGCCTCTCCTAGAAAAATTAAAGAAAATAACACCAAGAATATCAAGGCTTTGGGCGAAATTGGCATAAAAAAAAGAAAAAAAGAGATCCTTGGCATTTGAAAATCCTTTTAAAAGTAAAAATTTGAAATAAAAAAATGCATGTGTACATTAAGTTTTTGAAGTTTATAAACGTTCATAATCTTTAATTTTTTTTTTGTTCATTATACACTGACAGGCAAAAATATCCAACCAATTTTCAATTTTCTCAGCTGTAAGTTTCATTCTTTTTCAGATATTACTTAATCAGAGCATATAAAACGTTTTAGGATTATTAAAAATATTAATTTAATGAAATATACCAGTATTTAAAAATATTACCAAGCAATTTTAAATTAATAAGATTTACAAATATCCGCCCCTTGCATTCATTACGTTTTGCATTCGATGGGGTGCAGGCCTAATGCGATTTTTTATCAATTTTTGAGAAAAATGCCAATCAATTGAAAAACTTTAATAAATCATATAAATTAAAAAAATTTAACTTCAATTTTTCTGAAATACGTAATCACCTAAAAAAGAATAAAACTTTAAACCAAGGAAACCAAATGGAGTGGAATTTTTTCCCTGCCAGTATATATATGTACATACAATAAAATGAGTTGGATTAACGTCTCATCTGTTGGTTTATTCATGAAACCTGATGAAGAAATAGGCTCTTTTAAAATGAAAATAGATTTTTTATGCAAAACCTCAGATTAACCAGCCAGGAACTTGGTCTCATCTACATTGATTATAAGTGGTTCTACTGTAGAATACAACTAAAAAATATTCGTGAAAAATTAAATATATATTAAAATTATTAACAGAAAAAAAAATGCGTTGGTAACTATTCAACTGATCAAACTATTAAAAACCGTAATTTAATTTATTTGATTGTTTAATTAATTAAATTACGGTTTTTGATATTAATAATTTTTATCAATCAATTTATTTAATTAATGCTGAAAAAATGAAATTCTTTTATAAGTTATTTTTCAGCAATATATCTTATAATTATTTTCTAAATTTACAGAAGAGGATCATTCACCACTTTAAATTGAAGTCTATAGACTTAAATGCAATGGAATATTTCAATTTTGATTATTCACTGCTCTATAGCGTAAGATACATTCAATAAAGAATTGATATAGCAAATTATATATGGTTCGTAGATTTATATAATTTATTTTTTTTTAAATGCAGATAGTGTACTACGCAACTACATACATGGTAGTTTTAATCCAATTTTCTAAAAAGCATGGAGTTTAAGGAAAGGCACTACTATATATGAAGCTATTAATTAAATATGATATTGAATATCAATCTTAACATGTATAAATAAATGAAAAAAAATAATTGTCTATCTTTTACTTTGCTGAGATTTGACTCCCATTAAAGGTCATCGACATCGACAAGGAAGAAAGAATTTGGAATAAAAGTAGTGCCTTTATAATTTTAAGAATTCTTACACCTTGTCAGTAGAATAACAGTACTTCCAACAGATCTTATTTTGCTCTGTGTATATTTCAATCATTACAGGAAAAATGCATGATGTATAATCCGAAACATTCAGAACAATAAACGACTTAATTAAAGAAACATAAAAAGAAATCATTAAGGATACCATGAAATGGACAACTACATATTCCCAAGAAATATAATGAATAAATCTTCTTTTTCTTCTTAATGGCACGACAGACGCATGAAGCAGTCATTGGCCTCATCTACAAACTTCCTCCCGATCAGAAGCAAGTCTCAGAGATATCTTGGAGAGTTTTATGTCCTCAGAGACACCGTCATACCATCTTCTCTTTAGTCTTCTGCAAGGTCTCTCTCCATCTGGTTGATCATAGTAATTTTTTTGGCATGTTCTGCTCTTACCCATCCCGTAGATATGTCATAATGAACAAATATGACCTTAAAATTTTGTTTTCCAGAAATAAAAACATTTTTTATAATATGCAAATAATGTAATAAATATTGCCCTAATTTCAAATATAGTCAGGTTTTATTTGTCATTTTAGTTAGCACTTGTACCTTAAGTAATGGAGAAAAATATTTTGGCTAAATTAGTACATTTTTAACCTATTGTAATAAATCCACAATCAGCATGATTATATTTTATTGTGAATAAATTTGTCTTTTTTTTTTCCAAATGAAAGCTATTTTATTTTTTTAAATTTAATACCTACCATATCATAAAAAAAAAAATCTTTTAATTTATAATTATGTAGTTAATAAACTAATTTATAAAACATAATTAATACACTAAGTAAATGTAAGAGATAATAGTTAAAATAGCAGGTCAATAAATTGTAAAGCAACTACCCACTTAACAAAAAATGATTCTTTAAAAAAAAAAATATATATATGAATTTTTCCCAGTCGAAGGGGATGATTATTGTATCTAAAAAATATCACAAACACATCATACAACAATGATACTACAGCTGATTGCCCAAATGCCATTATTGTTAATATCTGAGGTTTGACTCAGCTGTTATTAATAACAGCTGTTTGTTGAAATTCGTCACTACCAAAATTACTGGTTAGAACAAATGAAATGTACTTATTTTATTTGTCTATTGACATTTATCCATTGATATACATTTACCTATTGACATTACAATAATGACAATTAGAGGATGTGCTAGGATACAAAAAGGAAAGAGATAAAGATGACTGGTAAAGCAAGATGGAGACATAGTACCCAACTTGATTTGAAGGTTAATTTTTGTAATACATTCTGTATTGATAGCACTCAATCAATTTTATATGTGTACCATGTTAACAGCCCTTTAGTTGTGGTTTTTAATGCAGGATCCATTCAATAAATAAGAAATAAAAAATTTAATCAATTGAAGAAACTTGTAGTGAATAATTATTTATTTTCAGACTGTGGATATATATGTAAGGGCTTAAGGATAAGGCTTAGCCAGGAAACGTTATAATAAATATAGATATTGTATAATTAAAGTGTTCATATCAGGAGATATTTCAGCTCTTCCATTTTCTATTTTCTATTAATGTTCATTATAATTAAAGAAAGAAAAACAATGCAAAATGGTACAGATAAAGCTCTCCAGTAATATTTTGCTCAACTTTGACTGAGTGTACAATGGTACACTTGCCAATGGAATCATATCATCTATTTTATCAATAATATTAAAAATATAGGTGAGAAATTGAAAAAAAATAGAAGAAAAAAACAAACAAAAAATATATGATTTAATAATATATAATTTATTTTATTTTTTTTGTTACAGTATGGTACAAAGCATATAATGGAAAAAATGGTAGAGGAACAACATGAAACATTTAGTTCAGTGTTGGTATGTGGAGGTTTGAGTAAAAATCCATTGTTTGTAAAAACACAGGCGAATGTTTCCTTAATGCCTGTACTTGTTCCTCACGAAGCAGAATCAGTGCTGTTAGGAGCGGCAATATTAGGTGCAAAGGCTTCTGGAGTTTATGATTCAGTGCTTTCAGCGATTGGCTCTATGGCAGGAGAGGCTGAAGTTATCTCCCCAGACTATAGCCTAGAAAGGTGAGTGCTATTTTAAATTTATTATTATTAGATGTTATATTATAATACTTTACTACTTATTTATGTTATTTGATTAATTTATAATTAATATTTATTTTAAAAAAATAAAATAAAAAATGAAGTATCAATTTATATATACTGGGAGTAGAAGTCCCTTAAAGAAAAGTTTACAAAACATTATAATCGACCAATAGTTCATCCAAGAACGGAAACAAAAAATTTTGAAGCAAAGCTACTATAGTGATGTAAATTTTTTGTCATGTAACATTTGTCGCCAAAACCTACCGTTTGGGAGCTATATTACTTTAAATGAAAAAGTTACGTAACCTTTTTTTCACCCTAAAAATTGGAATATTTTAACACGCTCTAGCTCTTTTGTTGTTGCTTGAAATGAAAATTTTATGCAGCTATCTCGTCAATGATTTAGTGGAGAATATTTTTTGTTTTAGAAAATTTATTGCTAGGACCTACCGTTTAGGAGCTATATTGGTTTGAATGAAAAAAGTCAAGTTTTGCCTTCATTTTTTGAGTGTTGGGGCTTTTTTGACACATTCGAGCTCTGTTGGTGTGGCTCAGATTATTTTCTTGATGTTTTTAACAAAAATAATATATCATCAAAGCAACCATCAGTAGACGGCTAGAAGAAATTTCAAACTTACTTCTTCACTGTTCTTCTACCGCATTTCACTCAAGGTTTTCTTGTAATTTGTTTGTATCTGGATATCCACAAGCTCGTCTTTTATTGATTCATGTTTTGATATTTTCTTGACCTTCTATGACATTGTCTAAAATGAAAATATACATTTTAAAATCAATGAGATATCACCCCTAAATACTATTCAGGTCATGTCTATTTATGAGTAATAGTAGTCCATTTTATGAGAAGCCATATGTTTAATTCTGAGTTTTATTATTGTATTAGAATTTTTTTTTTTTTTATATATAAAAGAAAACTAATTAGTTAGGTCCAAAAGTTTCCAGGCTGTGATAGATACCACTTGAGGTGCTGCGCATGATGGTTAGAAGAAATTTCTATACCATGAAAAAAATAATTTTCTTCTTTGGTAAAACAATGTTCTTCCACTGCTGCTTGGAAAAATTACTTGGAAAAAACGCCTAAAGATTCATTGCAGCAATGTACTCGTTCCTGTTTTTGAGCAGGTGAAATAATTTTTGGAACCCATCTTGCACTAGCCTTGTTCGTATACAAATGTTTTTTGATTATCCTCAAAACATTTGTTATTGAAAGCCCCAAACTCTCGCTATTTCCTTGGTTTTCTGTCACAGCAGTCAGACAGCAATTCAGATTCCACAAGTTGTATTGTTTCAGAAGTGACAGTTTCCAATGGGCGACCGGGACGCGGTCATCTTCTAGATGTTCTCTCCCTAACTTAAATAATTTTGCACATTCTTTCACTGTGGAATACGAGGGGGAGGACTGCCCATATACATAATCCAAGTGCTCTTTAATTTGCGCAAGAGTAAAACCCTCTTTAAAAAAGAATTTAATAACCACACGGAACTCGAGTTTAAACATTGTAATGGGGAGTTTTCTTCAAGGCTGGACACTGACGACTGAGGAAGGGCGGGCAATGGGTATGGAGTGAGCAGGCATGGACCTTCATAGGCGTGCAGGTCCCAGCACGTTTGAAGGAGGGGAAGCAGGACAGGCCGGAAACTTATGGACCTTACTACGTACAACAATGACTATTTCAAATATTAGGGTTAAATTTTTTATTTTGCTTATAAAACTAAAAACAAATTGAAAGGTCATGAGAAGTAATAATTAAAATATAATTGTTTAAAAACATAAGGATATTAGAAACAGCGATTGTTTGAGGATCGACCTCAGCTGACATACTGTATATTTAGCACTTAATAACTTTGGAACTAAACTCCTCTGAATAGTATCATAAATTCTTCCATTAGTAAGCTCTATAATGTAATCCCCATTGATTTTGGCAAAAATGGACAATGATTACTCTTTCCCACAACTCTTCAATTAGATAAAATTGAAATTATATATATATATATGCCGGTTTATAGCGTTTGTCTACGCTGTCCGACCTCTAGACTCGTTCTCCAATGTTCACGATTCTGGCAATGATCATCCGTGAGGTTCCTTTCATTCATTGCTTTTCTTATTCCTTCGCCCCACGTTCTTCTAGGTCTTCCCCTTTTCCTTCTTTCAGTCGGTACCCATTTAAGAGCTACTTTTGGAAGTCTGTTTTCTGGCATTCTCTGCACGTGACCGTACCATATCAGCTGTTTCTTGGTAACGTTGTCGATAATAGTTTCTTTAATGTCGGCTATTTGCAATACTCTTTCATTTGTTACCTTTTGTCTTCTCGAGATTCCACAAGATCTTCTAAGGACATCCATTTCTAATGCTTTTATTTTGCTTTTATCGCTTTCTGTTAGCTTCCATGTTTCCGCTCCATACAATGCTATGCTTTTTACGACAACATTATATATATTCAGTTTTCTTTTTTTCGAAATCTTATTGTGCCACCAAATTCCGTTCAATCTTTTTATGGCTCTTCTTCCCTGTCTTAGACGTTCTTTTATTTCTAGTGAATCTTTCCCTTCATTATTCAATTGTACTCCAAGATAGTTATATTTATCACATTTCATAATTATGTCGTTTCCTATCTCCAAATCATCTGTGCTACCTCCCACACACATGTACCTCGTCTTCGATATATTTATTGATAGGCCCCATTTCTCATATTCTTCTTTGATCTTTCGAGTCATATATTCTATATCATCTTTGTCTTGAGCAATGAGAACCTGATCGTCCGCAAATTGTAATGTAAATATGGACGTACCTACTAGTTCTAATCCCATTCCTCTACATTTCTTTTTCCAAGTTTTTAAAACATGTTCTATATATATCTTAAACAAGGTGGGAGAGACACAGCATCCCTGCTTAAGACCTTTTGTTACAAAGAAACCTGGAGATGTTTTGCTTCCCATTTTTATCTGTGTAATGGAGCCTCTATACAGTTCTTTAAGAGATTTTATTAAGGTGTGGTTGATTCGTGCTTCCTGTAATACTTGCCATAGTTTAAATATAGGAATGGTGTCGTAAGCCTTTCGAAGGTCTATAAAGAGTAGATGTGTTTCTCTATTAGTAGCAATTTTTTTCTCGATAATCTGTTTAAGAACGAATATATTGTCTATGACTGATCTACCGGCACGGAAACCACTCTGCTATTAGATCTCGCAAAATTCTTTCATACAGTCGACTAAATGTTGATGTGACAGTGATGCCTCGATAATTTTCGCATTTGTTTTTTTCACCCTTTTTATGAATTGATGACATAAACCCTATTTTCCATTCTTCAGGGATAGATTCTCCATTTATACATTTTGTTAAAAGCTGATTTATTATATTAAATAACTTATCTGTCCCGTTTTTTATTAATTCCGCCTTAATGTTACCGGGTCCAGTTGATTTTCCATTTTTTAAACTTTTAACTGCTTTCTTTATTTTCTCTATCCCTATTTCCAGCTTCTCTCCCTCTATATTCACTTGTTGTACCTCTTCATTCATAAATTCCGGTCTATCCTCGGTAAGGAGCTTCTTGTAGTACTCTTCCCATTTGTCGACAGAGATGAGTTGAAAGTTGGTTTTCCTGTCAGATCTTACATCTTCTATAAATTTCCAGGCTTCATTGCATCTTCTACCCCCAATGTACATGTCAATTTCTCTACACTTACGATCCCAACTTTCTCTTTTTTGTTGCACGACGAGTTTCCTTACTATCTTCCTGATTCGTATATATGATTTTCTGTCTTCGCTGTCCTTTGTGCTGATCCACTTTAGATAGGCTTGTTTCTTTTCGTTTATTCTTTGAACCAAGTCCCTGTTCCACCACCACTTCGTTCCCACACGTGTCCTTTCTTTTACTCCCAGTGCCTCAAATGCAGCTTGATGTATAGCTTGCTTTAAATGTTCATAGAGTTCCTGTGTGTTTTCATATTCTTTTGCTGTAAGTTTATCATCTAGCCTTTGTTGGTATAGCGTCTTTATGCTTTCCTCTTCCAAGCCTTCAATGTTGTATGTTGTTGAATCTATTTCTGAAATTGCGATTTTATTTTATTTTATTTTATTTTAAATTGAAATTAAATATTGTTTATTAGTAGCAAGTTGAAATTCGTCAAATATGAATCATTAAACTTATACTATACCATCTTATACTACTGTTAAGTGTCTTTCAGTGTAGAGCATTTTGGCTCGCCTTATCCTAGTTTTTCCATTACACTCAGTTTGTAGTTGTACGTCAGATGGCCCATTTTTAAGGACCTAAAAATTGGATGTGAAGAGTTCTTTGCCAAAAAAACCAAACTGACGAAACTGGCAACAAATTCAATTATTGGCAGAAAGATGGGTGAAAGTAGTTGAAAACAATGGACTTGTCTTCGAAGAGTATTATTTAATAATGTTTCAAAATATGTAACCTGAAATATGGCTTTACTTATGTACAAGGACTTTTATAAAAAGTCTTGATTGATACCTAGTACTGATTTATTTATTACACATGGTTTAAGAAATATAGATGTGTCATCTTCCCTTCTTATACCATTTCACTTTTCTTTCCTGAGATATTCTGCATAAGTGTTCGAAATATTTCAATTTAATGGGATGAGTCCGAAAAAAATGACCGTTATCTTCGTGTTTGAAGCATCGTAATTACTCTCTTATATACATTCGGGAGCTAAGAATTATGATAAGAAGTTCATGTTTGATTCCGTCTAAATAATTTGGTAAACAGCATGCCCTCTATCCGGACTCAGTACTTCTTTAGCTTTCCTTTGTTCACAAAAACAGTAAAGTACTAAATTCTTGTAATTTTGCTTTATTATTGGAAACGGAAGTTTTCAGCAGCTGAAGCCACTTGCTAGTGGTTGAATTTGAGGATGAAGACTCAATGAATGAAAGGACGGTGAGATGGTGGTTCTAAAGGGCAATTCTAAAAAATGACTGCTCTCTGTATTTTGGAACTACAAAGGAGTCATACACTATGAGTTTATACCTTAAGGTCATTCTATAAATTCAGAGCTCTATTCAGAACAACTGCAGAGAGTGTACAATGTTTTGGTTCAACAGTATCCAGGTTTAGTCAACAGGAAGCAAGTCTTGATCCAACAAGATAATGCCAAACACCACACATCTCACCTTACAAAAGAAAAACTAGCTAATTTTGATGGAGTCAAAATTCTCCCTCACCCGGCATATAGTCCAGACCTTGCACCTTCAGACTACCACCTGTTCAAATCAATGGCTCATTTCCTTTGTGGAAAAACATTCAACAACTTAAATGAAAATTGAAGATGGGGTTCGTGAGTTCTTTGATTCAAACCACCAGATTCAAACCCAAAGAGTGGTACCACCAAGGAATTCTACAGCTGGCTTCCAGATGGTGTCAAACCATAAAGCACATTGGTTTATATTTTGATTATTAAAAACCTTGTAAGTAGAAGAAAAATAAATTTTGATTTTTACCTATTAAATGGTCATTTTTTCTGACTCACCCCATTATATTCTTCAACCCTCCTTTTTATTGTTGGAACTTTAAGTTTTCTATAATGATTTTATTTCTAATGCAATCTCTTAGTGTATTTTTGACTTCTAGCCTAAGGAATCTAATTCTGGCAATCTTCTGAAATGGTTACCATACCAAGCAGTCTTGTTCTACATATGTAAGTTTTGGGAGGAACATGGTCTTTAAAATCTTTATCTAGATTTTAGGAACTTATTTCTACAATATACAATAAAGCTAAACATACAGCAATATGTATCAGGACTTGTTCTCCATTTTTAGGCATTGTATATAATTTGTAATAATAATAATCGTATAGTTGACTGTTAAGAAGTATTAGAAGAAGATGATCTGAGATGCAGTCGGGAGAAAGAAAAAACACGTCTAAGTAAAAATTTTTTTATGGAGTGCTAATGTTTCGAACTGCCTTGCAGGTCTTCTTCAAGATTAAAAGAAAACTAATTGGCAAGGTCCAAAAGTTTCCAGGCTGTGATAGATACCACCTGGGGTATGCATGATGGTTAGAAGAAATTTCTATACCATGAAAAAAATAATTTTCTTCTTTGTTAAAACAATGTTCTTCCACTGCTGCTTGGAAAAACCAGTCAGGAGAGGAGATGATCAATGACTGTTATAAGATCCATCATCTCCTTTCCTGACTACATGCCTGATTCTTTTCTTTTAATAATTCGTAATTAAAATGAAAGTATATCATTTCATAAGGAATGTGTCAATTCTCGATTCCACTAATTCTTGAGAAAAGAATCGGTATCAAGAGTGTATTGTCCTAAGTCAATTCCTGGGAACCGATCGATACCTAGGACTTTGAAATCTGTTTATATTTTTAAAAAATTAACTGTTACAAAAGCTATCCTTTTTATCTTCAACAGCAAACCCATTTTCTTAGTACTGTTTTGTTATTCCAAGGGTATTTTTTAGAATTAAGACTATGAACTCAAATATGATTAAAAACAACACAAATAAGAAGTTTTAAAATGATTTTATGTTTTTGTTGATTGTCTGAACTGTATTTTAACTTATATATTATCTGTTAAAGATAATAAATGCCATTTGATATCAACTAATTTATTCCTTGATTAGTTATT
The DNA here is from genome assembly GCA_003667255.2 of Euschistus heros. Lineage (NCBI taxonomy): Eukaryota > Metazoa > Arthropoda > Insecta > Hemiptera > Pentatomidae > Euschistus > Euschistus heros. Next base: position 1,329,429 of record RCWM02000208.1, on the reverse strand, counting down.
GTTTTTTTCATTACATCTGACTTGCTCTTATTATTGGATTATACTTTGCAATAGTAATTTATTTTTGAACTTAGGTATCGCTACCAAGAATCAAGAATCGATCTTTTGGTACCAGCACTGGTATCGAGAATTGAAAAATTTTGGTACTGACACAACACTAATTTCATATGTCCACTTGACTCACGATCAATCAAGAAAAATCTTGATCAGTTCAAAATGATATAATAGAGTTTTTATAAAATTATTAAAATTCTAAAATAAATGAAATTATAATAAGTGCAATACATTTAATGAGATCAATTTTGTGCCTGAGGATGGACAGAAAGTCCCAAAACATATAGCTGTGTGTTTAGCTTTATACTGGAAAAATAAAGGCTTAAAATCTAGAGAACATCAATCTCCTATAACAACAGTAGGAATTGGGGGAAGTTTATTTTTTGCCAGCAATATTTTTATTTATAAAAAAGTATACATCTTTTGCTTTGCTCACTAATTTCCGATTTCTTGATCCAGCTCACCGTTTTTACTCACGACTGTACCCAGATTATTAACCAATTTATTTAAGTTTTAAATAGTGTGACTTCACTAATTCTACTTTTTCACTATTCCTACTTTGTTTTGTTTTTTTTGGGCCCAAGACTCCCATTGAAGTCCTATACTGCCTGCAATATTTATAATATGTGTCTTTAAAAATCAATAATGCTTTCCTCTATAAATTTACTTAATGACTTTTTGAAATTTTAATCCAAATTAGATAAATTTTTAATGAATGAATTGTTATTTTTGATTTCTTGGTATTTCCTTCGGCTCTTGTTGTATTTTTACATTCCGTGATAACGTGAATGGGGTCATCCATAACATTACATTCTGAGCATTTGTCATTCTTATTAACTTTGATCAGAGCTAGGCCTTGATTTGTATGCCCATGGTTAATTCGTAGCCTGGTTAAAATAGATATTTCTTTTCGCTTTAATCCCGAAGCAATTCCAGTGAACCAGGCACCTGAGGCTGGGCAATGTAATGATCCCTGCCTCTCGATCCCGACTTCCAGCTATATCTGTCCTGCAATTCTGGGACATGCTGACACTTGACCCAAATCGCTATTTCCTCGAGCGGTATTTTCGCATTTGTGGCAATTCTTTTCTCATTTTTGGCTAACGTATCAGCTCGCTCATTCCCGTATAGCCCGACATGGCCGGGGACCCATTGTATCTTGGATATGTTGTTTGATGTCTTGTGTACTTCTTATATTATTTCATTTATTAGGTACGGTGTGATATGTTTTCTATTGATGTTTCTTAGGGAATTACATACGGAGGCAGAATCTGTAAGAATAGCAATTTTGGTGTTTTTATACAATCTATTGGTGATTTTTAAAGCTTTGGTAACCGCGTACAATTGAGCACTATAGATGCTGAATTTTGATGGAAGGGTCATGGCAATTTCACGGTTCGTGTGGGCCTCATATATCCCAACTGATACTTTTGTTTTATTCTTAGAAGTGTCTGTGTATATCCGTTGACAGTTTTTATATTTTTCCGATAATATTTCTAACGTTCTACTTTATTTTGTAAACTATTTGTTTTACAATAAATGTAATAAAATATAATTTTTTTTTTTTTTTTTTTTTTTTTTTTTTTTTTTTTTTTTTTTTTTTTTTTTTTTTTTTTTTTTTTTTTTTTTTTTTTGTTTTTTATTTCATGAAATGAAATACAGAGTCTTCAGAAAATTGTTGGATGATCAGCTATCTTATAGAAATATTATGTCTAAAATGGAATCCTGTTGAGATGATTCAAAAATATCTGTTTAAAAATAATATTTTGAAAAAGGAGATGATCAAATGAAAGTAAGTATAAAATTATATAATTTACATCATAACAAACTTTTTTTTTTCAAAAGGATATTTTTTGTATTTAATCGACCTTATCAGATATAGAGAATTTTCACCTCAGTGAAAGCCATTTATGACCCAAGTATTAATGAACAAATTAAAAATTGTTCAAAAAATAGTTATTTAATTAATTGCAACGATTGTTTAATTTTAATCACCTCTGCTCATTTTGAACTTGACAGGTTTCCAGCTGTCTGATTGGAGGATTATTTCATGGAGAATTAGAGCAACATCTTTCCACCTTTTGGTCCATGTCTGCTGAAACCAAATGGGATTCTGTATAAAGTAAATGATAAAAAAAGGAAAAAAAAAATAAAAGCAACTGGGTTTGAATTATATGTAAATTACTTTTAATTTTACAATAAATATCTCTTTAATTAAATTTATCTCTTGATGTTCTTGAATAATGTAAAATAAATTAAATGACACCTTAAATGAAATTGGAAAAACATATCTGAAATGTTGAATAAGGAATAATGTGGACCCCCACTTTATTGTTTTATTGGGAATTATTCACCACCACATACATGGTGCATAGGATGGCCCATTGCAATATACAGTTAATTAATGTGCATATATGTATATGAATGTGTGGTAGATATGTGAATATTAGGGGGGGATAACATAACATGAAAGAATAAAGTGAAAGAGGAAAAGAAGCGAAAAAGGAAAAAAAAAAAAAGAAAAAAAAAAAAAAAAAAAAAAATGTTATTTTTGTCTAGTATTAGGTAATATTAAGTAGTATATTATATAATTATAACTAAATTATAAATTACAGTGTTGTCTTTAATTGGATAGATGAGTATGCTGTGTTTATAGCAACCCAATAAAGTTGGGCAGCACTATGTAATTGTTTCAATAAAGCATAACTGCGAAACTGCAGTTTCCCCTCAGGGTCTAGTGAGTGGCTAATAATAATAATTTTTCAACAATTTAGTCTTTGATTTTTGAAATAAAATTGATCGAAATGGAAATAAAACAAGGAAAACAAAAGCTAGTCGTCTAACAAAAGATCTTTAAACCAGACATGTTTAAGAAGATATAAAGGGTTGCTGGGTAACTGGGTAACATTTGTTGCTAGAACCTACCATTTAGGAGATGTATTGGTTTGAATGAAAAAAGTCACGTTTGAAATCTCTATGTTCAAGTGTAGAAGCTTTTTTGACAAGCTCTAGTTTTGTTGGTGTTGCTCGGATCAAAAATTTGCTAAAGATAGACTTATCAGAAATTAAATAGAAAACATTTTTTGTTATATAACATTTGTTTCTAGGACCTACTGTTTAGGAGCTATATCGATTGAATTTTCTGTTTCATTGTATGCAATGCAATATTTACTTTCAATTTACAACAAAGTACATAAAGCAAGTTTGTACATAAAGCAGCTGAAAACTAATCAAAGATAAAATATATAGCCAAAGTGATATACCTTGATGTCCATCAAGATCGGGAGGAGAACGACCGCAAGGCTGATACTGGCTAGTTCATTCCGACTGCTGTTCTCATTAATCAGCCTGAATAGTTCCAAGGTCTGAATTACTAGGGTCAGGTGGATTCCTGAAAGTTCCTGGTAGATGAGGCCGAGGGCATCCGTTGCAACAACATTATCAGGGACTTGATTGTCGGCTTCATGAAAAGAAGAATTATTAAATTAAATACATTAATAATTATGTTACAAAGATTTTTAAAGATTCATTAAGTTATAAAACTGTAACCAGGAGTAAAACATTTTAACATGATTAATTTTAAAAGGGCGTATAAAAAAAAATGACCGTTTTATCAAATTCCACAGTTCAAAAGTCTGTAAATATCTTAATGCTATTTATTATTTACCAATACTTAATAATCTCTTTAGAGCATTCTCTAAGCTTGTTTATTAACACTGGACTTCTTAAAAAAAAAAGCCTCAGTTCAGTTATTTATTTCAAAGAAGAAACATGACAGTGTCCTACGAAATTCTCGTAATTTTAAGACATTACTGGAAAAGAAATTTCACAGCCGGTGAAGCAACTTGTGAAATTATTAAATATGAAGGGGAAGGTGTCCTTGAAGACCGCACTGCGCGGCGTTGATTTGAAAAATTTAAATTGGAGATACAACATTGGGAAGCAAGAAGGGCTCCGGGCGGCCATTAATGGATATTGATGAGGTTCTGAAGGAAGCTGTTGAGTCAAATCCGTCCACAAGTACTCATGAACTTGCCAGGGAGTGTGGAGTGTCAAAAGATACTGTTAGTCGCCATCTTCTCTCCATGGGGAAGGTTGTCGAACCAAAGGAAAGTTTACAGAACTTCATGGGTTTGAACTCCTGCCTCATCCTCCATATAGTCCAGACCTCGCACCTTTGGATTACTACTTGTTTCAATCCATGGCCCATTTTCTTCAAGGGAAAAAATTTGATAATTTTGCGTAAGTTGAAAATGCTGTCCAAGAGTTCTTTGACAGCCATCCCAAGAAATGGTATCAGTGTGGCATCGATCAATTGGCTAGCAGATGGGTAATGACGGTAGATAAAAATGGACTATATTTTGAGTATTAATTTTATTTTATATCAAAGAAATAATAATACAAAGATTTGTTTAAGAAACGATCAGTTTTTTTTATACAGCCCATTAGTTTTAAAGAATCAAAGCAAATCTAAACTAAAGACTAGATCTAAGGCGATAGGATAAAAGAACATTAATTTTAGTAATTATATTAAAAAGGCATAACTCCCCATTTGCTTTATTCAGTTAACTACATGAGCTTGTCATGTTGCTCCATCTTCAGGTTCTACAATCATTATGTTATTTTACAATTCTTTACTATATTATTACATCAACTTAACTATTTTTGGTTTTTATTACCTAACACTGTGACTTTAAACTTTTTCAGTAATCACCCCATATACCAAAAACTAAACACAATAGATAATTATATTAATACAGCAATAAAACTAACAGATCAAATATACCTAAATGAAATAAAACAAGAAATTATAAACAACCTAACAGATAATATGGTCCCGTATAAGATAATAAATAAAAGTTGGTATAAAAATATAAATAAAACAAAAATAAAAGATAAAGCCATAATTAAAAATAATAAAGATACTGACAAAAATAGTAAAATTAACATAGGAAACAATAACAATAAAAGTAACAACAATGATAAAACAAGCTGTAAAACTGGCAAGATAAATGAACAATTGAAAATCACTGACTTCTACCATAAAAAACAAAGTACGGATGAAGAACTTAATAATAGTATAAAAGAGAACACAGTAGAAACAATGCCAAAAACATCTAACATAATTTTAAAGAAAACTTATATTAGAGTGAAATACATCCCAACACTTACAAGACAATTAATAAATAATTTAAATAATGAAAACTTTAAAATTAATGGTGCTTTATATAATAATAATAAAATTAATAACATAATAAGAAATACAGAAACAATGGACAAGTGGGCTAAAAAAGATCTGATTTATAAAATAAACTGCAAAGATTGTGAAATGCATTACAAAGGTGAAACCAAACATAATTTAATTAAAAGAGTGAACCAGCATAAATATAACTGCAAAAGAATAAATAACAAAGAGAAAAATAATAAGACTGCACTGTGTGAACACACAAACAAATTCAAACATAAATTTGACTTTGAAAATACAACCATATTAAATCATGAGTATAAAACCAAAAATAGAAAAATAATGGAAGCAATTTATATAAATAAAAAAAAGGCAGTAAACTACAAAACTGATACACATAAAATTGGTACAAACTAAAATACAAAACTGATACACGGGATTCGAAAATCTCCACTTTTCTAGGTACAAACTATGCTAGGGATCTTTTCTCTTCACTGATCCATACCCCCATGAATGTTCACATTCATCCCCGATTTGTACTTCGCAACTGCGAGTGCCCGGGGGTATGGATCAGTGAAGAGAAAAGATTTCCCTAGTTCGGATACGAGCTCGGTAGCCTAGTGGATAAGGCACCACGCTAGAAAAGTGGAGACTTGGGTTCGAATCCCGACTGGGCAAATCTAGAAAATAAAAAATATATTAATCATAAATAATGAAAATCCATAAATAGTCCATAAAAAATAAAATCATTAATAAATAAAAGTAATAAAAATGTAAATAGTAGTGACAATACAACTAATAGAATGGAAATGGAATGGTAAAATAGGAACTATATTAAATAGGCCAGAATGCTGACAATAAATAAACAAAACAATAATTGAACACTGCCCAGTGGTGTCAGTGTAGAAGAGATGATCAGTGAGAATATCACAGTGTTAGGTAATAAAAACCAAAAATAGTTAAGTTGATGTAATAATATAGTGAAGAATTGTAAAATAACATAATGATTGTAGAACCTGAAGATGGAGCAACATGACAAGCTCTGAAACATGTAGTTAAATGAATAAAGCAAAAGGGGAGTTATGCCTTTTTAATATAATTACTGATATTAATCTCCTTAAATGAAACATTTAAAGAACATTAATTTTCTTATTTTCACTAAAAGTTTAATACAGTTTTAGTCACAAATTTGTTCTCTTAATCTGTTATGAATATTATAAATTTTATTTTATGAAAATCTTGATCTGTATTATAATTCATGAACTATTATTATTAATAATAACAAGTACACAATCTACTGTGTACAGATATTACCTACTGTAAGCAGACTGTGTTCAATGTACAACATTAAGATATTAATAATTATAGATATTAGACCTGAATGGTATTTACGAGAATAAGAACTCCTCACTAAATTTAACAAATGCAAAAGCTAGGCAACTGAAGGAAGATACGGCTCTCAATGGTTATCCACTCCACTACTCATTTAGATTCATAAAAAAATATGTTTTAAGTGAATCACCTATTGAAAAAAGGAGGAAAGACGAATCGACAATGTTTATATAATGTTTAACTAATGGGTTCTTGGATAACTATTTAAAATAAATAAATAACAAACAATCTTTAAAAAAAATAAAACTTTATTCTTGAGATTTGACCATTTTTGGTCAAACTAAAGATTATTTTAATAACAATGCTATCTAGAATATCCTATCAAAAAAGTTTCCTGATAGTTTTTTGTTTTGTTTTTTACATTTACAAAGTACACTAAAAATAGTTCATGAAATCTTTAACCAGATCTTTCTTTTTTAGCAGAATTTTGTAAATTGTATAACAGATATAATTTTTCAAAGTATAAATATTTTATACCTGAAATGAGTTCCTGTACCCTGCAAGGTATCAAAGGATCCTTCAGGTTCTGCAAGAAGGAGCAGAACGCAGCGGAGCTCTCCATTTCGACCCCAGGCCTCAGGAGCGCTCCAAGTCCCAGCCTGTCTCCTCGCTGCAAAAGTCTTAGTATTTGTTTCCGTTTCTCTTCCCGCCCAGGGTAGCGGAATATCCCAACTTCATGGTGGTCTGCAATGTCCACAATTTATGGACCAGATACTATTTTCTTTAGTATATGAAAATAATTCTTGACAATTAAAAATATCATATTTATTACCAACAATTAAATTACATGCAAGAAGTATGATATTTGGATTCACTTTCCAATATATCTGGATTAAATCAATTATGTTATTTTATTATGTTAAAAGTAAAATTTACCAAATCACTGAATTTAAAATAATAGAAAAACATACAATAAACACTGCTATTAGCAATAATAATTAAAACTAACATTTATTATTCAAATCTTGTAAACCTTTTCTCAATATTTTTATTGATACGTAGTTGAAGTTTGTTTTAAAATGTTTTATTCAGAATTAAAGTTGACACCTAATCCAACCTCAAATCAAATAGTTTAATTTGACATGCTCTTACTTGAATGAATTATTATTATTTTTTTTTTTAAAGCTATTTATTGGTATTTAGAACTGTATAAATTAAATACAAGTAAATTTGAGGAAAATGATTACAATGACATGTAAAGAACTACTCACTGGTAGCACATCAATAAAAGTTCTACATTAGAAAGTCTTTTGGCATTCTTCTTTTCAGATGACTCGGAGAATTATCAGGAAGTGAGTGTGAGACAAGTTGGGAGACTAGTGGATTCAAGTGGGTGTGGAGTTTATTATGAAAGGATAGGTATCTGGTTTGGGCTAAATCAGCAACATATGGAACATTAAGGTCTTTATGGATAAGTTTGTTTGAGATAGAATAAGGAGCATTGAGGATTTTACGAAGGATTTTGGATTGTAAGGATTGGATATGAGAAGAATTGGAAGATTTAGTGGAGCTCCAAAACTCAACCCCATAAATCCAAATGGGTCTAATTATTGTTAAGTAAATAAGTCTTTTGTAATTTATTGGGAGCTTTGAAAGCTTGTCTAGTAAATGTTGGAGTAGATCGGAAACGATGAGCAGTTTCTTGTCTTAGTCTGGTTTGTGAATGAAATAAACTTAATTCTTAGGCTATTGCCCACTAAGAATGATTAGAGTATACTATGAAACAGTGATATAGTTGCAATAAGTATAAATAAATTTAAATAAAATTATAGTATAGTTAATAATGAAAATTTATTTCGAAATGAAAATAATAAGAAATACAAAATTAAAAAAACAAAACAATAATGTTTACAGAAAATAGAATATACTTACTTTCTTTGAGATATGCAACAATGTCGAGGGCAGCCGAGAATCTTTTTTCAATCAATTTAGTTTCGGTATCTTGTTTTACCTTCCTAAAAAAAAAATTACTATTTAAAAAAAAAAAGAAACCAAATTTGTATTCAATAGCTAAACTGAATAGCATATTAAAATCTAAAATCGTTTGTATGGTATTTTTTATTTTGATTATATCAGCAACCTCCATCCTCACTAGCTATATCTGTTCAATCCTCACAATAATAGTTCTTTATTTGTTTTTATATTTAGATAAACAGTTGTAGTCGAAACATGATGGTTTATTATGAAATACTCATAATACCAATACAATATTTAAAAAAATAAATAAAAATTGAATTATTCAAACTGAAAGAGAAAGAATTCTTTCTCTTTAAGAGTATAACCAACGTAAATCAAGGCCTCTAATAATTTAGATTATCTTAATATTTCTATTAAACACTTCTCTTCTCCAATTGAAGTAGAAGAATCAAAGAAGTAGACCAACTTCTATTATTTAAACTTAATTCAGTTTATCAGGAATCCTTGCTATATCAACTAACCAAAGAAGTAAAGAAGTAGACCAACTTCTATTATTTTGGCGTTAAAACTGCAAAGTAAGAGCTCTTCCACGGCCATCCCACAGAGTGTTATTAGTATGGCACTGAACAATTGAATGAAAGACAGCTGACAACTATGGATCAGAATGAACGATATTTTGAATATTAATTTTGTATTACATTGAAAGTACAGAAACATATAGTTTTTGTTGGAATTCGGTCTTTTTTTTTGTGAACCCTATTTATATACCAATTCTCCAGGTATGGCAATGAAACAACGGTTACATTTCTATTTATAATAAAAAAAAACTGGATGGGACCAAAAAAAAAAAAAAAAAAAAAAAAAAAACCTAGAAAGTATTAGTTAAATTAATCGAAAGAAAATAAAAAATGTTAATTACATTAAAATGTAACAATAAATAAAGTTAATAATAAATTAACAATTAAATAACAATAATAACACATAATAAAATAATAATAACAAATAATAAATAAAGTTTGATTAAATAAAATAGAAAAACTTGGATCAAGGAAAAGAAAAGAATTTGGAATGGTATGAAGATCCAGTTGAAGGATACATCCTCATTCAATCTTCCATCAGTCAAAAATTTTTTATTCAACTAATTCAATGACAAATTGAACCATTCAATTATATCTTCCATCTTCTTTAGGTAATTAACATTTTTTTTATTTTCTTTAAATTAATTATATAATTAATACTTTTGATTTTTTTTTTTTTTTTTTTTTTTTTGGTCACATCCAGTTCTTGGTTACTTTTAGCCCCGAACTGGACCTGAAAAGAAGGTTGAAACCTCGGCACATTTATATTTAGTTCCGACAACTGTTGATTAGTCTATTGCCTCCACACTCCATTCACACAGAAGTGGTCAAATATTTTACTCATACTGCGGTGTTAGGTCGACCAAGCACTTCCAGTCAGATCAAGGAAAAGTGTAACAATCCTAATGGGATAAACTTCTGACAGATTCACCAATACAGTCTTGGGGGGGGGGAGGGGGGGCTTGATGGCTGAGTGAGTTTGGTGAAGGTCTCAATGCGCTCGGTACTGAAGGTTCGAATCCCACCTAGGTGGGTTTTGTGAACCCACGACAAATGAATCTTGACCTTCCCACCCTAGAATAGGTTGGTAATCTGTTGGGTAACCCTTCCTTCCTGCCCTAGTTGGAGTACATAAGGACGTTAACATTAAAGAAAAAAAAAAACATCATTTTACGGTCTCATGGATATGCCTATCTATAATTTACTGCCTTTCCCGATTTAAATTTTTGAATTAAAAGTATCAAATTACTTAAATTAATTTATTAAAGTAAACACTGTTATAACAAGGCCAGGGTGGTGAGAAGAAAACCCTACAGGCTGTACCACCACCTCACCTCCCCGGCACTCACTCCAACTGAAAATTGCCATCTACAAATCAAATATCCATCCAGCACTTATCTATGGCGCGCCGTTGTTCACTCACCTTCCAGATGGCACAAAACGTCAGCCACAGGGTGGTCAAGACACCATCTTGCGAAGAATAGTAAGAACAACGACGCTACGGAAGAAGAAACAACCAGAGCTCCATGAAATATTTAATGTACCTACAGTACCAGAGTTCATTAACAGACACCACATCAAGTTTTTCAACTCCCTTCATTTTCTAGAGAACCCATTATTTCAGAGTTTATCCCACACACCACCTCCTGTTTGTTGGCAAATGACTGTATAGTTGTACATATGTATATAATATTTTTATTTATTTATATTTTAGTTTAAGAAACAGATCAGAAAAAGATGTGCACCAACATCTCCATAAACCTCAAGATAGTCAACATTAATGTAAACTATACCATAGCCGCCTTAACCCTCTAGTGCATAGTGTAGCATATCTGCAACATTATGTTTATACTTAAGGCAGCGAACTCTCTTTGTATTTTCTGGAACTAAATCTTGTATTAGATATGCTACCTGATCCCTCTAAGCATGAGAGGACTTAGCATTCCCTAACTGGACCAGGCATGTCTCTAATTGTTACTTACATCTTTAAGTCCTCAGTTGTGGAGAGGACTCCTCCTTCCTACCAGTAAAGTGCTCTTATTTCTTTTTATAACATCCATCGTGTTTTTTTTATCAAGTAAAATTTCTGTGGCTTTTCCCTAGATTTGTAGTTTGTAAAATATCAATGAGGATAAAATTCTTGTTTTTTATTATTGAGATAAATCACTTTTTAGTTATGTGCAACATAATGTATATTAATAATTAAAATGGTTCAAAAATATTTTTTTCAGTATTTTTCTGTTAGTGACCTGACCAAAACATATTAAAAAAAATTATCAGAATGAAAAAGAAAAAATCATGCACTAAAGAGTTAAAATGTAACCTGGTTACAGAAAAAGGCGCTTACTCCCTTTGGCTTGTATAATTCATATAAATGCCCACCACTGTATATATTTGATAAATAGGAGTTTTGAAATTAAAAAAAAAAAAAAAAAATTAAAGTAAATTAACAATTAATGATTATTCGAAATAAACAAAGTTGAGGCAAATAAATGAAATAGGGGTTGGTTTAAAACGTGATTTTTTTTCATGCAAACCAATATAGCCCCCAAACGGTAGGGCTTAGTGACAAATGTTATAGAACAAAAAATATTCTCCATTAAATTTCTGATCAAGAAACTGTCGGAAAATTTAAGATCCAATAAACATCAACAGAGCTAGAGCGGGTCAAAATGTTACATTTTTGGGGAGGGTAAAAAAACGTCACACAAAAAAATTATAGAACCCCAGGCAAAAGACTAAAAAATAAAAATAATAATAATAATAATTTTGGCGTTAAAACTGCAAAGTTAGAGCTCTTCCACGGCCATACCACAGAGTGTTATTAGTATGGCACTGAACAATGGAATGAAAGCCAGCTGGATGGATCAACAACTATGGTTGATGGAAGACAACTATGGATCAGAATGAACGATATTTTGAATATTAATTTTGTATTACATTGAAAGTACAGAAACATATAATTTTTGTTGAAATTGGGTCATTTTTTCTATAAACCCCATTAATATACCAATTCTCCAGGTATGGCAGTGAAAAAGCGGTTACACAGGAAAATAAATTCAACTTATCTGTACTACATTTCCTGGGTTTCGTGAGTCACATACTTTTTTTCTCTTTCGTTTCACAGAATCTCGTATGAGATTTCGATTGATGATATAGAGATACGGTAAGGAATAATCAGATATTTGTTGAGGAAATCACGCAGTAGTAAAAGAAATCGGCATCATAGATAAATGGAAATAGGATGTTTACATTGCTATTGACAGCTGATAACGAATACTGAGATATATATTAACTCATAGTATATTTAAGACACTTAAAATGATTTCTGATGGGAAGTTTTTTACATCAAGTGACTATAAGATGTTATGGTCACTTATTTGGTTAAAACTAAATTTTTTGGCAAAACTAAAAGAAAAAAAACTAATTAACTCCCTGACTGAGAAAAACAATAGAACATCGATGCCTATCTATAATCTACTGCTTCTGATGAGGAAACTGTCTGCAAATTTTCGACCCGAGCAACACCAACAGAGCTAGAGCCTGTCAAAAAGGCCCACACACTTAAAAAATTTCGGAAAAACGTGACTTTTTACATTCAAACCAAGATTTTCATTTTTTTCATCTGAAAGCTGGTTAAATTTACTATAAGAACTTGTATATTAAAGTTTGATCAAGTCTCATAAAATATCGATGTCAGCACCCTCAAAACCGTTTACTGTTTTGAAATCCAAGATTTTTTGGCACAACTAAAACCTGGCTAAATTTACTATTAGGCCCTTTGGGCTACTAATAGCCAAATTTGCATCAGAATAATTTTTTAATGTTGATTAATAATGCGATAATTTGCCATTTATTATGTATTTTATTCTTTTACATCTGGTAATCCGTCAACTCTCTTGTCCTAAATGTCCCCGATTATCGAGACCACTGTAAAAAATTTTAAAATCTAGTAAAGATTACAATTAGTGTTAAATTATTTTTTTGTTATATATTTATCTATTTTAATAAAATATTCATGTAATAATAAATACATATACATATATATATATATATATATATATATATATATATATATATATATATATATATATATATATATATATATATATATATATATCAGAGTGGGGAAGTAGTTAACTAATTGTGGTAGTTAACTACTTTTTTAACTATTAACTACAAGTTATGTAGTTGCTAGAAGCAACTAAACAGTTAACTACTAGTTGACAGTTAACTGAAAAAGTAGTTAACTAAAAAGGTAGTTTTTTTTTATTTTATTTTTTATCTAAGCCACTCGATCAGTGGAATAGTGAGTTACACTTAAAAATATTTGTATTGTAACATTTAAACCAACAAATTTGTTAATGTAAAAAATGGAAATAAATCAGTATGAAAGATAAACAATGTAGCTCAAGCTCTATTATTTATTTTCAAATAAGGCCTATTGTACCAGAACCGAAATTTTCGACAATCAACCATCATAACGAAATCCTTAAGAGTCATTTGTAAATTGATTGTGATGTTTAATATTTTTTCTTCTTCATTTGAAGCAGTTATTAACAATTTTTCACAAATTTTTTTTTACATGTGGAGAAAAGCTACCTCTTTATGTTATTGATTTATAACAAGTGATAAAATCTGAACCCTTTATTGTTAACAGGTAATTTACCAATATCGTTGACTATTTCTGGTGGGGTGGATATAAGAACTGTTTACAAAAGCTTGTCCCCCCCCCCTCTTTTCAAATGATTGCAACCCCAATAAGACTGACTTATTTTTAGGAATATGTACCTCGAAAATATTAGTACGATCATAAGTAGTTAGCAGTTAAATAATTGCAATTACCAACTATATTTTGTAGTTAATAGTTAAGATCATCTAACTAAATTTTTTAACTTGTAGTTGGTAGTTGGAAAAGTTTAACTACAAACTACTAGTTACAAAAAATGTAGTTGCCCTCTGTTAACTACCAACTACATTTGTAGTTAGTAATTATAACTACAATCAAATCAAACCCAACTCTGATATATATATATATATATATATATATATATATATATATATATATATATATATATATATATATATATATATATATATATATATATATATATATATATATATATATATATATATATATATGTACATATTTTAAGTTTGATTTTACGCATTTATCCGCCCTTTAATTGTAACTTCAACAACTGAACTTGATAAGCGAAACCTCACAATTGTTGAACTGCACCTATCTTTGACATAATTAATTGCAACATTTTTTTATTTTTTTATTTTTTTTATTTTTAATTTCCCAAGAGAAAAAATTAAAGGCGAAATACTCAAGAGTGAACTGTAAGCTAACTAATTATTTGAGTGTTTGTCGAGATAATAAATCTGAGAGAGAAAAAAAATCCAACAACAATTGAAGATATTTATTAAAGATTCATGGGTTAAGTTTCAAATTCAAAGTAACACATTCTATTTTCAAACTCAAAATAAAATAGCTTCTTAATACCTGTAGATAAATCATTAATTAAAAAAAAAACAAACTTGGGTTCTTATTGTTACAAGGCAGAGATAATAACATAGTTTCTTTACACCCAACATTTTTTCCCCATTATTTCTTTATTCAAATCTGTCAATTACAATAAAGACAATCACTGAATCATGCGTGAAAGTATAAATATAGCGAAAGGCATGAGGGGGAGCAGAACCCAGCAGCACCTCACGTCTTTATTTTAAGTCTAGACGATTCCTCATTTAATTCCATTTTAGCCTTCTCTGGTTGTTGTCTGGAATATGGGTTGTGGCAATGTCATTTATAAGTGTATTAAGATGTCCATGTAATTTTTCGTCTAATCGTTTGTAGTGGATTCGTATTTGTTCGTTAACTGTTGGCATGCGAATTTTAGTATGTCAAGTTATATTGCTTATATATAGTGAAGGGCCGTTCCAACTTAAAAGAGGAATGAGACTTTACGTTCCGTTCCACTATTGGAACAAGTTCCATTTTTCGTTCCACGTCAGTTTGACTAACCTGCTTACACAGTAGTGGGGGCCGTTCCGATTTAAAATTGGAATAAGAATTTATGATCTTTTTCACTTTTCGTCCAACGCCAATTTGAAAAACCTACTATTTATGTACCATGCATTTTCGTTACACCCCTTTTTGTGACTTCGAGCTGATAACCTCCTCCTTCTGTTTTATAATTGAAAATTTTATAGGTACTATAATATTAAGAACGTTTAAATAGCTAATTATACTTATTAAAAAATGTATAATTTTAAAATAGTTGCATTCTTTCAATCAAGATTCTTTTTTTTTTTTTTTTTTTTTTTTTTTTTTTTTTTTTTTTTTTTTTTTTTTTTTTTTTTTTTTTTTTTTTTTTTTTTTTTTTTTTTTTTTTTTTTTTTTTTTTTTTTTTTTTTTTTTTTTTTTTTTTTTTTTTTTTTTTTTTTTTTTTTTTTTTTTTTTTTTTTTTTTTTTTTAATAAAAAAGTTAGCTCAAAAATAGTGCACAATTGAGCAAGAATTTTCCAACTACATTGGTTCCGAGAAAAATGGAGTAATAAATTCTTGTAGCTTTTAAACAAATAGTTAAAAAATCATTTATTTATATATACAGTAAAACCGTGTGGTTCATTTATTTGAACCCGAAAGGAGAAGCCGAGCACCGTCGGCAGAATAGGAAAATTTCAAAGAAAGCGGTTTATTTTGAAGATGCCCATGCGCGAGGTGGTGGAGTGATAGAGAAGTGGGAGGAAATCAGGATCAACGCAACAAAGCAGTCGGAACGACCTTGGGTGGCACAAAACCAAAGATACAATCTTTCTACTACACCGAGGGAACGAAACGACAGATCTTTAGGCGTTGATTTTCGTTTCAGGTGGAACGATAAACTTGAGCAGTTGGTTTCGTTTCAAATCGGTTCAAAGCTGGAACCAGTTCCAAGTTCCGTTCCACCTAGAACAACACATCACTACTTACGTACCAAGTTGCTTTTGTGATTGTCTTGAATGTTTTTGCCTGGAAGATCAAGAGTTTGTTAATATAAGTCTTTTTAGCTGTCCCGTTTATCCGCAAAGCCAAATAAGTCTCAGTAAGTAAGCAGAAGTGTATATTTTTTCCGAACATAACATAAAATCAATTCATGAAAATTAGTTGTCTAGGGACTTTATTCACGCCCGTCTTCAATTGAAAGAAGAAGAAAACATTTGAATATTTTCTAAAAACGAAATATTTTACAAAAGGTATACAAACAATTATTTACAAGCTATTTCTTCTTCGTAGAATTAAAATTATAAAAAAAAAATTCAAATTAAAGATTTCACTTCGCATTGACCCTTCCATACTATGTTGTTACAAAAGTCCTTATGCAAATTCAAAAAGCTTTTATTCTCATTGTATACTTTAAAGATTAATAATTACTAGCATCCCGCTTCGCCCGCTCTCATAAGAAAAAAACTTAAAATAATTTAAGTAATTGAAGTTTTATTTGTTCATCGATAAAAACTTTGTATTGAAGTATGCAGTCGAAAATTATTTCTTCAGTTAACTTGGTTGAAAATGCATTGGTTAGGTGGTTGAAGATTACATAAAAGCATAATTAGACGTCCAATTTTGACTTTTAATTTATCAGTTGGTAATCCAGATGGACAGAGACAATTATGAAAGTCTTGTGGATATTGGACTGCATTATTAGTTCTTGCAACTAAATGAATCATATTTTT
The DNA here is from genome assembly GCA_003667255.2 of Euschistus heros. Lineage (NCBI taxonomy): Eukaryota > Metazoa > Arthropoda > Insecta > Hemiptera > Pentatomidae > Euschistus > Euschistus heros. The sequence goes on along the minus strand of RCWM02000208.1, from coordinate 1,312,579 downwards.
GCATTAAATATCAAAAAGCAAAGGGTCGACATTTTGATTTGGTAATAATTTCTGACCATTAAAGTATATTACAGTGTGGCAAATTTCATTTCTGACAATCAACATTTTACATTTAAATTTTTATTATTCTAAATGTTATTATAGCTAAACCTTCCTGAAACTATGAAAATAATGAAGTAAAATTTGGTATAGATGGGTTTAGTAGTTTCAAACTTGCGGAATGGTACAAACCACGTATTAGTCAAACTTCACTGGGAACCACATGTCGCTCCACAAATTTAAATAATTTAATTGAATATAAGAAAATTTATTATCAATGTCTAGTTCAGTACAACACTTTATCTGTGTAACCTCTCTTGAATAGTGTTCGCCACCTATCGGTCAATTTTCAAACTTCACTGCGCACCACATATTTATCGCTTTTTTATTAGAAAATTAATTGAAAATCAGTAGATTTTATTGTTGCTTAACCATCCTGAAACTATAAAGATGAAGTGGTCAAAATGTGATACAGATTGGTTAAGTAGTTTTCGTGGTTATTGATCACAAACGAAAAGTGGCTTGTTCTTTTATGTAATCGTATAGATATAGATTAATCTTAAAGTCCCTCGTTTTCAAATACTTTAAATCATCTTTCTACCGGTCTTTTTTTATGATGCCGATATTACTCCTTTGATTTTGAAGAAAAGAACTTTTAACATCCAATTTATAAAACCTCATAACTACTAAAAATACAACTTTTTAAAAAATGTGCCAAACCATAATAACCTGAAGGTGCAATACCTGAGCTATAGGAACAATGAAGCAAAACGCTTACTCCTTCCAGTTACAATAAATTTTCCTTGTTCAAACGAGAACGTTGTGTTCATAATTATAAACTACATCTCTATGTACTTAACAATTATATGGACTATTAAACATATTAAAAATAATAAAATAATTATTGCAAAGATATATTTGCGAATTTAATATTAAAAAAATACTATATATATATTTCAATACGATTTCCTTTAAAAGGCCTAGAATCTAGAATTGAGAACAACCGAGAAAATTGTTTGCTCTATCTTGCTGATCCAACGTTTATTATTGCGGTTTAACGGAGTAAGCGATGCCACTATAGCAAAACAAAAACAGCTACAACAAAGCCTGTCATCCCATTTTTTTTTTTCTAGTTCATTATGAAAACATTAAAAAAATAATAAACTAATAGACTTTGAAGATAGGAAATTATATATTTTGAATTTAAAAGCAAAATAAAAAATTTCTCTTGGGTTTGTTAAAGTCCTTTCCAACCAACTATAACGAATACTAATGATGATCTTTCAATCGGCAAGCTTTTAAATAATAAACCTATCTTCAAAACTATTTCTCGGTCGCAAAATTACTCTCTTCGCTATTACTCTCCAAAAATTAAAAATTAGGACATATATGACTATTATACTACCAACAGTTCTCTACGAATGCGAAACGTGGCTGCCTACGTTAAGGAATGAACAACGCCTTAAAGTTTTCGAAAATACAGTACTGCGTCGAATATTTGGTTCAAAAAAAGATGAAGAAACGAGAAAATTTAGAAGGCTTCACAATGCGGAACTGCGCGAATTATATCCGGTAAATATAGTTCAAGTAATAGCAGCGCGACGCTTAAAATGGGCATGTAAAGTCGTTGGGTTTAGTAATGACCGAATTACGAAAAAAGTAATCAGTTTTGTGCCGTCGGGTAAACGTCCGAGGGGGTAGACCGAGACTTGGATGGGAGGATTGCGTCGGGGCCGATCTTGGAAATTTGGGTTTTGAGGGGATGGATTGGAGGGAGGTGTGTGGTCAACGGTTGGTGGTGTCGGCGTCGAACCTTCGGGTTCGCTAACCCTTTTATCTGCATAACTATTATTGCTATTGGACTAGAACTGTTGACGAAAGCAAATTATTGCAACATGAAACGTATCCAATCTTAAAAAGCATAATTATTCTGAGAACAGTAGTTAACGCGTGTTACGTCACTAATTACATCTTACATCATGACCTTAATGTTTTTTATAGTTTATTTCAGGAGATTTTTTTTTGTTTTTTTTTAATTGTGTGAGAACTTTTCTAATTAAACAAGTCTTCCGATTCGATTTATATCAAGCTGCAATCATCCAAAATATTTTTTTTTTTTTGAAACGTTGAATTAGCATTGGCCATTGTAAAATTTAGAAATGAAATTGAATTTAAAATTGAATGGGTGGAAGGAATAACATTTTATGTAAATTTAGATAACTTTACAGGAGAGCGCAAAAACTAACATACAACTTGCAACACATAACCTATTTCAACCACTTCAACAGTGGAACACATGGCCAGTTCCTTTACTCATATTCGGAGTGCATGCCACTGTAGAGCTCTCACCCAACCTCCACTAGCTTTTCATATTAGTGACGCAGAGAAAAAGGGAAAAAATTGATATTTCTATTTTTACCAAACATATCAAGAGGGTAGAAAAGTTCTGAGGGTAGAAAATGTAATGTTAAGACAATGAAATGAAAATGTATGGGTAAAAAAACAGGCAAGAATGGGACTGAAATTTGAAAAAACTTTTTGTAAATAAAAATAGTTTAAGCAACTTTTTAAACTTAAAATAAAGGTCAGATTCGAGTTTCTTATTTCCAGAAACTCAATTTTTTTTTTTTTTTTAAACATTTATTTAAAAACCCAATTCTCCCTGACTGGGAAAAACAATATATCATGGATATGCCTATTTATAATCTACTGCTTTTGTTAAGGAAACGGTCGGCAAATGTTCGATCCGAGCTACACCAACAGAGCTAGAGCCAGTCAAAGAAAACTGCCACTACAAAAATCAAAAAGTAACTTCAACAAATTATAGATTTTTATCATTACGTTTTGGGAAGAAAAGTGTTAAACAAAACTGATAGATAATATAATTAGCAAAATGGTGTGTCTCATAACGCAAAACATTAAAACGATGGCTTCATAGAGAGCGCTGAAAGAGTAGTGGAGACCCCGGTGCGCCGGTCCTAGCAGGGCCGTGCTGAGGTGCACAAACACATATACTGCTGTTCATGATCATGAATAGTCATTTAGTTTAAATGCAGCAACAATGTAATAACGTTTGTTTTAAGGTTTTTACTTCCAAAGTGCATTTTTTTTTTTTCTGTAATAGTTCATAGTTTACTTGTATCACTTATTTAGTACAAAATTTACCATCGAAGATCCTATGATATGATATCACAATTTTAGAGCTATGGAAGAGGGAAAAATAGAAGATTTTTTACTTGAAGTAAGTCACAGTTCTCTAGAATAACACGTTTGTCGGTACTCATTTGGCTATAACTCTGAAACTATTTATTCAATTCAAATTTCTCTTTTTTCATATGAAAGCTATTTAAATTTACTATAATAACTCAAATATTAAATTTTGATTTAGTCTCGTAAAACACCCACGGCAGAACATTGAGAAACCCGTATTGTTGCTGCATTTAAACTAAATGACTATTCATAATCATGAACAGCAGTATATGTGTTTGTCCACCTCAGCACGACCCTGCTAGGTCCGGCGCACCGGGGTCCACTACTCTTTCAACGCTCTCTATGAAACCATCGTTTTAATGTTATGCGTTATGAGATACATCATTTTAAAGCTAATTATATTATTTATCAGTTTTGTTTAACACTTTATATTATTAAGAGTAAAATAAAAAAAAGTACACTCCGATAGCATAATTAGGTTTCGAACTGTCGGCATATAACCAGAGTTCTGTACTTGTAATGTTGCTGAAGGGGTAGGAAGAGGGGTGGAGGTCGGGACTTTGTGTTTTTTTTAGTGTATACTTTATGTACTAACACCCTGCAAACATTCAGCTCTCCCCTAATTAGTTGCGACAAAGGCTAATTTCTTGCTTTCATTGACTGGGCTAACGGACGGAATTTCTATACCGGCGACATGTGCTGGTACACCGAGACGTAAGGCAACAATTAATAAAGACTGATTTATTTCCAACTAGTGAAACGCTAAAAGTTTGAAAAAGATATTTCTGTTTAGGATAGGAATAATAGATATTGATATCCATACAAAAAATACTCTATTCAATATAAACAGTTTATTACATAGAGGACTAATTTAAACAAAAGAAGAAAGCCTGCATTATTTTCCTGACAACCCAATAAAAGTAAATTATCGAGAGCATTTATTGTTGAACTTCGAACAGTTTGCACAACGAATAGCTGCTATTAGTTATATTTTGATAGTAGAGTTGTTTGTTTTGGAAATGCAATTTCATACAGATAAAAGTGAAATTAAGTATTGTGCATTACCTCTCTTCAAACACTTGAGATGGTGTCCTCTGTAGCGGTAGCTACCGAGCTTAACAAATATTATTTTCACTAATTATTTTTTGTGCTTACGGACTACTTTTATATGTTGCCATGGCAACCAGTTTTGTAAAAATGATAGATAATATTATTAATTGTAACCTTCTCAGTTTGTTGTAATAGTTAGTTAATAAAGTGTTTTTTTTTTTGTCGTTGTTTTGAACACGTAGTTTTTTTTTTTTTTTGTCGAGACCTTCTGGTTGACGTTAACACTAAACATTCTCGACAACTGGTGACCCCGACGTGATTTTTTTTTTACCGAGATGCCTCTAGAAACGGAGATAAAGAGCGATACAAGTAAGGCAATGCCTGGAACCACCGACTTCTCCGAGTCTCAAATCACTTCAAAATCGGTACTAGACTACCAAATAGGAGCCTTTGGTGGGCCGACCACAAGACTACCAGTTTTTTACAAATCTAACCCGGAATTGTGGTTTTTACAAGCAGATGCTGTGTTTGCTACTTCACGTATAACCTCTTCTAAGATCAAATTTCAGACTGTAGTCGCGGGGCTGGAACTGGAGGTCCTAACCCAAGTCGCTGACCTATTGGCAGTTACGGAAGAAGATCCCTACGACGCGCTCAAAAGACGCCTCGTTTCGATCTATGGTGAGTCCAATTCTTCTAAAATTAATAAATTATTAAGTGATACGCAGCTGGGTAGCCAAAAACCCTCTCAATTATATAGATGTATGCTGCTATTGGCAGGTTCTTTGACGGGGGAATCTATAGTGAAGACCCTGTGGCTAAGAAAACTACCTACTAGAGTTCAGGAAATTTTGGCCGCTACGAAACAAGATGATATTGAGGTTTTAGCCTCTCTGGCAGACAATATTATGGAAGTTGAGACGCCGGCAGAAGTAAATGCCGCTGTTAGAGTGTCACATACAGCAACTAGCAATACCGTTATTGAGGAACTGCGGAGCCTTCGAGAAGAAGTGGCCGAGCTTCGAATGCACTTTAGACAAAAAGGGCAAAATAGCACTCAATCTAGTCCCCAGGAGAGTAAAATATGTTTCTACCACAAACGATTTGGGCCAAAGGCAAAGAAATGTGTCAAACCGTGTGGTTGGAAATCCTTAAGTCCTTTAAACTGAAGGGGTCGACGGAGCAGGCGGCAGTCGTCGGAACCCAACCTCAACGCCGCCTTTTTATAACAGACCGAGAATCTAGGATATGCTTCCTTATTGATACAGGTGCTTCAATCTCAATAATGCCACGTAACCCCAGGATACACAAGAAACCAACGGAATTCACACTGGTAGCAGCCAATAGTACTCCAATACCTACCTATGGGGAGAAGACTCTCAAACTTGATCTTGGACTGCGACGAATTCTTCCATGGACATTTCTCTTGGCGGACGTAAGTAGGGCAATAATCGGAGCCGATTTTCTCTTCTATCATGGCATTAATATCGACATTAGAAAGAAGCAGTTGATCGATCGGCAATCCGGATTATCAGTTATCGGAACAGTGTCTACGGTCACTACACCGACCATACTTACTATACCCCAAAATTGTCGTTACGCTCACCTCTTGAAAGAATTTCCCAAGATTACTCGACCATCACCGATCCGTGGACCCGCTCGAAGTGTCATCGAGCACCACATCGAGACTAAAGGAAACCCAGTTACCTGCAAGGCAAGAAGACTTCCACCTGAGAGGTATGCAGCGGTGAAGCAGGAGTTCCAAACCATGATTGAGGAAGGTATTTGCAGACCATCAAGCAGTGCCTGGTCAAGTCCTCTCCATGTAGTTCCCAAAAAAGACGGAAAAATCAGAGTCTGCGGAGATTATCGCGCATTGAATGCTAAAACGGTACCTGATAGGTACGCAGTGCCAAACATAATGGATTTCACCACCCAGTTAGATGGCGCCAAGGTATTCTCGACTCTAGATATTGTACGTGCATACCACCATATCGCCGTTGCTGAGGAAGACATTGGAAAGACAGCTATCATTACGCCTTTTGGCCTGTTTGAATTTCTCAGGATGCCATTCGGTTTGAAAAATGCAGCACAAACTTTTCAGCGTTTCGTGGATAACATGTTGCGAGATCTGCCATACGTTTTTTCCATACCTGGACGATTTCTTAGTTGCTTCGAAATCACAGGGGGAACATGAGCATCATCTCAAAGAAATTTTTAAGAGGCTCAATGAATATGATCTTTCCCTCAATGTAAGCAAATGTGTTTTTGGAGAACCTCAGGTCGATTTTCTCGGCTACAGGGTGGACGCAAATGGTATACAGCCTCTTCCTGCAAAAGTTCAAATGATTCAGGAGTACCCGAAACCCAGCAACATCAGTGAACTTCGCAGGTTTCTAGGTATGATAAACTTTTACAGGAGATGCCTCCCTCACGCTGCCGAAACACAAAAACCATTGAACCAACTCACACACAACTGCAAACGGAAGGATAAAACTCCCATTGCATGGACGGAAGAGACACTACGAGCTTTTGAACAGTGCAAACAGAGTCTCGTTGAAGCTGTTAGGCTCTCCCATCCTGGAATTTCAGGGGAAGTCTCTTTAACCTGTGATGCATCCGACAAAGGTATTGGTGGTGCCCTGCAGCAGCAAAAGAACGGTGAATGGCAACCCCTTGGATTTTTTTCAAAAGCTTTGTCAAATACACAAAGAAATTATGCTACTTACGACAGGGAACTCCTCGCGATTTACGAAGGAATTAAACATTTTCGACCTCTTCTAGAAGGTTTAAATTTCCACATCATAACGGACCATAAGCCCTTAATACATGCTTTTCAACAAAAATCTGAGACAGCCTCTCCTCGTCGAATCAGGCATTTAAATTTTATAAGTCAGTTTACCACAGATATTAGATATAAACCCGGATCCGAAAATGTGGTAGCAGACACACTATCCCGAATCGAAGAAATTCAATCTCCGGATGAATTCTCAGAAATAGCAGACGCACAGAAGAAGGACAGTAGCATAGAAGACCTCAAGAAAAATACCAGGCTGCAACTAAAATCCATCTTCATCCCCGGTACAGATATAGAGCTCCTTTGCGAGACTTCAACTTCGACAGCTCGACCCTACATCCCAAAAGAGTTTCGCCGCGTCACTTTTGACCGTCTTCACTCATTGAGCCACCCAGGTATCAGAGCTAGTAGGAAGTTGCTCGCTAGTCGCTACTTCTGGCCGGAAATTAATCGGGATGTTGGTGAATGGGCAAAGACCTGCATTCCTTGCCAAAAGTCTAAAATTCACCGCCACACAGTGACTCCTCTGGGCAGTTATTTACCGGCACCCAGATTTCAACACGTGCACATCGACATAGTGGGACCACTGTTACCATCTGATGGAATGAGATACCTTTTAACCATGGTAGACAGAGCGACCCACTGGCCAGAAGCAATTCCACTCGCTGAGATCAGTGCTTCGGCTGTCGCTCAGGCATTTTATGCCAATTGGGTTACACGATTCGGCTCTCCTCAGCGGATTACGACAGACCAAGGCAGACAATTTGAGGCGGAACTTTTTCTTAGACTCTCAGCAATAATGGGGATTCGGAGGCAGAGAACTACCGCTTATCATCCACAATCCAATGGCTGTGTAGAGCGATGGCACCGGAGTTTGAAAACAGCAATAACGGCTCATCTTAGCTCTACACGATGGACACAGGTTTTGCCATCCGTGTTGCTCGGACTACGAGCTACTTTCAGAGAAGATGTGGGAGCTAGCGTGGCTGAAGCAGTATACGGGCAACCTTTGCGTCTTCCTGGTGACTTTTTAGAGGACACAACAAGTCGAGAGCCTTGTGTTGCCCTTCAGCAGTTGAAAGAGGATCTCGCACGACTCAAGCCCTCAAAATCACGGGAAGTGTACAACAGAAAAACCTTCCAACATAGAGATTTAGCAACTTGTTCCCACGTATTCCTGCGTGAAGATGCTGTTCATAAGCCACTAACACCTCCATATTCTGGCCCTCACCAAGTCTTACGTCGAGGCGATAAGGTATTTACTCTTTTGATCGGCAATAGAGAAGTTACTGTCTCCCTCGATCGTCTCAAGCCTGCTTATATCCTGTCTAGTGACACACCTACGGAAAGCACCTTAGTAAAACAAGCATCATCACCACCTGGACAACCGCAGACATCAAATAATCAGGAAGACGGTTACAGAACAAGGAGCGGGCGTTTGGTGAAAAAGGTGCTCAGTGACTCCGTCACTAGGGGGGGAGTGATGTAGCGGTAGCTACCGAGCTTAACAAATATTATTTTCACTAATTATTTTTTGTGCTTACGGACTACTTTTATATGTTGCCATGGCAACCAGTTTTGTAAAAATGATAGATAATATTATTAATTGTAACCTTCTCAGTTTGTTGTAATAGTTAGTTAATAAAGTGTTTTTTTTTTGTCGTTGTTTTGAACACGTAGTTTTTTTTTTGTCGAGACCTTCTGGTTGACGTTAACACTAAACATTCTCGACACCTCCATTGCAATAGATTTCGAAGAATCGTTACACTAAACAGATTTTATGGACAAAAAAAAATTAAAATCTGCCTCAAATAAGCGCAATTATTACAATGGATGGTAATGAATCAATTCTTTTATTAGGTACAACAAGCGAAAATTAATAAATAATATCTAAGTACACAAAACAAGAAACTAAGGAGTTCATGCTATCTAAACAATATATACACCCGCAGAGGTGAGACGAATAGATCTCAGCTCTGCTCTCTCAACTGCATCATTGGTATTTGAATCCAGTGGAGGCTGGAGGAGAGCGCTATAGCCGCAGGCCACAGGACTAGATTGGAGAATCTGTTCATTACCAACATAAATATATATGTATTTACAAAAGGTCTCGTGGGTCACTACCGTTTTAACATTCTAGAAGGTTTATAGGGACGATTAAACCTGCTAAGGATCAGAGTGATTAGATAGGTTTTGGTAGAATCGCGAGGGTTTAGAAGGAATGAGATCAAGGACAAAAAGTATATTTAGGTCATTGTGTAAGGTTTTGTTGCTGACGTAATATGGAGCATTGGCAATAATTCGGAGGAGTTTGGTTGGTTTTAATGATGGCCTTGTATATGAGAAGTTTTCTATCAATGGAAAGGACATCTCACCTCTATAAATATTTTGTCTTGGAAGAATCCAAGATATCGTATTGTACCGGATATGGGATTTGAGGTTGTAGGTGTTCATCGAACGGATACCTATGTGTTTTATATAGATAGTTAGAGAAAACAATTTCAAGATCTGATTGGAATGATAAGATACGTGTAAATGGAAACCATTATGCCGAAAGCATTATACGTAATTACCAGTGCGGTTTAAGACGAGGAAGACGCACAAATGACCAGAATTTGGTTATGAGACAGCTGCTCGAAAAATCCTGATCAACGGAGCAGAGACATTGACCCTTACAACCACTATGCCAAACAGCCTGAAGGTGTTAGAAGGGAAATCCCTGCGAAAGATATATGGCCCTGTCGTTAACGCAGAGTCCAATAAATGAAGAATCCGGACCAAAGAAGAGCTGTACTCATAATATAAGAAAGCTAATGTGTTCCAGTTGAAAACTATTGCATATAGATATCTTTGGCAAAAGAAGAATAGGCCGATCACGAAGACGATGGCTATAGGATCTGGAGGAGGATATCAGGGTTTTGGGAGACAGGGGATGTAGAGCTACTTACTAAAGTAGAGCATATGGATTTTATTCAGAATTCAGAATAAGATTGAAATATTTGTAATTAATTAACAATGTGATTAAAGTACATGTACATTTACGAAAATTACTTGAGAATTACAGTATCGTCTGAATTACGAATACATATTTAGTTTCAGATCAAAATACTTGAGTTACTAACATGTTATAATAATGGATGTTAAAACCTTTCCAGCACGATCGAATTTTTCGGCGAACGCTCCTTTTTGTTTTTCTGATCATTATATTAGGGTTTACTATTGGAACTATAACAACCATCGTTTTAGGTACCTGTTGGCATGCCTGAGCTAAATCATTTGTAATATATATATATATATATATATATATATATATATATATATATATATATATATATATATATTTACATCCATTTTTATTTATAACGAGAACTAGTATAGTTAATTATAAAACAGTGCTTTTTAAAAAAAATCATGTTTAAATATTCGTCAGTTTGTAATGTGTGGATAAAAGAAAATTATATTTATTTATAGCAATTTATATTTATAATATAAAATATAAATTTATAAAAAAATAAAAGACGAATGAAGGTAACTTCTTCCATACTACTTATCTCAATTTTTGAGCTCCAAGCTATATTAGGAATGAACTTTATGTCCCAAATGTTGCTCATCTTACAGGAAACAGCTACCTTGCCTTTCATATTATACTACACAACTACCCACTTATTTCTCAACTTGCTCGCCATTCCTGACAACCATCCGAAGCCTCGGGATGATCAAGTAAAGAACTTTTTATAAGAGTGCTACTAATGGCTAGTTTCTCTAGTATTCGCATTTTAGTAGATTTACTGGATATATATTATTAGATAGTAATAATTTTCAATAAATAAATGATAAAGAAAAAAATAAAATATATAATTTTATGGACTCAGGGTGCAGGTATACAGAAAAATCAGTCAATTTATTTTAAAATATTTATTTGTATTAGGCATAATAATAATTAATAAATATAAATTAAGTTATCTATAAGTAGTGGACTGAGGAGTAGTCATGGTGACCGCAGGAGCGGCAGGGCGATGGGTGGTGGACGGTGGAGCCTATGCTGCCGCTGATGGAGGTGCCACAGGGAGTCACCAGGGACCCGGAGAGCCCCCCGCAGCCGATGTGCCCCCGGAGTGTGGTACCCAGGGGGCCGCAGATCGTGCCTCCTATACCTTTGGAAACCTGGGGCCCAGCCACCACGGCAGGCGGGGCCCCTAGGTAGTTTAAAGCTCCGCTAGTGGAATAGGAAGAGGTGTCGTACAAGGGGTAGGAAGTATCATAGGGGAATCCGTAAGACCTGGAGACTAGGGACCTCTGGGGGTAGCAGGGCAGCCTCTTCGGGATCCTCTCGATGTAGGTCGGGTCTTGGGCGTAGTCATCGTAGTACTCGTCGGGTATGGAGGAGCGGTGGAGCCTCCTGCAATGAGCAGAAGACATCGCTGGAAGGGCTACGAGAAGGCAGAGTATGATCTTCATGACTGTACTCCTCGTTGGTCGAGGGAGCGGTAATATAGAGGGAGCGCCCGCCCCCTGGTCACGTCCTCGCCCACAACAAGTAGCGCTACCTGACTGGCGGAAGTAAATAACCGCTAGGAAACAGTACTCGTCGTCATAACAACCCGCCATGTTTTCTTTTACATCCATGTACGGTCAAGCAGCAGCAACATGTCGGCGGAGAAACAAAAGAAAGACCTAATTATGGAGCTGAAATTACAGCTCTATTGCAGTATTAAAAAAAAAAAATATATTATTCAGGTAAGGACTTTCCATAGCTAGGCTAGTTAACGAGGATGGTGAATCGTTTCTTATATTTTTTTTTATTAAAATATATTTTGTGTTTAAAGGAATGTGGGAAAAAAAATTATAATTTTTGACAAATTAAAAATTTCTTATAATTCAGAGTAAAATTTTATAATGTTTTATTTAACTTATTTACGGCCTTTAAACAGCAAAAAAAAAAAAAAAAAAAAATTATGACGACTTATAATTAAGATAATATTTTAAATATTTATTATTACATATATTAAATATACAATACATACTATTTTATTAAAAATTAATAATAATTGAATGGGTCCACCGAAAAACTTTCTAAGCGACAAAATTTCCGAAGTGGCGATTTTTAAGGTTTTAAAATGTATAATAGTACGTCATAGTATGATATAGTACTCCATTATGTCATTATACATGTAAATAGAACAAATTAATATGCAAATATAAAATCTAACCTACAAAACTAACAATAACTTTAGATTATGATTTTCTTTCACTGATTACTCAAAATTTTATGTATGTCGCTTAGAACGTTTTTCGGTGGACCCATTCAATTGTTTCGGTTATGTTCTATTGATATAGCAGTAGATGTACAGAAGTTTATAAATCAAATTACCTTGAATATGAGTTAACTATTAACCATTAAAGCAGGTTTTTTATATCTGCGTTGTGGAAAATTAGTTAAGTTGTACTTCATTATGAGGCCTAAAAGTAACTATTTCGGCGAAAATGACATTTTTAGAATAAATACAGGATTCTGTAAAAAGATCGAAAATGCCCAACTGAAAAGTGCAAAATTTTGATTTATCATTTTCACTTAAAATCAAGACAGCTACGAATATACCTAAGCTAAAAAAAACAACACTAAAATGAAAAATAATTATAGGATTTTTATTGAGGATTGTTGAATTTGTAAAAAAAATTAAATTAATTAATTAATAACTGGGTTAAGTGAGAGAGTTGAGAACCTCATATATTGATATAGTTATAAAGAAATCTTTAATGCTCGGTTACAAAGAAATATTCGGTTAAAATCATCATTCGTAATTTATTTAATTTTTTTTTTAAGTTGTATATTTGAAGACTGGAATTCCAAAACCAGGTAAGTCCATTTTTTAAATCTTTTCACATCTGGTCGATGAAGGTATAGGTCAGGCTAGATTACGAAGAGGACTTATTTTTTCAATGTGATTCAACTACTTATTTAAGAAAACCTTTCACCTAAAGATAGTCTAGTAGAAAAACAAGCCAATAAAAAAACAATATCTGGAAATTGGACTTAGCTGGTTTTGGAATTCTACGCCACATTTTAAAAAAATAAAAAAATCATTTATCTTAAAAAATATAAATAAACAAGCATCCCCAATCGCAGTTTCGCCCGCTCTCATAATTAAAGAACTTAAATAATTTTAACTAGTAATTGAAATTTGATTTGTTTGTCCACAAAAATCTTGTATTTTATCACGCATTCGATAAGCTGTATTTCATCAATGATATTTTCGAGCATAGGAGTAATTTATAACCTGATTTAAATTGCACTGATTAGGTGTTTGTAAAAGCACAATTAGACATACAATTTTTTATTTTAATGTAGGAGTTGGTAATCCAGGCGGACAGAGATTATCAATAAACTCTTGCGGATAATGGACTGCATTACCAGTGCTTACAACAAAAGGCCCATGAATGATATTTTTACATCCAATATTAAAAATCAAAGGATCTAAATTCTGAATCAGCAATAATTTTTATTTGACAGATATTTTTTCTATACATGGATAGATAGATAGTGTCGCAAACTTCGTTTTTGGCACTCAACACTGTACATTTAAATTATTATTAGTAAGCCTTTCTAGAACTATCAATATGAATAAATTAAAATTTGGTAAAGATAGATTTAATAGTTTTACCATTGCAAACTGTTTTGAATAATGGATAATGGAGCTAGACACATATCGGTCGATTTTTAAACTTCTATGGGATCACTTCACGTCGCACTAAATATTTATAGCTTTTTTAATAACAATTTAATTGAAAATTTCATTCGCTATATAACTTTGTACCTTTGAAACCTCTCATGTAGAATAGCGTTCCTCACCTATTGGTCGATGTTTAAGCTTCACTGTTATCTATTTATTATCGCTTTTTTAAAAACATGTTTATGGAAAATCATTATATTTTATTATTGCCAAACCTCCTGAATCTAAAAAGATGATGAAGTTAAAATTTGGTACAGATTGGTTCAGTAGTTTTCGCGGTTAGTGATCACAAACGAAAAATAGCTTGTCCTTTTATATAATAGTATAAATCTATGTATTCCTTTGAACGAATACAACAGACTACTCACATTATCTTTAAGTAAATTAATCTTCATTAAAAAAAAAAAAAGTTTTTGTTTTCTATTTTAGAAATATGTCAAAACCACCCCGTTTATTCTAGTTAAAATAATTTTAAAATCAATTTAAAACATGACCTATGGTTTATTTATTTATTTTAATTTAACCAACACTTTCATTAATTTTATGCTATCCTATAATATTCAATATTATAATTCTAATATATATGATGGTATATCTTAACTTGTTTGTAAGTTACTGTTCCTAATTATAAAATTAGATACAGTTTTTCCAAGTAATTTTTTTTTTTTTTTTTTTTTTTTTTTTATTATGTATTTATTGAAATTTACAACTGTATACAATATAAAATATGATACATCTAGTAAATGTGATGACAATGATAAAAATGACAAGTCTTGTTTTTAAAGCACCTACCCATTGGTAGCACTTATAAAGGTTCTTTATTATGAAGTTTTATATTAGAAGGTCCCGAGGCCATCTTCTTTTCAGGCGCCTCGGAGGATTATCTGGAATGGAATGAGAAGCAAGTTGTGATACTAATGGATTTGAATGGTTGTGGAGTTTGCTATGAAAGGATTGATATCTGGTTTGAGCTAAGTCAGAAACGTAAGGTATATTAAGGTCTTTGTGGATAAGTTTGTTTGTGACGAAGTAAGGAGCATTTACGATTTTTCTAAGGATTTTGGATTGTAAGGATTGGATACGGGATGAATTGGATGGTTTAGTGGAGCCCCAAAGCTCAACTCCGTATGTCCAAATTGGTCTAATTATTGTTATGTAAATGAGTCTTTTGTAATTAATTGAAAGGTTGGAACGTTTGTCAAGTAAATGTTGAAGTAGTCGAAAACGACGGGCAGTTTCTTGTCGTTTTAGTCTTGTATGTGGATTCCAAGTAAGACGTTTGTCCAGATGGAGTCCTAAGTAGCGGATCTGTTCAACGGGGATCAGTGGAACATCGTTAAAGGATATTGTAGGACAGGAGGTCGTGGGTTTACGACGGAGGGTGAAGGTTATTTGATGGGATTTATTTGGATTTATCTTGATTCTCCATTTTTCACACCATTCTTGAAGTTTTATGATATGGGATTGGAGTGTCTGGGAGGCAATAAAGGGATCATTGTTTACTGATAACACACACGTGTCATCAGCATACGTGGTGAGGATGGTGCTAGGATGCGTCGGGATGTCAGCTGTATACACCGTGTAGAGGATTGGACCAAGGATACTTCCTTGAGGAACACCTGCAGATTGGGTAAAGAGAGAGGAGTAGGAAAAGTTATGATTAACTTTGAAGGTTCTATCGCTAAGATATGAACGGATGATAAGGAAGTATGTAGGAGGTAGGAATTTACGGAGTTTGTAAAGCAGTCCCGGGTGCCAGACTCGGTCAAAAGCTTGTTCTACATCGAGAAAGGCTCCCGTGCAGTACATTCCTCGCTCCAATGCGGAGGAGACAACGTCCACCACACGGTGACATTGCTGGATTGTGGAATGTGATGTTCGGAATCCAAACTGGTGGTCTGGGATTATGTGATTGGAATCTAGGATCGGATACAATCGTTTTAAGATGAGTTTTTCAAGGATTTTGCCCATAATTGGCAATAGGGAAATAGGACGATACGAGGAAGGGTGTTCCAGTGGCTTTTTGGGCTTGGGTATCATTTTGACTATGGATAATTTCCAAGGATCAGGAAAATATGTTGTTCGGAGTACAGCGTTATATATGAATGTTAGGAATAGGATGGCTTTCCGAGGAAGGAGTTTTAGGATATAGGATGTAATAAGATCATGTCCAGGTGCTTTTTTTGGTGGGCAATCTTTGGATGATACTTGATATTTCAGAGGGATGGAATGCTTTAGGAGGAGGGGACATTTGAAGTGGGATATTTAATTCTGTTTGAATACTTTCAAGGTGATTTGGGTCAAGGATATCAGGATGGGGTTTAAAGGTATTGAAAAGGTGCTGACCGAAAATTTGAGATTTTTCTTTGTCTGATCTTGACCATGTTTTAGTTTCAGTTAGGAGAGGGTGATTAAAATTTTTATAGTTCAAGAGTTTTTTGGTGGCCATCCATAAGGATTTGTCAGTCGTGTTGAGGTTTTCAGTATATGTAAATAAATTTTGAATTTTGAATTTTTTTATTTCTGTTTTTAGTTTGTTAGTTAATTTGGTGTAGTTGTTTTTTTGTCTGATGGATATCTGGTCCTGTGCCACCTAGCTCTTGCTTTTCTCTTTTCTCTCAGTAGTATGCGAAGATGTTGTGGCAAATTACTCTGGAGAGAATTGTAAGTTTTTTCTTTTTGAGGTGTTATCTGTTATGCTGTTGCGTATTGATGTCGTTAGTATATCTATGGCAGTATCAATGTCTTGTTTTGTTTTAAGTGGAATTTTTAAGTCTATTTTCATTTCTAAATCATATCGAAAACTGTCCCAGTCCACTCGGCCTGTAATCAGCGAAGGGTGGGTGGGTTTAGGAGTAGGAGTTGAATGTAGGGAAAGCATACCGGACTATGATCGGATGAAAGGTCATTTAGGGATTTTATTGTGAGCTGGGATGATGATATCTGGGAAGTGATGAATATATCAAGGATATCAGGTCGTTTTTTGAAGGATGTTGGCCAATAGGTGGGGTTCATAGGTGGAATGATGGAATAGCTATTGGTTGTAGAGACTCGGGATAGGATGCTGCCACGGGAGTTGGATGATCGACAACCCCACCGTTGGTGTTTAGCGTTGTAGTCTCCTCCTGCAATGAAGCGAGGTCCAAGGGATCGGAATAAGGATTCAAGATGATTATAGGAAAGAGGAATATTTGGAGGGCTATATACAGCTGAGAGAGTTAAATTGTAAGGACTTATTGATATGATAACCGAGGTTGATTGGATTTCTGCAGTTGGAGTGGAAGGAATAAAGGAATGGGGTAAAGATTTATGGATAAGGATACAAGAACCTGCATGTGCTGTGTTGTCTGGATGGTCTGATCGATAAGTGATGTAGTCACGTATGTGGAAATGTGATCGGTTAGTGAAGTGGGTCTCCGTAAGTAAAGCAATATCAATGTTGTTTTCATGGAGAAACATATCAAGTTCGTCTCGGTGGTTATGTAGTCCATTCGCGTTCCACAAAATGATAGTCAGTGGCTTTGGGCTCATTGTGGAATATTGAATGGGACTTGGGAAAGGACTCTGGTAAGAAGTGAAATGAGCGGTGCAATCGTTTCTTTTAGCTCGGATAAGAAGGAGGATAGGATGTTATTAATGTCTGCTGGGTTTGGAACAAGATTTGATTCAGGGAGCTGAGATGAAGAATTGTAACTAGGAGTGCTAACTGGGATTTGGACCTGTCTTGAGATACTAGGAATAGTGTCAACTTTTAATGATGTTTGATTTGGGAGGTTAACTATGGAAGAAGTTTGGATTGGAACTGGGTGTTGATTCTGTGGTGGTAGTTTTACACGGAGAGGTAGATGATATGGAGGAATGTTCTGACTAGGAGGTTGAGGAGGAGGTTGAGATTTGGAAAGTACAGGCTGTGGTCGGGAGCTTTGAGGCGCCTGATGTCGAGTCTGACGATTTACTATAATATTTGAATATGACGGGGGAGCATTTAGATTCCCTCGTTTTCCCTGTTGTGGAGGATGGATGGTGGATGAAGTAGACGGCTTGGGCTCAACAGTGAGAAGTTGATCTTCATATTTTTCATGAAGGGTTTTCGGAGGTTCTACACTTTCTTCTTGAGAGTTGTGAGGTCGATTTTTTAAAATTACTTGCAAATGTCTCTGCCTTTGAAGGTTTTTGTGTACGATGCACCCTCTGTAATTTGCTGGGTGGTCTTCACCGCAGAGGACACATTTTGCTGGCGTTTCTCTAGTCTTCGGGCATGTTACTGTAGCATGCGATCCAGCACATTTGACACATCTAGCTGGATGGTAACAATATGCCTTTGTGTGTCCAAGATTTTGGCACCTAGTACATTGTACTATTACTGGTCTCCGTCTTGGCTGCTCAAAACGGACAACTGAATAAACCAGTCTGTTTATTTGAAAAATTTCTGAATTATTTTTCGCTGGCTCCAGATCTACAAAAAATAGGGGGAGAGGGTACTTTTCTGTAGGATGGAGAACGACTGAAATGTTTCTAACATTGTGGCCTATTTCTTCGATATCTCGTTTGATCGCATCGGTTGATGTAGTGCTGTGGAGACCTCTCAGTACAACACGATATGATTTTTCCTCCCTTAATTGGTAGCAATGGAATTCATATTTATTGACAGACAAATAGTGAATTAACTTTTTATAATGATCTTTTGCCGTGGTATTAATTTTTATGTCTTTCACCCTCGAAAAACATTTAAAGTTTGTTTGTCCAATCAAATTGGCGATTTCTTGACCGAATACATTAAAATTTTTAATATTGGTCACAAAAATGGGTGGGGGCACAGGGTCCAAAAATCCCTGAGTTGGTTGTGGCTCTGATGGAATTTTTTCTAAGTCGGCAAATTTATTGCTGGTAGGAATATTGACAATAATTTTTGTTTTCTTGGCTGCAGTAGATTTACTGCGAGTTGTTGGTGGCTCACTATCAATAATTTGCTTTCCTTTATTTTTTTGTTTTTTTTTTATTTGGGGAGGTCCCAGCGGAACCAGGTGTAGCATTGCGCTGACGTTTTTGAAGTTGTCGCCGCTTCAGATATTGTGAGTCTGTCTCACTTATTTCCGACATTGGAGTTTCATCTTCCGTTTCGGTTCCTGATGAATTATCAAGGTCCATTGTATCAAGTGAGTGAAATCAAATTTACAATTTAAACTAACTAACATGAATTAAAAGAAAAAGAGAAAAAAAAAAAAAAAAAAAAAAAAATATGTAAAATATACTTATAAACTAGAGTATTTACAGAACTATATACAATATTTAAATAAAAGGAAAAAAAACACATTACTAACGATGAAAGAAATAATATAAGAAAAGAAAAAGAAAGAAAGAAAAAAAAAAAAAAAAAAAAAATCGTGTCCTCTAAGAAAAATAAAAATAATAACAATAACAAACCGAGTTAGACTCGGCTGTTCAACAGATCAACAGACCTAGACCTTGAGAGATAGGGAGTGTAGGTAACGCTCCAATCGGCTGACTGGAGAACTGTTCACCTGAGAATTGTCTTTATTTTTAATTGTCTTTAATTAATAATAATCGCACTCACCTCACCCAGTAAGTCTGTCTAAAGATTCCATTGTATAAACTTCCACTGTTTATAAAGTTTGGCTGAAGGATTATAGTTTATACTATTGATAATATTGTCACTAACACAGAGCACTTAACGATGTAATGTTAATAGCGGCCATGACACTCCCTTTTTTTTTCCAAGTAAAGACTTTTTTTTTTTTTTTTTAATTATGTATTTTTAAAAAAAAATACTTGTATTAATATACAAATCTTTTATTGTTATGATACGTCTATTTTTTAAGGATATTACTCCACGAATACAATTCCGTTTCTTTAACCTATGTCAAAAATGTTTTTTTTTTATCTTATCATTGAAATTTACAACTGTACATAATATATGCATCAAGTAAATGTGTTAATAATGATTACAATAACATGTCAGAACTTAAATAGAACTACTTATCAGTAGTACTTTAGTAAAAATTCTACACTAAAAAGTCTCAGCCATCTTTCTTTCAGACGTCTCGGAGGGTTATCGGGGATATAATGGGAAGAAAGTTGGAAGACTAGTGGATTTTTGTTGTTATGGAGTTTACTATGAAAGGATAGGTATTTGGTTTGGGCTAAATCAGCAACTTTTGGTACATTAAGATCCTTATGAATAAGTTTATTGGTGACAAAGTAAGGAGCTTTAAGGATTTTTGAAGGATTTTGGATTGTACGGATTGAGTATGGGAAAATTTAGAGGGTTTAGTTGAGCCCCAAAGCTCAACTCCATATGTCCAAATAGATCTGACAACGGTCATGTAGATGAGTCTTTTGTGGTAAATCGGAAGGTTTGTCTAATAAATGTTGAAGAAGTCGTAAACGACTTCTATATTCACATAGTCTTGTATGTGGATTCCAAGTTAAACGTTTGTCCAGTTCGAGTCCTAGGTAGCGGATCTGTCAAAAATGTAAACTATGAAAATATAATTGAACACAAGAACATATCTACTAAAAGACAACAATGTAGTAAAAGTGTAGGTAATAACTTAATAATAATACTTAAGTAAGTTAATTTGCAATTTACCTAGTGAATATACAAGTTCTTTAGTAAGTTAATTAATTCTCCAGTTGTTTGCCTGGAGTCAGTACAGTCAAAACAGAAGGAGAGAATTGATACGACTCCCTCTAGACCCGTTAGGAAATGTAATGTAATGTATGTAATGTAGCAGACTGAGAATGAATTATGTATCACGCCATCAGGCTAATGTTCTCCAATGTAAACGTACTCAGCTTATTTACATTTCATGCTACATCAGGCAACAACTTCTAATTTTGGATATTATTCTGGATTATTCAGAGCGAAAAAAAAAAGAACTTAAATTATTCACCGAATTGATGTTGATCATTTCTTTATCCTGTAAAAAATCGATAAGTTATCATTCGTTAATCCCAACCTTTTAGGAATTCCAACAGAGGGAACAGAAAAATGTAAATTATTATGGTATAACTAACTATATTAATAAATGAACGGTTAACCAATTTACGTCCACTGTTGAGTATATGCAACATTAATTTAACAATTTATTTTATTTTTATGAGTTTATTATATCAGCTCATTATTTAACGTTATTCTCATTATTTCATTAAAATAATAATTTAAAAAAAAAAGTTTTCATGAAAAAGATTATTGTAGTGTTTATACCATATACAGGGTATTCGGAAGAGTGTTAGCCAATGAGGTATCTCGGGTAAGGACGTTCATTTTGAACCTATTTAGGTCACTTACCAATGTACAAAGTCTTGTCTTTTTTTTTTTTTTTTTTTTTTTTTTTTTTTTTTTTTAATGAATATTTTTGAAAAAAAAGCTAAAACCAAACATTTATGCCTTATAACTTCGTTGTTTACTGATAGATTTTTGCTGTAATTACTAATTCATTGTCCATGTAAAATAAAAAAGATTTGATGCAAAAAACAAATACCAACAAGATAACGTTAAATCTTGTTAAAGGAAAAAAAAAAAAATAAATGAGAACTTCAAGTTTAGGTCTAGTCTTAAAATAATTTGGATTTGGCTGCTGCGCTTATCCAAAACTTGAAGTTCTTAATTTTTTTTTTTTTTTTTTTTTCCTTTGACAAGATCTAAGGTTTTTTTTTTTTGTATTTGTTTTTTGCATAAAATCTTTTTTATTTTACATGGACAATGTATTAGTAATAACAGCAAAAAACAAAAACAAATATGGTGTTGATATATCAGTAAACAACGAAGTTATAAGGCATAAATGTTTTAGTTTTAGCTATTTTTTCAAAAATATTCATAAAATAAAAAAGCCGTAAGACTTTGTATATAGGTAAGTGACCTTAAATAAGTTCAAAATGAACCTCCCTACCCGAGATACCTCTTTGGCCAACGATCTTCCCAACACCCTGTATAATCTAAAAAAAAAAAATGAATATTCTATAGACCAATGTTGCTTGAGTGTATTTTCTGCCGCCATTATGACTGAACAATAAAAAAAAAAAATTTTTTCTTTAAATTAAGCTACCCTAAAACTGTCCGACAACCCCAGTTTTCCGGCTGTCTTGAGAGAACCCACTAAAAAACTGCCAATGCCGAAGACGTTTGTTTGAATGGTTCATTCAAGAACTGCGGCGGCAGACAGCAATATATGGAGAAATTTTAAAAGAATAGTCTAAAGCGTTATACAATAAAATCACTGGGGGAATGATTTAAAGGCCAGCCATGGATAGTTACAAAATTTAAAAATCGTTTTAGAATAAGGTTTTTGCTGATTAAAGAAGAAAAACTGTCATCAGATTATTCAGCTGTCAAACCTGCTGTCCAAGATTCATTGGCGTCTAAAATTTAAGAGTAGGATAAAATCCAGAATAACGAAGATGTAGGTAGTTGGGGCGTGCGGTCATGTAAACACAAAGTATAGATTTAAATTTATTGTACCGAAGTTTTAGTCTACAACGTAAGCCTTCATCAGGACTAGAAGGAAAATAAGTAAAAATATGACAAAAAAAAAAAAAAAAAAAAAAAAAAAAAAAAAAAAAATCTTTAAAAAAAAAAGGAAAGAAAAGAAAAACAGTATGAAAATTAAAAAATAATTTAAATTTATATTTTAATTGTGTTTCCATACTGCATACTCCAACTACCTACATCTTGGCTAGTGCTAGAGCGTGCCAAAATGCATATATAGATTTTCTCTTAAGAATTTTTTAAAAATATTTGTTATTTACACAGCTTATTGCTTAAATTATTGTTATAAAATAAAAAAAATGTAAAAAAAATTAATTGCTTCTTATTTTTTTTATAATACATTTAGTTATCCACCATTTTCGGCAATCCAGCACGTCTCTCATCTTCGAGCTATCGAATTGTAATTAATAGATTCATACATTCATTTATATATATTTTTTAATCTAAAACGATCAATCCAGAAATTGATGGATCAAGATTCCAAGAATTTTAACACAAGAACAGAATTCAATTGATATATTGTTTGCAAAGAGGACAGTTATGAAGACTGATTACAAGTGTCTCCGCAATCATACGTTAAAGGTATGATTTCATAAAAAATATTTATTTATTTTTTATTAAAAAGAATTATTACTGTCTATAAAAATCCCATTATATCATAGTTGGGATTTAATAGACGAGAGTCATAGTCATCAGACGAATCTCTTATTCATTTAACTTCCCTCTAATTCATCCTCCCGCTATCTTTGCTTTTTCCCTAATGGTTTTTCCAGTCAAGGAAAAGGAAGAAATAAAATACTTACAAAAAACAAATTCAACTTGGGTTAGTACAGTGAA
Source organism: Euschistus heros (assembly GCA_003667255.2). Classification (NCBI taxonomy): domain Eukaryota; kingdom Metazoa; phylum Arthropoda; class Insecta; order Hemiptera; family Pentatomidae; genus Euschistus; species Euschistus heros. The sequence goes on along the minus strand of RCWM02000208.1, from coordinate 1,289,406 downwards.
ATAATAAAGATAATAAAAAAAAATGAACGCATGCAAATAATCGTGATGGAGCAGAGGGGGGGGGGGGGGTGTAAGGGTAAAAGGGGAGTCCAGGCTTCTTCTCCAAAAATGTTTTTGGGGTCAAGACGGCAACCCCTAAAAAATGTACCACGTTATTCTTTATTTAGCCTTCAGGCTCAAGGGGAGTTTCTTTGTTTTTTTTTTTGTTTTTTTGCATGAATTTTTAGAATTTGTAAGTACCAAAAACTTCTATTCACAGGTGATAAAAAAAGTTATTTACCCGTAGGTAGAATTGTGTTGAGAGTATTTTGATTATAAAAAATGCTTAAGATCATTTATTTTATTTTTTATTTTTTAAAACCATAAAGCTGCATTCATTTCCGAACAACCTCAATCATCTTACTGTCTGAAAAAGTCAGGTATCAAACAAATGTAAATGTCAACTTGATGAAATATCTATTGCTTAGAACAGCTATTATAATACTTATTAATCTTCAATACATAATTAAACGTAAAACACAAATTATTTGATTTTTAAAAAAATAAAAATAATAATGTTTGCTGATATCTGTAAAGAATGAAGATGATCCAGAGGTATCCTTCCACCGTCTTAAAACTGTTAAATGCCGGAATATTTCAAAATTGTATCCTTAAGGACAAAAACTAAAAGGACAACGATGGCGAGATATTCTTCGGATAACTTAAAACCGTTAAACCCTAGAATATTTCAAAATAGTATCCTTAAGGACAAAAAATAATATATATGTGGCCTAAGGATGTCCTTCCGCCATCTTAAAATAGTATCCTTAAGGACGAAAATTAAATAGTGAGGGAAGGAGAGTGACCAAGGATGTTCTTCGGCCGCCAAATATCGTCAGATCCTGACAGAACAGTATCCTTTGGGATACATAATATAATACATATATAATCAGGCAATTATATTAAGAATTATGTATATTACTTTAATGTTCCGACGGTTGTGTGATACGAAAAGAATAAGAGCATATAATAAGAAAATAAAAAATATATTATAAATTTTTGTGGTAGTTGTAGAATAACATAAAAAAAAACAACGTAAAAGGTGAGATGGCTCTAAATAAAAATAATTATTAAGAAAGGGCAAAGATTGAAATTTGATATTGATCTTGACATCATTCGTCAGCAAAGTGTGACGTCAAGTTTAACGTCATTTTGTCTTCGCTTGAGTTATTACGTCATCCCACGATTTAAAATACGTACGATACAACCTTAGAAGAAGATTATATTTTTCTTATAACTACAATGAATGAAGTCATGCTAACGTAATAGAATTAAAAAAAAAGAAATGTTATTTGGTAACATTTATAAATATACTTTAAACCTGCTTCAAAAAAGATGTAGGTACTCAATTTCGATACTAATAATCGATGACATCATATCACAAGGTTGACTCTGTCATCGACTGATGACATCTTATATATAAATACATTAGACTTCCGCTTATCCGACATTGCGTCGGATAAGGAACTCATCGACTATTAAAACGTGTTGATATTAAATGAAAAATAAGAAGTGTACGGTATGGACACAGTAGATATTTTTAGCCACTTTTTTATTTTAAAAAACTATTGATTAAATTAAATATGTTTAATGTTTAAATATTTTGCTGTTCACAAAAGTTCAAGCCTGTAGGTCCAGGTAGACTTTAGGATAGTCTGTAATTAAATTAAAAGCTTGTTATCTACTGAAGGTTTTGAGGTATAGTGTGTCCACTATAATTTATAATAATAAAATTATTTTGGATACATTTCATAGAGTTTCCTCATTATTTTTATTAGTTTCAATTAGTTCTTTGACCAGCTTTAATTTTCCATATACATCTGTAGTTTTCGTGGGCCATAGATCAAGAATGAAATTATGTTTCTATTCTATTCAGGGGTAATACAAAAATCGAAATACACAGGGTAAGTATTTCTTAGTGTAAAAAAAAAAAAAAAAAAAAAAAAAAAAAAAAAAATAAATGAAACGGTAAAAAAAAAAAAAAAAAAAAAATCTACCTACCCCTTCACCGCAAAAAGTGTTCTTTAATATCATCTGCATTCAGAAGCTAATAGCAAAATTGAATTTTATGTTCAATATTATTGGATTTCGAAACTTACATTGAAAATCTAATAAAATAAATCCTAAATTATAGTAATAAATAAATAAATGTAAAAACTATGCACTTTTCCATTAAGTGATGGTCATAATGAAAAGTAAATTTCTCCATGAAATCGAAACAAAATTATTACGTTTAACATATCATTCGAAAGCTTATTAAATTTGCAAGTATTTGAGAGATTTGCAGTTTTGTGGATAGTATTTTCAAAAAACGGTGGTCGTTGAAGTAATATAAAGATATTGTGACTTCCCCAAATAAGGTGAAGATCCAGCTGTTCATTATATCCCAAGTTTGTAAAATTCAAGGTTACAGGTTACTCAGCTGTTATAGAAAATTTAATGCTGAATCCGAAAATGTGGTAAAATATGAAAAATATTTTAAACGAAATAGAGATATCACAGCTTTTATGGTAAAAATCGTGGTTTCCTCAAAAAAGTCTTTGATTTATAGTATATCTGCAACGGATTGGAATAGAAAGGTGAGCATTTGTCTACATTATTGATCTAGTTTCACCCAATTTTTTTTTTACACTAAGAGATACTCACCCTGTATATTCGATTTAATTTTTTCCCCCCCTAAAGATAGACGCTATTCTAAAAATTTATGAATTCAAGAAAACAGGGAAAATAATAACAAAAACTTTTAAAAATTTAATTTTACTAAATCAGCTGTTTTTTAATCATAAATAAATAAATGAGCAATATTTACAGATGTTATTGTTAAATTTTAATCTGTGGTTTAAATTAAATTATTTCATTGAACGGTTTTGTTTTAAATATTCAAGCGCCTAACGTTTTTAATGCGTTTTTAGTAAATGGAAATGACCGTAGACCAAAGAAAATTATTTACATCGATTCATAATGAAACACAATTGACATTTTTTTTCGGCGATTTCCTAGCTCTCTAACTGACCTATGCATAACATTAGTGAAACGTTTAATTATAAAATGCTTGAATGGCAGGAGCATGTGGGTTGAGTGTTTTTCCACAGCGAGAGTGATCTATGAAAGAGTATAAGGCATTGGCCTTAAACAATGTGGCTTATTTATTAAAAAAAAAAAAAAAAAAAAAAAATAGAACCAGATAACTAAGCTAACTGTAAATTGGAAAATGAGACTTTTTTTTTTTTTAAGTAAAGTGTTCTGAGAAGTTTGAAAATAATATATAATTATAATAATAAAAGTATAGTTGACTGTTAAGTATGAATAAAGAAGAAGATGATCAGGGATCTAGTCAAACAGTATCAACACGTCGAAGTAAAAATACTATAATAGTGTGCCAACGTTTCGACCTACAGGTCTCTTTCAGAGCCACTTAAAGGAGCCAAGGTTCGTCTCTCTCCAGTGTGGTTCGGTGGCCCTGAAGAAGACCTGCAAGGGAGGTCGAAACGTTGGCAAACAGTTACAGTATCTTTATTTGGAAGAGTTGTTTCTATTTGACTCCCTAATCATCTTCTTCTTTAATAAATAATAATATTTTTAAGTCAGTACCAAAATAGGAAGGAAGTTAATAAATTTACTAATTTATCGAATCACCAATTATCCTTCATTCTTTTAGAAGAGATATATTTTCAACGATTTAAAACTATTTTAATATTTTCAGTCCACAAAACTCATTCAAGTGTTTAAAAGGCATTAGAATATATCATTTAAAATATAACTATATATAAAAATAATAATAAACTAGAGTACAAGTGCTCAGTGAGGTTGGAAAGAGGGAAGGCGCCAGAACATCTGAGTTGATTCATTGTTTTATTGCAAACGATGCTCTTATTCCCAGCTTCTGCTGACCTCAGCGTTAAATGTTGGATTCAGAACAGGGGCATTAGAGAAATTGCTTCTCTTATCCGGATGAATTAGAATTAAAAAAAATAAAAAAAATGTATACATTATTACAAAATTTAAACTAAAATTAAACAGATGTAACCTAATACCTAATAAGAAAAACAAAACTATCAAAAACAGGTCTTAAAATAGACTTCAACTTTACCCCAAGATTTTATTCTTCACTGTTCTCCTATTGGGAGAAGGATTTCATGTTGCTATCTCAAAGAAATCATATTATAGTAACAGCCATAATGAACATGATAAGACGATCTTCATAGAAGTCGGACTCGGACCCAAGAGCTTATATATTCGTAGAGGAAAAAATGAAGTAGATCACTCCACTTACCTAACGAATTTCTTATATCTACTTTTGGGTTATATAATTTATATGTCAGACGAAAAAAATATCTTATTTCATTAGGCCAATGATCCCAAGCACTTACAGTGAAGGCAATTCGAGATATGAATATAAATTGTCTGAAGTAAAGAATGCACTGTTGTCTCAATAACCTTGACAGAATTATGGAAGTGAAGAAGTAATTGCTTCAGGGAGACATGGAAAGGAAGATCTATCGAAACTTAGAGAGTCCAATTGGAGGAGATGGGCATGATTTTAAATGTATAAGCAGGAATAAAATACAAGTAATATGGTATAGTAAAATAAATTATTAATTAGATGACCTATACATCTTAAGGGCTACAAACATAAAAAAATAATACTTATAATAGAAGATATTGCAGAAAAAGTAGGGTTTCAATTAACTTTTGACAAAACTAGATTCGAACACGAAGATTGGGGATGAAATTTAGAAAAGTTACATATTCGGGAGAAATCATACAACCAACATGTATGAAAGAAGCAAACAAAAACAGAGCATCCAAAATGGAAATAGCGTGACATCATACGAAAAAATCTTTATAGTAAAAAAGCAGCCTCCCGAAATGCTAAGATGAGACATTGCAACACAGTCATAAAGAGGGGGCTGGATGGCCGAGTGAGTTGGTACGAGAGTTTCAGGGCGCCCGGTACTGAAGGTTGGGGGTTCGAATCCCACCTGGGCGGGTTAAAATTTATTTCATGGCAGACCCACGAATGAATTTTGACCTTCCCACCCTGGCTAGAAAAGGTTGGTAACCTGTAGGATAATCCGTTCTTCCTGTCCTAGTTAGAGTACATAAGGACGTTAAGCCCAAATAAACAACAAACAAAAGTCATAAAACCTAAGTATTTATTTGCTGTAGAGTGTATATCTGTTCATAATAAGTGAGAAGTATGGACTACATGGTGGATATGAAAGAGGTTTAATACCTGCAGGATTTTTAAAGTTTTCCTTGCTCTGATGGTAAGTATGCGCCCGGGTTGTCTTGCTGGAACGGAACTCCTTTATGGTTGACGAACCATACGTCAGTTTCGAGTATATTATATCTAAATGTTTGCTATATCGAAAAGTCGAATATTTCAAAAAAGTGTCCTTTTAAGGACAACAATGGCGGAAGTCTCCCATCTTAAAACCGTTAGATATTTTAAAACAGTATCCGTAAGGACGAAAAAGCTAACTCTAATTGTGGCAGGAGAGAGTGGCCAAGGATGTCCTTCGGCCTCGAAAAATCGTCCATTCAAATCCACTAGTCTCTCAACTTGCTTCCCACTCCATTCCCGATAATCCTACGAGGCGTCTGAAAAGAAGATGGCCAAGGGACCTTCTAGTATAAAATTTTATAAAAAATTGAAGTGTTACTAGTGAGTAATTCTTCACAAGTTATTTACATGTCATTGTTACATTATTATGATTATGATATATTACATGTCATTATGATCAAATTTACTTGTTGTATATTGGGTACAGTTGCAAATATCAATAAATAGTTTTTAAAAAAATTGCAAGAATAATCTCAAGACCCTGTTGCTTTTTCAATAAAAACTTTTGAATTAATGATTGATCGAGGAAGTCCATTGTTGATAAATAGGCTAGTAGGGTTAATGTCATAAAGAGAGAATAAATTGTAGGTATAGCTATAGTAAATAAGATAAATAAAAGGTTTATAGTTCTTGAGATTCGTACATTTGACGGAACGGTTTTTTTCCTCAGGTTTAATATTGTGTGTTGTTTTTTTTTGTGATCATGATAATGCACCATTATTAAAAATTGATCATAATAAAACACCAATGTTGAGAATTTATTGAAAAAAAAAATACAATTATAAAGATTTAAATATGGTGTGCGATATGTGGATCCCAGTGAAGCTTGAAAATAGGTACAAGAATTAAGGGAATCAGATAAAGGGAATACACAAAGAATTTTACCGCTAGTGGACAGAATATTTTACAAACACAGCAATGGTTTTCAACTTCATAACAAAATTAATAATTACCGTGAAAAAATCATTGAAGAAATAATGCTCAACAAGTCAATATATCATACACAATAAAACGTTAATTTTTAGTTGAAATTATCTTTACTTACGATTTATAGTTCTTGAGATTCGTACATTTGAGAGAACGGTTTTTTTTTCTTTTAAAGATGTAATCATTTTTGAAAAAAAAATAACCCTAAAAATGGCCCAAATTATTTGCTTTGTTAGCTAATGTAAGAAAAAAAAATTGAACTTTTTAGTTTATTACTAATAATTAACTAATAAATCACTAATATAAAAAAATAAAATAAAATAAAATAAAGTTCCCATTTTTAAAATAAAAAAAGATACTTTGAAAAAGTGTGGAAGGCGAAAATTGAATGTAATCTTAATAAAGGAATGACGATTACTATAGCGCGACCCAAGTTTTTATAGATGACTGTTGTAATTATTGAGAAAACGTGCCTGAAGAACAATAATATTTATAGCAGTACTGTTTATAACAATAACAGAAGTGGAAGGACCTATTCAATAAAGACAATCGACGGCCTGTAATTATTATCGTCTCTTGTTACTTAAATACTATATTTATATTTTAAAATAAATAGTGACATATTTTATGAATCAAAATAAGTGGGAATATATTTGCATACATACATAAAAATTCATTCATTTATACAGAGTTTTTCCCCCTCCAACAAAAAAAATTAAATTTTTTTTTGGTCTCAAAAGAATTCCCTTTTTATGTGTTATCACTAAATCAAGTAAATTTATGTTCAGGAAGGGTTGTGAGTCTTATTTTATTACTTTATAATAATGTATTAGATATTTCATCTTTGCAATTGATTCATTATTATAACATACAATATAGCTACATACATATGTACAATATATCTTGCATAATAAGCCACTGAGGGATACTTGTTTCAAATCTGTCCGATCTATCGAAATATTTTTTTATAGATGAGAAGATTCGGAAGGTTTAGTGGAACTCCAAAGCTCAACTTCTAATGTCCAAATACGTCTCTGCTTACAGTCATGTAAATGAGTCTTTTGAAATTAATTGGAAGGTTTGAACACTTGTATATTTATTGTATATAGTTGGAGTAGACTATAACAACGAACAGATTCTTATCTTTATAGTCTTGTGTGTGGTTTAAAATTAAGAGGTTTTAGGTTCTTTCCGTGGATACATCATAAAATAAAGATCTACCTAGAGTTTAAATTTAGATTTCGCTTTTTAAAACCATCTGGCCTCATTATTATACGTACCAATTTAGTATAAACTTTCGAAGGGAAGGGGTAGATAGCGTTGAAAAACTATCTCTAACTTTTCGTTGAATGCGTTAGACAACCACCAAAAGGACGAAAATACAAAGGATTAATCGGGAAGAGAGAGTTTCCTTTGTAAAATATGTAATATTTTAATTAGAAACAGCGAATCTCAAATCAAGCAGGTGGGCATCATAAGTCAGACAGGACCTCCAAAACTCTGGAATCGAAGAAACAGATATCACAGATAAAAAGGTCTACAGAAATAAAGTGAACAGGTTGGAGATTTCATCAGAGAGAGATCACAAGAAAAAGGCAGGGGCTAAATGGACTGAAGAACGAAGAGTCCTAATGAGAAAAATATTAAAGGCCGGCTGGGAGAAACGCAAGCACGCCAATCAAAAGCGAAGCTTTGCGCGATCATGTTTGGTCTTTTTCGCAATTAAAAAAAAAAAAAAATTAATCAATGATCAATAAAATCAAATAAAATCAATAAAATCAAAAAGGGCAACAATGGCGGACTATCCTGTGACCGTTTAAAATTGTAAAATCCTGGAATACTGTTGGACACTACAACGGGAGACACGTGATGTAGAGTACAACAGGAACATACATACACATTAATTATATTCAGAATTAAATACTGTTATTTTATATATTACTATTTTTTCACACACAAAAAAGTGCTATTTCAGCTATTTATTATTTTTTTTAAACAACCTCCAACCTCTAAAAGATGGTGCTTAGTAATTTTTTTTTTTCTATTGATTCGAATTCAGCACATTTGTAAATATAAAAGACACAACAAATGTTCATAGGAGTGAAAAAATAAATAATTGAAATTAAAAAAAAACAACGCTATTTCAGGTTTTTCAAAAATAACTTCCTATTGCTCAAAAATGATGCTAGATAGAATTTGTTTGCTTTCAGATTCGAATTGAGCACACATAAAAATATGAAAATCAGGAATTTTTTTTTTTTTTTTGCAGAACTGTTTTATTATGTTCAGTACTAATAATATAATAAGCTAATAAAACCCTTCAATTAAAATAACAAGGAAAAAATCAAACGAAGAAACAAGGAAAATTATTTTATATTTTTATTTATTTTGATTCGTAATAATACCATTTAACAGAAGGTTATTGTCAGAGAATTATGATAGTTTACTCATTGACACATCAAAAGGATAAAGCATATCCTTGATAACTATTTCAAGTGCTCAAGGATGCCAAAAATTAGAAATGTGAATCATTTTATCATTTGACAGATTAAATATGAATCATATGCCTATTTCGGAAAGCGTAATTCCTATCAGCACCTTAGCAAAGATTATACCTATGAATGGATAAAAACAAAAATCGAGGTGAAGGATATAGCTTTTCTAAGGAAAATGGTTGACAATAGAAAATATAGTGTATACTCTATGTATATATAAAACTATCTTTAAAACCGTTAAATATCTAAACTTATTATCCTTAAGGACGAAAAACTAATAAAATAGAATTAAGGACGAAAACTAATTCTAATTGTGGAAGGAGAAAGTGGCCAAGGATGTTCTTCGGCCTCAAAAAAATTGGCAGTTCCTGGCAGATCTGCAAAGCAGTGTATATAGATATGTTTTTTTTTTTTTTTTTTTTTTTTTTTTTAATTTTGCAATGGAAGGAGGAAACTCTTGCATAAGACGAAGTAAGCCGAGTGAGATAACACAACAGTGTGAGATTCTTACTCACTAAAAACCACCTCCCTATTCTTCTTCACCACCCCGCGGAACTGCTGTCAGGCATTACTTCACGGGGGGGGGGGGGGGAGGGGGGGCGGACTGGCTATGTACCTACTTTATATTTTCTGCAGCTAATTATTGAGGCACTAGGAGGCCTCGTCTTTCCCGCTCCTGTTTACTTAGCTTTCTGCAGATGTAAGCTGCGTAATTTGCAACAGCATTCCAGTTTTCATCAGCAGAAGTGATCTGGCTAACCAGGTTTTCTGGAACCAACTGATAGCCCAGAGTCCTGGGCTAGATCTTCTCTCTCTTTTGCAAATTTGGGCCAGCAGAAGAATACATGCTCTAAAGTTTCCCTAAGGTTTGTGCAATTGGGGCAAGACGATTCATTGTTAAGTTTGAACCGAAACAGATAGACCCTGAAACACCCATGTCCAGTAAGCAATTGGGTGAGGTAATGATCAACCTCCCCATGTTTCCAGGCTATCCATGCCGCAATATCTGGTATCTTCCAGAAGATGATGAATCTCAGCGTCTTTGCCATATTTATAGAGTATTATTTCTCTCCTCCTTGGTGATTGAGGGCCAATAAGCACCCGGTTCCTCTCGTTTTCGGCGATAGGTCCGGTTGCGTTTATCCGCCAGAAGGTCGATGGGCGGCATGTCAGCTATAACACACACTGCGTCATATGAAACAGTGCGAAATGCTCTAGTGACACGAATGGCACTTCTTCGGTTCACGCTATTGACCTTTCGGGCGTATGACTGCACTAGGAATGCGGTTGTCTAGATCGGTGCAGCGTATAAAAGAGCAGAGCTAGCCACACTATCCAGTATATAGATATGTATATGTGGGTGTGTGTGTGTGTGTATACACAATATTGTGAAGAAGTTGGTCATTGAGTTTTATTTTACGGGACAATTAGTGTTCGATGCAATGTAAATATAAAGAACTAATAAATAACAATTAAAACTTATGTAGAAATTTTCGATTGGATGCTCCGTAGAAAAGTAGTAATTTAACTTTTTTACTCCTTGCCATGCAGCATACATCTCAAAGTGAATAGATAAACGTTAAATCAACTTCTAACATCATTATATTCCCAAATGAACGAAATTCAAAATTAGGGCCTAAACAAAACTCTAAACACGTACTTACTGAAACATATTTGTTAGTGAATATGTCGTTAACAAACAAAAAAACAAAACTATTCTCCCCTGACTGGGTAAAACAATTAACCATGGATATGCCTATCTACAATCTATAAACTTTATATCTACTGCTTCTGATAAGGAAACTTTCGTCAAATTTTCGATATGAGCAACATTAACAGAGCTAGTGCGTGTTAAAAAATATTTAGTCAAAACGTGACTTATTTCATTCGAACCAATATACCTCCTAAACATCAGGTGCTAGAGATAAATGTTATGCATAATAAATATTCTCCATTAAATTTCTGATGGAGAAACTGCCCTCAAATTTTCGATCCAAGTAACACAAACAGAGCTGGAGCAACACAAACACTAGAGTGGGCCAAAATATCAAATAGTTGAGAGTGGAACAAACGTTACACAAAAACACTATTGAATCCCCAATCAAAAGAACTCTAAAATACACAAAAACACTATTGAATCCCCAATCAAAAGAACTCTAAAATAATAATAATAAATAAATAGAAATTTTGAATTATAAAATGATAATTAAAAATTAAAAATGGATTACATCCTTTACTGTTTGCAATATACATGTGCTAGAAGCAGATGCAATCACTTACGTCATGTTAGGAAGACATGGGGATATTGTTTTCTTCTTCTTACGAGTTCGGCCACCTGTGGACCAGGCTCAACAATTCATTTCTTGCTCTTCCGTTCCTTCCAATATCTCTTTATTACCTCAGCCTGATGCTTTCTTCTTTCATCTGATCACCGTCTATTAACTTGTGTCTTAACCATTTCCGGAAATTTCATCCTGCTGACTACTGTCCGAAATTGGTCTCTAACCCACATTGAATTCCAATGCACATTTGCAACCCTCATATCCTCCTTTACCTTCCTTATCCATGTATTCTTTTTCTGTTTTTGGAGGCTGTGTTGGAAAATTCGTCTTCTTTTTTCCATTCTCATCAAATGCCCTCAAAAAGATAATCTACGTGTCCTCATTACATCACTCAACCTTTCAGTGTTTCGATATATTTCCATTTTACTTTTTAGTTTAAAACCTTCTTCGGTCTTTCTTTGTCCTAATACTTTCCTTAATATTTTTCTCTCCTTCTTTTTCATACATTTAATTTCTCCCTTTTTGTTGAGAAACAAGCATTCAGAGGCATATAAGCTCTCAGGACGAACAACTACTTTATAATGACGCAAATTAGCCTCAATAGAGAGATTTGTTTGATTATACATATATCCTTAGCTTTTAGGAAGGCAAATACCATTTCGTTGGTTCTTGCGAGATTTGCTACTTTATCTAAACTATTATATTAATTACTTCACCTAAATATGGTATTGTTTTCATTATATTGTGAATTCTTCATCGTTTCAAAAAACGTGTGTGGTCACCCAGAGCGTCGTTTGTTGAGAACTGATTATATGATGTTCCTAATGGTGCATTGTTTTTTTGTTTTTTTTGATCCCTCATAAACCAAAACAGAAGATCTGTAACACTATATGTATGGGATAAAAAAGTATAAACGATACTTTTAGATTACCTTATCCTATCAGTGGTATTGGAAGGAGTGTGATGGTTATGATTAGAGCTGTGAAATATATGCATTTGCATATTTCTCCTAACTAACTAAAGCATCTAATATTACCAAAGTAAACGTGTTTTGAGGCATTCGGAATAAATTTGAGCTATTTTTAATTTGCATATTTTGCCAGAAATGCATATTTTTACATATTTTGAACTAGACTTGCATATTTATCTACATACCGCCATATCAGCATTTGACATTTGAATTTTTTTATGTTTCCGAGTAGAAAATAAATAAAATATAGATAAAAACCGAAAAATAGCAATAACAACTCCTCCCATTCTTTTTTTTTCTTCGCCCAATCAATGCGTTTGTACGTGACAAAAAGCTGATTATTCGGTTTCAGCGAACTTTCGATCGTAATTGCTCGTCTTAGGCCCAATTCACACAGAACGGACGTGGCGCTTTTGTCTCTTCCTCGTTTGTCCTATTACAATTACATTATATAAATATATACCAACAATTAATAGGGGTGAAACATCACTGATTTAATTTTTTTTTTTTTTTGGGGGGAGGGAGAGGGTGAATCGGACATAAAAACAACTCAACCGATTTTCGTAAAATTTGATATTGGAGTTACATACATATATACCAACAATTAATATGGGTGAATCATCACTGATTTAATTTTTTTTTTTTTTTGAGGGGGGGGGGGGGGGGGGGGTAAATCGGACATAAAAACAACTTTGATAAAATTTGATATTGGAGTTACATGCATATACACCAACAATTTAATAGGGGTGAAACATCACTGATATAATTTTTGTTTTTTTGGGGGGGGGGGGGGGGGGGGGTTAAATCGGACATAAAAAACCCAACAGATTTTCCGAAACTGTAACTGTAACTCCAATATCAAATTTTATCAAAGTTGTTTTTATATCCGATTCGCCCTCGCCCCCCGAAAAAAATAAAATAAAATAAAATCAGTGATGTTTCACCCCTATTAAATTGTTGATATTTATTTATGTAACTCCAATATCAAATTTTACGAAAATCTGTTGAGTTGTATTTATGCCCGATTCACCCTCTCCCTCCCCCCCTCCCAAAAAAAAAAAAAATAATAAATGTGATGATTCACCCCTATTAAATTGTTCATATATATGTATATAACTCCACTATCAAATTTTATCAAAGTTGTTTTTATGTCCGATTCACCCTCGCACCTCGAAAAAATAAAAAATAAAATCAGTGATGTTTCACCCCTATTGAATTGCTCGTATGTATGTAACTCCAATATCAAATTTTATTAATGTTGTTTTTATGTCCGAAGAGACAAAAGCGCCACGCCCGTTCTGAATTGGGACTTATAATTGTTTCATCCGATTAATTTCTCGTTTATACTTCGCTCAAATGTTTGGAATATTATGACTCCACTTATTATCTCACCCTTCTCCCTTCCATCATTCCATTATACAGTCTCTCACACAGTGCTCACAGAGAAATGTCATTCGTAAATTGTTCTTTTGTGTTAACCTAAAATACCGAAAGTCACTCTCTCAAAGATAAAAGATCTTGTTGGAGAGTATATGTGAGTTTTCAAATGAGACGTTCAAGAGTGATGGGAACATTTTATATTTATATGATGAAGAGCGATCGTTTAGCCGTTTCAAATCTATTTTGGGGCCCAATAGACGATCTATTTTGTTATATACCATATATATGAAAAAGAGGTTGTCTGCAATTCAAATCTACAACAGTGAAAAGTGGCATGAATAAGTCGGGAGAGCTTCTTTATGGTCGTTGCTTATTGTTTTTTATGTATATTATTCTGTTTTAAAGTATAAGTATTTTGGTTGTGATTGTTGTTTAAGTTTTCTGGAAATTAATGTCATAATATTTTTCGGTTTTAATGTTCCCTGTTTAATGTGTTTAATTTTTTTTTAAAAAAGGTTTTTAACATTCGTTTTTGTTTTTTAATATTAGGTTTTTAATGTATTTTTTTTCCCTAATGTTCCCTTTTTCAACACAATTGGTTATTTAAATTTGAGTTTGTACTTACGTATAGGTATGTATTGCGATTTTTTTATTTTTCTAATAATGCAGACAGTTGCATATTTTCGGTATTTAATTGCATATTTTCGGTATTTAATTGCATATTTTACTCAATATCCACGCATATATATGTGCAAATTTTTAAGTTTTTATTGCATATAATTCACAGCACTAGTTATGATGCTATGGAATAATGTTACATTTTTTCAGGCTTTTGAGATTCAGAATAGAGCGCAACGATACTGAATTGTTTTTATACTAAATCCAGGAGAACGCACTAGAACCACAAGGAATTATAATAATATACAATTCTCTTGTATTTCCCCCATTTTATTAATACTGGCCTATTAAAAAAAATTATGTAAAATCAGCTTATCCAATCTTATTTGTGTTCCTTTCAGACTAAAAGGATACAGCATAAGGTAAGGTAAATAAAGAATTAATTATCTAAGCCTAAGGTAATTGTGCCAATATTTTTTTTGACCTTTGAATTCGCTATATCCAATTTTAACCGAATTTAATAGTTGGATACTTTAAATTAACTTTTCTATTTCTGAAATTTAAGAAAAGGTGGAGGCGTGCAAATACTTTTTCGATCCACAGAGAAAATGAAATAAAAATAAACCCAAGTATTATTTGAAGAGCTGTATTCTGTATAGCGAGTGAAATATGATATCGACATTTGAGCAAAAACATATTGACGTAACTCTCCTATATCTTATTTACCTTGCACTTCACCTCGCCCCCGACTGTTTGCTCAGTCACAACTATACGACGTTCTTATCCGGCTTGAGTGGATTATCGCAAAGGAAATTTAAGGTCGCTTCAACTGCCGTTTCAAAATTATTCTTTTTAAATCGACTTCTAATTCCATTAACATATATATTTCTGCTCAAATATTTTTCCCCTCAGCATTCCCCTAACAATGTCAGGATCCTCTTGATTTATCTGCGAAAGTTATCATATATTTTGTAGCAATCTCCCCGATCCTAAATACTCAACACTTTCTCGGTAAGATTATCTGTTTGCTCTATACGATTCTAACATAATGCGGTTTAAGGTTAAACTACTATATAAAAGGACAAGCAATTTTTCGTTTGTGATCACTAACCGCCAAAAACTACTGAACCAATCTCTACCAAATTTTGACTACATCATCTTTATAGGATGGTTTAGCAATAGTAAAATCTAATGATTTTCAACTAATTCTTTATTGAAAAATGAAGTGGATTACAGTGAAGTTCAAAAATGGCGGCAATTGCCATCTACATGAAAGGTTAAAAGGTACAGTGTTACATAGAGCTTGACATTGATAATAAAATTTACTTATTTTCAATTAAATTGTTATAAAAACAGCTATATCGAGTGAAATATACCAAATTTTAACTACATCATGTTCATAGTTCTAGGTTTGGCAACAATAAAAATTTAAATGTACAATGTTGAGTGTTAGAAACGGGTTTTACCACACTATCACATACTTTTATGGTTAGAAATTAAAATCCAACCAGATAAAATCAATAACATTATTTCTGTCGAATGAAAATTATTACAAATCAAAATGCCGATCCCCAGCAGTTCAATATTGTGTAAAAATATTAATTTTGAAGCTTTAGTTGTAAGCACTGATAATGTAGTCCATTATATGCAACAGTTTCTTAATAGTCTCTGTCCATCTGGATTACCAACTCATATATTAAAATTGAAAATTGGATGTCTAATTATGCTTTATGTTATCTTCAAACACCTAATCAATCTAAATTTAACCAAGTTAATAATGACTGCTATGCGTGAAAACATCATCAAAAATATAATTTTCAATTGTTCACTTTAATACAAGATTTCTATCGATTAGTTAAAATTATCTAAGATCTTCACTTATCGAGAGAGGGCGAAGCCTCGACGGGGGATGATGAAGATATATATAAAAGGACAAGCCATTTCCGTTCGTGATCACTAACCGCGAAAAATGTAGAAATATTCTGTACCAAATATAACTACATCATCTTCATAGTTCAAGGAAGGTTTATCAATAATAAAATTTACATATTTTCTATGTAAAATTACTGTTTAAAAAGCGATATAAGTGGTGTGCAGTAAAGCGAGCACCATTCAAGAGAGGTTACAATGATTCGGTGTTAAATATAGCTAGAAATCGATAATAAAATTACTTAATTCAATTAAACTGTCATCCAAAAAGGTATAAATATGTGGCAAGCGACAATAGCGTTTTAGTAAAACTAACGAACACATCTGAACCAAATTTGAACTACATCATCTTCATAGTTCTTGAAAGATTTACAATTAGAAAACTTACTATAATAATAATTTATACTATTTTTTTATAATTTCAAGTCATTTTTCGTTTGTGATCACTAACCGCTAAAACTACTGAACTAATCTGTACCACATTTTGACCACACCATCTTTATAGGTCCAGGATGGTATAGCAATAATAATAATCAACATATTTTCCATTGATTTAATACTAAAAAAGCGATAATAAGTAGATAAAGGTGAAGTTTGAACATTGGCCGATAGGTGGCGATCGCCATTCTGTACGGGAGGTTACAAATTTAGGGTGTTACATAGAGCTTGAAATTGATAATAAAATTTACTTATATTCAATTAAATTATTAAAAAATAATTAAATATGTGGAGCGACATATGGATCCCAGTGAAGTTTGAAATTCGACCGATATGTGGAAAGCACTGTTCCGCAATAGTGTTTACAATGGTATAATGGTATAACCACTGAACCCATCTGTACTAAATTTTAATATAATTTTCATAGTTCTAGGGAGGTTTAGCAATAATAAAATTTACAATAATAAAAATTTAAGTGTACAATGTTGAGTAGCAGAAATGATGTTTGCCTCACTGTCATATGCTTTTAAGGTAAGAAATCCATACAGATGAAATTATTATGAAAGTATTACCAAATCTAAATTTACTGAGTGGAAGCCTATATATAATACTCTTCTGTAGATCCTCAGAATAGCAACTCTGGCTTCAATTGTTCCTGGTATTCAAATAATCAACTTACACTTTTTTTTTAATTAACAATAAGAATATTTGTTGTTAGACGCACTAATCTTAAGTCAAGCATAAATTAAAATCTATGTACTGTGAGGGTGCGGTAAGTGAACGGATATCAGAGCCGTTTCGTGTATGCGATTTCTATCTAGATGACCAACAGCAATAGCAGGCCAAATAGTTGCATATGATTCGGAAAAGATAAATATACTAGTCGATAAGATTCTTGTATTTTAGCATGTGGTTCAGCATTATTTCTTCAATGATTTTTTCATGCATAGCAGTAATTATTAATCTAGTTATAATCGCACTGGTTAGGTGGTTGGAGATTGCGTAAAAGCACCATTAGACATAAAATTTTTAATTTTAATGTATGAATTGGTAATCAAGTTGGATAAAGACTAAGAAACTTTTGCGGAAAATAAACTGCATTATCAGTGCTTACGACAGAAGGCCCGTGGATCATATTTTTACACACAATATAAAAAAGTAAAGGATCGACATTTTGATTTAGTAATAATTTGTATTCGGCAGAAATAACTTTATTGATTTCATCTGGTTGGATGTTGATTTCGAACTATAAAAGTATATGACAGTGTGGCAAACCTCAGTCCTGCCTCTCAACATTGTACATTTAAATTTTAGTTATTGTAAATTTTACCATTGCAAAACCTTCCTAGAATTATAAAAATTATTATTTAGATGTCGGTACAGATAGGTTCAGTTTACCATTGTTAACTCTATTGTGGGATGGTGCTATACACAATCGTTCGATTTTCAAGCTTCACTGGGATCCACATATCACACACCATATTTAAATCTTTTTTAATAATTTTCTTTATAGTTTAATAAGTAAATTTATCATCGATTTCAAGCACTTTTGTAACTCTCGCGTAGAACCTCTCCACCTATCGGTCAATTTTCAAACTTCACTGTTGTCCACATATTTTCTTTTTTTAATAAAAAATAAATGAAAAATCAGTAGATTTGAATATTGCTAAACCTTCTTAGAACTATGAAGATGATGTAGTTAATATTTAGCACAGATTGGTTCAGTAGTATTCGTGGTTAGTGATCACAAACGTAAAATGGCTTGTCCTTTTATATAATAGTATAACTTATTATTATGGTAAACTTTCTAATTTTAAATCTTTCAAGAACTATGAAGATGATGTAGTTAAAATTTGGTTCAGATAGGTTCATTAGTTTTACTAAAACGCTATTGTCGCTTGCCACATATTTGTAGCTTTTTGGATAACAATTTAATTGAATTAAGTAACTTTATTATCAATTTCTAGCTATATTTAACACCGGATCATTGTAACCTCTCTTAAATGGCGCTCGCTTTACTGCACTCCACATATTTATCGCTTTTTAAACAGTTATTTAATAGAAAATATATAAATTTTATTATTGTTAAACCTTCCTTGAACTATGAAGATGATATAGTTATATTTGGTACAGAATAGTTCTATAGTTTTCGCGGTTAGTGATAACGAACGAAAATGACTTGTCCTTTTATATATAACTTCATCATCCCCCGTCGAGGCTTCGCCCGCTCTCATAAGTGAAGATCTTAGATAATTTTAACTAATAATTAATTTTTTTTTAATATTTATCGATAAAAATCTTGTATTAAAGTGAAGAATTGAAAATAATAGTATAACCTTATACCCGCCATATGTTAGAATCGTATAGAGCTAACAGATAATTGTGACTTGCAGATAATATACAAATAATATTGCGACTATAAATTAAGATATAAGGTATCCTATCTTTTTTGTTGGATTAAACTGCACACGGTGTGCAAATTTGATTAAAATCGGTTCCCCCGGCCCCTAGGCGGCGACACGTAATTAATATATTATCTAAAGTTTTAGGTTTCAGGATACAATAAAACACGATAATTTTTCTAGATTTTCATCACCAAACAAAAGAAAACTTTTACCAGGTCCCCCAAAAAGGCCTGTAGTTTTTGAATACAATATTTTATATTTTTGTTTTAATACCATGTAAATTCCTTTCGGCCTAATCCCATTTGTTCTTATGTAAACAATAATGTTTCCTCTTCGCAATAACAGTGGCAACCTTTAATTCAGTTTCTTTGTATATTTTAAAAAGTGCGGTCAAAATGGTGAGCACTGAAATTAAAATTAGATCTGCTTTGCTGTATGAATTCAAACGCTCTTCAAAAGCGACAGGCCGCTCGTAATATTTGTCACGTCTTTGGCAAAGATAGTCTTAGTGAGCAGAAGGCACAATTTTGGTTTTCGAAATTTCGGGAGGGCGATGAATCGCTTGAAGGCGGATGTCGGCCTGGAAATCCAAAAGCGGTTGAACAAGCACAAGTGCGGGATACTTTCGCAGCAGATCCACGCCAAAAGTGTTCAGAAATTGCTGAACAGCTCAACATTTCCGAATCTACAGCTTGGAACTACCTAAAAGAAATGGGAAAAGTAAAAAAGTTGGATAAATGGGTGCCTCACCAACTATCGGATGCCAATGAACTGTTTCTGGTAACAACGACTTCTTTATTGTCTCGATTAATAATTGATCCATTTTTCGATCGAATTATTACTTGTGACGAAAAGTGATTATTGTACAACAATATGAGACGATCATATCAATGGCTGAGTGCAGATGAGAAGCCAAAAACATTTCCAAAACCAGACCTCCACCCAAAAAAGATCCTGTTGGTGGTTTTTTGGACTGTAAAGGGGTTAGTTCACTATGAGCTCTTGAATAAAGTACAAACGATAACTGCCAATGTGTACTGTGAAATATTGGATCGCTGTCATGTCAAATTTAAAACTTTTGATCCCGCACTGGTGAACAGGAAAGGGCCACTACTGCTTCAAGACAACGGTCGAGCTCACACCGCACAAGTGGCCAGAGAGAAATTGATGGAGCTAGGGTGGGAAACTTTGCCTCATCCACCTTATTTTCCTGATCTTTCGTCAACAGATTACCATCTTTTCTGGGCTTTAGATAATAGTCTAAGAAAAAAATGTTTTAACAATTGTCAGAGTTTAGAAATGGAGTTGGACAACTTTTTCCGTAATAAAACAAAACATTTTTTAAAAAAAAGGAATTTGGGACCTGGCATCGCGTTGGGAGAAAACAACTGAATGTAATGGTGCATATTTTGATGAATGAAATGTTTGCATACTTTTCAGCTGACTTTTTATAGTCCACTTGACAGGACTTTTTGAAGGACCTGGTACAATGGAGTGGACACAGACACGCGCATATAAACAATTTTTGATCTTATAAGGAAAAGTGAGATTTACGATTTACGTTGCGAATTGTTTGGATAGCAATGACCTCTGCATTTGTGACGTAATTTTGGTTTGTTTTCCTTGCAAGCGCTGCACATTCCCCTCACCTCTGAGAGGTCAGTTCTAATTCGTTAACTCCGATAAAATGAAAAGTATCAATTGAGCTCTTGAGAGTAATCCAAACAAATATTTCCAGTTGATTTCTTTGTACGCAATTTCGAGCGTTCCTTTAAGAGAGTCAATTTTTTAAAAATCTTGAGTACTGCATTAAAAATTATCTTACTAAGTCAAAATTACTTGACCTTCAAAATGATATATTATTTTATGTCAATTATTAAAAATCCATTGGGTTCGATCTTGGTTGGTGCAAAAATAATACAGTTTTTTTCTATGCCTCTGAATGTATTGTAATGAATCGGAAGGGGCCATTTAGAAAATTAGAACTCAAAGACAGGAAGATCTTGAGGAGTCTCCTGGATTAGAGAGGAAGGAGAATATACAGAACCAGGACCCATTTGAACTTACGGAGTTGAGCTAAACCTCCACTAAACCGTCCAATTGTTCCCGTATCCAATCCAAAATCCTTCGTAAAATCCTGAATGTTCCTTATTATGTCACAAACAAACTTATATGTGAAGATCTTAAAGTTCCACATGTTGCTGATTTGTCTCAAACCAGATACCTATCCTTTCATAGCAAACTCCACACTCGAATCCACTAGTCCTCCAACTAGCCTTACACTCTCAATTTCCGATAATCATCCGAGGCATCCTAAAAAGAAGATGGCCAGAGACCTCCTAATGTAGATCTTTAATTGAAGTGCTACTAGTGATTAGTTCTTTACATGTTATTGGAATTTCATTTTATTAATTTTCCTCGAATTTACTTTTTGTAAATAATGTATAGTTGTAAATATCAATAAATAGGTTTTTTTTTTAAAAACAATGATTTAGAATGACGCCCAATTGGAGTGAGAATATAATAATCATATTTGTTTATTAAAAAAAAAGAAAAGATATTCCACTTATACCTGTTGAACAGATCCGCTATCTAGGGGTCCAACTAGACAAAAGTTTAACTTGGAATCCATATACAAGACTAAAACGTCAGGAAACTGCTCGTCGTTTTCGACTTCTTCAACATTTACTAGACAAACGTTCAAAACTTCTTATTTTCTTCGTATGACAGTTATCAGACCTATTTGGACATATGGAATTGAGCTTTGGGGCTCCACCAAACCATCTAAATCATCTCGTATCCAATCCTTGCATTCCAAAATCCTTCGAAAAATCCTTAATGTTCCATACTTTGTCACGAATAAACTTATCCATAAAGACCGAAATGTTCCATATGTTGCGGATTTAGTCCAAACCAGATACTTATCCTTTCATAGTAAACTCCATAACCATTCAAATCCACTAGTCTCTCAACTTGCTTCCCAGTCTATTCCTGACAACTCTCCGAGGCGTCTGAAAAGAAGTTGGCCTCGGGACCTTCTCAAATAGAACTTTCATTGAAGTGCTACCAGTGGTTAGTTGCTTCACAAGCAATTTTCATTTTATTTTTTTTTGTCATTATCACATTTACTGGATGTATGTTTTTATGTACAGTTGCAAATTTCAATAAATAGATATTTAAAAAAAAAAAAATCGGTTTTTAGAATATTTTTTTTTTATTACATTTTGTCCTTTCCTCTCCTTCTAAAAACAAAGTTGTCCTTATAGAGAGGTTTATTTTGCGGAAAATCGTTTCCTTAAACACTACATAAAACGGATCAGGAATTTTTATTCGTAATCAAGAAAGCTTGTTTTTCAATTTGTCGAAATTGGCGAAAAAAACATACTGTTTAAAGAGCACTTAAACGAGATACGAAGGATTAAAATATTTCTTCCTTTCCATAAAGATTCTTATAATAATTTGATTAAATACCTGAGGGACCACGTTCATTAATCACGCTAGTATTTGCACTAGTAATAACTGGGAAACACTAGTTGAATAAGGCCTATTTCTGGAAATAAACGAGAAAAGAGGTAATCATCTTCAAAGAAAAATGGATCCAGATAAAGAGAAAACAACACATGGGAATGTTTATAGGAAAACCCAAAAGGGAAAGTTTGGAATGCGTAGATGAATAAGAAGAGTTTGGGAGGAAAATAAAACAAGATAATAGAAAATTGATAATTGTTTATTGGATTTGCACAACGATATGGTGGGATTTCCACAGGCAATAAAGCGTCATTCGGTCGAATGTTATATGTACGGTATCGATATATGATGTATCAAATATATCGATATTTCCCCTAAGTTTGATATATTTTCTTTCAAATATCTGTCATATTGATACGATATATAGTTTTCTCTATACAGTAAAATCTGTCTAAAACGGAATCGGTATAAAGTGGAATTCAGTCAAAACGGAAAAATTATCTCAGAACGGATCGAATTTATGCTAGAGAATCCCTCTGTGTAAACCGGAAATTTGTGTTTTCTGGAAAGCTTTTCTCAGTACGAAAAGTTGAAATAAAAATATTTAAAACGGAAAATAGCTATGTTATTCCAGAAGGGGCAGTGTTCGGAGAATCGTTTCTGTTGACTTAAATACTACGCACTTACGAGCCTTGTTGCTTGAATGTTCAAGAGTAAATTTTCAAGTACAGTGGAGCGTCGATAATCAGGACGTCAATTATTAGTTCAACTAATGGAACCTTTTTTTTAAAAATTAAATTGTAATTTTAATTAAATTGATCATCTAATTACTTTTTTGTATTGTTAAAATTATTTTAATTTAAAAAGAAAATTATTTTTACAATGAATGTCTATAAGGGGAGCTCAATTTATTTCTCAGAAACTGCAAAAAATTAACTTCTATACATACCTAAAAACAATTTTACTGAGAACTGTGTACTTAATTAGACCATTTTATTTGTTTCTTTCAATATCTTCCTAATCATTTGGTTGGTAATAGATCTCACTTAAATAGTTCTTTGTGATGCAAGCATCATCTTTGTGATCGCTTTTTATTTTAAAAACTAGGTGTCATCAGCCATGCTAACAAAAAGGAAACGATAGATCTTTTCATTTAGAGACAACATGGAAATCATTACTTGGCTAAAAATAAAAGGGAATCGGGTTAGACATTAACAATCGATTTCAGAGTTGGTAAATCAACAGTAACGGGAATCAAAAAATATTCTAAATCAATCATCAGGTACACCATAATCTACACAATGAAAAAAGTCTAATCTAAAACTTTGAAAAAAGCGAAAAGTGAACTGTTGGAAAATGCTGTTTATATATAATTTTTTTTTTTTTTATATGAATTTCGATTATCCGAATTTTTGATCTCCGCTCTACTGTACTGCCTTTTGTTATATAGTTAAGTCCCGACAGATCTTCCACTTCCTTCACTTTTCTATCTAGCCTCTTTTTATCTCTTGAACAGTAAACTTGTGCGATACTTGCGAAGCTACAGCATGTACGTGATTCACTGTAGTGCCTTTCAGCGTAGGGAAGCGTCCAGCCATGACTGCCATTGCTGTCTATCTCTGGCTTGGCGAAGATTTCTTCCCTTCTTTCTGCATGAACGGTCAACATATTCCAGGTACGACCTCCTTAGACGGACTCAGGGTCTTCTACCATCAGGCACATAGTCCATGGTCTTCAATGGATCTCGATGTTCCTCCATCCTGACGACATGCCCAAACCACTTCAGCAGGCGAGCCACGAGGACCTCCTTCGTTAGGGAGACTATTAGTTCATTTCTAATTGCTTCATTTCGGATACAGTCCCTTCTTACTTTCCCAGCAATCCTTCGGAGGAATTTCATTTCAGGAAACCTGTCAAACCGGAAAAGTATGGCCGGACCCAAAGCATTCCGTATTAGACAGATTTTATTGTATTATAAAAATACAATGTACAACTAAATATATTAAAACATAAGTACAAGCATAAAATTGAATTAAACATGGGAAAGCTTTTAATGTTAGGTGCAGGGGACAGTAGTGTAATTGATAATCAGGTACAAAAAAGTTTCACAAGTGATATCTGCTCCCGAGATAGATGTACAAGAATTGCCTAGAATCGCAATGAAATCGCACACCATTACTATTAGTGGGGGAAAATAAAGAAAATAGCTATTTAGTCATTCCGATAGTTGACATAAGTTTGTTAACTATTTGGTTTGGGCCAAATCAGCAACATATGGAACTTTATGGATAAGTTTATTTGTGACATAATAAAGAGCATTGACTATTTTTCAAAGGAATTTGTATAGAGTGGATTGGATACGAGATGAATTGGATGGTTTAGTAGAGCCCCAAAGTTCAACACCGTACGTCCAAATAGGTCTAAGTCATGTAAATAAGCCTTTTGTAACTTGAACAGCATTTACTGAACACAGTAAATGTTGGAGTAGTTCGAAACGACGAGCAGCTTATAATCTTTTAAGTCTGGTATTTTGTCCATATTCAAAGCTCAAAAATTTATCGATATTTTTCGTACGATACCTATCCATATTAATCACTGACCATGCATATAAAATATACTAAAATATCATCAACTTTCAACCTTATGTTGGCAAAACTAAAGGAACCGTCGCATTCTAAGATATCATTTGTGCATGTAAGGTAGGTTGCAAAGAACAAAGAAATAGAAAAAAAATAAACACGATAAAGAGGTTATATTTTCCGATCCATTCAAAAGTCTCGGTAAATATTATCAACAAAACAAATGCAGACTGCTTTGAAAAACAACCGGCGACCTTTAGCGTTACTTCGTGGTATTTCCCATTACAAAATAGTTTTTCTCAATGAAAAAGTTTATCAATTAATTCTTTTGCCTACAAAAGAATATACGACATAAGTAAACAGGCGTGGGTTTTCTAGGAGTGGCCCATACAGTTTTTTTTTTCCTTTTTGATGCTTTTCAAAACACTTGATAGCAAGCTGAGGCGTGTGACAAGCAGATAAGATTGGATTCCTTGATTTTAAAATTCTATCGAAAGAGTTCTCACGACATCAATCCACTAATCCATACATAAAACTAATAATTTGTAAAGTAATCTAACCCATGAAACAACGACCAATTTGATGAAATAGGCTAATGTAAACTTTATTTAATTTTTATTATCTTAATGTTTTTTATTTATTTTTTTGTAGTTCTACGATTGCCAAAAACAATCGATTTGTAGCTTCTTTACAAGTTTTTTACAAGCACACCATAAGAATTATTTATTTATTATTTTATTTAGTTAGTTTGAGAAGGCGTTTAACTGCTAGGTCATCAACGCCCGTTGGTAGTTTGAATTTAATTAATTATTAAAATTATTAGAGGCTGGCTATTAATTTAGAGTCATAGATGAATCTAAGGGCGGCTTGTATAACGGATTCATCGTTTCTTAACGCCATTGATATATTTGTTGGTATCCCTAACTGGTTTACGTGGATTCTATAGGGATTACATTCCTCGAAGATGCATTTAACTGTTGGATTGGCTAGGCATTTCGAACATTTTGGAACAGTTATCCGGGTGTTTCCTATTCTGAGGCGTGTGATCGCAACTTCTTCCTGGCGTTTGCTTCGGATTGATGTAATCCAGGGCTTCACATCTTTATTAATGCTGTCCAGATTTCTGGGTGGACTTTCATCCCACATTGCTTGCCATCTTTTATTAATACATTATTTTAAAGAGCGTGCGAGTTCTGTCGGAGTTAGGATCGCTGTGGCTTCTCCTGGGAGGGCTAATGCTTCTTTAGCGGCGTTGTCAGCCATCTCATTTCCCGTTATACCAACATGTCCGGGGTCCCGGACAAAGTGAACTGATTTACCTATTTGTTCCAACATTATTAGATATTCATGAATGCGATGAACTAGAGGATGGTTTGAATACATTGTGTTTAGTCCTTGAAGAGCACTAACGGAGTCAGATATTATTGTTATATTGTCATCTTGTAAATTCGTCATACAAAAGTAAAGAGGGATGCAATAGCATTTGACTCTGCTGTGTAAATATTGGAAAGGTGATGCATTTTTCTCTGATGGGTTGATTTTTTCGTCACAAGGGCATCTCCTGTTGCGTTTTCTGATTTAGAACCGTCGGTATGTATACATTGCAGTTTGGGGTGTGATATATTTCTGATATGGTCTGTTAATTCGCTATTGCTTTGCTTTGAAAAAAACAAAAGCCCTAAAAATCGCACTAATTTACAAACGCGAAAATGTTTACATGTCAGTATATAGAATTTTTTTTATCAGAAGAGTTTCATAACTCGTTTTGACAGAGAACAGAACAAAAATAGAGAGATTTGAAACTGGTGTCAAATTTTTACGCAATTTTAAAAAATGGTAAGTTGTGTTAAAAACCACAGTTTTTTTTTTTCAGTTAGCTCCGTCTACCTCTGCGATCTTGTTGATGTGGGTTGAAAATTCATATTCAGATCTATAATTTACATTAAAAATTTTCACTTTCTATCACCGTCTGCAAGAGTTTTTGCAAATCTAATTAATTTTTTTTTGTTATTTTGATCAGATTATTCAACTTTACTAGTTAACTTATTTCTAATCAACTTATTTTTAATGTCGTTCTTCGAATGTTGTTTTGTCAGATATATGTACCTAAGGAAGCTCAAAATATATAAATAAAAAATAGAGAAACCGGTCGTCTTTTAATCAATGTAATCGAAATCCATTTACATTTAAATGGAAAAGGCTGTAAGTACAAAAAATAAAATAAACGATTTTTAATTGGAAAATGAATAAGTTCCATCGCCAATGTAATGGAAACAGTAATACGTACCATTCTTTTCATTACATTAGCGATGGAACTTTTTTAAATTTTATTTTTGGCACTTATAGCCTTTTCCATTTATATCCCTCAATTGTTCTTAAGCTCAGAGTAAAAATGTTAGACACACCCTTTTAATAAGAAACGGTTTTTTTATGATATTAGTTTTTTAACAAAGCTTGAAGGGTAAGTTATTTGAAAAGGAGATAGAATTATCAGATCTAGTTGAATATTTAAATCCACAATATTAGTAAAAATTTTAATTTTATGTTCGTCAAAATGATACGACATACTGCCTTTTTTTTGGCTGTATTTCGATGGATAACTAACTGACTCTCCTTCTATGGCTCAAATGTCTTCAGTGGCTGCTGTTGTGCTTGGACCTTTTTACTACTTTTATTTTATTTTTTTTTGCCGTTTCACAAACGTATATGGTCCTATAAAGCCAACTAAAGTCACAAAAGAATTAAAGAATTGGTTAATAAGCATTGACATAAATATTAGGAACAAAAAATTCAGTTTCTCCCTGACTGGTAAAAGCAATAGAGATGTTGGATCATGGAGATTTCTACCTATAATCTACTGCTTCTGCTAAGGAAACTGACGGAAAATTTTCGATCCGAGCAACACCCAACAGAACAAGACCGTGTCGAAATACCCACAACTAAAAAATGTAGGCAAACGTGACTTTTTTCATTCAAACCAATATATCTCCTAAACGGTAGGTACTAGCGACAGATGTTATAGAACAAAGAATATTCTCCATTAAATTTCTGATAAGGAAACTGTCGTCAAATTTTCGATTGGAGCAACACCTACTGAGCTAGAGAGTGTCAAAATAAATGTAAAAAAAAACGTTACACCAAAAAGTTTAGAGAGATCCCCAGCCCAAAGGCATATCTACGTAAAAAAAAAATAAAAAAATAAAAAAGGGGGGTCAAAACCTCAAAGTATGAGTTCTTCCGCAGTGTTATTAGTATGGCATTGAACAATTGAATGAAATAAAGTTGACAACTGTGGATCAGAATGAACGATATTTTGAATAATAATTTTATATTATATTAACCGTACAAAAACATAAAATGTTTGTTGAAATTCGGCTATTTTTTCAATGATTAGTGGTTCTTCTAATATTTTCATTCTAAAGGTATGATCTCAACGCAGCGGTTATACAGGAAAATCATATTCAACTTCTCTGCACTATATTTCCTGGGTTTTGGTGATTCACATACTTTTTTTTTTTATTCGTATCAAAGAATCTCGTATGAAATTTCGATTGATGATTTAGAGATACGGTTAAAAATAATCAAATATTGGTGTAGAGGAAATCACGCAGTAGTAAAGGAAATCGGCCTCATAGATCTGAAACACCTAAAAAAAAAAACCGAACAACTAAAAAATGAAGGAAAACGTGACATTTTTTCATTCAAAGCAATACAGCTCCTAAATGGTAGGTCCTAGCGACAAATGCTATATACCAACAAATATTCTCCATTAAATTTCTGATAAGGAAACATTTCAAATTTTGAAGCAGCACCAACATACCTATAGCATATCAAAATGTGGAAAAAAAAAAAAAAAAAAAAAAAACGTTACACCAAAAAGTATAGACCCCCCAGCCAACAGAAATACCTACTTCAAAAACAATAATTCAAGGCAAGTAAATAATATTACATTTATTTCCTACAAGGAAGTTACCGATAGGCCTTTGTCTCAAGGCCATAACAATCAATATTTTCCCTTGCGACATCAGCAGAACAGAGGCCCCGCCGGGTAAATGTTTACTAGATCATCAAAAGGTTATCTTGTGCAATAGGGTAGAAATAGCCCGCCATTGAGATCCCCAGAGCACACTGTGTCCGCGATGAACGTATTACTGGCTGTACTCCTCTGCCTCTCTGCAGTCCTGGCAGACGATCTCTATCCCGGAGGTCATCATGGTACCACCGTATGCATAGAGATCCAGTCGTCAAAGAAAGCCAGCCCGACCAAGGTATGCGGACCTGTGGTCCACGGAGGGCCAGGGACGGGCTTCAGGCCGCAGCAGAAGGCAGCAGATCCCATGGTCTTTAACTTGCCCCCAGCACATCACAGCAGTTCCGAGTCAGGTAGGTTAAGGTTACATCCTTAGCACAAGTTTCCAAAATACATTATTATAAGAATTAGTTTACTTAGTCAACTTGTTTTGCTCACTTTGCTAGATATCGAAAAATTCACAATCTTACCGCGGCCGCACAAATCTAACAATTCGCACTAAGAAAATAAACAGTATACCCAAACCCTAACATCATATAAACGGGACCATTTTTCTACCCTAATGGCTATATATAGAACCAGATGGCTATAGAATGGAATGAATGTTAAATCTAGACAAAAAAAAAGAAGTCTTGTTTCACAATCCGTGGAAACACTGATTCACCTAAATCTCATGACAGTATTATCACTGTTAACTAATTCTGATTATGATATAGTTTATTAGGTACATTCAGGTTGTTATAGTTTTCGTAATAAAAGTTTCTTGAAGCTACTTTTAATCAACGACACCAGTCAGCGACCAACGATATGATATGAACCTTTTTCTAAGCTGGAGTCTTTTAAATTCATTCTAAATTATTAACATCTTTGAGATAGATTCGGTAGGATTTATTGAATAGAAAAGAATTCACATATTTATTAATAATAGATAAAAAAATAATATTAGGCACTAGACCTCCATGCTCCCGGAAAAAAGTTATTTTTTGATATTCCAGCCACGGATGGACTTCCAGGTCAGGAGGGCTCCTGGAGCACACCCAGCCTCTATAAAGTTGGCACCCTTAATTGAGGAAAAACCTGACGGTTGAGCGTGATTTCGGCCAAATCTTTCACAACCCTGGCCTAGTAACAGTAAATCCTACCAAAGTGAATCCCTCACTCTTTATGGATTGTATCTCGATAACCAAAAAAAAAAAATCTCGATATCTAAAAACTGTTCCTCGAGGTTTTAAATTTTATATCATATCATTTACCATTAAATAAACAGATATTTGATATTTGAAAACTGTTTCAACATCTCATCAACAGTAATATGAACCGAAATGTGTTCACTCAAAACTATCAAAAACTAGAACTATCGAATTTTTAAAATGGAAAATCGAATAAAACGATTCAAATAAAACCTCATAAAAAATTATTACTAGTACGCACAAAAAAAACATAGAAATCAAGTCTAAAGAAGGTACCAACAGTACTAGACTTCATGTGTCACGTAACGGCATCCTTTATTTTCGTATCCCACCGCATTGACAGATTGTCATTATTATAGGAAAATTATAAAATAAATAGAAAAAAAAATATTTTCAAATTCAAACGGTTTGTTTGATTTATAGGTTTAAAGTTAAATAATTACAACCAAGAATAAAATCTTGTGTAATTATATTAAATAAATATTTCTAAGATTGGTTAAAAAATAAAATAGACTGAGTACAAGCTTTATCATAAATTAAAAATTAAGATGATATTTCTTATTAAGGATAAATACAAGAAAAGATACGTTATTTAATCTGTTGTAATTTCGAAAATGTCAATCACTGTAGGGCCGTATAAACATTTTAAAAAATAAATAAGTCATAATGTTGAAATATTTATAATATAAAAAAATTTCAAATACCTAATACGAAATAGGTGGTCATTTGAGCCTTCAATAACAGCAGAGTAATATGAACGGACTTATATTGCTTGGTGCAATAATATTAACAAAATACCTTTACGTATATCCATACTTTAGTATGGATATATACGTATAAAATATTATCTAAAATAAAACGGACAATTTCCTCTGTTTAAATTAGAATGGAAATTTTCAAGTACATGTGAAGAATTTCGCTACTGTGGGAATTTTGTTTACATCTTTTTTAATTGAAAATTCAAAGAATCACACTTAGAATATAACCCATATTAATTGTAAACATGGGCATAAACAGGGTCTAAGGTTCTGTACTAAAAAGGTAATAAACATAGTTAATTGTGAGAAGAAATATGTAACTAAAACACAAGAAATGGTATGAATATGATAGACATTTAAAAAAACAAAAACAATTAAATTTAAACACATACATTATTAATATACATCCCAGAAAATAATATTATTGATGCTTTGCGCACAGATGAATCCAGGGAGGCAGAGGCACCATGCGGGACGACAGGACAGAAGGGTATGATGTCCTACCCCATGCGCCAAGCACAGCCAGGACCACAACCACAACCACAACCACACCCACAAAACCATCCCATGATGCAAAGGATGGACATGCCACCAGAGGGTATGATGCCCATGATGGCGATGGAAATGGAAGGCGCCGGATGGAGGCAGGCCAATCCACCTTGCGCTCACAACCAGAGGGCGGCCATGCCCATGGCGATGCCGATGGGCCCGATGATGCCACCTATGGGTAGGGCACCAATGCCCATGGCCATGCCCAATTCCAGGACCTGGATGGTAAATCCACAGCATCCCATGATGATGAGGGGAGCCGAGGAACCTCCAATGGGTATGCCAATGGGTATGAGGGCCAACGAGGAGAAACCACCAAGTTCTCCCCCAAAGAAGGAATCCTTGGAAAACTTGCTGAAAGAGTGCGAAGAGAAGACAAAACTGCTACAGGAAAAAGAAGCGAAAATTACCGAACTGAAAACGCATATGGAGGCAAATAAAAAAGAAGAAAACATGATGAAAAAGAATAAATGAATAATTAGTTTGTAGTTTTTTATATGTAATTTTTTTTAATAAAATCTCACAATTCCAGTGCGTTTTAACTATTCCAGTTTACAAAACACGAAAAGGAAACAAAAGGGAATAAAAACCAGTAATTATTGACAGAAAATATACGGGAATACCCATATTAAAATGTTTTGTTAAATCTACCATGGTTGATTTAAACATAAATAAAACACTCAAATTATAAAATAACAATCATAGGAATTGGAATAACACTATTTTGTTAAGAAAAAAATATTAGCCTATCTGCCTGTCAATATATTATTCAAACGCTTACATCAAGATAAGTTCATATGTTCTTATATATGGGATTTTCGTTTTTATGGTTACTATTGTAGAGGGTTCAAAGAACCCAGGCTATGATTTAAAGAATTATTCTTGTACATAAGTTCCTAAGCACATCAGATATTTTAAAATACCTAACACAAGAAAAAATTCGACCTTAAACAAAGCATCACTTGTTTTTTCCCAAACAGAACTAAAGGAGTCAAAGAGCAGTATTTACATAGATAACTGACTTCTTGTACGGTACAAATTTCTTCAGCTGCTGCCTTTGCACTTAGGTCTATATCCTCCTTTCATTTAAGTTCTACCAAAAACTCACTATTTTTCTCCAAATGAAAAAAATAAATACATGTAGATGAAGAGTCCTCAAAGCTTCACCTCAACCCTTTCCTTCTTCCCTGTTCCCCTCTGTTTTATCTTGCATCCCGTTTTGATTTTTCAAAAATATGGCCATCTTAAGAATCGCTGGGTAGAGATATCTCTTAAAGATATTCTTAATGATGAAAAATAATAAATAAAAAAAAATAAAATAACCGTGCAAGTCCTTTCGAGTCTTCTCAAGTGTTGTGAGGAATTAATACTGTAATCATGTACTGTATTTTTTTTTTTTTATTATAAATCTTATATTGAGAAAGTTTTACAATATGCCACAAAGGGGGCAATAAATAATATGGATGTACTTATGGATACATTCACACAATATATACAATGAGAATAAACGTAATTTTCTTTCCTTCTAGGACTCTACAACCTTAGGCCATATACAGGAAACCTTATAAGCGAAATGAAAAATAACAAAACAATAAAATAAATTACCAAAAAAAAAAATAAACAATAATAATTTAGAACACAAAAAAACAAACAATAATAATAGCAAAAACAAAAATAGGATTAAATTAAAAGTTCAAAAATACAACCATACTTATTTCCAATATACACACATTCTAGGGACCATCAACCAGACCCAACGCTGCGTCACTGGTGTGTAAAAAAAATACATTGGGGGCTGAATGAGAGCACTAATGTACAGTTACTCAGGGCATGAGTAGAGAAGCTGGCCATTGCCAGGACTCCATGTCGAATTTTTTAATAGATCACGAGGCCTGTGCCTTTTTAATCTGCGAGGAGGATTATAGGGGGAGTGGAACTGGATGAGGAATGCGCTAGTGAATCATGTACTGTATTAGTGGTTTGATGTGTTTTATCGTCAGAATTTGCCACATCAATTTTATCGCAGAAGAGTTTGTAAATTCTACATTTAATAAATTCTAATTCCCAAGTGGAAAAATTTCTTTATGAAATATTTTAAATTTATTTTACAGTATATTTAAATTGTATGCCCCTTTTCATTCCTCGTTGTCAATTTAGAAATCAACTGACTCGAAAAAAATTAATATCTGTATTTACATAACATTCACCAAAAACATTAATTATGTTTTACCTTACCATGGCCAAGCCTAAAAATGCTCTAATACTACAGATTATAGTTTGAAACCAATAAAAATAAACGTAAGTTGACAATCAGATAAAGGTACAATCTTTGAGGTAAAATAAGCGGTTCAGTAATAATTGAATGGGTAATTGGTGAAACAACATAAGTCATAATTTTATCGAATATTATCTTTTTGAAGAAATCGATTAGTTTGGGATGGACACACAATGAGAAAAAAAAAACCCACCAATGTCAAACGAACATAAAGGGCGTTATTAGTGATGGAACTTCTGCAGTGAGTGGAGAAACAACTCAAAGTCAGTGGTGACTAGTGTCTTTTCTTGTCGCAGGGGTTACTACATTACATCAATAGGTTTGTGCCTACATCGGGTCCCAAACTATATTAATTTCAGATGGTTGCACTGGCCAAAAACGCCAAAATAATGAGATTCTGTTTAGCGTTTACTGATAAGGGTCGCTTTGATTACATTATTCATTACTATGCAATACGAGAACGTTCCTTTCTGCCCAACGACAGAGATTTTGGAGTGATAAAGGAGAAACTCCCGAAATAATGTTTCGTTCTTGAAGCCAGGAATTTCGCATCAAGCATATCCGGCTGAGAAGGTACCTATTAATATTGAAAAATGGGAAACATTAAGAAACTTGAGATCTACATTGCTCCATAGTTTCAATAAATGTTCTACAGAAATATTTTCAACTGGCCTGTGACCGAGCGGGACGCTGAAGCGGATATCGAAGACGATTTATTTTAATATATATTTTTTTGTTTATTAAAGATTTTATTAATGAAAACTAGTGCTTCCGACAAGTTCTATTATGGTATTATTCTGATAATAAAGCCAAGTTCTTGAATACCAACCCAAACGTGTAAAATTGACCATATTAAGTGAAGTTGGAATTGAACACAAGTCAAAGTTGGAGATTTAATTTTTTTGAACGTTTATTGATGCCACCAACTCCAAATCAATAGTTTACAAATTTCTAAACAAGTTCTCGACAACTTGTATCCAATGAAAACATTCATTGTTGGAATTATCCAAATTTTCACTGATTTTTTGCCCTCCTGTAAAATTTCTAATTGTTGGTATATGTTTTTTCTCGAATCAGTAATTCAATTATGATGTAACATAACTCAAACATGATTTTTAAATGTTAATTGAATTGTTATGTAATACAGAGACTCTATAACCAAAATAAGACACCAAATTTACCGTGTTCGCTCAAAGAGATGTGAGGAATATTACAGCAAACATTATGAATTATTTACGAGATGGTGGGATAGGAAGGGGAAAAGAGAAAACTCAATGGAAGTTACACTCCAATCCTTCAAACCCAGCTGTGGTGGAAAATTTATAAGACATGAATCAATCGATTAGGTGATAATTGGTTGATAATAAACACTTAGCCTCAATGAAAATATAAACCAAGTATAAAAGGTGGCTCTATGTGACAGACCACACCACCTCCTTTTGTATAACCTTTGATCGAAAAACATTTTCTTTCTTATCATGTACTAAACGAATATTAATTACGTATTTGGAACCACTTTACATTTGAACACAACTCGAGTCTATCATAAAAAATTACCACAAAACGTGATATTGTTTTCATTATTTTTATAGATCGGTAATAAAACTCTTAAAACTATATAATAAGAAGTATTTGATTTTTTTTATCAGCACAGGTTATTAGGGAGCTGAGTTGAAGGTTGCTAAACAAACACAAGATAATTTTATTAAAGAACGATAGGCTTTTATTTTATTTTACATCATTTCTTTTTTATTTAATTGTCTGTGCTTTAATAAAAGCATGAATGAATATAAACAAGTTGGGTAATTTTTCTGATAAGGCAACGGACTTATGACTTCAAAGTCCGGGTTCGATTCCGGCTGTGGTAGAAACGTTATCTTTAAGCCTCTAGGAAGTATATACTTCATTGGTTTGGGAGGGAAAGGGGGGGGAGAGAGGATCTGGTTAGTGATGGTTAAATGTTGAATGAATGTGAAGGAAACACTCAATAATAACCTTCACCTTCATTTTTGACCTTTCTTTTGTTTATTACACAGCGATCTATATTATGAAAAAAAAAAAAATCGTTATAATTTTATGTGGTTTATAAAGTTGAGTATTAAAAAAACTTTTCTCGCTATGTCCCAAATAGTTTTGTGAGGGATTTCTTTTACCAAAGCCCTCAGAAAGTCCCGATCAACAAAAAAAGGTCGAGATCAAAATCTCCAAGCGTTCCCATCACTCCAAAAAATACTAATGTAACGCGGGTTTGGGGCGCACTTCGACCAAGTTTTAACTTTTAAAAATAAAAAATAAAATCTTGTTTTTAAATGGTGAATTTCAGAGATCCTTACTCATAGAAAATGTAAAACTAACTAATCTTTTAAGAAAAACGACGATAATAACCATTGTTTACAATACAATCCATTAACAAGACTGGAGGATTATCTTTGTTTACTTGGCAAACGCCTAAACAAAATGAATAATCAATACCTGCATTATTTTGCCACCTACCCAATATTACGGTCTTTCGATGTAGTTTGTACAAGAACGTCAAAGAAAAACTAGAAATAGATGGCCCATTTTAATTGAAAAAGCACTCGTTATTAACGGAAAAATCTATTAGGTTCCAATATTGGGAGTAAATTTTACTGCACTGTGTTGAGCAGTAATAAGATTTACGAAATCGGCAACGAAACATATGTAAATGATTTGGCTTTCAGAAAATCTTTGAAATGTAAAAAAAAAAAAAATAAATAAAAAAAATTTAATAATAATAATGTATTTTTTGCATTAAGTTTTCATAGTTCTAAATCACACAATGTATTATATAATACAATGAGCACTTAGGTTTTATATTTATGATAACTAATAAGATTGACTCTATTTGAAAGGTCATCGATTTTACTGGGAGAACCTCGGACTTAATTAAACATCAATGAATTGCCATTAAAGGCAACACATTGAAATTAAACACAATAAAAGTTTTCAATCCAGCTGTTTAAAAAGGTTCTTAACTTCTTATTCATAAGTTGGTAAGTGAAGTAATGACAAGAGCCATGATTCACCAAAACATTATCTAACTCAATGAAACCTGCTGCATTAAAGTTCAATGTTACATCACTATTTAGAAGGAAAATGAAACCTAATGCCACTAATGGATTCTTTAAGTTATTTACAAATAATAATTTTTTTTTTCAAAATATTAACATCGAACATTATGTTTCACAATACTAAAAAATTTCACTTGCATATATTTATTCATTGTTTTACTCCTTTGTTTAAAACAATCACATTAAATGGTTGTCATCACAAAACTGTTTAATATTTTTAAAGCATGTTTTCGACTGTGTCGACAATTTTATTTAGCTCTCTCTTTTGCAGCTGAGTAAGGGAGTTTTTAGTGTTCATTGAAATCAATAGTGAAATGAAGCACATTGTAACCGTTCTGCTATTATCATTAATATTAATTGTAGATCTGTCTTTTGCGAAACATCAGAAAAGTGATTCTACTTCATCACCGAGGGAGATGCTAAGGTACGTTCTGTCCTTTATAAAAAGAGGCCGACCAAAAATTACAGCACATGACTTACCCATGGACAGAAAATATCTCCGCCACAAGAATCGGTGGGAATGGTGGAACACCTGAGTAAATTTAAACAACTGTTCAAATATTATTAATCTTAATTAAATTGTGTCATTGTTTATTATTTATCTTTATCACAAAATCATTAATTGTAAAAATGTTATATATTTTAATAAAATGTTAATTTTTTAGAATTTATTTAATCCCTTTTACATTAGAAACATTAAAAGATTTTTTTTTTTAACTTGGTATTAGTTAATTTTAATAGATACCTACAGTATTAATTTTAATTAGATAAAAATTATTGATTTTGTTTAATTGATTAAGCAAATTTTTAAACATTGTTTTCAAAAACAATATTATTTTAAAGATTTTATTTTTAGATAAAAAAAAAAAACAAAAGAAAAAAAACACACATTTCATGGTAATAAAAATTCATGTTTGAATCCAACCAGTAACATTATTGTTAATGTTATTTTTAATTTTATCTAAAACATTGATCTTTGATGCCAGGATTTAAAGTTACAAAAAAGATATAGCACAGCTTTCAATGTTTAAGCTTAATTAAGTAATTTGCTTTTTGTTTCTTTTTTGTATTTTTTAGATTAAATATTACATTTTATAAAAGAGTAGATATAATTACTTATGTAAAATATTACCTTAATATACAACAGATTTACATAAAAAATATATCAATGACGATAAAAATTCTCTTATAGATATTATAAATAGTTGTGTTTTCAACAGTCTATAAATAAATATCAAGGCATCATTTTTCAAGCAGTTTTAATATTTTTTTCAAATAAAAATATTTAGACCTACCCTGATCAAAGAGGCCTTAAGATAGTACACTCCAGTACAAGCTGTACTAGCAAAAGATAATAATAGAACTAATTGAATAATATGCAGTTATCTGTTCTAGCAAGAAGAAAGGTATCAATGTCAATAGAATAAATAAATTCCTAATTTGTATATTGCCCTCTATATTATGACAAACCACAATCAAAAATAATACTATAATATAGTATTTTGATAAATGTTTATAAAATAAACTAAAATGTGCCATTAACTGAAATGATGATAAATTAAATGCATTAGGTAATTATTAAAATCTTTGTAAATTAGTTAAATATTTTACACAACAGAATATTGAGTGATACCAATATGCTACAGCAAAATGTATGTATCCGGATTTCACTAAGCAAGCCTTATTATAAATTTTGAAGAGGCCATGACAATGCTAATTTGGTTTGGGCCAATAACGTTATTCAATTTTTAATTTTTAAACTAGGACCATGAATAAATTTGATGTATAATTCTAATTAAAAACATTGCATTTATTAATTATTCTATATAAAAATAATCTTAAAAGGAGAGTAGCACAGACAAGTGCTTTTAATTTGTAAGGTCACTAATACATGGTCAAGGACCTGTTGAAGTCCATCAATTTCAGCAAGAACTTAGAGATGAAAAATGTAAATAATGCTAAGCTAAAAAATGCAAACAAATCATAGAATTAGAGCAGCATTTTAAGCTTTAGAGA
Organism: Euschistus heros; assembly: GCA_003667255.2. Taxonomy (NCBI): domain Eukaryota; kingdom Metazoa; phylum Arthropoda; class Insecta; order Hemiptera; family Pentatomidae; genus Euschistus; species Euschistus heros. Next base: position 1,250,619 of record RCWM02000208.1, on the reverse strand, counting down.
AGTTTCAAGTCCCTTTCAATATAATGTGTAGTAGATCAGCTATACAATAATTAATAATCATCTAATAGATATAGAATACTCTACCAGAATTCACAAAAAAGGATTATTCATTGTCACAAGAAAAATAATTTGTTTACTTCGATTCAGCGTTTAGCTTTTAACAACAAACATTTGCTATTGAAGGTGATAATCAAACAAGAAAGCAAAACAAACAAGCCAGTAAAACTACAGTCCTCAGTATTATATTGGATACGATTGTGAAGGCACTTGACGAGAAAAACATTGATCCAAATTATGAACATACAATTTTTAAAATGCTAATACAGCCTGAATCCTAAATGGTTTAAAAATACTGGATATTCAAAAGTAAAAAAGTATTCCAGCACTTTTTTGGTGTTTTAATAAATTTAATATCTCAAAGACTAAATCATTCAAAAAAATCAATCTGTTGGTATTTAGCAGTTATTCTCTTGACATTCCATTGTGCATTAGGCTTTAGAAAAATGATTCATATCAATATTATTGGTTATTGATGAGGTAAACATGATGAAATTGCAATGTTAATTTAAAAAGAAATTAAGTAATGCTTAATAACAATAAATAAAAACAACAAAGGCCTAATAATTCCCATCATTTACTATTACTAAAAAAAAAAAAGTTTCTTTCATAGTATGTCTCAATAATTGATCAATCACCAGCAATAATTGTAAACAATATGATATTGATATTTTCAATTGATTAGTATATTTAAGAAGGTACACATCATGACTCACCGAGATATTAATTGCCCCATATCCGCGAAGTCTTGATAATGTGCTGTATTCTTGATGAATAATATTTAACTTTTTATGTCTTTTCATTATTAAAAGAAATTTTATAAAGAGTTAAGTATATAAACTACGTTATTTCACATTTTGTTATCAAATCAAATACACTATTTGTGTCACCTGACGTGGTAACCTAATGTTTTTTCAGATTCGCCACCCTTTCTCTACACCCAATAATTTTGAAATTTTCATCAGTCACTCGAATAAATAAAGTGTAACATTATACAATGCTAAATAATTACTTAAATAATTATTCTTATTGTGTTTAAAGTTCTGTGGCTTAGATAACATTAAACTAAACTTGAATTATGCAATGATTACACTAGATGGACATTTTCAAAAAAATCTATCATTCCCTTCTTTTATTGGGTTAGGCGGGATGACATGTATTTCAGTAACTCGACTAGGACAGAATTGCCCTCTAATACCGTGAAAGAATTGCCAGAATGGTCAAGTAGTTTAATCCATGAGCGAACCAATGCTGTTTACTCCACTTTGTCCCACGACGTAGAAAACCATCCGATTACATCTAGCAAGTCACAATTTTCTGCCTACTCATCAATTCTTGTCCATCGTCGATCACTGTTACAAGCAGTTTGAGAAGAAACCTCATCTTCATTGCCGCTAGGAAACATTATTCCATTGGCTGACAAAGGGCGGTAAAATTGGATCGCAGGAACATGGTTTGACATCGCCATCAATCAGCTTTTCAACATCAGGATGTGAGGAAGCATTGCCTAAAATCAAAATTTCTTCTTTTGGAAGGTTTTTTGATTTTAGAAAACTACCCACTCATTGCAAAAGCACCCTTGGAAAATTGCTCTACTCATCCACTATTTGTATTTGCTCTACTCTATTCGATGGTATGGAAACAACACCTGCGTAAGGTTCGGAATCTAGGCGAAAATTGTTTCTGTTTAAATGATGGTTCTCACCAGAAAAGCTACATAGGTTATCGGGTACTCAGTTTGTGAGACTGTACTGCTGTAAAATCCCACCAAAATACCTGTAAATTAAAGAACAGAATAACTGTTTTTTATTATTATTATATTGGCTTTGCATTGTTTTGTTTGATAGGAACATATTAATTTTCAAGAATAAAGTTAAAAGATCGGAAATTGCCTGATCTCCAATTAAAAGATCTTGTTAGGAGTTTACTTTTTTTACTTAAAAGGGAATAGTGAGTGGATTTTGACTCACTAACTGAAACTGTAAAGTGCCAATTGCAGATAATCCAAAGAATATTGTGATTATGGGATTATGGAAACCAATACCATTAACACCTGTATAACCAACCTCAAGTTCATAGAGAAGAGAAGAAGGGCAATATTTGAATTTTCCAAATGTCCTGGTTACAGATTAAATTTTATTAACTCTTTGTGCTTTTTTCTATGCCATTTTTAAATAATGTTATAGGATAACGTGTGACATAATCGTCAACATAACCACATCTTCCTTGGATGAGATAGATGGCTTGCCCTTGGAGGGCAGAATATAATAGCAATAATTAAGGCACATCACATTATTGTTTGACAGGTGAGGATAAATAAATTAATATATACATATTTAATAAATAAACAAACAAAAACAGTTGCAATAAACAACCTAACATGCAATGCAATGTTACTGTAGTAATAAAGATGGAAAAATAGGATTCATATTCATGGAACAACGGTTCAAATTAATTTTTAAGAATTACCATCCATTCCTTTCTCACTTTTTTTTCTTTCTTCCACCTTATGGGTTGAGAAATTTATTACTTTTATTTAAATAACATATAAATTTAGTACTTTAATAATCAAGACATTACAGTTGTTTTTTTTTTTTTTTTTTTTTTTTTTTACCAATGATAGTGTATATCTTTATTTAAATGACGAGAGGCAATTTTTTATATGCTAGTAGAATAAAATAACATTATTAGTTTTAAAGAAATTTGAATTTTTAATGTATAAGCCACTATTTTAATCATCTGTTTTTCATAATAGAAAAAAAAAAAAAAAAAATTCAACTTAATTTTTAATGAGTTTGGATGTAAATTAATTAATTAATTTATTGATTATTAATTTGAGACTCTTATAAAATTTAATTGATTTATATTATTTATTTATAGTCATAAATTTTCAGAATCATAGAAAATAATAAAGGAAAAAAAATATCTGGTAGTTTTCCAACAATGGGAGAAGTTCTGATTAGATAAGACATGGTATAAAAAGGGCCATGAACGTTGACAGATATTCAGTCAATATTAGCCTTGCAACATTGATGTGTGCCAAAATGCATTTCGTTCAACTTCTTGCTGGAGTGTTACTGGTCGTCTTTTTGAGCAGCTATATAGGAGTCGAGAGTGCTGAGAGGAAGCTGCATCTTTACCAACCTATATACGAGGGGCCTCTACAAAATCGAAACCTTCTAGTGAAAAGGTCTATCCCAACTCATCAGAATACGGAACCAAAAGAAGATGGATGGGGATTATTCTCTTTGTTTCATCGTCTCAGGCACGGAAGAAGACTGACGAGGTATCGTTTTATTAATAAATGCCCAGAAGGACAGAAACCAGATAGATATGGCAACTGCAAGAATATTTGGTAATGAAATGTAAACAAATATTTTTTTTTTTTTCTATTTTGAGACTGATTATAGAGCTAGTTTGTAAAATTTTTTTAAATATTACTTTAAGTACCAAATGTTCTAGTCATTATTTTTAAGTTTTGTATAAATATATAACAAAGCAAAAATTGTAAATCCATACAAAAATAAAAATAAAATAAAGGATTGTATTATTAAAGGAATGAAATAAATATAGTTCTATATTACAGAGTATTATTTTATTACTAAACAATTGTTCACATAGATATATGTCAAATGAATTTAGCTGGTAACTTAGTAATATTATTTACATAAATACATAACTTTTTAGAAAAATAGAAAAATGTCAATTTTCGCCAGGAAACAGATTTATTTAGTAGATAGGAGTTCTAGACAGTTTAGATCCCACAACAGTTTTAGGAGGGAATGTGAGATACCATGCATCTACAATTTCTGTTTATGTATTTGATAAAATTGTTTAGATCCTATTGTAATATACAACAATGTTGGGCATTCCTATAAAATACAATTAATACAAAATTCAATTTTTGTCCTATATTATCCTCAACTAGAGTCAGATATGATAATTATTTAGAATTTTTCTAAAATAATAATAATTTCAGAGTGTTCCTTTTATTTTTAAAGGTCAGATATAATTTGGAGAACAGGTAACTTAACAACCAAAATTAAAAAATAATAATAATAATAATTAAACAATGAGAAAATAATGTTACTATCAAACAAACATCAAATTCAGTAATGTTCTTTAAGTTTAATTGCAAATCAATTTATCGTACAAAAAATGTGCATAACCTTAATTTTTAATAGGTTAACTTGTTTTTTTAAAATAATAAATAATTATTGAAGAGGACGTTTAAAAAAATAATATTTAATTATATATACCTACATATTTCCGTGACTTACAGTAAAACAGTGAAAAAACATCTAAGTAATTATATTTTGAAAAATAACTATTCAAATTTGAACTTTTTTTTTTAATAGAACAATAATTTTTTCCTTCAACCATTTATTCTGAAGAATATATGAATAGAAGTTTAATGTTTATTTGTTTTATTTTAAAATACAAGTATTATCTTTCACTTGTTTTTCTGGGAAGATATTATAGAAGAATTTTTTGAGGTAACAGATTTTTAAAATATTCAAATTACAATTGAAGGGTTTAGGGAAGGTGCAATCAAGGTCACATTGCTCAAAAAACTCAACATTTTAAAGGGGGATCTGTAATTGCCCTTGACAGATTTCTTGATAATTTACCACTAAATTAATTCAGAACTATATTTGATCTTATCATAATGATACCAAACATCCATTCATTCAGTTATAATATCTCTGTTCATAAACATGGACTATGATTGTTCTTTTCCATGACCCTTGAATTAGTTTAATTATAATGGTTAGTAAAAAACTATTTTTTTTAATAATGCCCAACACTGAATAGTAGTTAGTGGAAGATCTGTACAAAAGACACTGTAAACATCAACAGACTTTTAATTTTTTTAAAACACATATCTGTATATCTATAATTGTTAATTAGTAAAAATTCTAAACATCAGGACAAATTGATTTTTTTTTTCTTTCACATTTCTTTAAAGTTATACATATAACACTTATGATATGTACATTATTTCACAATTTATGTTCATATTAACAATTTTATTAACTGACATATTTGTCATACTTTTTTCTTTTTTTGTTAAATAATAAACGGTCTTCATATTAAAGTACAAGAGAATATTTATAAAACTTTTACCAAAATGTACATCTTTCTTAAAGACTAATGATCACACTAGAAACAAATTTTGCTCGCCAAATAGAAAAAAATACAATAAAATATATATTAACAACAAACACTACATTTTTTATTGCATAGTTTACACTTTTTTGAGAGTTTTTTCTTTTTTTTTAAAGTTTATTATGTCATAATTTTTTTTTATTTTATTTTATATTTCGTTCAACAACAATTAATGCAAGAAAATATTTATGGCACATTAATAAGGTTTTACCCTCGATATATATATATATCTTCTTGTTACATTAACAGCTATTTCAATAAATAGCTAAAGATTACTACTAATGTAGGCCAACTAACTACTTTATTTACATAAAAAGAAAAGTATTTTAGAAAACTAAAAGAAAATACTTGAACACCGTCAATGGTAAGGATATGTGTTCTAGATGTATTAGAAGTGTAACGGGTATATTAATTCTATCGGCATATCAGCAACAATGAGCAATTGCAACATAGAATTTATTTTTATATTTAAATATTTACAAGAGCATCTGACATTAGGAATGATATTTATGTCAAAGGCCAATTCAAGGTAAGTGTGTAACATATAAATGACAAAAGGATACAATTTTATTATTTATATCAACAGTATTCAAACTTAAAACATATTATATGATTATTTAGAAATAAGTATTATTTATAGAAGAGATCGATTCTTTGAATGTTGGTAAATATTGTTATATAGATCTATCAATAAAAAAAAAAAATATGGACCATCATACTAACAAGCCTTTGTTTACTTTAATACCAACATTGCCATGACAACGATGCCCATCACCATGGCAAAGATAAAGATAACCCAGATAAATATAATAGCCCGATAATGTATATGTATAATACAGAAAATGAATATTATATACTTATTGTAAATTAAATAAAAGCCTCATACAAGTTCATTAAATATCAAGCTAGCATTTCATAAACAATTATCTTGTACTTTATTTGCTATGTCATCTTCATTTTCTATATATTTTTTTTCATATTTTCTTATTTTTAAGTGGTATATCATTATTGTAGAACTGATGACTGTCATCTTGATGACACAGCAAATAAAATACATGTCAATTGATTATAAAATATTAGCTTAGTTTTTAATGAAAATAACTTTAATAAGGATTTTCTTTAACTAATGATAAGTAATCATCTTTAGCTTCTGTTTTATACATATCTTTATCGCCATCAACATTAGCATAAAAATAAACATTATGAACAATTATTTATTCTTATTAATTATAATGCATTATGAAACATATTAAAATCCAATCCCGAAACAAATATAACAAAAACAACTATTTAGACTCTCGACAAAAATTTGGTTATGTCATGAAAAGCCCATTATTTGACGTTTGGATACTTCACAATATACCAGATACAATAATTGGCCTTCAACATATATATAAAGATATTTAGTAGACTCCATCTTATCGGATTTTTCAGTTAATCTGGATCAAGAACAAAAGCACTTAACCAGCGCATTTTTTCAAAAAAGTTAAAATATAAACTTGTTAATTTATGCTTATTAGATATACATTATCTCACGAGCTAAAAAAAAATGCATTACGGAAATGATAAATTTTATTTGTTCTAAAAAATAATTTTACAGACTAAATTTTCACATAATTAGACAGACTAATCTTCTCTTCTAACCTTAGACGTCTTCCAACGAAGACATATAAGAAGCAGCCTACTGTATAACAGTCAGAAGAAAAGAATAAAAGAATCACAAGGAATTATTGTAACAGTTAATAGTGAGGAGCAAGTTGCTTTGATTCTACAATGAGGTGATTTCTTGATTTTTATTAAAACATTTTATTGATATGAGTCACTAGCAGATGATGCAGGCTTAACCTCTTTTATTTTTTTTATTTTTATTTAATTAATTATATTTCCTAATATCAATTAATTAACAACCTAAATTATTTCATTATAAATATAATCAGTCTTGTGTATATGACCGGGGAGCAGACTAGATCATGAATTGGTTGACGGTTCGCTACGAGACGAATTGTGATACAAAGGCTGGTATTGGTTGTAGGCCGGAGGCGGTGGAGTGAAAGTGGAGAGAGTGTGGACAGGATTCGCTTGGGTCCTCCATGGCCTGGTTACTATTTCAGCTTTGTTATTCACAATTCTTCCACCATTCTGTTTGACGATCTATGAAAAAAAAAGAAGTAAAATAAAGTAAATAAATAATAATTATTGGATTTTTTTTGTTATAGAATATAAGGTACCTATGGTACAGCTATAATATTAGACAAATTATTCATTAGGGTATTAATAAGATGGTCCTCAGCAATCAAGTAAATTATATGCAAAGTTGGGTAAAGTCTATAATTTACAAGCTATAACTTAAATCAATACACTCAAGATTGGCTTCTTTGGAAAGAGAGAATTTTCCAAAAATGTTTAAAAAGTACTGCATAAAAATACTTGTAACACCTTTCTGACCTATGCCAGTGAGTCCTGGACTAATATCTAAAGATATAAAAGCCAAATCCAAACACGGGAAATGAGATTCTTAGAAAGGTAGAATAAACAAACAAGAAGGGACAAGATCAGAAACATTACTATATTATGAGGATTGATGAATTATTTGCACTTCTATTGGAATTTTTTATTTGAACACGTTTTGAATGTTAAACATTCATCATCAGATCTAAAAACATACAAATAATTCAAAACATCAGATCTTTGTTACGTCGATTATGTGTATTAAATTGAGGCATTTAATAAATTATATGTATTAAGTGTAAGGCAAGAAAGCAAACATGTTTAAATTGAATGATTCATGGATGAATATTTGTGTATTATATCGTTCATTGAATCCCTAGCTGTTGTGAAGAAGTTGACAAGTCCAAATTGTGTACTTTTCAGTAGACAAATTTTTTTTATTGATTTTCAAAATCCTGTAATTTCTATAGAAAAAGACTATTTGTTCCAAAATAAATAATGGTACTTGTGTAGTATATGGGCCCCCGCTATTTCAGCCCAGGTAACAGTGATTATATAAAAGAACTATAACAACTTTAAACATACATATGTTTTTATTATAGTTATTATATAATGTTATAGTTCTTTTTCCAATAAAAATTTATTGGAAATTAAATATTTTGTTCTAACCTAAAATCCCTTATATCTTATCTCTTATTAAGAAACACAACAATAAAACAATTTTTTACATTGCTAATATCTGCTAATCTCGAGCTTTGAAGGCACAGTAAACTCATTTTCAATCTAATTTGACTTATCGACTTCTTTGTGACAACCACTGAAATACGAAGGCTTTTTGATAAACTATTTTATTTTTTTAAATTTTTAAATGCATTTTTTAAATAAATCTATTTTATTTATAAATCAACATCCTTGATCCTTGATCACACAAAACATTCTCAGGATTTGACAACCATCAATTTTATAAAAATAATGGATTCTTCGAAAGACGGGGGCTGTTTCTATTCTATTAGGTTACTAGTTGAAAGATATTCAGTTTCATAAGTTACCTGTGGCCTCGAAAGCTGAAAATTTTTATGCTGATGCCTTAAAGTATTGGTGTGATTGCCGAGCGAACTGCTTAAATTGTCAATATTGAACTGATCTTGTTCACAGCATCCCAGTTTCGACACAGACATTCTTCCACATTGGCTGATTATAAGAGGCGATTGTTTTCCTATGCTACCACCTGGAAATAATTTAATTTATTACATTTTTTTTTTTTTTTTTATCTCATTCATATGAATTTATTTATTTTGTTGAAAAAACATACCTTTTTCCTGAGGGTAATCATTACTCTTTTCAAAAACATATGTGTCTGAGTATATATTGCTGTTGTAGAAGCCATTGTGGGTCGGGTAAAGACAATCCTCTTCTTTTTCATTTTGGGGGCAGATCTGAACCCAGCCCTGAAGTAATAAAATTTTATTTAAACTAATTTAAACTAAATTTGACATAATAATTTAAAAAAAAAATGTTTTTATGAAATAATTACTTTAAGGAATATTTTAATTTTAGTTTAACAAATTATCTAGCAATGAATCAAAGAATTAGTTGTTTTTGATGTAATTTAATTAAATGAAAACAAATTTATAGCAATGTAACAATCTAAATTTTAACTAACAAACCCTTAGGTTAATGTTAATAAAAACAAAAATTTTGTTTATAATGTATAACCAAGATTCAGTACAATCTCAATAATTCAGCCCTTCAATAGTCAAACTAACTCAGTAATCCGAAAGAACCCTCTTCAGAGATGAAGAATTATCCAAAATTCAAATAATCCCACAACTTCGAAGGTGAATTATGGAGAAGTTGTCACTTTGTTGGATAAAGTTATCAGAATATAATTGTGATGTTAGTGGTATAATGATGCTAAGAAAATTAAATGAAAAAGCTATAGAGTTCACGTTAAAAGTCAAAAAGCAAACAGAAATTAATCAGTTTTAAAAAATATATAATTAAGTTTTTATTGTAGGAAAGTACATAAATATATTTTTGCATACGTATTTATGTGATAATGAGTTAAGTTTATAAATGTTTAAAATGTTTTTGAAAAATTTTATGTTAAATCATGTTGCTAAAGTTTTATTAGTACATACATATGAATCTTACAAAGTTCCTATTATTTTTCAGAGGTGATATAGGAGTTTTTTTTTGTCCTAAATAAGTTATAAACATGTTAAGAGTAGATAAATATTCGTTATTTTAATAAAAGATCATTGTGTTATAAAAGAGAAACAAATAAAATAATTTTTTATTTTATTTCTTTACATCCAGTGATCCGCCATTTTTGGTAGTCTAGCACTACTCTGGTCCATATGAGTCAGATTATCGATATTGTACTGTACTTGAGTATGATGAATGTCAAAACTATTTCTGAACAGATACTTACCTGTCTACCGTTTGGAGTCCTAGCATTATGAGGGTATTTTGGAATGAGTGTCGTAGTGGCATAAGGTGCAGGAGAAGTATCCTCTCTTTTTCCTTGAAAAGTTGAGACACTGTGAACTGGGTCGACTTCAGCGTAATCAGCGGGCTCCAAAATCTGAGGTTCTTTATCGCTAAGCTCGGAATGACGCCATGATGCAGCTCTGTTGGGTTCGATCCATAAAGTAGAGTCGTGAGGATGTGGGACCATCGCTGTGGGATGAGGTAAACCAACTGCTGCTTTAAGGCTCAATGGTGTCGCGAGAATTCCTCCATTGCTTCGAGAATCTGAAATATATTTGGTAGATTTTAACATTCATCATGAGTTTTATTCAGAAATATATAAGAGTATTTTTAATTATAATAAGATCATTTCAAAATATTTTATTTAAATTTATTTTTCAGAGAATTTCAATTATCTAGTTTCTTTAATCATACCTGGTAAGGTAGTTTTCTTTGAGAGAAGCTGCCTTCTTCTAACGAGCAGCATGGCACCAAAGAGTAAGAACATAACTGCAACCATACTGCCGAGCAGTGCCATAAACCAAGTCTCGGTTAGGAAGTCGCTCGGTCCTGGACCAATACCTGGTTGTTGGCCTATTGGTTGTCTAAAAAAATGAATTATTAATAAATCTATGAAAACTCCTTGATCACATTTAATTAATTGAGAAAAAAATTGATAAATTCCTTCTTAAATAAGTCTAAATTCATAATTAAATTTGTTAAGTATTTTCCTTTTTTTTAACATGGTAAATGTTTTTATGGGGACTAACTCGGTTTCAAGAGTGTAACCGTCAGTCCTTTAACTCTAAAAAGGTGGCCAAATAATCTTTTATACCTAGTATGTACACTATAACAGCTAGATACTTATAAGCCTCAATACCTGTGTTGATTATCTCTGTAAACTTGTCTTGAAGCTGGGTCTAGTCTTAAATTAGCTGGACTAGTATAAGGACCGAGACCAGCCCGTGTTGCAGCAGCAACCTCCACTGTGTAAACAATCCCAGAACTTAAATTAGTAAGCAATAGAGATGGCGTCCCAGCATTCACGGTCACATTATTTAGTAACGTTCCATTTGATCCACTTCCAGTCTTAACAACAACCTATAAATAACAATAAATAAAATAAATGACAAATTTTAAAAAATTAACCTAATCACAGATAAATTAAATATTAGGGACAACACACAGTGAAGTGATGGATTCAACGTACCCCAAAGAGGGTGAAACGAAAAAAAAAAAAAAATTAAATATTAGCTTAATAAATTCATAGTTTTGAACTTAATTATTGATCCAACCTGATACGTTCTAAGTATCCCATTATGAGCTGCCTGAGGCGGAGGTTTCCATTTCAAATATACAGAACTTGTATTGAAGAGGACGGCTTCCAATCCTGTTGGTGGTTCCGAAGGTACTGCAAAATTACAAATTAAAAAATAATTCAATAAACTATATAAAATCATTCATACATGTTAATAAAAAATAAAGAATAATTCAAATATATAGTAAAGAATTACCATCTTCGAGAGTTCGGGCAGTTCTTGAATTGGAAGGCCTACCATCCAAGGTTTTGTAAAAAGGAACAAGGAAGAATTGATAGCGAGTGAATTTTGCAAGGCCTGTTACAAGAAAACCAGAAGCTTCTCCGGCATGCATAACGGTCAGCATATTTGTACTTCGGGCTGGGGCATCCAAGCCTCGAGAGTAGATATAAAATCCTTCCACAAATTCGGAATTCATTATCTGTAACATAAAAAAAGTCTCATAAATAAAAAAAAGGAAAATTCAACATTTTACAAAACTTTCTAAAAAATTCTTTCAGATTAATAACTGATATATGTTTCAAATTTATTTTTAATATCCTAAAATAATTACGGGTACATTTATAAGTATATAAAGTATATAAGTATTATTTCTTATGAAATGTCTGTTTTTATCATTACGGAAATTCAAAGATGGATTAGTAAACTACTGTTGTTTATTACATTTATTTACTATTACTACAATATGAACATGATAACATGCAATTATAGAGTAATTTTTTTTATGAGTTTCAACTTGGACACTCAGAGCCCAAGCTGCAAGAAACATTACTATGGTGTTTCATGGAGATAATGCCTTATCAACAAAAGACCAAGACACATGCCAAAACTAAATTTGCATCCAAAAAAATAATTGGTTTGTGTGAGGTCAAAGTCAGGAATAATTCATTTTTCCTTTTTACCTAAAAGTCAAACCAACACATCCATATCGTACTGCAGTGATATTGACATAATGCATCAAAAATTTATCAAAATACTATCTGTATTGATTAATCTGAAGAGACCTATACTCCTACACTATGCCTGTCCTCCTGTTATATGACAGGCAGTGAAGAAACTAAACGAACAAGTTGTGTTACCATGTTTTATTTTTATTTTATTTTATTTTTATTTATTAATTTTTTTTTAAGAGCACTATAGTCCTAGTCAGGCCTTGGCTTCACAAAGAATCGACAGTCATTCCTATCTATCCCAAATCCTGAGTAATCTCTCATTCTCTTGAGTCAACACACAACACTCGCTGCCATAAGTCACAACTGGCCTTATTAAAGTTTTGTTGACAGTGATTTTGGTAGATTGATATATCTTCTTGAGACCTCAGAATTTTACTAAGGGCAAAAAGGCATTTGCTGCCATCCACGATTCTTGCTTTGGTCTCTAATTTCATTTCATTTTTTTCTGATATTAGAGACCCTAAGTACTTAAAAGTTTTGTAACACCTAAATGTATGCCTGTTAATTTGCTCTTCCTCATCACCACATCCTTGTAATTAAGTAGGCAATAGCAGCACCTTGACATTTCCAAGTACTCCATCTTACCGCAATTAATGCTCAATCCCTTGCTCTGCTCAATGGTCGCTCTTTCAAACTCTTCCAACACTCCCAAAAGTGCTGGAAATGTCCATGCTGTGATGACAATGTCATCTGCATAAGCCATGTGTCGAATGAGACTATTATAAATATCTCCTCCGGGATATGTCTTTATAGCTCTAATCGCTTTTTCAAGGACCAGATTGAATACTATTGGCGATAGAGGGTCACCTTGTCTTAGGCCGCCAGTCAAAATTCTTTCGATAATGTTCTACTGTACAAACTTAGGTCCATCTTTCAAGTAATCTCACTAACTTTGATGGAACACCTAGAGATCTAATATCCCTTGCAACCTTTTCTCTATCTACTGAGTCATATGCTTGCTTGAAATCTATAAAAAGGTGATGTAGACTTATTTTATGTTCATAACTTTTTTCCAATATCTGCCTTAAAGAGAATATTAAGTCTGTTGTGGATCTTCCTTGTTTAAACCCTGATAATCTCCTAAGGCTCTCTCAGTCCACCTTACCAATCTCCGCTTGGTTGTAATGGATAACTGTTTCCATGGTAGTTTTCACATGCCATTCTAATGCCTTTTATAATAATATTTATATGATACTATAATTAAAAATGTGAGTATCCAATTTGTCAAGATAATCCAAAAAATTCAATTTCTTTATGAAAGTGGTCCTATTATATTTCAAAAAATTATAATTAAAAACATGATCCTCTTAGACTTCAAAATCTTACATTGAAATTAAAGCAGAAAACTGCAGGAAAACTCACATTTTGCTCTAAGGCATTAAAATCCAAAGGATTTATTATTATATGAAAAAGTAATTATGTAATTTACACAGTAACAAAAAGACATCTTTTTGACATCATCTTAATAAAGTGTCTAAAAATATTTAAATATTGATAATATTAATTATAAATAATGTTAGAATTTAATGTCTGATATCTTACCTCCCAAACAATTTTAATAGAGGTGGATGATAAAGGCTGAATATGAGTCAAGCGAACGACATGTCCCCCATTCAGTGCATTTCTTGCTTCTTTCATTATCTGGTCTGTTTCTTCCTCAGCACCCAAGCTTGGTACGGCTGCTTCTGATGGCTGACTAGGGGCCGACATGCCGTGAGAGTTCTCAGATCTGACAATGAAGGTGTAGGAAACATGAGGGCTCAAATGATGTTGGGTGTAAGTTGGCCCTGTGGCACGTCTTGCAACAACAACCCAACCGCCGCTGGGGCTGCTTCCATCAGACCCTCGGCTGAACATTTCAATCTGGAAAATCACAACGTTATAGAAATACTAGTAAATGTATTTTTCAAAATGGCAAATGAAATAAAACGCTTATTATTATACTATTTGGCATTGGTAAAATCGAAGATTCCTAATTGTAAAAAAAAACAAATTTTATATGTACTATTATAATTAATGACTATTGAAGTTAGCAGGCTATAAGTTAATTGACTAAAGATGTTGTATAAATTAGTGAAAGATATGCTGTAAAGAACACTATTTTACCACTTTTTTTTAAACTATATTCTTTAATAGCTATAATTTATTAGTAATTAAAAGTTTTTTCTCTCTCTAGTTTATTTTATCAGCTAAAAATAAACTATAAAATATATAAATTATAAAATATATACATGTATAAATATGGGTATATTTTCTTGACTGCTACTATTAGATGTTTAATAAGGTTCTTGAGATTCAGTCAATAAAATAACAACTTATTTTGGCGACGTTTCGAGACTATATTGTTCTCAAAATCATGGCCTACACCTCAGATTCTTCCGTTCCTTGTATTCTTCGGACTCGCCAGCTTTGTGTTTAATTTCTAAAGTTCTTTTAAAGTGTGAAGAATACAAGGACATTCCTACTAAGGTGCAGGTATGATTATTAAGCTTCTTCAATTGATCGGGACTCACCCTTATACAATACTAACTTTACGAAGACTATTCTAAAATTATATATATGTTTAATAAGGTTCTTGAGGTAAAATAAAATGACAATTTATTTTGGCGATGTTTCGAGACTATATTGTTCTCATAATCAAACCTGCACCTTAGTAGGAATGTCCTTGTATTCTTCACACTTTAACAGAACTTTAGAAATTAAACACAAAGCTGGCGAGTGCGAAGAATACAAGGAACGGAAGAATCTAAGGTGTAGGGCATGATTTTGAGAACAATATAAACTCGAAACGTCGCCAAAATAAGTTGTCATTTTATTTTACCTCAAGAACCTTATTAAACATATATATAATTTTAGAATAGTCTTTGTAAAGTTAGTATTGTATAAGGGTGAGTCCCGATCAATTGAAGAAGCTTCTTTTATGTTTTTATTTGTTATTTTATTTTGTTATATATATTACTATTATGTTGTCTTTGTATTATGTAATATTATTTAAATGTATCCTATCATAAAGGATAAAGAGGTGGGTAGTAGACAAGAATATTTTCGGATAATTAAAAACTACAGTGACGTGCGATGGCACAACAGAGAAAAATGACAATAATGATCTATTATACAACAAAAATTTTAAGGATAGCAAAAAAGACTCACATCCAAAAATTACGAACATTTTAGTCAATAATAATAAGAATCATAAAACGTCCTTGTACTTCAGTAACAGAACACTGTATAAAGACTTGCACACTGTACATGACTATATTCAATAATATATATACAACAAACTTATTCAGAACATGGTGGCTATGTATATGCCTGAGTCCACCTGAAGAAGGCTGAAAAGGTGCTAGCCAAGTGATTTCCTAAGAAAAGCCAGTAAATACAAGTCAGGATTAGGAACCAATAGATTACTGAACTTCCTCAGGTCTGATATGCCCGTTATATTCTATTTTATATCATATTTACTAATTTTAAGAATGACAGGTATGGACAAAAGACATGAACCAAAAAAATTGTTTAATAATTATTTATTTTAAAATATTTATATAAATAAAATTATAATTATATCTGATAGAAGATTATTTATCGGAACAACGAAAATAAAATACCTGGAATCCAATTAGTGATGAAGAGCCAATCTTGTTATTTCTTGTCCAGGAGATTGTTATGCTATTGTGAGTTCTCCCGACAATTACTGGCCTTGAAGGAGGACCAGGAAATGTCGAGGGTTCAGGTGATCGGAAAAAAGCAATGTTCGGATTCGTTGGAGATTCGAGTCGAAGATAAGCACTCCATGTTGCTTTTCCACTTTTTGAAGAAGCCACACAGGTGTATTGACCACTATCTGATTTTTGTAAATCTGAAATCATTAATTTAGTTATAATTCAAAAATATTAGTGAAATGATTGTGTATTAGCATAAATTTAAGATAATTTCATAAAAATAATAGAGAAAATATAAAACAATAATAGGTCAAAATAGTGTAATAATTTTTTTTTATTTATTTTAAACCTTTTTACAATTTAAAGGTGCAGCCCAGTGTAAGAAGAAAAAAAACACCCACATTAAGAACTTTAAACAGATGGCTAATGTTTATTATTTTTTTTCTCTTTGTTATTACTATTTTTTATACTTTTATTTTCTGATTTATTTTATATTAATTGTATTGATTATATTTTTATTTAATTTAATTGTAAATATTTTATGAATGAATTCTTTGTTATCCATATTATTTATTGTCTTTTAGAGAGGCTAATAAAACAGTTTATTACAATTAATTGTTTTTTTAGTCCTTTAGAAAGGATAATAAAACAATAGCTATTAAAATAAACAAAAACAATAATAATGTTATGCTGATGTTTTGGCCTGCATTACAAGCATTCTTCATGGAGATTGTTACCAGCCAGGAGATGAGACAACAATGAAATGATTGGTACCAATTTCCCTGAAGAAGGCTTTCAATTCAGGCCGAAACATCAGCACTCCATTTTAATTTTTTAAATTGAAGGTATTTCTTCTTACTCCTGACTGCATCCCAGACTATCTTCTTCACAAAATATACCCTACAGTCAACCATATCATCATTATTTCGAACAATTCATGTAAGAAAGTAAATTCCGACATTGAAAAGATATGGAAAAACCCAAAAATTATTTGAATTCATTCATTACATTCTAATATATATATATCCTACTATGCAATGAGCCACAGACAATACCATTAATATTGAGAGATCCTGCTTGAGTTATATTTATTCTTGGGGCAGGTAGAATCTGATTTCCATCTTTGTACCACGCTATGACAGGTTCAGGATTTCCAGAGGCTCGGCATGTCAGGACGGCAACTGACTTGAGTGGCAATGTTTGGTTTGCTGGTCCGTGGATAATTACAGGAGGAGGATTCTCTTCACCAGATGTTACGCCCAACCTGGCCCTCCAGGTATCTGATCCGGCTTGGTTCACTCCAGAACATATCACCACCAGACCTGAATCATTTCTGACTACATCCTGAAATTAAAGGAAGAAAAATAATTATTTCAAGAAAAAATTAAATATAAACTTTTTTTTAAAAATTATAAACTGCTATTATTAGCAAGAATAAACCAGCCAATCTTCCCAATTAAGAAAAAACAACAAAAAAAACAGTAAGGCTACAACCCAATAAGGGTCTCGGGTACGCACTTGGTAAGTAGCGTTTCAAGAGCAATATTTGTAGGAGGTGGTGTGCTCAGAAATCACCCTTAACTGCCAGGTTTTCTTCTGATCTCAATCCATAGGTGAAAAAACAAATTAAATTTCCTGCCTTCAGCTGGTTTCAAACTTGAACACTAGAGCTTGGAGTTCAGTGCCTAATCCACTGAACTACTCTACTCCCCACACTTACAATAATACTAATTTATTTTTAATAAGTATAGAGTAAATATATATTATTATTAAACTGAAATATTTTTATTATTGAACATAAATGTTTTTTATAAAAACATAAAAATGTTTTCTTATAATAAAAAAAAAATTAAGATAGACACACAGCTATAACAATTGCTTTCAACCATATATATGATTCTTATTATAAACGAAGCATTCCAAAATATATTCAGCTATTTCATAATATATTTATCCAGGGTCTTAAATGATAGTACACTGTGAAGAGATCCATTTTTATGATAACCTGTACTAAAACAAACTATGACCAGTTTGGGATTCAGTATTTTGGTAAGGCACTATTACTAGGCCAATGGTTGTGAAAGGAGGATATTTAGTCAAAATGCTCAACCGTCAAGTTTTCCCCCTAATTTAGGGTAAACACTTTATAGAGACTGGGTTTGCCCTAATCTTTAAGTCGACCCATGGTTAAAATAACAGAATACAATTTACTATGTTATATAGGCCACAGGGCCTGGTAGTCTAGTACCTTACCCATTGAGCTATCATGCCTTCATTTTTATGAGATTAAGTCTCATAAAAAAGGAATTTTTCCTCAATAATAATAATTACAAATAAATATAGCGAACCTGCAATGTTAAGACAGATTGACCATCTGGAGTGACAGATGCATAAAGGCGACCCATAGACTCCCCAGGATATAAAAGAGTTCGATTTCCTTCTACTGACCAGAACACAGAGGGACGAGGATTTCCCTCTACTCCGCAGACAAAGGCGGCATCATCGCTGGCTTCCACTACCTGATCTGTTGGTCGGGTCACTATTACAGGTGGTGCTGAAAAAAAAATTGATACATCAATAGTGAGTATTTTGTAATCCTATCTATTTAATGTAGATGAATACAATAATCTATTAACTTACAATGAACGGTAAGAGTGGCCGAAGCAGTGACTGTACCAACTCCATTGTCAGCCACACAGCTGTACTCTCCTTCATCTTCTGGGCTAACCGTTTCCAGCTTCAGACTTTTATCCTCTAAGGTATGAACCCTAGCAAGAGGCATCGGACCACCGCCAGCTGTTCTCCTCCACATCACATCCGGTGGTGGATCTCCTTCTACACGGCAAGAGAACACAACACTGGTACCAGCCATAGCAGTAGCGTCTTCAGGGCCCTCCACGATGTAAGGTTTGACTTTAAAAAAATAAAAAGTATAAGGAAAATAATACCTAAGTCTTACAACCAAAATTTTTATCTAAAATAAGTTAATAATTGTTAATTCTGACCTGATTTAATTAACAATGTGCAAAAGTTTACATGTTAAAATAATAAATGTAATTGATAGCTTTATAATTATTAGGTTAATTTCAATGAATAGATAGAAAAATCTTGATTACTGTCTTTCTTGAAAGCATTAAACCAAATAAAAAAGACTCAAATCAACATAAGTAAAACTGACTATCGAGCTGAAAAAAAAAGCTTACTCTGAAGAAGGCTTTCAGAATAGCTCAAATCATCAACAATTTAGTTTTTCCTTTAAACATTGCATCATATTAAGCTCTCCTAGATAGTCAATTTTTTTTTTTTTTATTTTATTAAAAAAAAACTTTTATTGAATAAATATCACTATCTGCCTCACTCAAGGGCAATGAGTAATAAATAAAATAAAACCTGTACCACTAACAACCTATGAAGGGTCTTGGGTTCAGTGCTTCAGGTAAGAATGTACTGTTATGTTACAAGGCCAACTGTTGTGAAAGGAGGAGATTTGGCCTGAAACTCTCTCAACCGCCAGGTTTTTCCCATTTAAGGGTAAAAAATAAATAAAATACATTTTTTTGTTGCTAAATAAGCTTTGAAAATTCCACATCAAACTCTCGTTCGACTATCATAAATACCCTTTCTGTGAAAACGGTTACAGTAAGAGAGGGTAAAAATAGCGATTCAATGGAAAGAGTGTCGGGAATAATGAAGAGAGATCAGAGAGAGAGAGAGAGAGAGAGAGAGAGAGAGAGAGAGAGAGAGAGAGGGAGAGATATGTCCTCGTGCAGAATGGCAACATAAATCATGGATTATGGAAGGGCAAACGATGGCCGGCGAGTGGACTGCATCAACTTGGCATAATAGGACTCCCGCGCATACTGATCAGCCCGCGCTAAAACACAGTCCATCCTATAGTGATCATCTCATCAGAACGAGGTTTTCAACTCTTTCAAAGGGCTCGCTCTTCTATTAATAGCAATAGCCCTTTACGGGGTCAAAGGGTTCACAACTAACCATTATTCCATGTTTTGCTTCACTACACCAGAGGAGCTTATTCATCTCGATTACGAGTTAAAATCACACAATTACACTGAGTAATGGAGTGATTTTATCTATAATTAACAATTTTATTCAATAACACATGTTTTCCTTAGGCCAGTGATTTTCTTATAGAAACAACGCAACTGTCAAGCCTGGGAAAGCTTCTGAAGATGAAAAGGCGAATATTAAGGAGAATTTTTGGCCAAAGAATATCTCAGGGAAGACTGGGATTGAAAAAAGAATAATTCATATTTTTAAAGCCACAGGAAGATACTAGTTTCAGATTTGCCAGGATCTGACAATTTCTGACCACCCCTTCGCGGAAAACTAATTTTAGTCCTTTTGCAAATTGTTTAAATATTTTCCTTTTATAAAATAAAACTCTCTTCCCGTTAAATCCATTATACAGAGCACTGGAGGATGCTAATTTCAGATATGCCTAGATCTAACGATTTTCGACGGACGAAGTAAATACTAGTCTAACCCTTCCTAACAAATTAATTTTCAAGCTTTTTAAAATTGATTGAATCTATTCGTTTTTTAAAAAATACACTCGAAGTGCTACAACTGGGTAGTTGCTTCACCAGAAATTGTCATGTTATTATGTGAGGAGGTGAAATGCAAAACTCATCCGTTCCATTTTTTTTTTTTTTTTTAAATTGAGATGTCAGTAGATTCTAAAAGATATTAACTATCTTTATATATTTATCAATAAATATCTTTATATATGTTATATTTCTAAAAGATAATTAATATCCAACTTTTAAAAAAAAATGGAACGAACAAGTTTTGCATCCCACCTCCATAAGTACATTATTACCACATTTACTCAATGTATGATTTATATCTCTAGTTGTAAAGTTCAATAAATGAATAAATAAAAAAAAATTAAAAAAAAGAAGTACACTCTCTCGTCTCGTTAAATCCTTTTCACATGACACTGAAGGATACTCGCATCAAATCTCCCAGGGTCTGGTGATTTTTGATGGTCGAAGGATATTCGGTCGTTGTTTGACTTTTGGAAAATTGATTAAATTGTATCAGTCTTAAAGGTCACTCTCTTCCCATTTAATACTTTTTCACAGGACACTCTCCCTTCCCGTTAACTATTTTGTAGATATTTTGGTCAGTTGCTATCATATTTATCGGGAAGTTATACAAAAAGACAGAGGACTTGAAAACGATTATGAGGAAAAGACGACTAAGTTTATACGGTTGTTAGAATGGATCCCAAAAGGTCGAATAAGATATGCAACTTGAAAAGTTGGAGTGGTTAGGTCAAGCTAATGAGACTTGGGGTGACTGACGGGGACTGCCTGGACAGAGAGAAATTCAGGAACAGATTTAAAAACATAATGATTCTTGTGGAAGAGAGAAAAAGGCAAGGGCGTGTGAGATGGAAGGAATAGAGAAGACTGCAACAGTAAGAGAGAATAAAGGATTATTTTAGGGGAAAAAAGAATGAGCGACTGATAAGAAGAAAAACGCGACATGTGAGTGGTTCTTTGTTGGTCGGTTCGCAATAAAAAAATAAAATGGCTTTCTTCAATGATTGCTAGGTGAGACTGATTCAAAGCAGCTAGATTACGTAGTAACAATCCTATCAACCTGGTAAAATGACGACTCGAGTTCGTATCTGAATGGCTTCAGATTCATTTTGAGCTAATAATCCTTTGCTCCCATTATAATTAAAATCTTTTGTAAAGACTAATAACAAACAAAAAATTAGAAAACTGTTAAATCCAGAGATGACAACAACGATGCGGAACTATGGCAACTCATGTGCCTTCCCGCTAACAATAAATAAAATAAAATAAATAACCTTAATGAATAAAAATTAATAACAGTTTAATTACCATGTACTCGAAGGAGTGCCACATTGGATTCACGTACTCCTACAGTGTTCTTAGCGATGCATTGGTACTTCCCGTCGTCGCTGGAACGCACGTCTTGAATGGCCAAGTTTCCACCATCAACCAGCCTCATTCTAAGACATGATATATAATTATAAAAATATATAAAAATTTAAAAACATTATTAATGAAATAGGTAAAAACTATTATTATATTTCAAAAAATCCACAAGTCTCTCAACTCACAGCTAAATGAAACGCCTAATTCCAAGCTTGAAGATTAATTTGCCAGAGCTGGATTTTATATGATTTGTAATAAAAATAAGTGATACTTTAGAATCATGTACAGATCACACTATACTGCCATTTATCAGCTAATGTATATTTCATGGATTTTAATCTTTACTCTAAAAAAACAAAAAGAAACGAGATGTTTTCTTGATCTCGGGGTTTCATTGAAGATTAAAAAAATAAATTAATTAATTAATAAATAAAAAAAAAAAAATCGTTCTGATATATAGTTATTTTAAGAATTTATTTCATAGTCATATTTTGAAGAATTAGGGTGAAATTAGACAACAAAATTATATTTATTGGAGCTGTGATGTATTAACGGATTATAGATAATATATTCCACTTCTATATTTCTTGCATTAAATTTAATTTATAAAGATATCATAAATTGTTGGAATTTAATAACAGTTACATAGTTTACAATGGGGTCACCTGTGGTGTAGTGGTTAGCAAAGCGACCTACTAAACCCAAGATCGCGGGTTCGCAGCCCGGCAGATGACCTTAGGATTTTTTTAAGGGAGTAAAAAATCCTTAGCTATGCCTAGGATAGCTAGATACGTCCTTCGGAAGGGACGTAAAATGGGGGTCCCGAGCCTGTGCGATGTCAGGTACTCGTTAAAGATCCCTGTCCTAATTATACCTGGATAGGCAAAATTTAGGACTCCCATCGTAGCATAGTCCGATTAGTCATAGCAGCATAAAAGTGATGTTAAACGAAATAAACAAACAACAAAGTTTATAATGTATTCACAGATTCTGCCTGCCAATGATAACCGTTAAGTTGAGCGATCTTCTCATAAAAAGATCCAAAAGAAATTACTGTATGAACGATTAGTGATTTGCAAATGTGAGTGAGTGTTCTTTTGACAATTGGATCAAGCAATTATTTGAAATGAATCAACAACTCTACTTCTGGGGAATGTTAGAGAGAGTCATGGAGAATATTTTTGCTGTGAGTGAGTCGTTCATAATCCTTCCTACTAGTGAACTTACTGAATAACAACAATACTAATATAAATAATTATAATTACTAATATATACCTTTTGTTGTTTTCCAGATCTAGTACGTGCCCGTTCCTCTTCCAGAAGACCACAGGCTCCGGGTGACCCCTGGGCGGGCCGCACTCGAGCAGCGCCGTCTCACCCTGTGCCACCCTCAAGTTCTGGGGTTCTGCCCTGAACTCTTCACGAAGCACTGAAAGTAGAAAAAAAGAAAATCAATATATATTTTCAAAAAGTACATGATCAATAGAATTTGTTGAAATTTTCAATGTGTAAGATAATAAATGAATTCAGAAGGGATTAAGTGTATTTTTAGAATGCTATATGTAGTCACGGTGTTGACCTTTCGGAAACCGCAAAACCTTCCAATTCTTCTAGTATTCGATCCCTACAATCCAAAACCTTAACTAATAATTGAAAGTTTATTTGTTTATCGCTAAAAATCTTGTATTGAAGTCTGCAAATGAGCATCATTTCTTCAATGATATTTTCAGTTATAGCAGTAATTTTTAGCATGGTTAAATTTGCACTGATTAGGTATTTTAATATTAAGTAAAATCTTAATTAGACATCCTATTTTTATTTCTAATGCATGAGTTCGTAATCCAGATGGAGAGACTATTAAGAAACTTTTGTGGATAAAGGACTGCTTTATCAAAAAGCAAAGGATTGACATTTTGATTTGATAATAATTTTTTTCGGCAGAAATAATTTTATTGATTTCATCTGATTGAATTTTAATTTATAACAAAAAAAAGTATATGATATTGTTACAAACCTCGTTTCTGCCACTGAACATTGTACTTTTAACTTTATATTAATGCTAAACATTAATTTTACAATAAAAATGATGTATTCAAACTTTGGTCCAGACGGGTTCAGTATTTTTACGATTCTAAAATCTACTGCAGAATGGTGCTAACCACATATCGGTCGATTTTTAAACTTCACTGTACCCACATATTATTGCTTTTTTAATAATACGTTAATTTGAAAATTAGTAGATTTTATCATTGCTAAACCGTCCTAAAACTATTAAGATGGAGGTGGTTAAATTTTGGTACAGATTGGATCAGTAGTTTTCGTGGTTAGTGATCACAATTAGTGATAAGTCGTCCTGATTGGAACGGAACGTGGAACTGGTTCCAGCTTTGAACCGGTTTGGAACGAAACCAATCGTCCAAGTTTTTCGTTTCACCTGGAATGAAAACCAACGCCAAGAGATCTCGTTTCATTCCCTCGGTGTAGTAGGGTTTAGATAGCACCTCTGGTTTACGTTCCACCCAAGATCGTTCCGACTGCTTTGTTGCGTTGATCCTTCCGCTGTTGATTTCCTTCATCGCTCTACTACCCCGTGCATGGGCATCTTCAAAATAAACCGCTTTCTTTGAAATTTTCTATTCTACCGACAGAGCTCGGCTTCTTCTTTCGGATTCAGAGAAATGAACCACACAAAGTTTTACTTCTTATGTAATTAAATAATTGTTTCGTTATTTGTTTAAAAGCTAATGGAGCAGTCACAAGAATTTATTACTCCTTTTATCTAGGAACCAATGCAGTTGGAAAATTATCGCTCAATAGTGCACTATACTTTAGCTAACTCCTCCCTCCCCAAAAATAAAATTCTTGATTGATTAAAACTATTTTAAAAGTATACATTTTTTTAATAAGTAGGTATTTAAACCTACATAATATTACTGAAGATATAAAATTTTTAATTCTAAAATAGAAGGAGGAGGTTAAAAGCTCGAAGTCACAAAAAGGTATTTAACGAAAATGCATGGTAAATAGGTAGTAGGTTAGTAAAACTGACAAGGAACGAAATGAGGAACAGACCGTAAATTCTCATTCCACTTTTAACTCGGAACGGCCCTTCACTATTATGTAGCACGTTAGTCAAACTGACGTGGAACGAAAACTGGAACTGGTTCCAATAGTAAACGGAACGTAAAATCTCATTCCACTTCTAAGTCGGAACGGCCCTTCACTAATCACAATTGAAGCATGGCCTGTCCTTCAATATAATAGTATAGATAACTCATAATATATATATATATATATATTAGTGAGGTTTTTCTTTTTAATCAGATTTAATGCTCTGTTAAAAGATTTCGCTAGGCTTTGAGGATTAAGTATAACATTCCAATGGCTGCTATAACACTGTAATTTTGTACATATACGGAGTTTGAATTAAAAATTATTGCATAAAAAATAAAAACTACAAACAGAGGACTTTTATTATGAGAATTTAAGAACCATAGTGAATTTTAATGATTAAGGATTTATCCCGACCGCATGAGATCTCCGACATATTCCCTAATATCCCCAAATTCCCGAGTAGTGGACACCCTGATTCCACTATTATTCAAATATTGGTTACAACATCACTATCAGCCAAATAATTATATATTCCGTAAATAACTTTATAAATCTGGCCGTAAGGCGGATAGGAAGGCTGTTTGGAAAATATATTGTATCGCGGGAGGAAGAAATATCGACTCTGGGAGAGGGGGCTTATTGATTGGCAACGAGCGGGTTTTATTTTAACATAAATCTGCAACTGCGGGCCCATCCATTACCCACTCAGCTGGCAACCGCAACGTTTCGCCTGATCTATGTTCTGCAACCGGTGGCTTCGGCCTCGCTGCAATACGCTCTGCCTCCAACCTCTCAGAGGCAATCCTGCAAAACCACAAAAGCCAAACAAGGGCAGAGAATTGAGGATAAAGTAAATTGAAACATTAAATTGCAGATTTAAATCCAAAAAATTACAGACTACTTCAACACTTACTAGAAAAACGTTAAAAGCTCCCAATTAATTACAAAAGACTCATATACATGACTGTGATTAGATCTAATTGAAGGTACGGAGTTGAGCTTTGGGGCTCCACTAAACCATCCAATTCAACTCGTATTCAATCCTTCGAAAAATCCTCAATGCTCCTTACTTTGTCACCAATAAGCTTATCCATAAAGATTCCATATGTCGCTGATTTAGCCCACACCAGATACCTATCCTTTCATAGTAAGCTCCATAATCAGTCAGATCCGTTAGTTTCTCAAGTTGCTTCCCACTCTATTCCTATGGAGGCCTAGAGACCGTCGAGTGTAGAATTTTTAATAAAGTGATACTGATGAGTAGTTCTTTTCAAGTTTTAACATGTTACTATTATCTCTGTCAATACATTTACTTGATGTATATATTTTGTAAATTTCAATAAATAGATATAAAAAAAAATCCAAAAAATATGCAGCAAAAGCTAGGGTCAATCCCTAAAGTTAAGTGAGCTAATTGATTCAAAAAGTTTTTTTTTTCTACATAGTTTGCCAGATGACCTCTAATCTGAGTCCAATTATTTTTAAATAAATGTCTTTTATTGTTTTGAAAATTAGTATTAATTAAAAAACAACCATATCTTCGAGAATGTTCTAAAAATAATACAATAGAGTGTAACAACTGTAGTAAAAAAATTAAGGTCCCCTTAAGGAATAGACATAGAACATGTTTTAGGGGTTGACCCCTTGACCGTCAATGTTAATATGTTTTCTATTCCTTTTTCTTTTTTCATTCAAACCAATATATCTCCTGAACGGTAGGCTAAGTGAAAATTTTCTCAAGGACCGGTGGAATCGGTAACAAAACATTGGAATCGAATCATCTTTAGGAAAGATCCATAACTTTTTATTTTTTAGCTATTTATTGTAATTTACAACTGAATACAAAATAAAATAATAATATATCTCATTTAATACTGTTTATCTTAGTGTTGGAAACAGTATTTAGGCGTATAGATTGGAAGAATGTCGGCATAAAGATAAACGGAAGATTGCTAAACTGTCTCCGATTTGCAGGCGATATTGTTTGGTTGGCGAGCAATGCAGCAGACCTCAAAATGATGATGGAAACTTTACTGGAGATATGCACAGAAGTAGGCCTATCACCTAATTTTAATAAAACAAAGCTAATGACGAACGCAGAAAAGGTAGATATAAAAGTTGGAAATCATAGCTTACAATACGTAGAAGATTATAAATACCTTGGACAGTTGGTCTCTTTTACAAATAAATCGTGGAAGGAAGTGGACAGAAGAACATCCATAGGTTGGGCTAAGTACTGGTCGTTGAAAACAATAATGAAAAATGATTTCCCAAAAGAGATAAAAAAGAAAGTGTTTGATACATGTATACTTCCAGCCGTCTCCTTTGGTAGTCAGACTTGGTCCCTAACGAAAGCCCAAACAAGGAAACTGATAAGCTGGCAAAGAGGAATAGAAAGAAATATGATAAAGATAAGTAGGAAGGAGAAGGTTAGGAGTTGTATCATCAGAGAGAAGACTGGCCTGAAAGACATAATTCACCATATCGAGAAGCAAAAATGGGAATGGGCGGGGTACATCTTAAGGAGAATTGATAAAAGGTGGTCAATGGAAGTGACTGTTTGGACACCCTATTACTACAAAAGGCGAAGAGTAAGACAGTTGAAAAGATGGAGTGACTTCTTTAAGAAGAAAGCCGGACCACTATGGTGGAGAATGGCAAGAGACAGAGATAAATGGAAAGAGAAGTGGATACATATCGCGAACCCGGCTTCCCAGTAGGCTGGTCACCTGGGAAAGTCTAGACCTATACTCCCTGAGGGAAGGCCCATGTTCAGACTCACAGAAGAATTTTGTTTGTAATATATATAATAATTGTGGACTTATTTGTAGATATGTTAAATTTTTATTTTTATTGTATTTATTTGAATTATGGTTTATTTGTTGAGTTATGGATATAATAAAAGGCTATTATTATTATTATTATTATTATTATTATTATTATTATTATTATTATCTAATTGATGTGGAGATAGTCCTAGCAACAAATTTTATATAAGAAAAAATATTTTCCATTAAATTTCTGATGAGAAAACATCTACAAAATTTCGTTCCGAGCAACATGAACAGAACTAAAGCGTTACATTTTTGAGGATGAAAAAAAGCAAAAAAAAAAACCTTTAGAGCCTTAGCACAAAGACATATACAGGGTGTCCCGAATTTAAATGGCAAAACTTCAGGAACTTATAGGGGGCCGAAAAACTAAGACAAAAAGTCCTTTAGAGATTTGTTCGTTTTTGCTTAGTTTTAGAGAAAATCGCAAAAAAAAAAAGAAACAAAACAAGATTTCATTTGTATACTTATTTATTTACATTTATATTTATGTTATGTTCTTTTTAATGTAAATATGGCTCAAAATGTTGTCCTCTTTCACCAATGCTAACATTACATCTAGCACTCACTTGATAAATTGCAGCTAAACATTGTTCTGATGATATTTGGTACACTGCATTTATGATTCGGTCTCTTAATTGCTCTCTTGAGTTGATTGACACCGAATAAACTGTCTGCTTCAAGGTTCCCCATACGAAGAAATCTATGGGTGCCATATCATACCTGGGTGGCCAAGGTACTACTCCTCACCACCCAATCCATCGTTGTTGATAATTTATATCCAGCCAAGCTGGAGTTGGAGTTGGAACCACATTTCAATCCACTGCTGTAAGGGAATGTCATCTAAATAATTAGAAAAGTCGTTTTCCAAAAAATGTATAAATGTGATACCATTCAATCTTCCAGGAAAAAAATATGGTCCCACCAGTAATCCGTTCCAAATTCCAAGCCAAACGTTAAAAGCAAATTCATGCTTAAACCTATTCTCTCTAATAGTTCTGAGATTTTTAAGAGCCCATACATGATAACTTCTTTGATTAACAATTCCTCCTCTTGTAATGGTAGCTTCATCGGTTCATATAATTTTTAATGGAAATAAATTATCATCGCGAATTTTGTCAAGAAACCAGTTACTAAAATTCAATCTCTTGACATAATCTTGAAAAATAAATTCTGAACTTTTTGAAGATGGTATAGGTAGCGATTATCACCTTTCAAAGTTCGCCATATTGCTTGCCGCGATATTGCTAATGCAGCAGATGCTCTTCGGATGCTAGTCTCAGGATTGTTATCGAAGTGGCGTTGGACACAATTTCTTCTCCGATAGTCTGCTCTTATTGCTGCCTGGAATTGGTCGCCTTCATTACGTATTAAGAATGACCCAGTCTCTCGTAGTCTATTAAAAGTAAACGAAAAGACTCGTCGATTAGGCACTCTTCTATTTGTAAATCATGGAATAATTAGGTAATGGAAAAAGCAATTCCGTTACGGAAACCATACACAAAAATAATATCAGCGTATTCAACATTAGAATATGTATGCGGCATTGTGGCTGATGCTATTCACACAAAAATATCTGAGTAACTGACTGAAAACTGATTTAGGAATTATAATCCTAGAAGGAAGCCAAAATGTAAACAAATAAAAGAATGTAAAGGATAACATTAAGTGTTTACATATCTCACTGCCTAGCCTGACGACCTTTGAAAAGTGATAATCGCTACCTGTAACATTTTTGTTTTGTTTCTTTTTTTGCGATGTTCTCTAAAACTAAGCAAAAACGAGCAAATCTCTAAAGGACTTTTTGTCTTAGTTTTTCGGTCCCCTATAAGTTCCTGAAGTTTAAAGTTTAAAGTTAGCCATTTAAATTCGGGACACCCTGTATATACAGTATTATTATTATCTTATATATATACAGGGTGTCCCAGACATAGTGTAAAAAAAAAAAAAAAAAAAAAATGGGTAATACTGTATACTGAACGAGGTAGAATGACGCAGAAACTAGTTTCATATCTCAATCTGTTGAGGAGATAGAATTTTTTTTGTTTTTATTTTTAAAATCTTTATTTTTTCTGAAAAATGGCAGTTTTCTGAACTTTGGTTTAGCGTAGAAACAAAAGCGATAATATTTTCTTAATTAGCATTAAATTTTCTAAAATATGACATAGGTCTAGTTATTTAAATTAACTTTTAGAAGGCCTTTTAATGCGCAAAACACAAAACATTTATTAAAACTTAAATTTTTAATATTTTTTGAATTGGGGAGGTGGATATTCCGTTTAATATTCAAAAAATATTAAAAATTTAAGTTTTAATAAATGTTATGTGTTTTGCTTGTTAAAAGGCCCCCTAAAAGTGGATTTAAAAAAACTAGACCTATGTCATATTTTAGAAAATTTAATACTGGTTAAGAAAATATCATCGCTTTTGTTTCTACGCTAAACTAAAGTAGAGAAAACTGCCATTTTTCAGAAAAAATAAAGATTTTAAAAATAAAAACAAAAAAAAATTCTATCTCCTCAACAGATTGAGATATGAAACTAGTTTCTGCGCCATTCTACCCCATATAGTATGCAGTATTACCCAATTTTTTTTTTTACACTATGTCTGGGACACCCTGTATATATATAAGATAATAATAATACTCATAATAATATATATAATAATTATTATTATTGTTTGTAATATAATAACTTATTGAAATAGACTATTTAAACGCACATATTTTACAATTTGCTTTGTTGAATTTAGTTTGCTGAATACGTAGGCGGTAGATTAGAAATTATATAGCGGGGAGATTCGACACGAAATCAATAGTAGCATACGGTCAGCAGGTCATCAAATGGTCCCTACAGCTTCCGAACCAATAAAAACTTGATATATTCTTTTACTGGCCATCCAGTTATATACAATCTGCCCGTGGGAAGGGGGGGGGGCAGTAAACAAGAGGATGCGCCAGATAGGAAACTTAACCAGGACCGTTCTGGAATACGATTACGGCCGTGGCGATCGGCAATCCCCCAGGCATTATCCCCAACTTCACTAATATCTTATTCAACTCCGCCGCGGTATAACAGATGTTACGAGCGGATAACTGGATTCGTTTCAGGAAATTATAATTTTTATGATGATCGATAAAATGGTTCTAGTAAAACTTGAAATGTCGTTACAAGTTTTATCTTAGTGTCGTACAGTAGCGAATATGACGAATCTAGCGGAATTTCATGCTCAGAACAAATATACCCAAAATTAGGCGAGGGGAAGGTCTTTAGAATTTTTAATCCCGAAAAAAAAAAAAATGTACACAACCACTTTCCAATTATTTTCTTTGTGATTAGGATTGATGAATTAATTGCCACTTCTATTGTTATTATTTTATTAGAAAACTAGTTTCCAATGCTAAAAAATTATCTTCAGTTCAGCACTATGTTATATGGACTATATATACTAAAGTTTTCAAAAAATGTAAGACAAGAAATCAATTATTGTTACCCACCTGAGATCTAACAGATATCTAAAATATATCCATCGTAGAAGGAGAAGGGCTTGGTAGCTAAAATTTTTAGGGTTATTTAACCTACCTGGGTCCTTCCCCTATGGAAACATTTCAGATACCTGTTAGATCTCCTCAGGTGAGTACCAATATTTGATTTCTTGTCTTTTTTGAAAACTTTAGTATACAGGGTGTTCGGAAGATCGTTAGCCAAAGTGGTATCTCGGGTAGGGAGGTTCATTTTGAACCTATTTAAGGTCACTTACCTATATACAAAGTCTTACGGTTTTTTTTTAATGATGATAAAACCAAACATTTATGGCTTAAAACTTCGTTGTTTACTGATATATCAACGCCATTTTTTCAGCTGTAATTACTAATAAACTGTCCATGTAAAATAAAAAATATTTGATGCAAAAAACAAATTAAAAAAAATAAATAAATAAGCGCAACATCCAAATCCAAATTATTTTAAGACTAGACCTAAACTTGGAGTTCTTAATTTTTTTTTATTTTTTTTTTGCCTTTAACAAGATTTAACGATCTCCCGTTTTTTTTTCGTATATGTTTTTGCATCAAATCTTTTTTATTTTACATGGACAATTACATTGAAAAAAAAAAAAAAAATGAGTTTGATATATCAGTAAACAACGAAGTTAAAAGGCATAAATGTTTAGTTTTGGCCATTTTTTTTTCAAAAAAATTCATAAAAAAAAAGTAAGACTTTGTATTTAGGTAAGTGACCTTCAATAGGTTCAAAATGAACCTTCCTACCCGAGATACCTCTTTACCTCTGACTATCAGGTATTCGTACAAATAACTCAAGTTATACTGTTGTCTAGATCGTTACAGTCTGAACATATAGATTTTATAATATAAAACAGTGTTTTGTTTTTGACGCTTCCTTTTTTTTTAATCTATATGGCACAGACTTCCATTCGGTGAAGAGGGGACTTAACAAAATGGTTACCCCTTCGTACGTCTCTTGACGGAAACAGATCTGACTTAACTATGATCTCCGGCGTCGATTTATTATATCTACATATATTTTTTTGATCTGATACAATAATTTATTAAAAAATCAGATGAATCGATTCCAAATATCGATTCTCGATTCCATAAGAATTAAAAACATTAATATATAAATAAAGGCTTAGCAATATCTCTACCCCACTCTATCAAAAACCAATTTATCTCCTTTCCGGAATGGAATTAAAAAAAAAAAGGTTTAAATCTTTCATTTCAAAAACATTTCTAACAGTCCTATTTTAAATTTGCTTTCAGTAGAAACAGTAAAACCAACCAGTCATAGGGAAAAACTAAAGGACTGTCCATTTACCTAACTAATAGATGTAAGGATTAAAATGTATTTAACTAACTACCCAGCTTACCCATTCTTCTCTTTACATTTTGTCTGCTCTAGGTTCTGATATTTTTTAGAATTAATTCCACTTCTTATGTTTTTAGAACCGATAACGAATGTTTAATACTCTAATAAAAAAAGAACCAAAAGAAGTGACAAAGAAATCATTAATCCTAATCACAAATATAAATCCCTAAGTAACTGGACGCTAGAAGATTTTATAAACATGTATAAACAATTTTTAGAATGAAGGTTGTACAAGACCTGGAGAACCGAACACGCATCTGTAACATCTCCAAACAAGCGGACAGTTTTCAGTTTCTCTCTCCTAACTTAGTTTTAGAATTACCATAAGGAGAGAAGTGCCAAAGTAAATTCGTTCTAACTTTCCGGAAAAGAAAAGAACCACAGACAAGACAATCTGGGAGGGGGGACCGGCCGAGAAAATCAGGTGTAACAACTAAACTTGAACTCCAAGAACAGTTTACAAGACAAATACAGGTGGGGGGAGACTCCGAATCCACAGTATGGCTCGTACTGAAACAGTAATCTAGTTCGATAACTGAGTGTAATGGTTATCTTACTGTGAGAGCGGCACTTCCGTTGCTCAATGTTGGTAATTCTGTTTAATAGCTTGGGCACAATGCCCGTTATTCACTAAACAAGTGTCTTTTTCCAAAGAAACAAAAAGGAAATGGGTTCTTATACAAGTGGAGGAATTGTATCAGGGTTATTCGTACTACAAAACGGATGTACCAGGTAGTATCATACGTCCTGTCGTTCTTTTGGGGAATAAAAAAAATCAATGAACCAACAACTTACAATGACTTTATTCATTAAAATAATCTCCATTACATGATGGTAGGTCCCAAATACCGTTTTAAAAAATGATTGATGTTGATGGTAAAAAAAACTGATTTAATCCCAATTCTAGGCTTTGTTGGTTATAAAAACATGAAACAACAAATATGAAAATCACGTTTTATTTTTTATTTCAAATCTCAGTCAAGATAGAGGAATGATTCTTTCACGTTTAATTGCAGTTATGTTATGCTATTTGAAATAAAAAATACTTTCTTTATGCTCAGGACACTATCCGGCTTTAGGGTGCTCAAAAACTAAAAAAAAATGACAAAACTCCTAGGAAATTGTTTTCATAAAGAACTGACATCAAATCTCGATTTAACACACTATTAAAACTCTTATATGTGAAATTTTATCAAAATCAAAAATATTGATATTTTACTCCTTTCGAAGAGTTTAAAATTTTTAAGTTAAGATTTCATCAACAATTTCTAACGGCAATAACAACTGCAGTGTTCAACCGATTACAATTGTTATAGAATCAAAAGAATCAGCATACATTGTGTTTTAATCTATGCATATAACACTGGGTTTACTCCAGATTTTAGTGGACAAAAAGTGATGCGAATGAAAAAAATCGAGGTCAGCTATAACTTGAGATATTTCAATAAGTGGAAATTCTGCGACCTCCAGATTTAGGCTAAACTGTGCAGTTTTACGGCTTCTAGATGACCTTAAAATTTGGTTTAAATCGGTGGCTAAAATTGTGAGATAGCGCAAATTATCTACATTTTTTTTTTCTCAGAAATTCACAGTCTCTTAAAAAAATAAATAAATGATATTTTATCAAAATGAAAGGAGGTTGCGGTTTAATCACGGTGGCGTGTAGAATATTTAAAATTGCCCTCCGAGGCCTAGCTTCAGAGTTAGTAACACACCTGACACCTGCTACTGATTAAACTAATCAGAACAAATTAATTAATTTATCAATCAATTAACAATAGAATTTAATAAGTACTTAACCAAAAGTAATTGGCAGTTTCCCTGATTGTGAATGAGATGACATGCTTTTTGATTATCACCTGTCAAATGTTAATTAAAGATATTACTTTTTCGTTTGTAATTTTTTATATTGTTTTCAATGACATTGAAATTTAATGAACAAGCGCTCTTAACTTCCAATTAATTAAAAAATTCTCCAATTAATCATCTAATTCGTCCCGTATACAATTTTCAGAATCTGAATTTCCATGAAGTGCATCTAAATTGTGGCACCACATTTAATGTAAGTTGCAGCAGATTCAAAGCCTAGTTACTTTATTATAAAAATTTAATGACCCAAGAGGTCACTCCTGATGTAATTGAGTAAACATTACAACAAATTTGGATTTTTTTGATCCAAATAATTTTTACAAATATATTAAACTATTTGACATTTTGAATAGTAGAGTATAAGTCATTAAGACATCTCGTTATTAGAATCATTCATATATAAAGAATATAATAAAAATAAATAAATAAATAAAGCCCTCCTTGAGCCTGTTGGCTAAATAAAGACTAACATGTTTTAGGGATTGCCCTCTTGATCATCGATCCTCATATGTTTTATAATTATTTTTTTCGCCTATCTGTGGATTCATTTGTCTGTAGGAGATAAATTTTTTAATTAAATATATTAATCCAGTAGACCGTCAGTGTCTTTATGTTATTTTTCCCGTTTACCTATATAATTTTTAAGTATTTAAATTAAATTAGCAATTAGTTATTATTCGAAAAAAACAAATTTGAGAAAAAAAAGGCGATTCAAATGTGACTTTTTCATTCAAACCAATATGGCTCCTAAACGGTAGGTCCTAGTGACAAAGGTTATATAACGAAAATATCTTCATTTAATTTTTGATTAGGAAATAATCGACAAATTTTCGATCCGAGTGACACCAAAAGAGCTAGAGCGTGTCAAATTACGCGTAACGCCCTCTCGTTCCCCCAAAACGTATCACTTTTGACCAACTAGTCAACCAATTATCTTGAGGCCACGGGTAAAACTTGTTCCATGTTAAAAAAAAAGAAGTCATATTATTAAATGAATTTTAGATGAGCGAATAAGAAAAATATTTATTCAATTAAAACATTTTGAAAGCTGTGAGCACGCACACACACACACACACCCACGCACGCACGCACGCACGCACGCACGCACGCACGCACGCACGCACGCACGCACGCACACACACACACACACACACACACACACACACACACACACACCCACACACACACACACACACACACACACACACACACACACACACACACACACACACACACACACACATATTAATTTTATGATTTTTTTCCTCTAACCAACAATTATATGTTTACATACACATATTTTTTTTTACAAACACACAAAGCTCATAAAATTTCAAAATTCATTTCATTATTGTAACAACACGCAAATTAACTGTTGGTTAAATACAATCACTCATATGCAAAATAATATAATGTAACATTTATCATACATGTAGTATGCCTGTAACGGCATGGAACATGTAAAACATGAATACATGGTCCTTTTATGGGGTTACCATAAGAGGAAAAAAAAAATATTCAGATAAGAGAATCTTAACATCAAATCCAATTATTATAAAAATAAACTACTACTATTCAAACTATAACCATCACGATTTCGAAAATTCTAAATAATCTCATAATTAAAACCCTTAAAAAAATTCAGGAGTGCCCTTGGAACTAAAGGGTCTCTCGAAAGTTTCCCCTTCAGGCTCGGTTCAATAAACTCTCTAAAACTCTTCAACTGAGAGTCATCTCCATCAGAATTTTCAAATTGCTTGAAACAATGAACTCAAGATTGAGTTGGATATTTGCTGCGGAGTGTGTTAGCTTTGAGTCCGTGTCTTCCTTCATTCCGTATATAGATTCGCAAACATGGAATCTCAGCTGATTGGTAGATGGTTCTAAGTGGTAGGAAATAATTGGATGTTTGTCTTAAGGTTAATATAAAACTTTGTATTTAATATTAATTAAGTTCTAATTATTTTAACTGCGGAAGTAGTATTGTATTAATGTTATTTAGAAATGTATGTTAATTTAGTTCCTGTCGTCCTTCATTTAAAAACACCATTCCCATCTTTAAAGTTTTTATTACTGTCTTTGAAGTTGAAGAACTATAAAAACGTTATTATGATTAATAAATCAATTGCCACTTCTAATGGAATTATTTTATTAGAAAACTAGTTTCGAATGCTAAATATTCATCTCCAGTTCTAAAACATACAAACTTTTCAAAATATCAGCACTTAGTTAATGTAAGACAAGAAATCAAATATATTGAAGAAATAAAAATATATATATTTTGTTATATTTATATATTTATTCTCACCTGTCAATCAGAATTTGACAATCAGTGAATGTGTTGTAAGAATGTAAATGGCTTGAAACGCACGAGGGGGAGCAGAATCCAGCGGCGGAACCTCCAGTCTTTATTCTTATTTTATTTTAGTCTAGGAGGTCTCTCATCCAGCTCCTTTTCCATTCCAGCCTTCTCTGGGTGTTGCCGGGAATATGCATACATTTTAATTTACTAAACTGTTACACTAATTTATAAATGCAATATTTAAATACGCATAAATTAGTGTAACAGTTTAGTAAATTTAAGTAAATTATCTTGTATTATATCCGTCACAATATTCTTTATTCAAGTATTTACTTTGTTTCCTTTTTTTTTTCAGGCATTTCTTTTAAAACTCTCTTGAGTTTAAAGTCTCTTGATATAATTAACTTAATATTTTCTAAAGACCCGAGATAAAAAAAAAAAAAAGTAAAATAAAAAGGAGCATTATGTTTCTCAAAGGACAGTATAAGGAGCAAAGGAGTGGGTAAGAGCCCCTGTGGGACGCCCTGGCTATGAATACCAAACTGCATCAGTCTTTGCATATAATAGTCGTATATTTTCAAGATTTAAACGCTAATTTAAATGTTTAGTACATAAAAACTTTTCTTCTTTTTTATGCGAATTTCTTATGGCCATTTGGTTTAATTATATTTTTAAATAAAATATTTTAAAAATTCAACCTATTAATAATTCTCACTCTCACTTATACCAGGTATGCAAGTTTAAAATGTCGTTTTAATTCCAATAGAATGCGCTCTTAGCCTATTGAAGGATTTGCTTATCTCTAAACGCTATTTTGTTTGTTAGTCATTTGTTTACAAAAGTCAGTTGTTTTTAAGTCGTTTACGTGGACGTATCATACCTTTCTTTGGTGTTAAAAATGTCTAATTTTAAGCCAAATAAAGAGCATTTGCGGCATGTCATGATTTTCTTATTTAATCAAAAGAAAAAGGCATCTGAATGTCATCGAATTCTTGTTGAGACTTATGGCGATTTTGCTCCAACCGTCAGGACATGTGAACGTTGGTTTCAAAGTTTCAAACGTGGTGATTTTGATGTTACTGATCAAAAACGAGAAAATCGACCAAAAAAGTTTGAGGACTTCGAATTGCAATCTTTATTAGACGAAGACAATACCCAAACCCAACAAATGATGGCAGAACAGTTGAATGTCACTAGGCAAGCTATTTCCGATCGCCTGAGAGCTATGGGAAAGATTCAAAAGGTTGGAAAATGGGTTCCACATGAATTGGACGAACGACAGATGGAAAAACGAAAAACTGTGTGCGAAATGCTGCTTTTACGCCACGAAAGAAAGGGTTTTTTGCATCGAGTTGTAACTGGCGATGAAAAATGGATTTATTTTCAGAATCCCAAACGAAAAAAATCATGGGTAACGCCAGGACAACCATCCACATCGAGTGCAAGACCGGATCGTTTTGGGAAGAAGACAATGCTGTGTGTGTGGTGGGATCAGAAGGGAGTAGTCTACTACGAGCTTCTCAAACCCGGCGAAACAGTCAATACCGAGCGCTACCGACAACAAATGATCAATTTGAGTCACGCATTGATCGAAAAACGCCCAGAATGGGCTCACAGGCATGCCAAAGTCATTCTTCAGCATGATAACGCTCCTGCACATTCAGCCAGATTGACTAAGGAAACGATTTCTTCGCTTGGTTGGGAACTCCTACCCCACCCGCCGTATTCACCTGACCTGGCGCCTTCTGATTATCACCTTCTTCTCATCGATGGGACACACATTGGCGGAGCAACACTTCAACAATTTCGAAAACGTACGAAAATGGCTCGATGAATGGATTTCAAATAAAGATGAAGCATTCTTTTGGAATGGTATCCCATATATTGCCCGAGAGATGGACAAAATGTGTAGAAAGCGAGGGTCAGTACTTTGAATAAAATATATTATACTTTTTTTTAAATTACTGTGTATATATTTTAAGAAATAAACGACATTTTAAACTTGCATACCTGGTATGTATGTTAAAGTTATAGTAAGGAAACAATAACTCCAACCAATATGATCTTTTTTACAAATAAATTAAATAGTAATTGAGGATTATCTTTCAAAACTGAATACGTCCACTTTTTTTCGAATTTTTAAAATTTTTTTTGGAGTCGGGTTTTTATCTTTTTTAACAATTTTCTGAACTGGACATATTCAGTTTTGAAAGATAACTCCATAATATTAGAAGAATTTAAAATTCTGTATTAAATATGTAGTCACGCATCCAATCCTTACAATCAAAAATCTTTCGTGGTCTTCAATGCTCCTTATTATGTCACAAACAAACTTATCTATAAAGATATTAATGTTCCACGTGATGTTGATTTGGCCCAAACCAGATACCTCTCCTTTCATGGTTAACTCCATACCCACTCAAATCCACTAGTCTCCCAACTTGCCTCACACTCAATTTCTGATAATACTTCGAGGTGTCTGAAATGAAGATGCAGACCTTCTAATGTAGAGCTTTTATTGAAGTACTACTTAGTAAGTAGTTTTTTACATTTTATCGACATGTCATTGTAGTCATTTCCCTCAAAATTACTTGTTGGAAATAATGTATATAGTGGCAAATACCAATAAATAGTTTTTTTGAAAAATATGTGGTCAGAATTCTTTCATTAGGTAGTTTTTTTTTGCGACAAGCATTTTTATTTCTCAATTGTACTGTTTTTTATATTTTTGTATGATTTTTCAATACTGCTACTCACAGTGTGATGATAGGAATGAGGTTACAACAAAAACAGTAGAAATACGCAACTTAATTCATATTCAGACGCGTTCACTGATGTTTAGGCACCATATTTTGTTAGTAAAGAGCCAGTATTGAATTGGCAGTGAGTCTGATTAAACAAATGTTAGTTGTTCTTGTCAATTTTCCAATGTGCCCAGAAAGTGCATCATCCTGACAATTTTTGTAACTTGTTTGGTGAATTGATCAATAGTCAAAGACGATTTTTTACACCACTTGTAAAAAAGTGTTGCAAGTTGAGAGACTAGTAAATTAGAAAGGTAATACAGTTTACTAAGAAAGGATAAGTATCAGGTTTGGGCTGAATCAGTAACGTATGGAACATTAAGGTCTTTATGGATAAGTTTATTTGTGACAATTGGAGAATTAAGGATTTTTTATATCAAGAATTGGATACGAGATGAATCAGATGGTTTGGTGGAGCTTCAAAGCTCTCACCTAAAACTAAAATTATATCAATCAATACCCAAATTTGAAATATGCAGTGAGGCCTGTCTTATATAACTAAGAGATTCCTGTGCCAAAGTTTTTAGGTTTTGTAAACGTAAGCAAAAGCTCTGATTCTGACCTTAAACTGAAGTAAAAATATAAAAGAATCTGATAAGCGATCGTACCTTCGAATCAAGTCCATCAAAACCTAATCTCTTATCGACGGAGAATCGGTGGTTCTATGTTTTGGGATCACATTATGGATTCGAAAAACCGTGGCCGAAAGGAAAATTTTTAAATATATTTGAAAGGTTTAAAAATAGATTTTAAATCCACATTTTTTTTTTTCTAGAACAATGTTATTTAGATAATTAACCTGCTTCTTCTTACCCCTTCTCTTGTCGTCACTTCTTCATAACTCTTGTTATTTCTCTACTGAATAGTGTATCATTGTTATTACTCGTGAACCTTGTCATGAAGATCTCCACTGAAAATCAATTTTGACTCGTATACATCTTTTCTTACACGTACTAAAAACATTTGGCTTATTTCAAACTTGTGTCCCCATCTTCGTTTTACGTTACCCGGAAAAGGTGCTACGGAATTCATAGAAGGGACACAAGGCTTTAGAGTATTCAAATGAAGAAAAAGGTATGTGTGTTGGAAGTATACTTTATTAAAATGGAAAGAAGCTTAGGTAAAGCGAGTAGAGAAGTAAAATAATCCTTTTGTTGGCTTTAGAACAAAGTAGTAGAGGTTTTTTGTTCGGCCGCCGAGGGGTTCGGCTTATAATATTCCCTTTTTAAAACCTGGTAAATTTCTCGGCGCTTCATAATGCAGTCGAGACCTCAGAAACCTTTTTCTCTTTTGAAAGTTGCGATTCTTGGTATCTCGACTGTTTTACTATTCTGGACAATGAAGCTGAGGCTAATATAATACATGCTTATACACTCCCCGAAAACATTATAGCCCTCCATTTTAAGTAGTTATTGTTATAAAATGTAATACATTAACAACTATTAATCAACTTAATAATCAATTTCAAAAGTCGAAACAATAGATCATGAATACGTCTATCTATAATCTACCGCTTTTCCTACTTTAAAGAATTAAAAGGATCAAATTACTTCAATTAATAATTAAATTAAATTAAAAATTGACCATTATTCGAAATAAACAAAGTTGAGAGAAATTAGGTCGAAACCCCTACTGTATCTCATCTAGGTCTTAAACAAAACTTAAAAAATGTCGACAAAACGTGACTTTTTTCATTTAAATCAATATAGCTCCTAAACGGTAGGTCCCAGTGACATTTTTTTTTTTTTTTTTTTTTTTTTCACGAAACGGCCTTGGAGACCACGCGAATATCAATTTTTGGCTCCTCTCTTGTTTTTTCTTTCCTTCCATTTTTCTTTCATTATTTCTCCATGTCTCTTTTTACTTTCTTCTGTCCACACCATTCCCTTTTTTGAACTTTTCTGCCCACAACAACCTTCAATTCCTTAAGTCTGTTTCTATATATTTCTCTGTCCTGACAGTCCTGGTCCGTTATACCTAATCTTTCCGTTTCTTCTTTCATCTGTTTCATATATCCTCCTGAGCTTTTATATCCACGGATTTTCTGAAATATTTGCTTATTTAGTCTTTCCGGGACCATTCTTATCATATGTCCATAGAATTTCAGTCTTCTGACCCGGATTTCCGTTTCTATGTCCTTTGTATCTTTATAGATTTCCCGGTTGGGTTTAAGCCTGTATCCTTCTTGAGTTTTTTTGGGGCCATAGATCCTTCTCTGAATTATCCGTTCAATCCTTAGTAGTTCTTCCAGACTAGGAATGCAAGTGGTTTCTGTCCCGTATAAAATCACAGGTTTAACAACAGTGTTGTAGTGTCTTATTTTTGCTTTTGTGGACAGGGTTTTTTGTTGTAAACGTTAGTGGTTGCAAAAGA
This sequence comes from Euschistus heros, assembly GCA_003667255.2. Classification (NCBI taxonomy): domain Eukaryota; kingdom Metazoa; phylum Arthropoda; class Insecta; order Hemiptera; family Pentatomidae; genus Euschistus; species Euschistus heros. The sequence continues at coordinate 1,208,430 of RCWM02000208.1, read as the reverse complement.
TAGTTTCTGTAGTTTAGTTATTCTTTCCTTTATACTTTCTTTTTCCGAACCGTTGCTACATATAGTCTCACCTAGGTACTTAAATTTGTTTGTTACTTTTATTGTTCCGTATTTGGTTTCCACTGATTTTTTTTTAAAGTCTGGTTCGGTAGTCATTAGTTCTGTTTTTTTCGTAAGATATATGTAGACCTGTTTTTTCCGAAATTTCTGTCAGGATGTTTATTTGTTCGATCGCTTCTTCTTCCGTTTCCGCTAAAAGGGCAAGATCGTCTGCGTAGGCAAGGCATCTTACTTTGACATGGTTGTTCTTGGTCCCTATAATCGCACCCGTATTATTAACTTTTCATAGTTCTTTCATTATTTTATCCAATACAACGTTGAACAATGTTGGGGAGAGGCCGTCCCCTTGTTTAAGTCCCGTTTTTATTTGGAAAGGTTTGCTGCTGATCCCTCTAAATCTTACCTTGAATTCGGTGTCCGTTAGTGTAAGTTCTATTAGTTTTCGAGTCTTTTGATCGTGGCAATTATTATATAACAAAAAATATTTTCCAAGGCATTTCTGATTGGGAAACTGACGACAAATTTTCGATATAAGGAACAGCAACTGAGGTAGAGCGTTTTAAAACATACCCAATACTTGAAAAATGTCAAACGTGCCTTTTTTCAAGTTCCTAAATGGTAGGTCCTAGCCAGTGGTGCAACCAGGATTACTATCGGGGGGGGGGCTGGGTATATATATATATATATATATATATATATATATATATATATATATATATATATATATATATATATATATATATATGAAGATATTTTTTTAAGATAAACTAAAACAAGGACTGGGTGATGTTCGAGACTATATAAATGAAAACCATAGTTATCGCTCCACTATTTGTTTGATCTTATAATTTTACGATTTCGGCAAAGCACTTTCCTTTTCAAAAGTCAATTGGTTATCATCAGTGCCTTCTTAGTCGAAAGCATTAAAACGCGATGGAAGAAACTTTGTCTTAACTGTTATGGCTTTTATTGTTAGTCGTTTCGGTCCTAGCGACAAATGTTATAAAACAAAACACACCCTCCATTCATCTTAACAGTCAATTATACTTTTATCATTCTCCATTAAATTTCTGATTTCGATTCGATCAACACCAATAGAGCTAGAGCGTGTTAAAAAAGACTCAACTCTTGAAAAATGATGTCGAAAGGTGATTTTTTTCACTCAAACCAATATAGCTCCTAAACAGTAGGTCTTTGAGACAAATGTTATATAACAAAAAATATTTTCAATAAAATTTCTGATCGGGTAACTATTGGAAAATATTCAATCTGAACAATACCTACAGATCTAGAGTGTGTCGAAATTTTATATTTTTGAGCATGAAAGAAGCGCTACACTACAAAAGTAAATACCCCAGCCAAAAGACAAATTCATGTCAAAACGTCTTTGTATCGAGTTTTGATTCTTATTAATTTAGTGAATCAGAATCAGTAAAAACGTTAATCGACGTTCGAAATCGATATAACCCTTATATATACATAGGCCTGATGTAGAATTTAATTTCTAAGGAGATGAATTTGTCAGGGGTGCAGTCAAGGTTGAATAAACACAGCCAGTTTTTAAATGAAAAACTTATATTTTAGCGTGCAAACGTTTCGACCAGCCTTGCAGGTCTTCACCAGGGCTAAAATAACAAAAAATTGGATGTGACCAAGATGACACTAACATTAAAAAAAAAATAAATAATAAACATAATTTAAAAATGAAAAAGAAACAAGAAAATTTTTTTTTAATTCCTAATAAAAAACATCTGTTAATAAAATTGTTACATTAGTTTGTATTGTTGTATTAGTTTACAAAATTTTAAATTTATATTATTCAATTTAAATTATTTAATTACTCTATTACAACTGTATCTTCGATTAAACTTCACTACTATTTTGTATTCAATTATCTAGTTAACTGCAAAAAAAATTTTCTTGTTTCTTTTTCATTTTTAAATTATGTTTATTATTTATTTTTTTATTTATTATTTTTTTTAATGTTAGTATCATCTTGGTCACATCCAATTTTTTGTTATTTTAGCCCTGATGAAGACCTGCAAGGCAGGTCGAAACGTTGGCACGCCAAAATATAAATTTTTCATTTAAAAACTGGCTGTGTTTATTCAACCTTGACTGCACCCCTGACAAATTCATCTCCTTAGTAAAAACTCACAGTCAACAATACAACCATCATCATGAATAGAGTTTAATTTGTATCACACTTCGTTTTACGTTGCGCATACTTTATATGAATGTCGAAGAAGGATATCTGTCAATTTGGGCCAGTGGGAAGGAATATTCAAGCCGACTTGTCATGAAAATTTACCGAAATGCGGTAAGAGGGCCGTTTAGAATGCAATCATCTTTCCAATTTATGGCTAACGCTGATGCTAAATCTTATCAAACTCTTTGAGACCAACCTCTGCTTATTTACATTTATACAAGATTGCTGAGAGTGATTGAGAGAAAGAGAGTGAGAGAGAGAGAGAGAGAGAGAGAGAGAGAGAGAGAGAGAGAGAGAGAGAGAGAGAGAGAGAGAGAGAGAGAGAGAGAGAGAGATTTTTTTTTCAGTTTCGGATTCCAGAAACAAAAATAAAGAGCAAAGTGACTCAAACGACATTCATCCAAAAGTTAGAAATTAGTTTATGTAACATTATACTGTGCAAAAAAGAATTCACGGGAGGAAAAAAAAATTTGTTTGTGATTTATCAATCAATTATATTTATATCAGAGAAGACTAAAAAAGAGCTGGATGAGAGACCTCCTAGACTAAAATAAAATAAAAATAAAGAATGGAAGTGCCGCTGGGTTCTGCTTCCCCTCATGCCTTTCAAGCCATTTACATCTTAACAACACTTTCACTGGTTGTCAAATTTTAATTGACAGGTGTGAATAAATATATAAAAGTAAAAAGAAAATATTCATATTTATTTATTAACGATATATTTATCATCTTATTCTTCTGAGATATAAACGGGACTAAAAGGAGGATATATCTAATGATAAATTAAGGGCTTCATGATGAATACAATAAAAGGCGTTGGGTAGAAAATTCTGCTGCCCATGGAGACCATATTAAGCAAGGCCCACTAAATTAAAAAAAAAAAAATATTCCGCCTATGGTTTGTGTTTATTATGGTACATGGATTGTCTTATGATTTCTGGGGGACAGAACAATGCAAGATCCCCGGATTATCTCAGTTGAGATCAAGGATCAAAGCAAGGATACATGCTACATGTTTTTCGAATATGTGTATATTTACATTATTATATAAAATCATTTTTCGGTCATAGCTAATATAGGTTTATGATAACTAAAGTAGGTAACGTAGTTCTTAATGGCGAGGTTAATATCACGTACAAACACCAAATGAATACAACTACTTGTAGTGCAATGTTTGCTATGAATGAGTCACACTAGAATAATATTATATAAGCATTAATAACTAGCATCCCCCGTCGCGGATTCACCTGTTCTCTTTTGTTTGTCTATCGATATAATTCTTGTATTGAAGTATGCAATCGATCATTATTTATCCAATGATGTTTTAACGCATGGCAGTAATATTTAACGAGGTTAAAATTGCACTGAATAGGTGTTTGAAGATTACGTAAAAGCATAAAGATGCCTCAAATTTTAAAATTTAATGTATGAGTAGGTTATTCGGAAAAACAGAGACTATTAAGAATTTCTTGCAGATAATGGACTGCATTATCAATGCATGCAACTAAAGACCCATGGGTCATATTTCTACACACAATATAAAAAAACAAAGAATCGAAATTTTGATTTAGTAATAATTTTAATTTCGGCTGAAATAATGAAACAATCGATTTTATCTGGTCGTATTTTAATTTCTAACTATAAAAGCTAATGGCAGTGGATGGGACAAACGTCGTTTCTGTTTTTTAATACTGTTCATTCGAATTATTATTATAGTAAACTTTACTATTGTAAACCTTCCTAGTACTATAAAGATGGTGTAGTTAAAATCTGGTACAGTTTGGTTCAGAACTTTTCGCGGTTAGTAATCACAAACGAAAAATGGCTTGTCCTCTTACGTAATAGTATAGATTTATAGACATAGATAATATTAATTCATAATTAAAGCGGATATTAATAATAATTAATAATATTACTTTTTTTTTAATTATTATTGAGTAACAATAAAATGATTGTTACGAGAGTTAACGGACGGACGGTTACACCCTTGAAACGGAGTTAGTCCCCTTAAAACATGTACCATGTTAATAGGTTGGTAACCTGAGTGATTACCCGTCCTGTCGGCTTACTAAGCAGTATTATATATAATTATTACTAATAAGCTTACTAAGGAAGTTAATTGATATATGCTTGATGCTATAGACGGATCAATACAATATAGATAGATGAATTAATTGCCACTTCTATTGGACTTATTTTATTTGAAAACTAGATTCAAATGTTAAAAATTCATCTTCAGTTTTCTAATAAAATAGTCCCAATAGCAGTGGCAATTATTCCATCAATCCTAATTGTAAAGAAGTCAAGTTCCAAAAAATAACAACATATCGTTGTTAATTTGTTATTAAATCTTTCATTTGTTAATTAATCTGATATCAACACTAAACCTACCATGACGGTTTAATTGACTATTTCCTGATGATTTGACACAAGTTCTTGGAAACAACATCCATTACTCTGCTTAATTGAGGTAGAATATGTATATGCAGAATAAGTATATGTAGAAATATGTATGTCGGCAGGTTTAGTGTTAATGGTGATGAGGCTTATCTTATGTTAATTATGTTACTCGTTTACATAAAACAATATGCCTGCTTCTTATAAGTTTCCATCGAATAACGTTCAATTTACTCAGTTCCTCCCTTATTATGGACTGTTCCTCATTAAGGTAAGTTTTATAGCTTCCTTGCGTGATCTTTCTCAACCCTTAAAGGGCCCCGATATTGAAAAATATAACAGTTGGAGAACAACTCGGATTGGCTGCATTCCGATTCAATACTGCCGTGCCTGCCCCCTCCTATTAGGGGACTTAAATGCACCTCTGTCAGAGCACGCACCGTTGGAAACGTAACATTAGTCTTACACACGGAACCGGGACAAGAATCAAGATGTAATTGCCATCAAGCTAAGGGCAATACCTATCAAAAGTATAATTTTTAACCCTCCAAAGCTGTATGTAACCGATTGTTGTATTTTGAAATGAAAAACGTTTATCGACTCTGGAGTCGATCCATTGAATCGATATTTCTTAGCAGGTTTCATTTTGGAGGTCCTCAGACGTTCTCACATTTCCTGCTGTGATATCAAACTACGGTGAGTTTACCCTGATTACCGATGGCAGTACTTCCCTCGAGCTTCTATATTCTAAACCCAAAGAAAAAAAAAAAAAACCTACATTCATGATATACTTACTCTGCGTTCCTCTATCCACCTCCTTAATACATGGACTAAGCCTAACAATATGTATACCATTTCTCACAGAAATGCGTCCTTCAAAAAATCTTTTATCATCTGTTTATCCTCATTTTGGAATTGATTATTCATTTCCTTTTGGAAATCACCTTCTATAAACTCTATTAAATATCATGGTTTTATTCTGATTAATGTATTTTATATGCGTGAGTGTTAGTATGTTTCTTATGTTTATGTTCAATTAGGTGCAGAACTGAGTTATTTTATTTTTTTTATTATATCAAATATATTGATAATTATTAAAAGTGTTTTGATTTATATGGGTTATGATCTTAAACTATAAGTTGTTTTTTTTCTGCTTCTAGACGGCGCGCATATTTCTTTTGTGTAACCCCTGACGATAAGTATACTTGTTAATTGACATGCCTTAAAGAAAAAAATATAAATTATATGCAGATCTAAACCTTATCGAATAAATTGTGAAATTATATTACGATATGATATTATTTTAATATAACTGACCTATTATAGACTCTCATCCTATATCTAGGCAATAAGTTGTATTACAATCAATATGAAGGAATGTAAAATGATCCGTTTGACTTTATAGAGTTCGGAGACTTGTACCGCATATCCTTATGTAAATTGGAGCGCTGTTATGTTAAATCGAGCCGTGGCTAGACCGAAGCTAAGAGCTAAAAGCCTATTCGCCGGAGAGAGTAGAGACTTGAGAGGAGATACAAGAGAGCTCTAGCTGAGAGTTGAGAGCTGAGAGCGGAGAGTAGTGGCTACTCAAGGAGATGACCCGACACATCCATTAACGGCCATGCTCAGCCGAGGCCTTCTCTATATCACTCTACCTTCTTCACATCCAACCTCCACTTCGTTTCATATATATATACACACACACACACACACAGAAACGTATACATACACATCCACATATATTATAAATATTGAATGGTATCTTATAAGAAATTGAGAATAAATAGTATACAATCATTTATTGAAAATATTGAAAATACAAAAAGAATTGAAAATATTTTATTTTAGGGTTCTCTTAAACATCCAATTCGTCTCGTTTGGATCCTCCAAATCCTTACAATCCAAAATCCTTAATATGTTGTCGATTTAGCCCAAACAAGATATCTATCCTTTGGTAGCAAACTCCATAACCATTCAAATACACTGGCGTCACAACTTGTTTCATATTCTATCCAAGGCGCCTGGAAAGAAGATGGCCTCGAGACCTCCTAATATATAGACTTTTTAAAAGTGCCACCAATAGGTAATTAATTTATATGCAATTTACATGTCATCCATTTAGTATTATCACCACATTCACCTGATTTATTTTATTTTATTTGTATATAGTATTAAATTTCAAGAGTCATCTAAAAAAAATAAAAAATAAATTAAATAAAAAAATTAAAGAATCTAGTTGATTTTCTTGAGGGGAAACAAAAATTGGTAAATAAAACATTATTTTATCATGCTGACGTTTCTATCGGAACCTAACATTTACGAAAAGGAAAAAACAATAAATAAAGATAAATATAAATAAAAACAAGTTAATAGAAAAATGGAATGTAAGCTAAGTGGGAACCAAAGATTTGAGGAGAGGAATTTCAAATCCAGCCGAGTCCATTATCGACAATTATTCACTGTTGTTCGATAAAGGTAAAGGCCCAGCTGTATTAGGAAGATGCCTTTTTTGTATGGCCGTTTCAATGTGATATAACTACTTTTGAGATAAAACCACCTTAAGATAATCTAGTAGAAAAATCATTAAAAAAAAAAAAAATCTGGAAATTGGATTTGGCTGGTTTTGGAATTATACGTTTCATTAAACTATACTATTCTATAAAAGGACAAGCCATTTTTCTTTTGTGATCACTAAACAAGAAAACTATTGAACCAATCGCTATCAAATTTTAAACACATCACCTTTATAGTTCCAGGAAGGTTCAGCAATAATAAAATATAATGATTTTTAATTAATTTATTACTAAAAAAAACAAACGATAATATGTGGATAATAATGAAGTTATAAAATTGACCGATAGGTGGCGAGCTCTATTCTACATGAGAGGTTACAAAGGCTCAGTTTAATATAGAACTTGAAATTGAAAATAAAATTTACTTATATTCAATTAAATTATAAAAAAAGACTTAAATATTCTGCAATGGAGTTATTTATACAACGGTAAAACTATTGAACCCATCTGTACCAAATTTTAACTACATCATCTTTATAGTTCTATGAGAGCTTAGCAATAATAAGAATTTACAATAATAAAAATTTAAAATTACAATGATGAGTGGTAGAAACGAGGTATGCTACACTGTCATGTATTTTTCTGGTTATAAATTAAAATCCAACCAGATGAAATCAATAAATTTATTTCTGCCGCGTAAAAATGATTACTAAATCAAAGGTTCGATCCTTTGCTTTTTGATATTGAACATAAAAATATGATTGATAGGCCTTTAGTTGTAAGCACTGATAATACAGTCCATTATCCGCAATAGTCTGTATCCATCTAGGTTACCAAGTCATACATTAAAATGGATGTCCAATTATAGTTTACGTAATCTTCAAACATCTAATCAGTGCAATTTTAACCAGATTAAAAATTACTACTATGCAAGATTTTTATCGGTAAACAAATAAAACTGTATTTATTAGTTAAAATAATCTGATTCTGAGTTCTTTACTTATTAGAAGTAGCGACGGGAAATGCTAGTATAAAATACTAGCTGAAAGTACCCTGCACCGCTAGGGTTTAATATCATTAGGATTAAGGACAACTTAAATTAGTAAAAGTTAAGCTTATCTTTGATAATTATTATTACTTAAATAAACCTAAAGAAATCCTATTATTAGAATAATTTCAATAAGTAAATTTGACAATTTGCAAAAGTTAATTTTATATTATTTTGGTAGACCTCCAGTGAAGCTTCGAGGC